>NC_069449.1:17427388-17447388 GCF_026875155.1 Cherax quadricarinatus
GTACCAACTCTACCGGTACCAAGTCTCCCGGTATCAACTCTCCCGGGACCAAGTCTCCCGGTACCAACTTTCCCGGTAACAACTCTCCCTGGACCAAGTCTCCCGGTATCAACTCTCCCGGTATCAACTCTCCCGGCATCAACTCTCCCGGTACCAAGTCTCCTGGTATCAACTCTTCCGGTACCAAGTCCCCCGGTATCAACTCTCCCGGTACTAAGCCCGCGGTATCAACTCTCCCGGTAACAAATCTCCAGGGACCAAGTCTCCCGGTATCAACTCTCCCGGTACCAAGTCTCCCGGTATCAACTCTCCCGGTATTAACTCTGCCGATACCAAGTCTCCCAGTATCAACTCTCCCGGGACCAAGTCCCCCGGTATCAACTCTCCCGGTACCAAGTTTCCCGGCTTCAACTCTCCCGGTACCAAGTCCCCGGTATCAACTCTCCCGGTAACAACTCTCCCGGGATCAAGTCTCCCGGTATCAACTCTCCCTGTATCAACTCTCCCGGTACCAAGTCCCCGGTATCAACTCTCCCGGTAACAACTCTCCCTGTACCAAGTTTTCAGGTATCAGCTCTCCCGGTATGAACTCTCCCGGTACCAAGTCTCTCGGTATCAAATCTCGATCCAACTCATTCCCTGAGAGAAATATCGCCTAAAATATAACCAATGTTTGTACTTCCTGCCTTAGGCCTACGAGAGGTATAGTCATGCGCTGATAATTAATAGAAGTATCACTATTTTCCTTATTGTGTATATAGGAAAAATGCCTATAATTATAACTTTAATTTTGAAAGGGGTGGACCGGTAAGCCAGCGGAAGGCCTCGGTCAGATGACCAAAAGCTCCAGCTGTTTCCTGACACACCTTACCTAACCTTCTCATATACTTGAAGATGAACGACTCTTTAATTAAAAATTGAAATGAATAATGCGATATTAACTAGAATCCAGCCCTAGCATATTAAAGAAAGGTTATTAAATGGAACTTAGGAAGAAGGAGGGAAGGGAAGAGGGATAAGCTCGGCTTTGAGGGAATTGTGAAAAAAGAAGAGGAAAAGCTAAAACAGAGGAGGATAATAAGTGGAGCGAAGAGATAATGAAATAATCTACCTAGCGAATTAAAATGGAAGGCCTGACTTTGATGTTCTGGAAGGTGAGCGGGAAGAGGGGAAGGTGGGGCAGACGGTGGAATAGTGTAGAAACTGAAGAGAGAGGAGTAAGCAGAGGAGAGTAAATGATGGGAGAGACTGAGATAACGTGGTAAAGGAGAAGAGTTCCAATGGAGGAGAGAGGGAGAGGAGGCGAGGTAATGGCTGAGAAGGGAGAGAGAGAGAGAGGAAGAGAGAGAGAGAGGAGAAGAGAGGAGAGAGAGAGGGAGAGAGAGATAGAGAGAGAGAGAGAGAGATAAAGTAAGAGAGAAAGGAGAGAGAGAGAGAGGAGAGAGAGAGAGAGAAAGAGAGAGAGAGAGGAGAGAGAGAGAGAGAGAGAGAGAGAGAGAGAGAAGAGAGAGAGAGAGGAGAGAGAGGGGAGAGAGAGAGAGAGAGAGGAGAGAGAGAGAGAGAGAGAGAGAAGAGAGAGAGAGAGAGAGGAGGGAGGGACGGAGAGGGAGGAAGGGAGGGAGGGAGGGAGAGGGAGAGAGGGAGGGAGAGAGGAGGAGTAGAAGTATTACCATTCCTCAGATCCCGGTAGGAAAAAATGATGGTTGTTCACCATTAATTAAACATTATAAAACATGTATGGAAATTTATTAGGAAAAAAAAATTTTGTTGATAATCTTACTCTCACAGTAACGGTCTCGCTGCTGCTGCTGCTGCTGCTGCTGCTTTTACAGCTGATATTGCTGCTACTGTTAAATTTGCTGACTTTGGTCTTACTGCTACTGTTGATTTTGCTGATTCTTTTGTTTCTAATTCAACTATCACTATCGCCTACTAACAGTGGAGAGAAATAGTATACAGTCACGATGGAAACAAACAAACGCAGTGTAATGAGATTGTTGAGAACGTTTGGTCCAACCAGTGGACGTTTCTCAAGTAACTCTACTAAGCCCACTACGTGGGTGAAACGCTGTCAATAAAAGATGACATAACATGGCATCTACGTATCCATTATCCATCTACCACTCCCACTACCTCCATCTCTCGCCACTGCCACAGTTCCCTAATCTCCCACCGCTGTTATCACAATAATGGAGAGTTTCAACCCTTGCACCACACCCATTATTCTCGTACCCTGCCAAGCTAGACGCGAGGGACAGCATTAGAATCTATCTCATAGTAATAATTCAGAGAGGTATCAGAAAGCCCCCCAGCTACCACAGTCAGATGAAAGCAACATAACATATTCCAGGCAGGGAGAACTCTTGATGCTTACCCTTTGCTATTGTAATTCATTTAAATCGATATTTGCAAAAATATTCATAGACTTTTATTTATTTGTTTCGTTATTCTAAAAAGATACGTATTCGAAAATACATTTTTTTTTTACCACAGTAATTTTCAATTTCCTTGCATATTAATTTTTTTGGGGGGGGGGGAGGGGGGTAATTATTGTAAAAAATTTGTTGTAAATGTTGATTCATAATGTTGCGAGTGAAGTTTTTAATGTTGTCAAGACGGTGTTTTCTTTTTCTAAAATGATTATTACTCCTAAATCCTTTTCGCAATCGGTAATACTACCGATTGCGAAAAGGATTTAGGAGTTCTGGTTAGCAGTAACCTAAAACCAAGACAACAGTGCATTAGTGTTCGCAATAAAGCTAACAGAATTCTTGGTTTCATATCTAGAAGTATAAATAATAGAAGTCCTCAGGTTGTTCTTCAACTCTATATATCCTTGGTTAGGCCTCATTTAGACTATACCGCTCAGTTCTGGTCACCGTATTACAGAATGGATATAAATGCTCTGGAAACGTACAGAGGAGGATGACAAAGATGATCCCATGTATCAGAAATCTTCCCTATGAGGATAGACTGAGGGCCCTGAATCTGTACTCTCTCGAAAGGCGTAGAATTAGAGGGGATATGATCGAGGTGTATAAATGGAAAACAGGAATAAATAAAGGGGCTGTAAATAGTGTGCTGAAAATTTCCAGCCAAGACAGGACTCGCAGCAATGGTTTCAAGTTGGAAAAATTCAGATTCAGGAAGGATATAGGAAAGCACGGGTTTGGTAATAGAGTTGTGGATGAGTGGAACAAACTCCCGAGTACAGTTATTGAGGCTAAAACGTTGTGTAGTTTTAAAAATAGGTTAGATAAATACATGAGTGGGTGTGGGTGGGTGTGAGTTGGACCTGACTAGCTTGTGCTGCTGGGTCTGGTGCCGTGCTCCTTCCTTGATTGGGGATGACCAGACTGGGTGGGTCATTGATCTAATCCGGGGGGGGGGGACATGGACCTGCTCCGCATGGGTCAGTAGGCCTGTTGCAGTTTTCCTTCTTTCTTATTTTCTTATGTACTCAGTGTCAATATTGTGAAAGTTCCTGTATATTGTAAATGAAGTTTCTCTATGCTGTAAATGAAGTTTATTTGTGTTGTAAATAAGGTTTCTCTATGTTGTAAATAAGGCTTCTCTATGTTGTAAAAAAGATTTCTCTATGTTGTAAATACGATTTCTCTATGTTGTAAATAAGATTTCTCCATGTTGTAAATAAGGTTTCTCTATGCTGTAAATAAAATTTCTCTATGTTGTAAATAAGGTTTCTCTATGTTGTAAATGAGGTTTCCTCGTAGCCTAGGTTTCCACCAGAAGAAATAACTTTAATGCCTTAATTCTTTATTAACAGAATGAACCATAAAATGCACAGTACATAGTTATTGTTCACTTATATGCTTCAATGTAAACTCTTCCTTGTTCATCTGCGATCCAGCTCTCCGCCTTACCTCTAATTCTTCCAGTAATAATCCTAACATACTTTGTACCAAGTATACTAAGTAAACTTATTCCCCTATGTTTTTTACTCTCACTTTTATTCCCTTTGGCTTTACATAGAGCAACTGCTGAAGGATGCAAGTTTATTTACAGTTCGTATATAGGAATTTACATATCACTCGTTTTCCTGCATCTCTTTGCAACACCAGCCCAGCTCTCTCTCTCTCCCCTCATCAGTTCACCTATTTTTCTCATTCGTTTCACATGTTTCATATTACAGCCAATTTACTTGTCAGTAACAGCCTATGCGATCCATATCTTCAGGGGAAAACGAATATCCGAACTAGGAACGGAATTTATAGACGTCTGTTCCCAGGTTTGCATAGAGTTATTTGTATGTGTTGTGAACCGGATTAGTTTTCAATTACAGATATAATCTACTATTTCCACTTTTTTTTTTTTACTCTCCACCCATTTTTTTCTGTGGGGGAGATATTAAACTAGAGGATTCGCTCTTCGTCTGTTGATGACGGTATGGGGATTGAAGTGAATGGGCGAGTGTCAGGGAAGTAGTGTATAAACGCGTAGTAAGGGTAAGAGTTGCGTGAAGAGTGAAGGTAGGGGTACATGAGTGAGAAGAGACAGAGTTAGGAGAAATGGAAGGGGAAGGGGAAGTGAATAGTCTCCTTTCCCTCGAGGAGAAGACGCTTTGAGTTGTACATCATCTGCAGACACGTTTATATCAGTTCCATTGACCGTCTATCTGCATATATATGGAGACTCTTCACCCACAGGCAGAGGAGAGGAGAATAGAAGGCGGTCGCCAGGCAAAATGGAGAGGGTTGAAGATCTCCCCAGCGTCGCATTAAGCAACTAGACCGGAAATCTATTGAGTATCCTGTGTGTGCCCTGCTGCCCCGCTGTGACCCGCGGCTTCCCACCATGAATTACAGTGTCGTGATTCACGAGAATGTTGTAGTGCAAGTAGGAAATATTGAGTTCTCTGGTGATGCTCTGGTATGTAACAAAGGCAAAAAAGAAAAAAATATGTGTGTGTGTGTGTGTGTGTGTGTGTGTGTGTGTGTGTGTGTGTGTGTGTGTGTGTGTGTGTGTATGTGTGTGTGTGTGTGTGTGTGTGTGTGTGTGTGTGCTCGCGCATGTGTTTGTGTATTCACTTTTTGGTTTAATCACATCTGCTCTTGTTACATTGTTTGGAGTTTATTTTTACCACTTAAGCATTCAAGAGTAATCTTTTTTTTTTTATTAATCTGAGTCCGAAGTTTTTTTTTTCCTAACTTCTGTGTGGTTTATCTCTGTCTTCAGCTTCCATCTGTTCTTCCTTACCCTCGCTCTTCCTACCTTCCCTGTGGCTCATTAACGCCTTTAACTTCTCTCTGTTCTGTTATACAAAGACACATTAGCAGTTCGGATACTTTAAACAATCGTCGTTTAGTTTGACGGCCAAGCTTTACAACTCTATAGAGAGAATAAGAGAAATTTCGGGAATATATTAGGTAGGATGGGGACCGTGGGAGATGCCTGGGTGACCTGACGGTGTATAAGACGACTGTCAGGTCAAGTCGGGGGGAAGTTTGCCAAGAGCGGGCCAAGAGATCTGTCAGCTGGAAATGCCCCTAAAGCTGTGTTATGGTGTCAGTAACGAAGAGAGGAGTCCAAGCATTTTCACCTGTAGTCCCTGACCGGTCCATGTGGTGGCTGTGTTTATTGTGGTTGGTTTACGTTACTGTTATTATTTATTCGACACGCATATATACTTCCTGATACGTCTATCCAAATCTCATCATTTCACCCACATTGACCTTGTCGCAAGTATTGCAGGGAATGGTGTGTACCCCCTTTCTTCTCTTTTCTTGGAATAGTTGCTGCAGGTCCTGTACTTGTATTAGTGCTATTGAATAGCCTGGAGGAATTACCAGAAACACTGAAACTGGAAAAGATACATCTGTTGCTGTCTCTCTGTGTATTGAGAATTTGCATGGCCTCTTTTGTGCAAATGTGCGTGAGAGTGTTGATGAAATGTAGTTAAGAGAAGATATCAATGATGCTACGACATTCATTCACAACGAAATTAGGACTGCTTTAGATGCTGGACGTTCTGAAAACAAAAAAGTAAAGAATACGTGGGATGTTCTTATCTTCTTCTAAACTGGATGGATGGATTCTCCTAAGAGAGATTAGGTTTAGTTCTTTTGGAACAATAATGAATATGTTAACATATCTCACCAAAGAGGCTGGTAAGATATCTTGGAATGTTTTTAGCATTCACCGAACTGTTTTTGCCACAGTTTTTTTTTTTGTTCTCGAAAAGAGAAACAATTGTAGTTTATGCACAGATCTAGAACAACGAAATCTCCGGGAGATTAAGGCCACCGCACATCCTCTGAAATTTTCTCCCGATAAACATTATACCTTTATCAACAAGTACTCTGGTAAATAAAGACAAGATTTCTAGGCCAGCAAGAATCTTTTTTATATTTATATTTGCATATTTAATTCAAGAGAGGAAATTGCCTGAGAGCTTAAGATGTGCTCCACTGATAGTAACTAACAGCTTGCAAAGGGACATGGCAAGAACTGCTGAAATTTTTAAGGAGCACTCTGTACACCTGAAAATATTGCCTTTGAAGAAATGGAAATTTTTTAGGGTTTTGGAGGCCCATACATCCTGGTGAGTCTAGGATTGTTGGGAGGTAAATGAGAGAACCATCCCATTCTATCTCTTTTACGTTGCCCTTGTACCTTCCATGTCAAACAGTATGTCTCTCACTGTACCGTCAGTCCCTCTGCACATATTGGACATCCTTTTTTAATATTATTCCCTGGTTCTTCGTTCTTCTAAAGTTGTTAAATTGAGAATATTTAGTCTCTCGTTCCATAGTTTATTTGAAATGGATCCAGAACTAATTTTGTTTTGTTACGAAACTGGATTTACTCAAGTTTCTAGTTGTTATAAATGTTGATCAGGTGCGGGTTACATACTAAGGTTTCCCGTAGCTCGATTGCAATTACACTCAGCTCACACATTGAGGTCCGTGGTTCGATCCTCGGTACGGGTGGAAACATTAGGACGTGTTTCCTTAAAACACCAGCTGTCCTTGTTCACCTAGCAGTAGATAGGTACCTGGATGTAAGCCGACGGGGGTGGGCCGCATCCTGGGGACAAAATTTACCTAATTTTCAATTTGCATAACAAAGGGCTTTCTATGTAGTAATATGTCATTGATGTCAGCTAGGCCTGTATACGTTTGCTTGTACTTATAGAAATGAAGATTATTATTATTATTATTATTATTATTATTATTATTATTATTATTATTATTATTATTATTATTATTATTATTATTATTATTGTTATTATTATTATCAGGCGTATTTCCTAAGAATTACCTTTTGGCTTGTTAACAAAGTTCCTACCTCCCTCTCTTTCTCCTTCCATCCCTCGCTCCCTTTATCCATTCATCTGTCCTTCCCTCCCTTTCGTCTTTCTCTTCCTCCCTCCACTGTCAACCTCTCTCAAATATCATCGCAACAATTACACTCAGTACGTCAAATTATCCACAACTCTGAGGCTCTTATTTCATCGGAATAATGTGATGCTGGCTAGAGCGATCAGCGTCATCACAATTAATTAATAATCACCGACTATATGAAGCAAAAATATTCAGGATTTTGTGGTTTAATGATCCAAGGATTTGATTCATGGGAAAACAAGAGGCCCAGCTTCAGTCAGTCAAGTTAACACACACGACTTGAACCCTTTATAAGGGAAAGACACGCTTTGAAGAACTAGCTTTAACTGAGACAACTTTTCGCTCTTTTTTGACCTCTGTCAGAGTCAGAACAGATCGAGTTGAGTGTCTCTCAGCCCCGGAGATTATTGTTGAGTGTCTCTCAGTCCCCGGCATTATTGCTGAGTGTCTCTCAGCTCCGGGGATTACTGTTGACTGTCTTTCAGCCCCCGGCATTATTGTTGAGTGCATGTGTGACTTTGTAAGACTATAACATGGATTTTCTCAGTGTTCTGCCTCCAAGTCTTTGTGAATGATGGTGTGCACTTAAACCTATGCGAGTTAACCTGTTCATGCAAGTGATCACTTTGGCACAATATATGTACACCAAGAGATGTACTGTACATCTTTCAATGCTTATACACAGAGAGTTTATTTTATTAGATACTTTAGGTAATAAAGTAATACTGACTGGTGATAACCAGCTTTCGTGCAGCCTTAATGATCCTCGTGTAGTCGATAAATTTAAAGCCCATTAAGAAAACTGCATATTTTTTTTATATATCGCTTTAAACAAATGAATTTACGTAGGCGTGTTTGCAGTAAAAAGTGGGAAAGGCAGTTTGCTGTAGACAATCGTGAATATTTAAAAATTTGTAAAGACACAATACTGTGGAGCCGGAAGCAAGAGACTAATAACCCTTTTTCCTGTATAAATTACTATAGGTATAGAGAAGAGAGACTGTATAGTTACCTTCTTTTTCGCGTCACCTTGCCTAGGTGGGAGACAGCCGGTATGTTGACAAAAAAAAAAAAAACACTGTAAACCTTGTGAAAAATGAATGAGTATGGGATTAGGAAATACTTAAACACCCAAGTATTAACGCAAAAAATCAAAGGAAATTTCCTCGTATAACGTAAGTCATGTCAAGGTTGAAGTATGCGAGACTACTGAGCATGCTACCCTTGACGTCATCAACTTGCGTCTTGAGGAACCAGACTAATCATAAATACTTAGACTTTAAATATATTAATGGTAATACCAATATTAATCTGAAAAAAAAATATTAATCTCCTGCATCAAAATATTTTCCTATGAAAAAAAAAAAAAAAGTTTAAAAACAACGAACTGACGTTACTATGAACAACTTACCTTGAAGAGTGTCTTGATTGATGTAAATTATTATTATTATTATTATAATCAAGGGGGAAGCGCTAAACCCGGAGGATTATACAGCGCCTGGGGGGGGGATGTGGAAGGCATTCAGGCTTAATTCGGGGAACTGGAGCACAGATCCAATTCCCTAAATCAAGAGCCCCTCACCAACATCAAGGAACCTTCCTTGAGGGGGATTAATGTAAAGAAAACGATGAAAGTTATACATAAATCTGATATACAAAGTTATTTAAAATACAAAATCAGTTTGCACCTCACAACAATTTTTCTTTAACTTTGCATAAATAGATTTGAGAAAGTTATATTTTGCTTATATTTTAGGAAAAGAGATTTAGATGAATGAAATAAACTGCCAAATACGGATAATGAAGCAAATATTTCGGGATTTATTTGAAAAAAGTTTAGATACTTGAATGAAAATATTATGTGTAAGAAAGACCTCGTGTATATGGGACAGTTAACCTTCTGTCGTGTTCTTTAAATTCTTAAATATAGGTGAGTATAGGCCAGTAGTCCTGCTGTAGTTTTCTTCACACACATTTACGACAACAACAAAAATAATATTATTTGCATTAATAATAATAACAATAATAATAATAATAATAATAATATATAATAATAATAATAATTAATAATAATAATAATAATAATAATAATAATAATAATAATAATAATAATAATAATAATAATAATAATAATAATAATATTACTCTTCATACGTGTTTATGAGCAGTAAACCCTACAATTGTGTGTGTATGAATATTTATGTATTAACTAGCAGGCCTACTGTAGTGTGTGAGCCAATATGCCTATCATAGTGTTGTTTATATTCCCATATACAAGTGCCTTTGAGGTACTAGGCCTACTGTAGTTTGGTCATTCATTTGCGTGTATTGAACATTAGGTCTACTGCAGTGTTCACATGCATATTTGTGTATTTAATGGTTAGGTGTTGACGGGAGGTGTGTGTACACAAGAGAGTTTGTAAATAAATGTGTGTTTGTGAAATCCCAGGGAGAGTTAAGTGGTGTGTGCTGAACGTGCGTGGCTGAACCGTACCTCTAGCATGCCTCTACCTTGCTCTCGTGTCACACGGCCAGGGAATTATAGGTAAACACGTCTCCCCACATCCCCTCATACTATTAAAAATACCTCCCTGCCTATATATATATATATATATATATATTATATATATATATATAATATATATATATATATATATATATATATATATATATTATATATATATGTTACAGCCCTCTATTACGTTTTCATAGATCAAATGTATATGTGTATAAGCTCCAGATGAGTTGAAATGAACGGCTTCACAGACAACACTTCTGTGTCATATATGCGTCATGTCTGCATTAGGTCTGTGTAAAAAGTCACCAGTTGTGACTGGTGATTGTCCCGTCCCACAGCCCCTGAAGCTTTAATAGTGCATCTATTCTCATATCTCTCAAAGATGTATAGTCCATATACTAAAAATATGACGTAATTTTGAGAGGCATCCCACAAGTAGAGAGAACAACAGTAATGTATTTTGAAATTCCCTATTTCGTCCCTCAGCTGGAATTCCCTTCAGCAGAATGTACATAGGAGGTAAAAAAAAGCAATATATAGAGACGTAGCAAGTCTGTAAAAGAAAAATCAAAAGCACTGCAGTAATCTTACCGAGCCATGATGGTGTTGAGAACACATATCTTGGAAGAAAGAGCGCAAGTCCACCAAGAACAAATTTACATTCTGTAAGGATGTTCTTTCAATCGTATTGTCGATACTGTTATGTCTTCTAAATTCATAAACATTTTTCTCCATTTGTATTGCCTAATATCTATTGTAAGTCTGGTAGTGTTATGTGCTCCTTCAAAACACATTTGGCTATAGGACGTCTTACAGTGAAGCTTGAGTTACATTATAAAGCTTCTGCCATTACAAATGGATAATAACTGAATCAGCTATATTCGCAGTCAAGAATATTTTAACCTCTGGGAGGGACAGATAACAGCTAGTGTTCAACTCTCGTAGTCGCTAAAGCTGATGCTGCTTCTAATTTCACTCTAGCTTCTTCACTCTAGACCCTAGACTCGACAATCAACGCTGTATACTTTACACTCACCAAGATTACAAACCACCACCACCACTACAAGCACTGTTGTCATCATTACAACCACCACCACCACTACAAACACTTCTACCATCATTACAACCACTCACCATCACAACCACCACTATTAGAATCACCACAAACCATCATTTCTCTCACCAAAACTACCACCACCACCTCCATTAAATCCACCACAGCTCTCTCCTAACCCTCTACCACCACCTCCACGCACACCACTTAGCTCCTCCTCCTCCTCCTCCTCCAGCATCTCCACTTCTCTACCACACAAAGGCAGAGTCTTCCTTTACATAAACCCCGCCCCACCCTCACCAAAACACTTGACCGCAAAATCATCTAGTTTCAAACTCTCCTTTTTCTCTCTTCCCCACTCACCCTCCTCCTCCAACCCTCTCGTCAACCCCCACTCCACCCCAACACATTCACACCACTCTCCATTCAACCCTCCCCCCTTCCCCAAGTCCTCAGTGTTTTGCTGCCCCTCCCTCCTCCCCCTCCCTCCCCCACTCCGGTTTCCTAAATCATTAATATTCAAAGGAGATGTCATTAAAGCCTGTCTCTACAGGTAAGCTCTCAGAGAAAGCTGTCTCGCTCTGGCTGTCTCGTTCTCGCTGTCTAGTCCGCACTGTCTGGTACTCACTGTCTGGTACTCGCTGTCTGGTACTCGCTGTCTCACTCACTGCTTTTTTTGTTATATTTTATTGTCATCAGGTTTTTGTTTCATTTATTCTGTTTATACATGCAAATATATATTTCAACACTCGCAAAGGCTGTTGCTCAAGGTCTTTCGTGTTGAAAAAGCAACACTTCTTCAGGAGCAGGTGTACCTGGAAACACGGTCCAGCTGGACCATGTCTTCAGGCACACCTGTTGGGACATTTCTGCACTTCAGTTTCCTCATAGCATTGTGTCCTGAAGAAGTGTTGCTTCTTTGTCTACGAAGGCACTTGGATCCTGTCAACATCATTCTGACCCCTGCGGTTCACGCTTATGTAATGTTAATGTTAAATTTTATTTACATCTTTATACATTTAAGAACTTGCAAAAATTAACCTGACTGTTGTACAAGTGCTTTCTTTAGAAAAACAACTATTTCTTCAGAGAGTTTACCAATAATTCACTAATTTCAGGCACAATGTTATATTTTCTGTCATTCAGTTTCAGGATAGATTGTTGCAGAAGTTTGCATACGAAATTCGCTTGGCCAATATTTCCCCCCTAGGGTACCTTGCTATTAATGTAAAAAAGTATAATCTTATCTAATTAGCACCCGACACCGACCACACACACAAAACCAACCACACAACACAATAGATACAACTAATTTAAACATTACACAAGCACAAGAAAAATTTCACCAGGCATGACAATTACACAACGCACAATTCGCTGCACGGCACAGACACGCTAAACACGCAAACCTCACAGGTGATACATACACACGCACACACACACACACACACACACACACACACACACACACACACACACACACACACACACACACACACACACACACACACACACACACACATATATATATATATATAATATAAATATATATATATATATATATATATATATATATATATATAATATATATATATATAATATATATATATATATATATATATATATATTACTGAATACGCTCAAATTTTGTGCTCCTGGTTTTTGGGTTGGGGACGAGGAAACGTCAAAAACATGTGCAAATGGCAGGTCATATTACCGTTGCAAATGAAGATACTTTGCACGTATGTAAATTGACTTTTTCAGGCTGGCCTTTGCATGTTCATGATATGAAGATTAGCTGTGATGTTTTGAAGCCTTAGGTGAAAAACACTCTGTCTCTGTCTCTGTCTCTCTCTGTCTCTCTGTCTCTCTTTCTCTCTCTCTCTCTCTCTCTCTCTCTCTCTCTCTCTCTCTCTCTCTCTCTCTCTCTTCTCTCTCTCTCTCTCCCCTCTCTCTCTCTCTCTCTCTCTCTCTTCCTCTCTCTCTCCCAAACACGGCTTTGAGAGAGCTCCATTTTTGTCGAATCCCTTTTGAGGGATAGCTATTACAACGAGCCCATTTGAGGGATAACTCTTTTATCAAGCTTATTTGAGGGATAACCATATTTTTTATCTAACGCTTTTTGAAGGTTAACTGCATTATTAATGCGTCTTTTTGAGTGAATATCTATTTGCATCTAACCCTTCTGAAAGAGAAAAGAATTATTAGAAAACCTTTCCGAGGGAGAACTGAATTATTAGGAAACCCTTCTCAGGGATAACTTAAAAAAAATCTGAGGGATAACCATCTCTTTCATTCAAACTTTTCTGAGATATACATTTATTTTAGCTTCTGTGTTCAAGCTTGTCCTCTCTTGTTGCTGTCATTACTATTTTCATAGTATCATTCCTATCCTCTTTCTGTTATTACGATTCTCTCACCATCATTACTATTCTGGTGCTATCATTACTATTCTCTTACAGTCATTACTATCCTCATTGTACATTATACTCACAAATACATTATCTACAGCCGCATTTCCACTATAGATCTCGTGATTTTATAACTGTTGCTCACGATTATATAATGATACTCATGATTACATTATATATATATATATATATATATATATATATATATATATATATATATATATATATATATATATATATATATATATATATATATATATATATATATATATATATATATTTAATAATAGGATGGGGTCCACCTCTGGTATAAAATGTGGGACCCATAGCCTCGGAGAAGTGGATAAAAAGGCTTCAAGGAAGAATATTTGGATTTCTTCCTGAAGCCGTTTGAATATTCCACTTCCCCTACCACCCCATCTTTTGATATATATATTTTTTTTACTAATAGGAATATTTTATTACATAATATGGTACAGAAGATTTAAGAGATACATTGTTGATATAAAGGTGGCATATACGGTACATGTTGTTACGTGTGTATCACCGATTATAAGGCGAAAATCTCATCCAGATCCTCAGAGCTGGGGCATATGCCCAAAATACAGCAGGCATTACCCCTTTGAACAGCCGCACTGAGCCGCTGGAACAGGAAACTAGCTGCCCTGGGATCCCTAGTTACCCTGATGAGTCTTTTTCCCAGCTCCTTAAGGAATTTAGATGCACTCTTTCCCCATGAGCCAAGGGTCTCTGAGCCTATGGGAACAAACATATAATGATGGGCAAGTTCTCCATATTTTCTAGATTTTTGGGACTCCCTGAGGCTGGCAGCTGCCCCTCCTTCTTCTCTAGTGTATTGGAGATAGGTATCAGCCAAGGTAGATGCACATGTATAGTCCCACACCACCTGCTTCCCATCTGTCCAGGCTTGAAGGGTGATACCATCTGGACGCTTCTGGCTGCCATCAGATCTGCATAGTTGGGGTGGCTCCCTTACTGCTGGGCATCCAGCTGTTGTGAGGCTCCTCTTGATAATGTTATTAACCTCCTCATGTCTTGCAATCTTTCCCTCGGATTTACGGCACACAAGACCATGGTACCCGAATCGGTCTGCTGCTTCACTGCCACAAATACACCTGTGTTCGGCGAGAATAGGGGCGGCAAGTGGAAGGGCAACACCGATGCGGATGGTCTGTGGGTCGAGACGTGTGCCAAGGCTGGAGTTGGGAACAGCCAACAGAAAGTCCCCAGCATGAGTGGCTCTCACTGCCAGGAGGCGGGCTCTATCCTTCCCTGACACACTCTGAAGCATTGTTGAGGCAATATTTTCCACTATTGGACCATCTCAGTGCGATTGTTTGTAGTTGTTGGGGGGAGCAGGTCTGGTTCCAGAGCCCGTTAGATTATCCCAGATCATTGCTCCGTCAATGAATTTTTGGTCCTGGACTCCAATCTTGTCCCTAAGATGTTCAGGGAGAATCGCAGCTACAAGCTCTCTGGATGCAATACACGAGGACAGAAAAGCAGGTAACGCAATCTGTGATGACTTGCGGACACCGATTCCTCCTAGTCTGACTGGAAGTGTAGCTTGGTTCCACTGCCCGTCTTCTAGAGTAAGGTTAAGTACTTTCCTAAAAATCTGCCTCAGAATACTGTCATATTCGTGCAGTATAGGGTTATCATATGAAGGTGCACATCTTGGGAAATATGTCAACCTGGGCAGACTCAAGCATTTTGTGAGAAGGTACAAGGCATCGTGGGTGTCCAGATTGCCTATTCGTTGTTCCATTCTCCTTAACTCTTCCAATTTCTTCCTGAGAATTGTGTCAATGGCATTGCTTCCCAGAGGTGCTCCTAGCAAGACACTATTTGTGGGGGCAATGACTGCTGCTCCTGGTAGTTTTGATCTCACTGCTTTTATCACTTGTTGACTGACTGAGATGATTTCACATTTGGATGGATTCAGGATGAGACCCATTTCCTGTCCCCGTGTCATTACCTGTGTAAGGTCATGTAGGAGGGACTCTTTTGTACCTGCTAGTGTGCCATCATCTAGGAACCAGATGTTTAGCTCGCTGGTCAGTCTGACTGTGATTTCCCTAACTGCTATACAGAAGAGAAATGGTGCAAGAGGATCTCTATATATTATATATAATATATATATATATATATATATATATATATATATATATATATAATATATATATATATAATATATATATATATATATATATATATATATATATATATATATATATATATATAATATATATATATCAAGATTTTCATTATAGATTCTTACGACATTATACATACTGACGATTTATATTGTAATTGCGATTTACATTATAGATACGATTTACACTTGGTTAGCATTAAAGAATTTATTGGATAAATTAAATTGTAGTATGAAGGAAGTGTGTAAATGTCCTGAGAATTTTTTTACACTGGCAGGATGATATATCATTTGAGACATAGTCATAAATGATGTCAACCAGGGTAAAATAGAGATATGTAAATGATTTACCTATTGGCACAGCCTAGTTGACTTCTCATTCTGCTCTGAGTGCAGTCGATGAGTAAGTAAAAATTGAGTAGGAGTAAGTTTCAGCGTATGTAGGTTATCCTCTTCTGTGTACTTACCTCTATGTGGTTGCAGGGGCCGAGTTACAGCTCCTGGCTCCGCCTCTTTGCTAGTCACCACTAGATCCACTTCCTCTCCGCTCGAAGATCTAATCATACCTCTTCTTTGTTCCACTTTCTGACAATTCTAAGGCTAAAGAAATATTTCCTGTGTGTGTGTGTGTGTGTGTGTGTGTGTGTGTGTGTGTGTGTGTACTCACCTAGTTGAGGTTGTACTCACCTAGTTGAGGTTGCGGGGGTCGAGTCCGAGCTCCTGGCCCCGCCTCTTCACTGATCGCTACTAGGTCACTCTCCCTGAGCCGTGAGCTTTATCATACCTCTGCTTAAAGCTATGTATGGATCTTGCCTCCACTACATCGCTTCCCAAACTATTCCACTTACTGACTACTCTGTGGCTGAAGAAATACTTCCTAACATCCCTGTGATTCATCTGTGTCTTCAGCTTCCAACTGTGTCCCCTTGTTACTGTGTCCAATCTCTGGAACATCCTGTCTTTGTCCACCTTGTCAATTCCTCTCATTATTTTGTATGTCGTTATCATGTCCCCCCTATCTCTCCTGTCCTCCAGTGTCGTCAGGTTGATTTCCTTTAACCTCTCCTCGTAGGACATATCTCTTAGCTCTGGGACTAGTCTTGTTTCAAACCTTTGCACTTTCTCTAGTTTCTTCACGTGCTTGGCTAGGTGTGGGTTCCAAACTGGTGCCGCATACTCCAATATGGGCCTAACGTACACGGTGTACAGGGTCCTGAATGATTCCTTATTAAGATGTCGGAATGCTGTTCTGAGGTTTGCTAGGCGCCCATATGCTGCAGCAGTTATTTGGTTGATGTGCGCTTCAGGAGATGTGCCTGGTGTTATACTCACCCCAAGATCTTTTTTCTTGAGTGAGGTTTGTAGTCTCTGACCCCCTAGACTGTACTCCGTCTGCGGCCTTCTTTGCCCTTCCCCAATCTTCATGACTTTGCACTTGGTGGGATTGAACTCCAGGAGCCAATTGCTGGACCAGGTCTGCATCCTGTCCAGATCCCTTTGTAGTTCTGCCTGGTCTTCGATCGAGTGAATTCTTCTCATCAACTTCACGTCATCTGCAAACAGGGACACCTCTGATTCTATTCCTTCCGTCATGTCGTTCACAAATACCAGAAACAGCACTGGTCCTAGGACTGACCCCTGCGGGACCCCGCTGGTCACAGGTGCCCACTCTGACACCTCGCCACGTACCATGACTCGCTGCTGTCTTTCTGACAAGTATTCCCTGATCCATTGTGTGTGTGTGTGTGTGTGTGTGTGTGTGTGTGTGTGTGTGTGTGTGTGTGTGTGTGTGTGTGTGTGTGTGTGTGTGTGTGTGTGTGTGTATGTGTGTGCGTGTGCGTGTGCGTGTGTGCGCGCGCGTTGGACTCTGTCTCCGTGTAGGTCTGTACATGTCTTCTTTGAGTTCATGTTTCCTGGGCTCCAGGGATATGTGGGAGTGTGTGCTTGAAGTGTTCTGTTGCCTGCCGTGTAGCGTGTACACACCTGTAATTAAATCATGCTAGGCCGGAAGGTGAGCGCAATTTACTCCTACGAATACACACAGACAGACAGACAGACACACAGACACACAGACACACACACACACACACACACACACACACACACACACACACACACACACACACACACACACACACACACACACACACACACACACACAACACACACACACACACACACACACACACACACACACACACACACACACCTGTGACTCGACCCCTGCAACCACCACAACTGTGTGAGTACAACTAGGTGAGCACACACGTACATACATACATACATACATACATACATACATACATACATACATACATACATACATACATACATACATACATACATACATATATACATATGAAGTAATACTTCAATTCCCTCTCACAGTTACCATCACCACCAAACCACCACCATGGTAATCTATGGTGGGATAAGGATGCAACCATCATCGTAATCTATGGTGGGATAAGGATGACTCGTTGCTATCATGGTTGATAAAACAAGGGCTGATGGCTGGCCAGTTTTCAAGTACCCTGGGAGAGGTTGGAAGGAGATAAGAGAAGGAATGAAGGAAAGGGAGAGAAGGAATAGGAAAGAATGAGAGAGAAGTGTGAGAGAGAATGGAAAGGCTGTTGTCTACTGTTATTACTACCGTATTCAGGGAGAAGCGCTAGAACCCTAGGGATCATACAGCGTCTGGGCCACTAGAGTCATTGAGGAAGGGGGTGGTAGCACGAATTCCATGGGACAAGAGTCCTTCACCCTTCTTTCTTTTGAAGGGACGTTATCAGCGAATAGATAGCGTTAGAATCAGGCTTGAAAAACTTAACGAATAACTTTCATGAGTGATAACTGCTGAAAGATCGTAACTGAAGTATGAATAAATGTCAAGGTGAAAGTGTGAGCAGAGAAGGCTGAATGTACCGTGATGATGATCAGTGAAAAAAAGAAGGATAGAATGATGCAGGTCGCTGAAGTTGTCAAGGGGAAGAAATAGAAGCCTAACCAGCTATAACAAAACAATGAATCTATCACCCAGTCAGCCAATGAGGGAATCTATCACACAGTGAAGAAAGCAATGATACTATTAGACAGTCAACATATCAGTGGATCTATCAGTCAGCATATCAGTGGATCTATCAGTTAACATATCAGTGGATCTATCAGTCAACATAGCAGTGGATCTATCCGTCAACATCGCAATGGTTTGCCAGACAGTCAATGACGCAGTGAACCTGTCAGAGTCAACAGCATAGTGGGTCTGATTAACAGTCAACCACACAGCTGCAGGTATCAGTCAGGTGTGGATCTATCCGAAAGAAAATACAAAATAGTTTACAGAAAGAGGTGGAAAGCTAAAATATAACAATTTGATGCACTAAATCTTCTCTCACACTCATTCATAAGCTCATGAAGTATCCAGAGCTTTGACGAATTACCGTAATCTTGAAGGCAGTTTGACCACATACGTGTAAACTAGCAAATATCTTTACCACACGGATCTCTAATTGGCGAATCGGATAATTCTGAGACAAACTGAGGTAAGTGGCAAAAATGCTGAGAAGACGGCTTTTTCAAGTCGAAAACAAACTGGATCTGATAAAGCCCACCGTGTGGGCGAAACGTCGTCAGGAAATGTTCGTATTATACCTGATCCGCATCTCTTTTATTCCCAGTTTTGAGATACTTGAAGCGAGAGCCACTGGGGCGATGTTTAGAAGAAGATACAAATTTTCTTTTATCACTGAATAGTACATTATCTCATCCACAAATTTTAAGAATATAACAACAATGGCATGGCAGGAACATTGTGTTAATTAGCAAATTAAAAAATGACACTAGACATTATTTCATTTCATTCCGGAATAATATCAAATTGAGATTTAATAATAGTTCAGAAAAAATGGGGAAACGTCGCCTCTTTTTAGTTACATTTCGTAAGTTATGATTAAATTTTCCTAATGTTCTATGTTTTTTAAGGAATTGTGAACCCAACGTACTTTTAAAAGAGAATGTCTTGATGCCAGGAAAGGGATCAGGATCCAAGAAATTTGAGCAATACTCCAATTCCTGCATCAGAGCTCATTACCTCTCATCCTCCAGATGCTACACGACCCCTACGTGCCTAAAGCTTCCCCGTGATTATAATATAATAATTATGTGGACCGGATTAGTTGTGATAGGCAAGCTAAATAGTTAACAGAAGGAGAGACTGAATAAATACGTAGACTAAAAACGTCTGACATTGAGTTTCGCTCAGTGTAGAGCTTCACCAAGTCATGATCTGAAGAAGCTCTACTCAAAGCGAAACGTTGCTCCTAATAAAAGCTTGTTCTGCAACACATTTCTTCCGCATTTTGAGCACCCCGGCATTTAGAGCCAAGAAATGCCAAACATGGATATCCAATCTATACAGACATATAAAAGTCTAATGACCCAGCAATGTTTCAGTCTTATCATGGTAGTTTTGCCCTCA
>NC_069449.1:17452388-17455396 GCF_026875155.1 Cherax quadricarinatus
TACATAAGAGACATGTATCACAATCCGATGTATGTATTATCATGAAGTAGAATTAGACACATATGCAACATCTGAGTATCTTTATTTCTATATGTTTCGCCATCCAGTGGCTTTATTAATACAAATTCAAGGATATTTCTATTGATAAAGCCACTGGACAGCGAAACGTCAACAAATAAGATACCCAGATATTGCACATGTGTCTAATTCTTCATCTTGTCGGTATTGTATACTATATATGCACAACATATATTATTAGAAGGGCTTAGAGCTCATTAGAGAATATGAAAATAATTATATAAATTTAGTGTGGGAACTATACCCTGTAAAATTATACAGTGTTGGAGTGTTACCAGGTGTTGCTGCAGGCACAGTCACCTGTAAGTACCACCAGTGTTGAACATTAAAATGGTATAAAATACCGACAGGTTGTTAGGTAAGACACATATGCAACAGTTAGGTATCTTTATTTCGAAACGTTTCGCCTACACAGTAGGCTTCTTCAGTCGAGTACAGAAAAGTTGATAGAAGCAGAAGATACTTGAAGACGATGTAATCAGTCCATCACCCTTAAAGTTTTGAGGTGGTCAGTCCCTCAGTCTGGAGAAGAGCATTGTTCCATAGTATGAAACAATATGGGATGAAGTGACAGGATGGAGCCTTATATAGCGCCAAGAGGTGAGACGTAGTCACTAGAAGAGGTAAGAACTCAGATGTTGGGAGGTCAGGTCCCTCTCAAATCCAGCCGTTCTCACTAGTAGAGGTTGTCGAAGTTGATTGTAGGCCTGTACCAAGATACCCTTGTGTTGCAGTGTCTGACAGATTGAACATTAAAATGGAGAGGGACCTGACCTCCCAACATCTGAGTTCTTACCTCTTCTAGTGACCTACGTCTCACCTCTTGGCGTTATATAAGGCTCCATCCTGTCACTTCATCTCCATATTGTTTCATACTATGGAACAATGCTCTTCTCCAGACTGAGGGACTGACCACCTCAAAACTTTAAGGGTGATGGACTGATTACATCGTCTTCAAGTATCTTCTGCTTCTATCAACTTTTCTGTACTCGACTGAAGAAGCCTACTGTGTAGGCGAAACGTTTCGAAATAAAGATACCTAACTGTTGCATATGTGTCTTACCTAACAACCACCAGTGTTGTCTCGTATTTAACCACTGATCCATTGGAATGGAGCAGGTGGCCCGTGGCCTAGGCAACGCTCTCGCTTTACACACAGTGTGTCCGTGGCTCGATCCCTGGCTAGGGTGGACGCATTGAAAGTGTTCCCATACACCTGTTGTCCCGTTCACCTAGCAAGTAAGTAGGTACCTGGGTGTTAGTCGCCTGGTGTGGGTCGCATCCTGGGGTTTACTTCCTGTTGCGGGTAAACTACAAACACTGAATAGCTGATTGTTTGCTAAGAAAGAATCCAAATCTTGAAGTCTTTTATATTTGTTAGCATAAGCTTGTAAAGTTACTGAATTGTTAGACACTTGTGTCAGTGGTTTCTCCTGTCCAATACAGAGAAGAACGGTGGAAGATGAGAAGTTTGAGGTAATCAGTCCCTTAAGATTGTAGGACTGATTACCTCTTGATGGACCGAAAACATCGTTTCAAGGCTGGGGGACTGATTACCTCAAACTTCTCGTCTTCCACCGCTCTTCTCTGTATTGGACTGAAGAAGCCACTGGCTGGCGAAATTTTTCCTCACTTAAGATTCCCAAATGTTGCACAAGTGTCTCAATCTTCAACGTGTCGGTCATCTTAAATCATTTACATCACATTGTAACATTATTTTTGATGATTAAGACACGTGTACAACACTTGTGTATTATCGCTTAAACGTTTCGTCTGCGCAGCAGGCTTTTTTATCAGTCGCATACAGGCGAATGTAATTGTTGTCCTTGAGCCTGCGGGACTTTGAAACCCGCGTCCGTGGGAGTAAGAGAGGAAGCGACAGCAAGGACTATACAGCGCCTACCCAGGGGCACAATCAGAATTAATTCGATGAAGACGAAGAAGAAGGCAGCTAAAATTCCTCGGATCCAGACCCCTTTTCCCAGCATCAAGGCATCTCTCTCTGAATGGGGAGGGAGCCAGGAGAATAGAGGAAGTGGGCAGTGAAAGGAAGGAGAGTTTGGGAAGAGGGAGCGTGAATACCCTCCATCATGTTTTGTGACTTTTAACGTATATCCTGAATGGCTAAAAAATATGTATATTTGTGAACCAAGTAATCCATGTTGACTCTGTCAACACACCAAGAAGATACAATTCCCATGAAACAGATGATGAGAGGGAATAAAGATTAAAGGGAATGAAAAAATGTTTATTTGAATTGACATGCAGATATATATGACCAAACATGATTCATATGCAAATTTTTGAAAAGGGTAAAAATATGATGGAGATGCTCTACGAGGACCGGAAAGTATATATATAGAAAGATGGTAAAGGTATATATCCAGATAAATATATACATATATATATATATATATATATATATATATATATATATATATATATAATATAATATATATATATATATATTGCTAAGAGTTTACTTTGATTTTCATTAGAGAGATTAAAGTGCTCCTGACTGGTGGTGTACAGATGATATGCAGCCTTAATGACCCTCGTGAAGTTGATAGTCATTAAACCCTATTAACTAACCATCCAGAATGTATTCGTATGAAACGTTAAGCTCGTGAGGGTCATTCAGTGCAAGGGGTGGTGAAGACTCGATACACCATCGGCTAAATCCAAATGGGTTACTCAACGGAAGGAGTGGTGGAGGCTCGATGCTCCGTCCTGGCGGAAAAAAAAGAAGAGGTCAGTCTATTTATGCGTGGACCCTGAGGTAGATTCAATTGAGATAAAAGCAGGCTTGCAGCAAATAGGGAAATTGGCCAGACAATGGAAAGGCATTTGTTGCTGTGGACAAATAAAGAGGAGGCAGAGTCTTTGGAAAACAGAGATAGGCACTGGCAAGCAGGTGAATGTTGAATGAG
>NC_069449.1:17455896-17483337 GCF_026875155.1 Cherax quadricarinatus
AGGCCCTGCTTACAAATTTAACAAAACCCCAGAGTCTCCCCCAAAAATTCAACCCAAAAAAAATTCCCTTCGGGAATTTTGGGCACCCCCCCAAGTTTTTTTTCCCAAAAACCCCTTTACTAATTTCCATTTAATTTAAACCTACCCCTTTGTTGTCTCCCCCCTTTTAAACCAACAAATTTTTAAATTTCCCCTTAAAAAAACACCCACAATCCACCAAAACCCAAAAACCAACAAAAACCCCCCAACCACCCACCCCAAAACCCCAAAAAATTGCCCTGAATTTAAAGGGGAAACCCCAACCTTGACAACCCCCAACAGGAAATTTATACTAATAACCCTTTTCAAAATCCTTGAAAATTTACAATGGAAAAAAACCGGGAATGTTTCCAAAGGAACACGGAAAAAAGGCAAGTTGAACTAAAAAATAATTTAAAATTTTAGGAATTTTCTTAAGCCAAAACAGATACCCAAGAAAATAACCCCCCAGTTTGGGAAGCCATTTTTCCCTACCCTACCCCTTTTTTTAAAAAGGGTATAAAAACCCTCCCCCTTCAAAAAGGGGAACCTTTAAACCCTTTAAAACCCAAAAAATTCAATTAAACCCCCGCAAAAAAATTTATAATTTACCTTTTTTTCCCCCTTTTTAAATTCCAAAATCTCCCCCTCCCTTTTCTCTCCCTCCTTTTTTCCCTTTCCTTTCCCCCCCTTTTTCCCCCCTTTCCCCCCCCCCAAAAATTTTCCCCTTTTTTTCCCCCCTTATTATCCCAAACCCCCCAAAAATTTCCTATCCCCTTTTTTCCCCCTTTTTCCCACCCCCCCCTCCTTTACCCTTTTTTTTTAAAAAAAAAAATTTTTTTTTTCCCTTTGGCCCCCCCCCCCCGAATCGGGTACAACAGGGGAAATATTTAGAGCTAAAAAAAGGTAAAACCCAATATCTTAAAAAACAAAACCCTTTGCAAATTCTAATTAAGTCATCTTCCCACAAACTGGGAAAACCCAAAAAAACCCTCAAAACCCAAAAATTTAAACAAAAACCCCCCAACCCCCCCCCCCAGTTCCCCCCCAAAATTTAATGCCCAACCACAACAAACAAAAGCAACAAAGGAAAGCCCCCAACCCACCCCAACCCCCCAAAAAACGAAGCCCCACAAGACAAAAAAACCCAAAGTGAATACCCCCTAAGGCCCGAGTTTCAAACCCCACCCAAACTGATTTTAAGCCAAAACATTTGGTCAGAAAGCCTTTCCCATTTTTTTGAATAGAATTTGTATGAAAACCCTAAACTGGCCATTTTTCCTTAAAGAAATAAAATCCTCCAAGGCCCCCCAAAATAACCCAGGGGGAAGGGGGGCCCCAATCATTTTTCCCCCAAAACCCCCCCAAACCCAACACCCCCAAAATTTTAAAACAAGGGAAAAAAAATTTTTATTAACTTAAAATGAAAACCAATATACAAAAACCCCGGGGAAAATTTCCAAAAGGTTTTATAAATCCTTTCAAAAAATTTTTAAGGAAAAACCCTTTTTTCCAACCAATTCCTAAAAAAGAAATAACAAAAGGGGGTTTTAAAAAAATAAAACCCCCAGCCCCCAGAAAAACCAAAAGATGCTAAAAAAAGGGGTTTAAAAAAAGGTTAATACGGACAATAACAAATTTAAACCAACAAAGGGGAAAGCCCCCCAAAACCCAAAATTTCCCCCCAAAAGATTAACCCAAATTCCCCAAAAACTTAACCCCTTTTTTTTAGCAACAACCACATTCCCTTTCTCCTCCCCCCCCAATACAAACCTCCCCCAAACGTTTCCCTTTGGGTTTGGAACCCTCCCCTCCCCCTCCAAAAACCCCCAACTACCACCAAACACCCCATAAAAACCCCACCAACTCTGCCCCCCAAACCCAAATTTTCCCTGATAACTTTTTTTGAAAAAAACCTTAAAGGGGTTTAAAAACCCCAATTTGGAAAAATAACGAAAAAAGGGGGTAAGGGCAAAAAGGAATCTAAAATCCCCAAACCCCTCCCCCCCCCTCAAAAAAACAAAAATTTTTCCCGAAAAAATTATAACACCCCTTCCCCAAACCCCAAACAATTTTAGGAAAAAGTTAAAGGATTTTCCCGGGGGAAAATTGCTCGCCCCCAAATAAAACCCAACCCATGGGATTTGAAAGGGTTGGAAGGCTAACATAAGAAAAAAACACAGAATAAAAAATTCATTCCAACTTAAAGAAGTAAATTTTAGGTAGTTTTTCCCCCCGGGGCAAGCCCCAAAAAAAAACGAAAACAAAGGGTTTGGGGACCCTTTTCCTTAAAAAGGAGGCCTCACCAGAGAAAGTTATGTAATGGGCGTTTCAACCACAGAAATCGTGGGAAAACCCGGGTAAATGGGGCCCAAAATGAGGCCCAAGAAAAAATAATGTGGTACTTGAAAACCCCCGGGCTCCCATGGTAGGGCCAAAAAAAGGAGGGGGGGAATACCAGAAAATTAATTTGTTTTCCCACCCCTAACCCCAGTATAACTTAGGAAATAAAGGCTAAGGGGGGAAGCAAAAGCGATAAAGTGGTTCTGGGGGTTTTGGGTTAATAAGGGGGTTTTCCCGTAAAAGGTAAAAAACTAAAGGGGACACCTAAAAAGAAAAGGGGGCCACCGGTATTGAGAAACCTTCCCGGGTTTTCCAGTGGGAAAGATGGATAAAATATTAGAAAATTAAATTTGGAAAAAGAGGCCGGGCCCAGGGAAAGGTTTTTTCCCCAAGGAAACGGCATAATGGAAAACAAACGGGCCCCGGTTTCCCCCAAGGTGGTAGGGGGGAAAAATAAGCCCGGAGAAGGAAAAGGGAAAGGAGGATGGGCCCAGGGAAAACCAAGGGGGGGGGTAAAAGGGGCCAAAAACTGTATCAACCGGAAAAAGAGGGACCCAAGCGTAAAAAAACCCGGAATAGAAATTGGAAAGGGGTCAAATCGGGAACCGGGGAAAATGCGGAAATGGGGGGCCCATTGGAAAAACACAGTGGGGGGAAACCAAGGTAAAAAAGGGGGGCGGGGGGAAAAAAAGGGGGGAGAAACCCAAACAAGAAACATCAAAAGGAGGTTTTTGAGGGGGGGCCAAACACGAGTTTTAAGGGGAAGTTTTTACAGTAAGACGGGAAAGGGATTCTGGGGGGCCCAGACCAGAGGGGGGACACCACAAGGAATTGCCCCAAAAACAAGGGGTTGGGACGACAACATACAGAGGAGGAGGGGGAAAAACTGAAAGGGACATCGATACCTTCAAAGGCCCAAGGGGCCCGGGCCCAAACATCCCCCCCGTGGACCCCTTGGGGAGAGGGAGCAGATATTTTTTAGTGCTTGGGGGCCACTTAAAAAACCAATTTTTCAACACGCCCCCAAAAAAGGGGGGGGCAACTACCTTAAGGTATGGAAAGACCCCCCAAATGAAGTTCCCATTTTTACAAAAGGAGAAGAAAAGAGGCATTAAACTTTTGCCTTGTCATTTACGGTTTTTTTATGAAAGAAAATTTTTGGAAAAAAATTTTTTCAGGAAAGGTGATTTGGAAAAACCCCCCAACCGGGGAAGGGAACAAAAAGTATAAATCCCAACCCCAGAAACAGATTCTTGGAAAGGCAAACCCTGGTTCACAAACCCCTTCCCGGGAGTTTAGGGATAAAAAAAAACAGAAAGGGGTAAAAAACCCCAGAGAGAGGGGGTTGGGTTTAAAGCCCCCCGCTTGGGATTTGAAAAAGAAGGCCTTTAAACAAAGTTCCCTCACAAGAGATTATGCAGAAGCCTAAGCACCCCCGGGCCGCATTTTAAAAAAGGGGGGCACTGGCAATGGATCAGGGGAATATTAAACGGGGAAAAGGCAACAACGGGGCCCCTGGTTCCCCCTTAATGATGTTATCCACATGGGGCCCCCCGGGTGACAAGGGGGGGTCCCAAAAAGGGGTCGCCCTGGGACCAGTGCTATTATTTGGAAATATGTGAACGACATTTTAAAGGGGTTAGCTCTGAAGGTCTTTGTTTGCAGATGATGTGAATTTTAATGGGGAAAATTTTAAATCGGGTTTGGGGCCCAAAGGCCGGATTTCCCAAAGAGCCCTTTGGACAAAATGGAAAATTGGTCCAGAAAAATGGCTTCTCGAATTTAATCCTGAAAATGCAAATCATGAAAAATAGGGGGAAGGGCACAGAAAAACCAAAAGACAGGTATGGTTTGGGCCCAAAAGACTGAAAAACCTTTCACTAAGGAAAAAGTTTTGGGGGGTATAAAACCCCGGGGGGGGCATGTCTCCTGAAGCACACATCAACCCAATAAGGGCTGCAGCATATGGGCGCCTGGAAAAACCTGGAACAGCATTCCGATCCCTTAGAAAGGGAAAATCTTTCCCAAGACATGAAAAACCGTGTTTGTCGGGCCCATACTGGAGTATCACACCTTTTGGAACCCAAATTTGGGATAAACACGTCAATAAACTGGGAAAAAGTACAAAGGTTTCCCAAAAGGGTTTTAGTTCCAGAGCTAAGGGGAATGTCTATAAAGAAAGTTTAAGGGGAAATCGGGCCTGACGCACGGGGGACAGAAGGGTCAGGGAACATGTTAACTACTTTTAAAAATTCTGTGTGAATAAAAAGGTGGAAAAAAGACAGGATTTTTCCGGGGAGGGGCACAGAAAAAAAGAGGCCACAATTGGAATTTAAGACCAAATGGTCAGAGAGATTTAAAGGAAGTATTTCTTAGTCTAGGTTGTCGGGCAGGGGGAATGGGCCTAAAAAATTACGAGTTGGGGGCAAAAAACCATACCATTTTTAAAGAGGGGTTTGATAAAGCTCTTGGAGGGGGGAGAAAAGGGGGCCTAGTGGGCAACTTTGAAGGGGGGGGCCCGGGGAGCAAAGCCCTCGCCCCCTGCAACCACAAATGGGTGAGTAAAAATAGGGGGATTACAAACCACACAAAAAAGCAAAGGACGGGGTTATAAAAAAAAGTGTTTGGATGTATCATGAAAGCCATGGGAAGAAAACTGCCCCAGCTGACAAATTTTCTGAAATAGGGGGATCTGCAAGGGGGAAAAAAAAGTTCGGTCAAAGTTTTTTTGTAAAAGCAAAAATCGGTTTCAAAACAGGATCTTCGGGGAGAAGGCGGGGGCTTTTTTTTGGGATAAAATAAATAAAATAAAAAAAATTAGGGAAAAAAAAGTCTTCTTACGGAAAAAAATTGAAATAATTCTGCAACACGTGTTTAAAAGTAGCTTGTTTCTAATTTTTCAAAGTATGTCTTTCCAAAAAAGGTATTTTTTTGTTCTTTCTGTCTTCAAAAAGACATGTTTGGGCAATTCATTTTTTTTTTTGGGCCCAAAAAATTACGATTTTTATGATTTTTTTTCATTCTAAAAAACACTACAGGAAATTTTTCTCTCTTTCAAATTGGGGGAGTTATACCAGCTCAGTCGCCTGGGGGCTGTTAACATGCGTTAAGGTGGGGCCCCTGGGAAAGGGTTGCTACCCATGCCCTTTAACTTTACAGAAAATAATAAAGAAAAAATCAGGAAAAAATTTAAATTGACATTATTTTCCATTTTTGGGGAAAAGAAAATTTTAAGGTGCCCATAATTTTTGCACACTTTATTGGGAATTTATTTTTAAAAATTAGCTTTTTAAAGGGGATCTGCGATACTTTTTACTGCTTGTTTTATTGTTTTTTCCCCCCAAAAAAAAAACCCTTTAAATAATTAAACCCATTTTCACCCAAAACGGGGGTTATATCAAGATTATCCCAGCTCTTATTTTCTTTGATGTGAACAAAGAGAAATTGAAACATTTTCCCATTTTGTAAAAAAGGGGAGAGTTTTATGCCCTTTTGGAAATGGGGCCGGTTAGCTTGTTGGGAGCGTGGGGAGAAAAAACGATCAAAAGAAAAATAAAATTGATTTTATTGGGTTCCCAAAAAATAGTGAACTTTTGGCTACACCGGTATAATTTTTTTTCCCTTGTACGATTTTCAAAAGGGGGAATTAAAAGCCATTTATAACAGGCATGGGGGACAGCGCGGGACGTGTCATATTGCGCTGACGGGGCATTGTTTATTTTTTTCCCCCCGGGGTTTTTTTACCCTTTTCTTAAAACCCTTTATGTATTTTGGGGGAAATAAAACTGCAGCAACACCCCTAAAAAAATTAAAAACCCAAAAAAAAGCTGCAAAAGGGAATAATCACAAAATCCCATCCCGGGAAAACACACCCCCCCCCCTCTTCTTTGACCAAAACTTACTCCCAGTTCTACACCCCACCTTACACTGTGCAATCTACATTTTACGGGGCCCTTTAAACTCTAATATCAACCTTGACCAAAAACCCGCTTTTTTGATTTTTTGACAGAACCACGGGCCCTTAACCAGACAAAAAACATCTCTAGCCCATTCCCCTTCCAACTAAACCTTTAAAAAAATTCAATTATGTAAAAGGGCCCTAAAATCTGGAAAAACCCTACCGAAAACTCTAGAACTGCAGACACTTTCCCAATCACCTTAAAAACTCCCAATTAGAAAACATTTTTTCCCCCTGATCCCACCCCTAAACTAACTACACGAATACCCCCGGGTTTCACACTTACCCCTCACTCACCATTTGACCATAAAGAAATTTTAAATCTCAGCCCTTAAAATAATGAACCTTGATACTCCAATACGGGAACCTTTTGTACTGTCCAAAACAAAAATTCAAAATTGCTAAACTCACAAACTGCATTTAGTCCCCTTACCCTAATACCAATTTCCCCTTTTTTTAATTTGAAATTTTTTTTTAAAATTAAGAATAAAACTAAGTATGCCCGAAATCCCCTACCATCAAGCGTTCTAGGGGTACACTCTGAAACCCAAAATTTTTACTACTTTAAACCACAAAATTAACCAGATTTCTGTAAACTCAGCATTGAAAACCTTATAGAAAATAAACTTTGAATTTGAATTGTCTAATATAACACAAATTTCCCCTTGGGGGAAAAAAGGGGGGGGGAAAAAAAAAAAAAAAACCGGGAAAATTTCAGAAAAAGGCCCAAAACCCCCCCCCAAAAAAAAAATTTAAAAATTTTTTTTTTATTTTTAAAAAATTTTTTTTTAAAAAAAAAAAAAAAAAAATAAAAAAAAAAAAAAAAATTTAAAAAAAAGGGGAAAAAAATTTTTTTTTTTTTTAAAAAAAAAAAAAGGGGGGCCCCCTCCCAAAAAAAAAAAAAGAAAAAGGTTTTTAAATTTTTTTTAAAAATTAAAAAGGGAAAAAGGGGAAAAAAAAAATTTTTGGGGGGGGGGCCCCCCGGGGGGCCCCGGGGGGTTTTTTTTAATTTGGGGAAAATTTTTTTTTTGGGGGAAAATTTTAAAAAAAAGGGTTTTTTTAAAAAAAAAAAATTTTTTTAAAAAAATTTTGGGGGGAAAAACCAAAATTTTTAAAATTTTTGGGGGGAAAAAAATTTTTTTTTTTTTAAAAAAAATTTTTTTTTTTTTTTAAAAAAAAGGGTTTTTTTAAAAAACCCCTTTTTTGGGGGCCCCCCCCCCCCAAAAAAAAAAATTTTAAAAAATTTTTTTTTTTTAAAAATTTTTAAATTTTTTTTTTTTTTTCCCCAAAAAAAAAAAAAAATTTTTTTAAAAAAAAAAAAAATTTTTTTTCCCCCCCCATAAAAAAGGGGGGGGTTTTTTTCCCCCCCTTTTCCCCCCCCTCCCCCCTTTTTTTTCCCCAACCCCCAACCCCCCCCCCAAAAAAAAAAATTTTTTTTTTTAAAAAAAAAAAATTTTTTTTTTTTAAAAAAAAAAAAATTTTTTTTGTGGTTTTTTCCTTTTTTAAAATTTTTAAAATTTTTAAAATTTTTTTTTTTTTTTTTTTTTAAAATTTTTTTGGGGAAAAAATTTTTAATTTTTTTCCCCAAATTTTTTTTCCCTTTTTAAAAAAAAAAAATTTTTAAAAAATTTTTTTTTTTAAAAAAAAAAAAAATTGGGGTTTTAAAAAAATTTTTTTTCCCTTAAAAATTTTTTTAAAGGGGGCCCCAAAAAAATTTTTTTTCCCATTTTTTTTAAATTTTGGAAAAAAACCCCCTTTTTTTTTCCTTTTTTTTTTTTTTTTTTCCCCCCCCCCTTTTTTTTTTTTTTTGGGGTTTTTTAAATTTTTTAAACCCCCCAAAAATTTTTTACCACCCCCCCAAAAAAATTTCCCTTGGGGGGGGGGGTTGGGGGGGGGGGGGGGGGGTTTTTGGGGGGGGGTGGAAAGGGGGGGGGGGTTTTTTTTTTGGGGGGTTTTTTTTTTGGGGGGGCCCCAAAAAAAATTTTTGGGGGAAATTTTTTTTTTTTCCCCCCCTTTTCCCCCTTTTTAAAAAAAATTTTTTTTAATTTTTAAAATTTTTCCCCCCCCTTTCCTTCCCCTTTTTTTTCCCCCCAAAAAAAATTTTAAAAAATTTTTTTTTTCCCAAAAATTTTTTAAAAACCCTTTTTTCCCCCCCCCCTTTTTTTTTTAAAAAAAAAAAAAACCAACCCCCCCTTTTCCCAAAATTTTTAAAATTTTTTTTAAAAATTTAATTTTTTTTTTGAAAAAAACCTTTAAAAAAAAAAATTTTAAAAAAATTTTTTTTTTTTCCCTTTTTTTTTCCCCCTTTTAAAAAACCCCCCAAAAAAAGCCAATCCCCCAAAAGGGAACTTTTTTTCTTTTTCCCCCCAAACCCCCCCTTTTGGGTAAATTTTCCCAAATTTTTTTTTTTTTTTTTCCCCCCCCCTTTTAAAAAAATTAAAAAAGGACAAAAATTGGGTTTCCCCCAAATCCCAAAAAGAAAATTTTTTTAAATTTTTTTTTTATTTTTTGTTTCCCCTTTTTTTTCCCCTTTTTTTTTTTTGGGGTTTTTTTGGGGGGGGGGTTTTCAAGGTTTTTTCCGGGTTTTTTTTTTTTTTTTTCCCTTTTTCCCTTTTTTTTTTAAAAAAAAAAAAAATTTTTTTTTTTTTCCCCTTTTTTTCCCCGTTGCAAAAATTTTTTTTTTAAAAAAAAAAGGGGGTTTTTTTAAGGGTTTCCCCCCGGGGGTTTTTTTAAAAAATTTTTTTTTGGGGGTTTTTCCCTTTTTTTTTAAATTTTTCCCCCCCAAATTTTTTTTTCCCTTTTTTTTTTTTCCCCCAAAATTTTTTTCCCCCCCCCTTTTTTTTTAAAATTTTTTTGGTTTGGGTTTTTTTAAATTTGGGAAATTTTTTTGGGAGTTTTGTGGGGGGGGAAAAAAAGTTAAAAAAAAGGGGGGGCCCTTTTTTTCCAAAAATTAAAAAAAAAGGGGGGGGGGAAAAGGGGCCGGGGGGGAAAAAAAGGGGGGCCCCCAAAAATTTTTTTTAAAGGGAAGGGGGGTTTTTTTCCCTTTTTTTAAAATTTTTTTTTTTTTCCTTTCCTTTTTTTTAAAACCCCTTTTTTTTTTTTTTTTTTGGGGGAAAAAAAAAATTTTTACCCCCCCTTTTTCCCCAAAACCCCTTTTTTTTTTTTTATTAAAAAACCAAAACCCCAAAAAAATTTCCAAAAAAAAATTTTTTTTTTTTTTTTTAAAAAAAAAACCCCCGTTTTTTTTTTTTCCCAAAAAACCTTTAAACCCGGGTTTTTTTGGTTTTTCCCGGGGCCCCCCTTTTTAAAAACCCCTTTTTTTTTTTTTTTTTTTTAAAAGGGCCCCTTTTTTTTTTAAAAATTTTAATTTTTCCCCCCTTTTGGTTTTTTTTATTAAATTTTAAAAAAATTTTTTTTTTTTTTTAAAAAATTTTTTAAACCCAAAATTTTTTCCCCCTTTTTTTTAAAAAAAAAAAACCCCCCAAACCCCTTTTAAAAATTTTTTTAAACCCCCCAAAATTACCCCCCCTTTTGGGGGTTTTTTCCCCCCCTTTTCCCCCCCCCCTTCCCCATTTTTTTCCCTTTTTTTTCCCCCTTTGGGGCCCTTTTTTTTAAAAAAATTTTCCCTTTTTTTTTTTTTTTTTCCTTTTAAAATTTTTAAAAAAAACCCCCAAACTTTAAAATTTAAAAAAAAAACTTTTTAAAAATTTATTTTTTCCCCCCCAAAAAATTAAAAAAATTTTTTTTTTCCCAAAACCCTTGAAAAAAAAAAAACCCCCCCCCCCCCCAAAAAATTAATTAAAAAACCGGGGGTTTTTTTTTTCAAAAAAAAAAGGAAAAAAAAAAATTAAATTTAAAAAAAAAATTAAAAATTTCCCCAAAAAAAAACAAATTAAATTTTTAAAAAAAAAAAATTTTTTTTTAAACCCCAAAAATTTAAGCCTTTTTTTTAAAAAAAAATTTTTTTAAAAAAAAAAAAATTTTTAAAAAAAAACCCCTTTTTTTTAAAAAAAATTTTTTTTTTTAAAAAAACCCCCCCCTTTTTTTTAAAATTTTTTTTTAAAAAAAAAAAGGTTTTTTTAAAAATTTTAAAATTTTCCCAAAAAATTTTTTTGGGGAAAAAAAGGGGAAAAAATTTTTTTTTTTTTAAAAAAAAAACCCCCCCCCCGGATTTTTTTTAAAAAAAAATTTTTTTTAAATTTTTTTCCTTTTAAAAAAAAGGAAAAATTTTTTAAAAAAGGGGGTTTTTTTTTAAAATTTTTTTTTTTAAAAAATTTTTTAAAAAATTTAAATTTTTTTCCCCAAAGGAAAAAAAAATTTTTTTTTTTTTTTTAAAAAAAAAGAATTTTTTAAAAAAAAAATTTAAAAACCGGAAAAAATTTTTTTCTTTAAAAAATAAATTTTTTTAAAAAAAAAAAGGGGGGGGGGGTGTTTGGGGGGGTTTTTTTGGGTTTTTTTTAAAAAAAACCCCCCCGTGTTGGAAAAATTTTAAAAAAGGGGGAAAAAAGGGCGAAAAAAGGGGAAGGGTTTTGGGGGGGGGGAGGAAAAAAAAAGGAAAATTTTTAAAAAGGGGGGGTCCCCGGGCCCCTTTAGGGAAAAAAAATTTTTTAAAATTTTAAAAAATTGGGGGGGTATTTTTTTAAAAAAAAAACCAAAAAATTTTTTTTAGTTTGGGGGGCCCCCCCCTTAAAATTTTTAAAAAATTTAAAAAATTATTTTTAAAAATTTAAAAAAAAAAGAAAAGGGGGGGAAAAAGGGGGGTTGGGGGGGGGGGGCCCAGGGGAAAAAAAAAATTTAAAAATTTTTCCCCAAAAAAAAAGGGGGGGGGAAAAAAAACCCGGGTTTTTTTAAAAAAATATTTTTAAGGGTTTTTAAAAAATTTTAAAAAAAAGGGGGTTTTTTTGGAAATTTTTTCCCGGGAAAAAAGGGGGGGGTTTTCCCCCTTTAAAACCCTTTTTTTGGAAAAAAAAGGGGGGGGCAAAAAAATTTAAAAAAATTTTATTTTAAAAAAAAAGGGAAAAAAAATTGGGAAAAAAATTTTAAAAATTTTTTTGGGGGGGGAAAAAAAAAAAAAAAAAAATTTTTTTTAAAAAAAAAAAAAAAGGAAAAAAAAAAAAAATAATTTTAAAAAAAAAAAAAAAAAATAACCCCCCGGGGAACCCGGGGGGGGGTTTTTTAAAAAAAAAAGGGGTTTAAAAATGATTTTAAATTTTTCCCCCCAAAAAAAAAAAATTTTTTTTTTCCCGGGGCCCCAAAAAAGGGGAAAAAGGGCCCCCTTTTAAAAGGGGGGGGTTTTTAAAAAAAAGGGGCCCAAAAAAGGGGGGGGGGGTTTTTTTTTAATTTTTTTAAAAAAAAATTTTTTTAAAAAAAAAATTTTTTAAAAAAAAAAAGGGTTTTTTTTTTGAAAAAAAAATTTTTTTTAAAATTTCCCCCAAAAAGGGGGGGGGTTCCCTTTTAAAAAAATTTTTAAAAACCCCGGGGGGGCCCCAAAAAACCTTTTTTTTCCCCCCTTTTTTTCCCCCCCCCCCTTTTTTGGGGGGCCCCCCCCCCTTTTCCCAAAAAAAAAAAAAATGAGAGAGTAATTGACTTGTCTGGGAATTTAAATGATGATTTTTAGAGGTTGGGTTTTTGTGGGAAAAATCAGGCAGCAGATTAGGGTTAAAAACAGCGTTATTACCGGGATACCTCAGGGATGTGCTTAAAAGCAATTTTAAAAAATAAAGTTGCTAGTAATGATAAATAAAACTGATCAACAAAGGAGATAGTAGAGGGCAACGAGTGACTAGCCCCCTTAAAGTTTACTATACAAATAGCAGGAGTCAAGAAAATAAGATAGATGAGCTAAAATTATTTTGCACGTGTAGGTAATATAGATATTATTGGTATAACAGAGACCTGGTTCAAACCTGAAAGATAGAGAAATGACTTCTGAATGCAACATACAGCGTTATAAACTATTCCACACTGACAGGGTCAAACAGGAAGGGTGGTGGTGTGGTGATGTAGGTCAGAGAAAATTTAAATTGTGTTTAGACATGATATAAGATTAGAAACATCGAACACAGAATCGGTTTGGCTTCAATTTCGAGGCGTGAAAAATTTAATTTTGGGTGTGATTTATAGGCCCCCAAACCTTGTAGGAGTGCGGTAAGCTGTTTATGGGACGAAATCCATGGGCCCATCTAGTATGAAAATGTTTGTATAATGGGAGATTTTAACTTTAGAAAAATTGATTGGGAACAATATGACAGGAAATCTTGAGTCTAGTGACTTTCTGATACGGTTCAGGATTGCTTTTTGGGAACAGTTTTGTGACAAACCAACTAGAGGAAAACAATTTTGCTTGGGACTTGGTTCTTGCCAAAAAAGATTCACTAATTAATAATCTTGAGGTTAATGATGAGCTTGGGGAAGTGATCACAAAAATTCCATTAGTTTCAATATATCTGGAATTACCCAATAACTGCAATCCAATCTCTGTCCCAGATTTTCGCTTGGCCGACTTCATGGGACTGAAAAGTTACTTGGGGGGGCTAAATTGGGATGCCCTAATTAGGGGTCAGGTAGGTGATCTTGGTTGCCAATATGACGTTTTTCAGAGCATAGTACTAGCTGCCCCGACAACTTTTGTTCCGAATAGGAAAATTTGATCTAACAAAAAATGATCCCAAATGGATGAACAATAGATTAAACATCTCATTGGTCAAAAGAGAGGCATATATAGGCGTATCAAAAGAGGGACGGGCAGTTAAAAAAATCAATATATTCAATTAAAGAGGAAAATAAAGAAAGGAATAAGAAAAGCAAAAAGAGATTATGAGGTTAAGGGCGCAAGGGGTTCAAAGACTAACCCGAAAGGGTTCTTTCAGTATACGGAAGTAACATTAGGGGCAAGATTGGCCCACTTAAGAGTAACTCTGGTCAGATCACTGACAGTGATAAGGATATGTGTGAAATTCTAAATACCCACTTCCTCTCAGTTTTCACCCAGGAAAAAAACTTTGCGATATTCCTGAAATAATAGATTTTCATACAACAGGGTGATAATAAACTATGTACGATTGCGGTAACTTGTGACATGGTCCTCAGACAAATAGAGAAACTAAAACCTAACAAATCCCCAGGTCTATGAACTGTTTGCAAGGGTTTTTAAAGGAAATGTAAAGAGGAACTTAGCATTTCCTTTGGCTAATCTTTTTAACATATCACTACAAACTGGCATAGTGCCTGATAAGTGGAAAATGGCAAATGTAATACCTATTTATAAGGCAGGTGACAGGGCCGTGGCTTCGAACTATAGACCAATAAGCCTTACCTCCATATTTGGGAAATTTATGGAATCAATAATTGCCGACGCAATTCGTAGCCATCTTGACAGGCACAGGTTGATTAATGATTCTCACACGGTTTTAAAAGGGGCGTTCCTGTCTTACGAATTACTAATTTTTTTTCCCTAAGGTGTTTGAGAGGTAGATCATGGTAATTATTGATATTGTGTATATGGACTTCAGTAAGTCTTTTCGATAGAGTTCCACACCTGAGGCTATTGAGGAAACTTAGTGCGCACGGAATAGGAGGAGAATTTTATTCAAGTGTAGAGCATGGGCTGACAAATAGACAGCAGAGAGTTTGCATAAATGGGTCGCCCACTCAATGGGGGCAGTCACAAGCGGTGTTCTCAGGGGTCAGTGATGGCGCCCGTTGTTTGTTCACAATTTACATAAAACGACATAGATGAAGGAATTAAATAGCGACATAGCAAATTTGCTGTGACACCAAAATAGGCCGTCCCAATTCATTCTAATGAGGATGATTTGAATAGACTGACGCAATGGTCGGAAAAGTGGGCAGATGAGTTAATATTGGACCCCCCCCCCCTGCCCCCCCCGTTTAAATATTGGACAGTAAATAGCCATGCCACATATACAAATAAATAATGTAGGATCATTAATACTACCGACTGCGATAAGGATTAGGAGTTTGGTTAGCAGTAACTAAAAACCAAGACAACAGTGCATTAGTGTTCGCAATAAAGCTAACCAGAATTTTGGCTTCATATCTTGAAGTTATAAATAATAGAAGTCTCAGGTTGTTCTTCAACTCTAATATATCCTGGTTAGGCCTCATTTTAGGACTATGCTGTCAGTTCTGGTCACGTATTACTGAATGGTATAATGCTCTGGAAAACGTACAAAGGAGGATGACAAGATGATCCCCATGTATCAGAAATCTTCCCTATGAGGATAGACTGAAGCCCTGAATCTGCATCTCTCGAAAGGCGTAGAATTAGGGGGGATATGATCGAGGTGTATAAATGGAAAACAGGAATAAAATTAAAGGGGAGGTAATTGCGTTGCTGAAAAATTTCCAGCAAGACAGGATCGCTGGCAATGGTTTCAAGTTGGAAAAATTCAGATTTCAGGTAGATATAGGAAAGTACTGGTTGGTAAGGAGTTGTGATGAGTGGAACAAGCTCCCGAGTCAGTTATTGAGGCCTAAAACGTTGTGTTGTTTAAAAATAGGTTAGATAAATACATGAGTGGTGTGGGTGGGGTGTAAGTTGGACCTTACTAGCTTGTGCTGCTGGGTCTGTACAGTGCTCCATCCTTAAGTGGGTGATGACCAGACTGGGTGGGTCATATGGGATACTCCAGGGGGTGGGTCAATTGGTCTAATCCGGGGGAGACATGGACCTGCTCCGCATGGGTCAGTAGGCCTCGTTGCAGTGTTCCCTTGATTATAATAATCCACCATACGAACCCCCAATGTTTCTCTTAGTTTCTCCATAGTGAACAATCCTGAATTCGCCGAATTCTACGTCTGGATATTGCCTATAGATTCTCAATTGGGGTTTCAGTGACCAGGCTCTTTAACATGCCCCCCATTAGAACACGTAGACCACTGTCTCCGAAGATTGTCAGCATTTTTTCTGGAAGTGTGGCATGGTGCAAGATCCTGCTGGAAAATGCCTTCCCCATCAGGAAAGTCTCTATCCACAATGGAGCAAATGAATTGTCAGATTGCCTTGTATTTGTAATTTCCTACTTTCCTTACCCCCTTAAATAAGTCATAAAAACAGCAAATTTCTAGCTTTAAACTGCTACAAAATAACAGGGATACTTTAGCACCATAGATATGCCTATTAAAAAATCAAGAGAAGTTTATACCAACAATACAAAAATCTAATATTACAGTGGTATACAATTAACTCCTGGTTGATTGAAGAAAACACAATTGTGTCACACCAGTGTCTTTATCAATACAATACATCCAGTATCTTTATCAATACAATAAATCCAGTAATCTTTATCAATCAAATACAGACCAGTGTCTTTAGCAATAATACACGTCAGTGTCTTTATCAATACTATACGCCAGTGTCTTTATCAATACAATCTACAGCCAGTATCTTTATCATTTACAATACATCCAGTAATCTTTATCAATATAATACAGCCAGTATCTTTATCAATACAATACAGCCAGTATCTTTATCAATACAATACATCCAGTATCTTTATCAATATAATACATCCAGTATCTTTATCAATACAATACAGCCAGTATCTTTATCAAATATACAGTCAGTATCTTTATCATACCAATACATCCAGATCTTTATCAATATAATACATCCAGTATCTTTATCAATACAATACAGCCAGTATTGTGGAGAAATTTTCTCCAGGAGGGGGGTATCAGCCCCCTTCAGCCCCCTTCAGCTCTCTCAGCCCTGAGGGGCCACTAGAAGGGGCGGAGCATCTGTTTAATGCTAGAGGTGAGTATAATGATCACAGATGCCGTATGCGTGGTCAAGACCTGTTGACTCCTTGCAGGGGTGTTGCAAAACTTGTATTTTATAAGAGACTGTACATATCTTACTTAGCAGGACAATTAAGGAAAACCTGCTCCACTTTATTACCATAGTAAAACTTGGACATGTTGTCTATGAGTAAGGACAGCAAGGAAACAATAACATTTTGCTTTGCTTCATCGAGGGGTGACAGGGATGCTAGGTCTGGTCAGCGTTTTTTGCGCTGGGGGGCAGTGACGGCTTGGAGCGCTGTGGCGTCTGGCAGATTACTTTTGATCTAGAGAGAGTCACACTGACGCCAGGAGATACCAGACAAAGGACATGATCTGTGCGTTAGTGTGAATAAAGTGTCTCGAAAACCACGATAAATAAGAGAGGTGTGATCAGCTTCTCTTGTGATACAATTTGTGAACAATAAAAGACAAATCTTGTTGGAACATAGATGTACCAGTGCTTCGTTTCTAGACACTGGGAAGACGTGGACATCCAAAGGACACTTCAGCTTCTATCAGTCACCGATATCTGTCTCGAAGGGTGTTGAGAACACATAAGCTCACGTTACAAAGAGCAAGGTATGTTAGAATTTCTTCTTGTAGATCGGGGATTGCGCAATTCTTGAGTCACAAGGAGTTTGTAATCAACCTATAACGGCAGTAAGGTTGTGGACTTTTGAGTCCAAACAATGTAAGTATTCGTCGCCATCACCGAATGAATATGCTGACATAACACCCCCATAGGGGTAATTTATACTTACAAATTGTATCTCTAGGACAGCCATGTTGTGATGGTTTCGGCAGCTTCTAGTCCTCGTCTTGCAGGGCGGACTGTGTAGACGATTTGCTGTCACTTATCAGCTAAGTGTTCATTATATATATATATATAATGAACACAGAAGGTAAGGCCAAATTTCAACAGATTTTGGTCCTTCGAACCGGATAAAGACCCACACTTTTATGGTCCACAATATGTTGTACTACAGTGTACAAATAACCTATGAGCAAGGGGGGTCCTTTGAAAAAAGCTGTTAAAAACTAGAGTTTTACAATATAAATCAGTTTAAAATGAGTCCCTCACCGACTCAATCACAGAGGGAATGGGCAGCCAAAAGAAAACGGGCGCATCACCCAGCATTCACACAAAAGAAAACGGCGATCACCCAGCGTTCACCCAACGAAAACGGGAGCTGGGATGACTCACCCACATCCTGCATCCATGCTCCAATTGGAGAGAATCGCTGATTAATACAAACAGCTACTCAAGGTGATGATGTTTGTCTGAGTGTATATATTACACAGTGTTTCGAATGTTTATAGACAGAAATTAAGAGACAAAGATTGGGTAAAGTTTGTTTCTTTAGATCTACTGTTATATTAAAGGAACTTATATAAGAGTAAGCTTTCAATTATATATTAACAGTGAAATTTATATATGTGTAAGTAATTATTCCACGTGTGATTTACAGTTATACAGTGACCATTTATAGTTTATAGTGAATGAAGTGGTATAACATCGTTATTTACGATTAATCATCATGGGCAGGGGTCTGACACAGCAAAACTCTAAGCCATAACATCAGAACATGTACCGTGCTAAACTTCATGGTCATTGACCTGAGGTTAAGCTTAGTGAGGTCCAGTAGTGTCTGACTCGAATTAATGCTGACTTAAGCATAACAAAACTCTAGCTGTCTATAGCGTACAGTGTTTTTTAAAAACTCTAAGTGTGGTGCTAGAATTTTCAGTATACCATTAAAATTGCTGTTTGGAAAATCAGTTTCAGTCTTTACAGGACTAAGATTTACCAATTAGAAAATCTAATTTCAGTCTGTCTAGGATTAACTCAAGATACAAACATAGATTTTGATGATCTTGAGGTCAACGTTGGGATTAATTTAAAACACAACGTATGAAAATAATTAATTCAGACTATACACATTATGAAAATAAAAATTTCTTGAATCAGATCATCCTGATGATGAAATTAAAATATGTTTTGAGATTACTTTTAGTGATCACAATTAAGGATTCCTGTCTACTGCTATCGGCCATAAACTCTGTCACAGAGACCTACGTAACTAGTGTCAACACCTGTTTACACTGTAACAACAAGTGTCCATTACCAAGGCTTACCTACATGTCATTACCTATTTCCAAGGTCATAATGTATGAAGATTCACTTAGTGGGTTTCAATCCATAGTTAAATTCACCAAACTGACATAGATGAGATTGCCTAATGTTCAATTATCTTAAATGTTCTTGTGAAGGAGAACCCTATGAATGATTAAGTCATATCCGGTGGGTAAGGTAATATCAAATAGCCTTACGTGTCTTAGCAGACAATTACTTCGATTTGGCTGACAAGGTAGAGTTAGACATGTAGTTAATATCAAGCTTGAAGCCACCCAAACATTGTTTTTCAGACTTTAAAGGCATTTAGAATTACATTAGACATTAGTCTCAGATCTCTAGGTGCTAAATATGGACCTAAGACATGTGATTTGTATATCAGTGGTATTGTACAGATAGTTGTCACACAAATATTGACGATTAAATATTATGTTCAATAAAAGCTTTTCATTGTGAAGAAATTAGCAATGGTTTACAAACAATAGTTTCATGCATGCAAGCAACGAGACAAGATGAAAAATCCACAAATCCAGTGATAATTAAACCTTCAACTCAGTATAAAAAGAGTATAACCTACTCCCACTAAACCACATAATGGGAAATCCCATATAAGGCATTTATCAAGCTGTGAATACAACAGACAGTAAACAAACTGTCACAATAATGTACTCCAAAAATGTGTACTTAGTGATGGAACACATGGGCACAGTATTTCGTGTCAATAACACATCAATGGAGGGCAAGTAAACAACGTGTTCATCAGCTGAAAGATGCATCAAGTGTTTAGTTGAACACACGGGAGGAAAATGCTCATGAAGAAGTGTTTTAAATGCAAGGGTAGATCATACAGCATTATGCCCAAATCTTTTGCTGACAGCAGCAGACTTCCACAGATTCAGGAAGTCACAAGCAACAGCATTAAATGTGAGAGATAACGTTTAAAGCAACTGCTCCCGATAGCTCGAGTTGAGTTTATTATAAATACACAAAAACCAATGTGCTAACACTATTTGATCAAGGCTCACAAAGGTCCTTCATAAGAAGATCAGTGTTGCAGAAACTGAATAAACAACCTATGCCAAAATACAGTTAGATATAGCTGGTTTTTTCCCAATTCTGGTAAACAACATTATGACCTAGCCAGAATCACTGTGGTTAGAAACAGGAAAAAAGACAGTAGAAGCTGTGGTAGTAGTGATTTGCCTAAGTCTGTGCAGATCCAGGGATTAAAAAGAAACAGTTACATCACTGAAAGCAGTAGGTTCAAGTTGCCTGTCCTGACTACAGACGGACACAATTAGTCCTCAATTGATTTAATCATTGGAAGTGTTATTATCACTGTTTTTGTGAATTATAGTAAGTAACATGATGTTCACTGCTGAAAAACAGCAGGAGGCCACATGATATGTGTCCCATTCTACCCCCCCCCCGCCGAGGGCCAGAAGCTGAATTGATCAGTGGAAAATGTACTAGTTACGAGAATAACGCTGATCATGTACCACAGCAAAAATTAATCATTTACTTGGAAGAAATGAATGAACCAGTTGATATGTTGTGGGATTTAGAATGCGATAGGGTATTGATGTAAATAAACCAAGCCCACAAGAGTCTCAGACTTATAACCAAATATTTGGACACTGTCAAATATAAAGATGGACAGTATTGGGTTAGGCTACCATGGGAAATTAAATCACCACATCTGCCTAGCAATTATCGCATGCTTTCGGACAGATGAAAGCACAATTAATGAGCTCAGAAGAATCCAGAGCTACTGACTGTCTATGATAATATCTTACAAGAACAGGTTGGACAATAAATTCGTGAGGAATAGTCGATGATAAGTTGAAGACAGAGCTCATTATCTCCCGCCACATGGAGTCAGAAAAGATTCTAGAAAACCACTCCATCTCGTGTTGTATATATTCAGCGCACGTGCCAAATAAAGATGTAGCAAGTCTTAATGACTGTCTGTGACCGGACCCTCACTAATGAGAAGCTTGGAGACGTGCTTATGAAATTTCGCACCAAACCCATATGCCTACACGGCTGATTTTTCCAGGCTTTCTTAGAGTAGGACTACAAGTGGAAATAGATAGAGGATTATACTCGATTCTTGTGGCCTGAAAAATCCACATGATCCTCAAGTCCTATGAAAACTTATCGTTTTTAAATCAGTAATTAGTTGGTGCACATCCTCTCAATTCTTACTAGAAGTACTCTAAATACACATTGAAGAAATCTGAAAAGTCCCTTCCAAAGAAGTCTTAAGAAAAGTATTTCTATGTGGACAATCTTCAAGGTACTGTGAATAAAGAGGAGATTTGGAAATCCTTATACAGAGACTGCTAACAAGGAGATGAAGAAGCAAAATATGCTCTAAGGATGTGGAATACAAATTCAAAACTTTAAGGGAACTTATCAAAGAGATTTCTGAAACTGAAATCTCCTGATTGCAACAATATGCTGGGACTTAATTGGAACACACAGGAAGATATCTGAGTCTAAAAAAGATTAAACAATAAATCATGCAGTACACTCACTAAACGTAGTTTACTTGTCAGAGGTATCACAATGTTTTGATCCTCTAGGGACTCGCTCTACCAATTACCCATAAAGGTAAAATGATTAAGCAAGTGCATGGAAACTCAAAAAATGGATGGGAGGATGACTTGCCTTAGAAATGAGTCAAGCATGGGATAAATATCAAGGAGTTTAAAACAATTCATCAAATTAATTTCCCAGCAAATAGGTCAAGAGGGAAACAAGTACACATACATGTGTTCTGTGATGCGTCAACCAAAGGTTATGGCCACTGTAGCTTACATGAGTAATGCCCCTTGAGGAAGTACACTAATTACTTCAAAGGCCAGGGTTAGCACCCTTGAAGGTCAGAACAGTAACACAATTGGAACTGGACAGCACTCTATGTAGGTACAAAATAGCTGTCTATCTCAACAAAGTACTTGATCATCTCACTATTAGAAACCGTGATCTGGAGTGATAATGAGGCAGTTCTACAGTGGCTTAGAAATCATAAAGAGTAAGTTGGTCTAAGTACAGAACAGGTATCAGAATAAAAGAGATGCAGAGAGATTATCTCTTTCTTCACGTCTTACCCAAGGAATCCAGCTGACATGTTGTCACGTGGTGTCCCACTCAAGAAAAATTTGTGGTAATAAATTATGGCTCCAGGACCGAACTGCTCTCTAATGAAAATAACTGGCCTCAGCAAAAAGCTCACATTATGCCAGAAGAAACAGTCTGCCTTCAACACAGCAGAAACAAGTTGGTAACATACTGCAGACACAACAGAAATAGTCATTGATGAATTCTAATTACTCATTTTTGCGTAAATCTCTTAGAGTTACAGCTCTTGTCTTTAAAATCATTAAAGGAATAAAACCTGATTATGAATATTCTTGAAACCCATTAAATAACTGGGTGAAACTAATACAGAAAGACGTTTTCTCTACAGAATATAAATTTCTAGAAAACACAGGATAAAAATCCCCAAAGAAAACCTGTTATGATTAATTCTTTAGACTTTATTCGGACTCAGAAAAAGATTATAAGATGTCGAGAAGAAATTCATAATTCTTCACTACCTAGGAAGACATTACATCCAATATTGATCCCCAAGAATCTTGGCTAACAAAATGATGTGCAAAACGCCCACAGTAACGTGTTACATGGTGGGGGTAGTGACACACACTTTGTCATATAACGACAATCCTACTGGATACCCTCAGGTCGACAAAGTGTGAAAAAACAAATAAAGGACTGTATTACTTGTCGTCCACTTACGATATGCGATTATGTCAGTATCCAGGTCCACTCCTATCCCTTTGAAAGAGTTTGTCATATCACTCCATTTGATGGTAACAGGTGTAGATTATACTGGACCAATAAAAATCCCCCCCCCCCCCCCCCCCCCCCAAAACAGTTGACAAAAGTTCCCATCAGGTGTACATCTGTTTGTCACTTGTGCTACGACTAGAGCAGTCATCTAGAAGTAGCCACTGACATGTCGCTGAAACTTTTTATCATATTATTCAGAAGGTTTGCAGCCAGAAGGGAATGTCCCAGATGCTTGTTTCAGATAATGCATAACGAACTTTCGTTGCTGGTGCTGCTTTTTAAGCCAAGATTCTTTGATTCAACCAGAGTACAAACAGATGCTGAATCAAAACGCAGTTGTTCGTTGGAGATTACATCCTCCTAAATCTCCATGGCACGGGCGGATTTTATGAGAGAATGATCGGCATTGTAAAGCGTTGTTTAAGGAAGACTCTTCATCGTCGAGAATAGACTTAGAAGAATTCCTACAGTGTGATGAAATTGAAAATTGAGTCAACAACTAGCCTCTAAACTTTGTTACGATGATATGGACATTTAGAAGTGTTAAGTCCATTTCATTTACTCCATGGCAGAAGGCTCGAACCTGTTCCTCCCATGAATGATAAAGAAATTATTTTTCATAGAGGATCCTACTATTTAGAACCTGAGTCAACTCGACGTAAATTCAAACACTTAATAAAGTGATTGAATGTTGGGAGAAAATTGGCGAGAAGACTATCTCACCTCATTGAGGAGTACACTTCTATGGAGCTGGTGTTCCTGAAAATCATTAAGTCTTAAGAAAAACCTGGTGACATAGTGATATCGACAATGATGGTCGAGGGTCCCAATGGCCACTTGGAAAAATTGTGACCATATATTGATGCAAATGGAATCATCAGGACAGTTGTGTTTTGAGCTAAGTGTAGTGAATTAAGCGGACAAAAAACCAAACTAGTGCCGTTAGAATTACACAGTGTTGAAAAACAAAATTAGTGATTCTCCAGAAACCCACACAGACTAAGCTGTTCAGAAAAAGGACAATGCAGCAGTGGTGGCGAGTGAGGTAAATCAAATTTAGTTAAGTGATGAATAGTTCAACTGCAGCGAACCTCTGCCGCCCCAGTGTGGAGAAATTTCTCCAGGAGGGGGTATCAGCCCCCTTCAGCCCCCTTCAGCCCTCTCAGCCCTGAGGGGCACTAGAAGGGGCGAGCGTCTTGTTTACTGCTAGAGTGAGTAATTGATCACAGATGCCGTATGACGTGGTCAAATGACCTCTGCTCCTTGAAGGGGTGTTGCAACGTGTATTTTAGCAGGACAATTAAGGAAAATCCTGCTACCACTTTATTACCATAGTAAAAACTAGTACATTGTTGTCTTGTTTATGACAGCAGAAATCAAATCATTTTGCTTTGCTTCATCGTAGGAGGTGTCAGGGAGGCTAGGTATTGGTCAGTGTTTTTTTGCGATGGGGGCTGTGCGGCTTGGTGCACTGTGGCGTATGGCAGTTGTCTTTTGACTACGTGTGTGGAGTCTCTATGATGTCCAGGATTTTTTTATTATAATATAAAGATATTGTTTTCCTCTATTGTTTATTTTTTGTTTGGTCGTTTGTCTGTTGATATTTTACATAAACACCAATGAACACAAAAATAAAAAAATAAAATAAAAAAAATAACAAACACAAAACAAATAAAATAAATAAATAAAAAATAACAAAAAAATATAAAACATGCAAGGACACTGATCTGTGCGTTAAGTGTGCAATAAAGTGTGTCTCGCAAAACACGATAAAACATAAGAGAGGTGTGATCAGCTTCTCTTGTGATACATGTGAAACATTAAAGACAAATCTGTTGACATAGTGTACCAGTGTGCGTTTCCTAGACAAAAGGAAGACTGGACATCCATGGACATTCAGCTTCATCAGTCACCCGATATCCTGTCGAAGGTGTTGAGAACACCATAGCTCACGGTTACAAAGAGCAAGGTTATGTTACGATTTTCTTGTAGATCGGGGGATTGCGCAATTCTTGAGTCACAAGGAGTTTGTAATCAACCTATAATCGGCAGTAAGGTGTGGACTTTTGAGTCCAAACAAGTAAGTATTCGTCAGCCATCATCGAATGAAATATGCTGACATAACACCACCTAGGGGTAATTTATACTTACAAATTGTATCTCTTGACAGCCCACTGTTGTGATGGTTTCGACAGCTTCTAGACCTTCATCTGCAGGGCGGCTGTGTAGACGATTTGCTGTCACTTATCAGCTAAGTGTTCATTATATATATATATAATGAACACAGCAGGTAAGGCCAAATTCTCAACAAGTATCTTTATCAATATAATACATCCAGTATCTTTATCAATATAATACAGCCAGTGTCTTTATCAATACAATACAGCCAGTATCTTAAATTCAATACATACATACTTCGGTAACCTGTCAAAAGCCTTACTGAAGTCCATATACACAATATCATATTCATTTCCGTGCTCTACCTCCCAAATACCTTAGTGAAAAAAATTAATAAATTCGTAAGGCAGGAACGCCCCTTTGTATCAACGAATCTCAGCATGGTTTTTACAAAGGGGCGTTCCTGCCTTACGGAATTTATTAATTGTTCACTAGGTATTTGAGGAGGTATGTAGATTCATGGTAATGAATTATGATATTGTGTATATGGACTTCGTAAGGTTTTGACAGGGTCCCACATCAGAAGACTATGAGGAAAATTTAAAGCACATGAATAGGAGGAGAATTTTTTCCTGGATAGAGGGACATGGGGGGATTGACAAATAGGACAGCAGAGAGTTGCATAAAAAATGGGCCCCCCCCCCCCGAGAAATCTGAGTGGGGAAGCGTCCGAGGCGGTGTTCCACAGGGGTCGGTGTTGGCCCCCTGCATGTTCACAATCTACATAAACGACATAGATCGAGGCATAAAGAGCGACATCGGCAAGTTTGCCGATGACACCAAAATAGGCCGTCGAATTCATTCTGACGAGGACATTCGAGCACTCTGGAAGCATTTGAATAGACTGATGCAGTGGTCGGAGAAGTGGCAGTGCAGTTTATATAGACAAATGCAAAGTTCTAAATGTAACAGGACATAACCATGCACATATAACTAAATAATGTTGATCTTAATATTACGGATTGCGAAAAAGATTTAGGAGTTCTGGTTAGCAGTAATCTGAAACCAAGACAACAGTGCATAAGTGTTCGCAATAAAGCTAATAGAATCCTTGGCTTCATATCAAGAAGCATAAATAATACGAGTCCTCATGTTGTTCTTCAACTCTACATCAAAATGGTATAAAATACCGACAGGTTGTTAGGTAAGACACATATGCAACAGTTAGGTATCTTTATTTCGAAACGTTTCGCCTACACAGTAGGCTTCTTCAGTCGAGTACAGAAAAGTTGATAGAAGCAGAAGAGACTTGAAGACGATGTAATCAGTCCATCACCCTTAAGGTTTTGAGGTGGTCAGTCCTCAGGTCGGGAGAAGAGCATTGTTCCAAAGTTGAAAAAATATGGAGTTGAAGCACGGAGGGAAACCTTATAGGCCGGAGGTGGCGTAGGTAATAGTAGAACGCAGATGTTGGGAGGTCGGGTCCCTCTCAAATCCAGCCGTTTCACTAGTAGGGGTTGTCGAAGTTTGATTTAAGGTCTGTACCAAGATACCCCTGTGTTGCAGTGCCCTGAAAAGGTTGAACATTAAAGGGTATAAAAAAACCGACAGGTTGTTAGGAAAACACATATGCAACAGTTAGGTATCTTTTTTTTCGAAACGTTTCGCCTACACGGGGCTTCTTCAGTCGAGTACAGAAAAGTTGATAGAAGCAGAAGAGACTTGAAGACGATGTAATCAGTCCATCACCCTTAAAGTTTGAGGTGGTCAGTCCCTCAGGTCTGGAGAAGAGCATTGTTCCAAAGTCGAAACAAATGGAGTTGAAGCGACAGGATGGAACCTTATATAGCGCCAGGAGGTGAGACGTAGGTCACTAGTAGAACGCAGATGTTGGGAGGTCAGGTCCCTCTCAAATCCAGCCGTTCTCACTAGTAGAGGTTGTCGAAGTTGATTTAAGGTCTGTACCAAGATACCCCTGTGTTGCAGTGTCTGACAGGTTGAACATTAAAATGGTATAAAATACCGACAGGTTGTTAGGAAAGACACATATGCAACAGTTAGGTATCTTTATTTCGAAATGTTTCGCCTACACAGTAGGCTTCTTCAGTCGAGTACAGAAAAGTTGATAGAAGCAGAAGAGACTTGAAGACGATGTAATCAGTCCATCACCCTTAAAGTTTTGAGGTGGTCAGTCCCTCAGTCTGGAGAAGAGCATTGTTCCAAAGTCTGAAACAATATGGAGTTGAAGCGACAGGATGATACCTTATATAGCGCCAGGAGGTGAGACGTAGGTCACTAGTAGAACGCAGATGTTGGGAGGTCAGGTCCCTCTCAAATCCAGCCGTTCTCACTAGTAGAGGTTGTCGAAGTTGATTTTAATGTCTGTACCAAGATACCCATGTGTTGCAGTGTCTGACAGGTTGAACATTAAAATGGTATAAAATACCGACAGGTTGTTAGGTAAGACACATATGCAACAGTTAGGTATCTTTATTTCGAAACGTTTCGCCTACACAGTAGGCCTTCTTCAGTCGAGTACAGAAAGTTGATAGAAGCAGAAGAGACTTGAAGACGAGTAATCAGTCCATCACCCTTAAAGTTTTGAGGTGGTCAGTCCCTCAGTCTGGAGAAGAGCATTGTTCCAAAGTCTGAAACAATATGGAGTTGAAGCGACAGGATGGAACCTTATATAGCGCCAGGAGGTGAGACGTAGGTCACTAGTAGAACGCAGATGTTGGGAGGTCAGGTCCCTCCAAAAAACCAGCCGTTCTCACTAGTAGAGGTTGTCGAAGTTGATTTAAGGTCTGTACCAAGATACCCCCGTGTTGCAGTGTCTGACAGGGGTTGAACATTAAAATGGTATAAAATACCGACAGGTTTGTTAGGAAAGACACATATGCAACAGTTAGGTATCTTTATTTCGAAATGTTTCGCCTACACAGTAGGCTTCTTCAGTCGAGTACAGAAAAGTTGATAGAAGCAGAAGAGACTTGAAGACAGTAACAGTCATCACCTTAAAATTTTTAGGTTGTCAGTCCCTCAGTCGGAGAAGAGCATTGTTCCAAAGTCGAAAAAATATGGAGTTGAACGACGGATGGGAAACCTTTTAATAAGCCCGGGGGAGACGAGGCATGTAGGGGAACCTGTTAGTGACCCTTCAAATCACCCCTCTATAGTAGGGGTTTTTGAAGGAAAGGCTTCCCCC
>NC_069449.1:17483837-17506337 GCF_026875155.1 Cherax quadricarinatus
CACTTGTGCTCCTTTATTTACATATTGTTCGGGTAATTCTGCAACATTATTACAACTCCTATATTTCAAGTGACGAAGCTACTGCTTGTGCAGGCGACGCGTCTCGGTATTACAGGTACTAAGTGTTGCGCATGGGTGTCTTATTTTATAACATTGGCGCTGAGTTCGGAATTGCTCTTCATCGCCACATGTCAATGACCATGACACCGCAAATTCTCGGCAGTTGGTAGACGTTTCAGATGTCCGTTCTCCAGTCTCAGATTCTGCTAAGCGAAGTGGCGAATATGTGGAAGAAAAGGTATGGTTAACACCAACACCTTTCATAGTACCGTGGTTTGATATTACCATTTACACATTCCCATACACCAGATAACACTGTTTAAACACACCCTAACATTATAACACTAATGACACCACCATGAATCCATAATACTATTCATGACATTACCATAGCGTTACTTATGACACCATAAAAACACTCCATCATAACCTTTACCTGGAGTGAGACCTGGGAGGGCGTCTGGGCGGACAACGCCCCGCCCCATAACACTTCACCTCATTTCACTCCTTCCCTTTCTCCCCTATCTTGGTCAAAGTAACAAAGCCTTCCCCTTCCCTATTCCTCCTCGTTCCTCCTCCTTCCCCCGCCTTACGAACAAACACACTGAGAGAAACCCCTTCCTACCTCCTCTCCACTCAATAAGTAACGTCTCGTTTCATTATTACATTCTTATCATTACTTTCTTGTTGTCTAGAGAGAAATGGCCACGATCTGGTGACGGTGTTTTTCTTGTTTCTAGTAAATTTTCTGTGTTTCTTAGTTGTTGTCTTAAAATAGTTCCTGATAGATTTCATCTTAAAATTTTTATTGTTTTTTAATTCTAAGTATATGTTTTTGTTCGTTTTTTATGTAGTTCTCCTCTCTCTCTATCTCCTCTCTCTCTCTCTCTCTCTCTCTCTCACTCTCATCTCTCCTCTCTCTCTTTCTTTCTTCTTTCTTTCTTTCTTTCTTTCTTTACTTCGTTTTTTTTTTTTACACAGGGTATGACAGGTAAGGATCCCTAGCTTTATGACAGCTATATTACAGGTTAAGATTCCTAACTTTATTGAGACAAGCTAAGGCTGTTACTACATCAGCTCATTTGAAAGCATTTTTATTGTTATGAGGGACAACAGTATGGGACAGGAATGATGAAGTTGAAGCATCTGTGGGAAGCATTTCATTTAATCAAGCAGACTAAATCTCGTTGACATCATTATGCTGTACGAAAGTGTTCCATACTCGCGTCATCCTGGGAGATGTATGATCTCAGATTGGAGTGATGTTCTGTGAGAAGAGGTACAGCCAGAGTGAAGTTGCAGCTTTCTGCCCGTCATGTGGCATAAAAGCTTGTATCACGCTGTCCTCGTGCAGTGGTTCCAAGCTGTGTATGTTTGACATGATTGGGACCCTTGTAATAACAGTAGGCCACCCACATCCCTCCTATGTTGAAACGGCTCTGCTGAAATGACAGAATTCTATCCAGGAGGGTCAGGCGAGAGATGAGACGTCTTGCTTGTTCTCTACTCTGTCAAGCAGGTCGCAGAAGAGTGGGAGAGGGGCCGGCAGGCAACCATGAAAGTGGAGCATACACAAGGTATGAGAGCGTACTTGTGCCTCGTACAGATCTCTGCAACCCCTTACTGTCAAGCAGATGCGAGAAAACGGCGAAGTGCTGTAAGCTTCCTGCTAGCCTTGTTTGCAAGAATTACAAACATGGTTCTTCCTGGTTAGTTGGAGTCAAATTTCACCCCAAAGATATAACTTTTCTCCAGTGCCAACTCGTCCCATTCATCCTTACTACATGCACCAACATTACCATCGCATGGTGCCTAGAGACGATCATCATTTGCGTTTCTCAGGAGCAAATGTTACTTGCCATCTATTTCCCCAAGTGATATAGTCTCAGCTGGTGTGATTGATGTAGCTAGGGGGAGCAGCTGGGCATTCTTCTCATGGATAAAGAGAATGTCAGTGTACAGTCGATCTCTCTCTATCTCTCTCTCTTCGCTTATCTCTCTCTCTCTCTCTCTCTCTCTCTCTCTCTCTCTCTCTTCATCACAAGGATAAACTTGCGCCCCATCAGCCAGACAGGTAGGATGATGAGGCACAGCAGCTAAAATTGGCCCTTCGTTTTGGCACGGGATCATCTAATTAGCGAGCCACGACCACCACTTACACTAGATGGAAGACCACTTCTAATAGATGAAAACGAAGGCAATGTTAGAAGGAAGAGAAAGCTATACTAGAAGGGAACGCCGGGGTACTAGATTTAACGATAAGACTCCATGCGTTATTATAGGAAATGAACGCTTTAAATTATCTCCTAGCCCTATATAAGACAGTTTAAAATAAATAGCTGTTTGTACTAGAAATAAAACACTAGGTCCGTTCACTTGTGATAGTAAGGCGGACACAACCGCCTGCTGAGTTCTTCCGCTAAACAACGCCGGCTAACTCGCTTAAACAATACATATCCTGACTCAAAACGTATATAGAGTGTGTTGATTCTATCGTCTATTTGTACTCAGCTATTGTGCGTTGCAGAGGTCGATTCGCAGCTCCCTGGCCCAGCCCTTCGGGCAGGTCATACTAGGTCCACGACTCATCTCCTCCACGAGCTTTGTCGTTCTTTTCTTAAAGCTTTGTATAAGGATTCCGCTTGTATTATCTCGCTCTACAGATGTTCCACTTACTGCCAGCCCTTATGCCTGAAGGAAAAGAAATACTGTTCCTAAATCCAGATCGTTCCACCTTAACATTCAATACCGAGGATAGGAAATTTCCATAGACACAGCTGGAGTCTTTAACTCCCGTTGTGCTTCCTTGATCCTCCTTCTTCCTCTGTTTGTCGGTCTGCCTTACGATATTCCTCTATATGTTTGTAACGTGAGGATATATCCTCCCTGTTCACTCCTATATTTTATTAAATCTTCATGGTTCATAACTATTAGTACCGGGCCTCAGTTTAGCATCGAGATCTTTAGGACATTTTACGATCTCAAGATAGGCTGGAGACTACAAACTTAGATGTTGATTACACTGCATAACATTACTGTATCATAGAACTGCGCACATAACTCATTAATCATAATTATCATCACTACCACCGTAGGCACTTGCATTACCCACACCTTAACGCTACATCACTCCACCACAACCCACTAAAAAACCACCACCTCCACGACGGCATAACGTTACCTCTATAGCCACCCAATTATAAACACCACCACCACACTACCACCACAACCATCCCACATCAAACATTCAACACATACTACCCTCATACCAAGAAGCATAATATACACCATGACACCATCCCGCACCCCACCACAACAACCACTACCTCCTTCCTCCTCACACCATCTCCACCACCGACCCTACCTCTCTTCCCTCCCACCACCACCCCAGACCACTCTCCAGAGGGACTATGTTCAGGTTCACACTATTCACAAGTGTAAGCTAAGCTACTTTAAGAAGGTTAGAGCTGAAGCTACTAGCTTTATTGAAAATAGTTTGAGAGTTAGCCCACTCTCTTACTACCAAAACATTCTTTTTAAACTGGAAGTTTTCAAAGTTAACATGTATAATACTCATTCCCTTATCGGTGAAAGAAATATCGTATTAAGATATATGCAAAAAAACCACCCCAAAAATACGCGCGAACACAGTGCTCTTTTAGGGCGTACAGGAAGCAGGAGGGTGTGGGAGTCTCTGTTAGAGTACAGGGAAAAGACCAGCACATGACCTACACCTAAACTCGATCGAACATAATAGAATCTAAGACCCAGTCTCTAGACTCATTATTTGCCTCTTAATAATTCAATACCGCCCCTGGATAGCACAATAAATAAGAAAATCAAGAAATTAAGAAGAACGAAGGAACACTGCAGAAGGCCAACTGGCCATGCGAGCAGGTCCAAGGTCTCCTACCGGCTAAAGCCAATGCACCCAACTAGTCAGGTCAGGTCACCATTGATTAAGGAAGGAACACGGCAACCGACCTGGTAGCACAAGCTATCAGGTCTAACTCACACCCACCCACATCTACTCATGTATGTATCCCACATATATTTAAAAGCTACAAAACGTTCTGGCCTCTATAAACGGTACTTGGGAGTTTTGTTCACCTCATCCACAACTCTATTACCGAACCGTAGTACTTACCTATATCCTTCCTGAATCTGAATTTTTCCAACTTAAAACATTGCTGCGAGTCCTGTCTAGCCTAGATATTTTCAGCCACACTATTTACCTCCCTTTCTTTATTCCTGTCTACCATTTATAACCTCAATCTATGCCCCCCTAATTCTACGTCTTTCTAGAGAGTGCAGATCAGGGCCTTAGTCTATCTAATAGGGAAGGTTTTGATTTACATTGGTATCAACTTGCATCCTCCTTTGTAATTTTCCAGAGAATTTTATATCCATTCTGTAATTAACGGTGACCAAAAAACTGTGCAGCATAATCTAATGAAGGGCCTAACCAAGGATGTTATAGAGTTGAAGAACAACCTGAGGAACTCCTATTTTTATGCTTCTAGCTCATGAAGCAAGGATTCTCTTAGCTTTATTGCGAACACTTATGCAACTGTTTGTTTTGGTTCAGATTCCTGCTAACCAGACTCCTAAATCTTTTTCGCATCCGTTAATATTAAGATCTACATTAATTAGATTTATATGTGGCATGGTATTTTCCTGTCAACATTTAGAGAACTTTGCAATTTGTTATATTAAACTGCATCAGCACTTCTCGCCACTGCATCAGTCTATTCAATCATTGGGAGTGCTCGAAAGTCCTCGTCAGAATGAATTCGACGGCCTATTATGGTGTCATCGTGCAAAACTAGCGAAAGTCGCTCATTTATTGCCCTCATTCATGTCGTATAGGTAGAATTGTGCCAGCCAGGGGGCCCAACACTGACCCCTGTGGAACACCGCTCGTGACACTTCCACTCTGATTTCTTCCCCATTTATGCAGACTCTCGCTGCCTATTTGTCAACCATGCCTTTTCAGGAAAAAATTTCTCCTCCTATTCCATGTGCTTTAATTTTCCTCAATAGTCTCAGATGTGGGACCCTGTCAAAGCCTTACTGAAGTCATTACACATATCATATTCATTACCTGATTACCTCCTAAACTACTTAGTGAAAAAAGTTACTAAATTCGTTAAGGCTGGAACGCCCCTTTGTAAAACCATGCTGGATTCGTTGATAATTTTGCTATTAAGGTGGTACGAACTGCCTCGGCCAATTATTGATTCCATAATTTTCCACTATGGAGGTTTTAGGCTTATTGGTCTATAGTTCGAAGCTAAGGACCTGTCACCAGTTTTGAAAATAGGTATCACATTTGCCATTTTCCATTATCTGGGCACCATGCCAGTTTGTAGTGATATGTTGAAAAGATTAGCCAAAAGGTGTGCTAAAGGCTACTCTTTACATTACCTTTAGAACCCTTGCTACCAGTTCATCAGGGCCTGGGATTTGTTAGGTTGTAATTTTCTAATTGCTAAGGACCATGTTCATTGTGACCCTTAATATTGCCAGTTTATTATACGTTCCGTTCTACATAATTTATCATTACTGGATATCGTGGAATCCTCCTGTGTAGAAACTGAGAGGAAGTAGTGTTAAAATTCTACACATTTCCTTTACTCACTGTCAGTGAGCTGACCGTGGGAACTTTTGAGAGGGCCTATATTGTCCCTGATCTTATTCAGTATACTGAACGAATCCTATTGGGTTAGTCTTCGATTCTCTTGCAACTATAACCTCATAATCTCTTTTTGCTTTTCTAATTCCTTTTTTATTTTCTCTCTTACTGAATATTATCGATTTTCAATTGCCCCTCTCCTTTTGATTAGCCTCTTATATGCTCTCTTTTGACCATCAGAAATTTTTAAATCTATTGTTCATCCATTTAGATCATTTTTGTTTGATCTGATTTCCCTATTTGGACATAATTTGAACTGAGCAGCTGAAACTATGCCCTGGTGGGAAGACATATCGGCAACCATCACCACCTTACCTGACCCTTAGTCGTCATACCAATCAGCCCACCTAAGTAATTTTTCGAGTCCTAAGAAATCAGCCAAGCGAAAGTCAGGGACGAGCTATCGAACTTATTGCCATTATTAGGGGAAATTCCATGATATATAAAACTGAGTGATTTGTGATCACTTTCCCAAGCTCATCATAAACCTCAGATTATTAATTAGTGTTTCCCTACTGGACAAGAACCAAGTGCCAAGGAGGTTATTTCCCCTAGTTGGCTCAGTCGCACAAACTGTTTAAAACACAATCCTGGAATCGTATCAGGAAAGTCACCTGACTCTAATTTCCTGTCAAATTCCGCTCCAGTCAATCTGTCTATAGTTGAAATCTCCCATTCGCACAACATTTTTCGGTATGTAAGATGCCTTACGCATTTCGTCCCAAAGAGTTTACTGCACTCCCTATCAAAGATTTGGGGGCCCAGTAAATCACACCAAATTAGTTTTCTCGACGCCTGTCGAGAAGATGTAACCAAACAGATTCAGTGGCTGACGTTAATATTTAATATCTTGTCTAAACACAACAATGTTTAAATTGTCTCTGATACATCGCACTCCACCCCCTTTCCTGTTGACCCTGTTCGTGATTGGAATAAATTATAGCCTTGTATGTGACATTCAGAGGGCATCTCTCTATCTTTTCAGATTGAGCCAGGTCTCTGTTATAGCATTATTATCTATGTTTCTGCACATGCAAATGAGTCTTAGCTCGATCTTTTCTTATTATCTTACACTCCTTGCTTAGGATAGTCAACCTTAAGGGAGCTAGTCCCTTGCTGCCCTTTGCGTCCCCCTTTGGTTTGCTGACCTGATCTTTGTCTTTAATTTAACTCAAGCTGATGCCATATATCATTTACTGTTTACCCAAGTGTTGCAACCTGCTTGTTTCCCACCACCACCCCAAACATCTATCTTCCAACAGTTTAAAAATCATTAGGCATTTCACCATGGCGCTTCTCAATCGACCGTTGCAAGTGCTACCACCCCAGCCCCAGAGAGATTGCTACCCCATCCCTTGCAAACCAAATCATTTTGCCATAAAAGTAGTTCCAGTTAGTTGATGCGAAACGCATGGGATTGCAAGTTCTTGCAAGTATCTGTCTAGCCAGCAATTTAAACCAGTCTTGTCCTAGACAACCATACATTTCCTACTCCCCTTTAGCAAGTCAGCTCCATATGATTGGGATCCCTCCCTTCGACTTAAAGAAATCTATAGCTGACCATGTACCATATCTAGCAGTCTCTCTCCTATCCTTCCCAATAGTCTATTTCCACGCCGCAATGAGCCAGAAATGGCATGCTCCCATTACCTGACATGTAAATTCCAGCCTGTTGCACTGATCCCCCACACCGCTCCAGGGCCGCACACTCAATCTCACATCTACTTATCCTCATACAAAAAGCACGGTCAAAAGAATCTTACCAGAGAGTCACTCCAACCCACAAGCATGCGACTCTACCTCCATTAGCAGGGAGGCAGTAGTAGTACCCTTACCTTCATGGCCACATAAGTACATTCATCCTGAGAACAGAGAAGCGCTTGTCCTACCTTCAGCTCTTCACTTTAACTTTCCTTACTCTGAGCGCCTTCCAGTACTGTGAACTACACGCCACTTGTAGAGGTGCTGGGCTGCCTCAGCTGGGTAGCCGTTTGCTTGCCTCCCCCACTACAGCCACTCACAGCGTAGAAGACAGGACTGCCACCTCGCTGCCTAGAAGCCTCATTTCCCCACAACACTCCCGCACCCTCACACTCACTCCCAGACCCAATGAGGTGGAGCTTCAGGCCTCCTAATCTCCTCCTGGAGAAGCAGAGACTCCTCTTCAATCTCCATACTCCAATTTTTCGAAACACTGCAGAAGCAAGCCATGCTTTGTAACCGTCCACACTAATCCCCAAAGCAGCTCAGGGTCTGTGACCTCACGTGACGACTGACCACTGAGTAAAGCATCGGTTATATAAACTATCCGTCCGTGGTAACTATCGTAACCAATGAAGAGACCGACGGCTAACGTACTGTACATAATTATGCCAGAATGTGAATGAGGTAGGAAGGCTGACAGCCAGATCATGAGGTCGATCGCCAGGGTACTGACAGTCGCCTGGTCGAACTCAGGAACGTAACCATTGTGGCTTTCTTTTTTTGTTACTTAAATGAGGGGCTTATATAATTCCCCTGTATTTCTATATTTTCTTTGTGATTATATGACAAATCAGATTCCTAATTATAATTTTAAATATGAGTTAAGTATTTGATATGGCAGTTGATAGGCGTTGCTTGAGATTCTATGTGTTTTTGTTACCGTCAACATCTACACACAATAAAACAACCCAACTACCAGCAGTCTGATTAATTTCTTACATTAATATACGTTTTTATACGATTTCATATAAACCTATCTATCCTACCAACATATCCCTAACCTATCCACACCTAACAAATCGTGACCTTACAATACCAATGAATAATAATCTAACATACCCAACCTTAAACAGCCTTAACATTGCTAAAAACCAGTGGATAGGTGGAATATTGAAGCTAAGCGCTAAACCAATATGGGTCATTCATCGCTAAACGCGTTGGCGGCTCGCTCATCTGTTCGCTCTAACGGAGCTTAGAATGTGTTAAATATATGGTCTAGGTTATTGGTAGGTTAGCGATATGTTAGTGTAGATACGTTATGTTATGTTATGTAATGTTTGTTATGCGTAAGTTAGGTTAGGTTCAGTTAGGGATTACAGCCCGAAAAAACTAAACCTAACACACTCCTAACTGCCACTGTATCCAGTTTATTTAGCTGAACAGCAATAACCGTTATGATAAGCATATTTAAAAATGTGGATTTTATCCATCTTTTTAAGAAATTTTGTGGACTTTCATGTGATATTATTCTTGAATACAGAATTAAAAAGGCCACAATATCGGGATTGGAATAATACACAAAAAACCCGCACATACAAGACGGAGAAGAGAGAGAGAGCTGAGAGGGGTGAGAAATAGAGAAGAGAGAGAGGGAGGGAGAGAGATAGCGAGAGCTTACGAAGACGTTTCGGTCCGATTTGATCATTTACAAGAGACTTATAAACGGGAACCAGAAGGTCTCCTAAGATTGAGTTAGATTGTGTATTGATATCTTTGTAGCTGTGCCACAGCACAACCGCACGTCACCCAGCGTTGTCCACAATCCACATGATCATCACCACAAGATACCGCAAAATATGACCTCACTGCAACAATGCCTGCAGTTATCACCAACACACACCCGAAAATTGAATACCTAAACCATAGAATATTGTAATATACGACCTTTAGAAAGTAAGATTCATTATTAAATATTTATTAATACCACACCTATTAAGCACCACCATAAACAATTGCAATCATAACCCCATATAAATCATCAGCACCAATACTATAAGGCTCCTATATAATTTTGATCATAATAAGACACTTCACCATCCTTCTCCTCTCTCTCTCTCTCTCTCTCTCTCTCTCTCTCTCTCTCTCTTCTCTCTCTCTCTCTAAGTTCTGATAAATCTATCATCTGGACACAAATTTACTGCAAAATTTTATGGATTCCTTAAACTCGTTATAAGATTGCACTTAAACAGTGGTCTGCTCTTCTCCTTAGGTGGAGTGAAGCGATCCATGTTTACACAGCTGGAAGACATCTGGAAGACACAGCTCTCGCTACACACATCCTTCAAACTTAAGCCCTTTTTAGTTTGAGTTCTCTAAATTATTCGATGAATAATTATTTTATCAATAATGTTATGTTAAATAACATGGTGCTAGCGTGAGGGAATATTAAGGATATGATGGACGTACACTTAGTGCACACTTATATAAATAAATGCAAGCTTAGTACCACATGGTTGTACATGCACAGTGGTGATAGTACCGTTACTATTTACTGGTTGTACACTGTTAAAGTGGTAAAATGCAACGCTTACTTTTTCCTGGGTACAATAATTACATTAATGGCTATAATATTACCAAATTCTGGTGTACATTGCTATAATAGTGACTAACCTTACCAACTCCTGGTGTACACTCTCATAGTACTCACTGTAACACTAAAGTTTCACCACTGTAACAACAAGAGAGTCATGCCGGATGTTTCCCGAGATCTTCAGATATACATCCCATTATGCAAAAATCCCCCTGAGGTTGATTGCATCCTCCACGTTCTTACTCCCCAGTGGTTTAATAAATAAGGAAAGAAAATAAATCAGTGTTAACCACAGCAACTACTGTGACACGAGATGTATGTACAACAGCAGAGAGATGAACGTACATTACTATGCTGAATAATATTGGCTTGGAAAGTTCTCAGTCGCACTTATTTTTACTGAATCGACCTTGGCAGTCATAGAATCACAGGTCGAATCTCACAAGAGGTTGGGAATTTGTTTTTATCGTATATAGACTTTGAAGTTTAGTTTCTTGTTATCAAGTAACGATCTACTTTCATAGTGGAAAAATCTGGTAACAGGCGAATATATATTTTCAACAAAAAGTTTACGTGATATTTTGATGAGATCTTTTTATAAATGTTATAAATATTTAACATAAAGTTAGTGTGCATGCATTGCTGACAACCAGAATATATATATCAAATAAATATAATATATAAATATATAATTTATATATTTATATATATATATATATATCATATATATATATATATATATACTCATTAATGTCGTGCCGAATAGGTAAACATTGGGTCAAATTAGAAGGAACTCATTTAAAATTGCCTCTAAATTTTCTCTTTATTACGTTGAACGATGCATTATTTTTGATAATATTGTACCAAACGACTTAGAAAAATACCTACCTTGAATTATAAGCAAGCGCAATTAAATTAGCCTAATCCAACTAAATGTGATTTAGAGGATACGTTTACATATAATTTACTAATCCACCCAAATGAAATAGCATTTTTTTTCGTTAGAGTTCAGAATGATATTTGCGAATTATTGATACACAAATTTAGGAAAAAGAGTAACAAAGTTACAAGATATGATGTAGGCGAAATGACAGTAGTTAGTTGGATTATGTATTGGTAGATTAAAAGACTGTTGAGTAGCCATCAGGATGTACCAGTTTTATAGAGGGGCCACAGATATATCAGATCACTTACTGTTGAAGGCTCACTGAGAGTAAAGGAAGATGGGTACAAGGCGAATAGAAGCATAGGAAGAGACGAGGTGAAGTTAAACAACCTAAGAGGACGGCAGTATGGGTAAGATAAAAACAGCTATGGAGGATAGAAGGGCTAATGAGAGCATAGGACAATGGGTCGAAAGAGGTTTGGGGTTGTTTAAAAATATAGTGTAGAGAGATGTACAGCAGAGTTTGTGGTTACAGGACCGTGGGTGCAGGAAGAGAAGAGATGCGACTGGTGGATGAATGATGTCGAAGATAGTAGTAGAGAGAAAAGTAAGATAATGAGAGTTTTTACAAAGTAGAAAGTGATGCAAGGAAGGGGACCGAGTATATGGAGAGAAAGAGAGAGGTTAAGAGTAGTGGTTGAAGCAATGGTAAACAGAGAGCAAATGAGAGAGTGGAGTGAGCTAATAGGTGCAACAAATTTGGTTGAAAATAAGGAATAAGTTTCGGCTTTCGATTTAACCAGTTAGAAAAGCTAGGGACAAATGGATTTGTCAGTTTAAACAATAGGAGAGGAGAGTATATAAAATGGAGAGTTAGAGGTATTATGGGAAGATAGAGGAGCAATATTTTGCACGGAAATGTTATACAGTGTTGATGCAAGTAGGGAAGCAGTGATTTCTGTTATAGGGCAAGGAGGAATAACAACTTGTAGGACGTGAGGAAGAGCCCAGTTGTGAGGGGTGGGGGAAGTCGTGAGGCAGAAGTAGAAGGTTAAACTGAAGGGGGTGCTTAAGGCAGGCCGCGGATAGATGGATAAGATAGCAATGTTATTCTACGCAAAGGTAGGGTGTATCTTAGTTTTGAGAGAGGTTGGTGCAAATTAATTTAATAAATGATATGGAAAACGAGGGGGTAAGGTCCCTAGGGGATATGGCAGAGAGCATGCATAGATTCTTGTATAAAGGCAAAAGGGGCAAAAGAGAGAGCACAAAATAATAGGGGGGAAAGTCCGTTGAGCATATCCTGGCCAAAGTGAATGGTTCAGAATTATTATTGAAGGAATTAGAGTAAGACGGAGGAATAGGCTAGCAGGATGAGCAAGGAAGCTTAGGAAAGGCTAGGTGGTGTGTGGGACCAGGTTGTTTACAGTGTTTGAAACATATAAGTGACCAGTACTTAGATAAGGCTAAAGAGTCGCGTCTTTGTGGCATTTAGGATTTGGAAAAGCGGTATAATAAGACAGGGTGGATAGGGACACATTGTGCCGCGCAGATGATGCAGGTGATATGGTATGTAGGACCGTAGGTTACCTGTTGAAAGCAGTGAAGAAGTTTTTAGCGAGGGATCGTGAGCTGCAGTTAGAGATAGTAGGAAAGAGGGAAATTCCAGTCAAAAGTACGGCAATAGACAAGGATGACTGATGATGTCACGTGCGTTGTCTAATATATTATAGCTGCGGGTTGAAGAGAAATAAATGCGAGGGTCTTGGCACCAGAGGTCGTGAGAATTAAAAGAAAAAGAATCAGCATAAAATTGTGGGGTTGTCCACAGTTGCTCTTTGCTGATGACCACTTTGCTCATGGGAGTTCTGAAGAGAGACGTGAGAGTATTGGTGGATGAATTTGAGCAGGGTGGTGCAAAAGAAGGAAATTGAAAGTGATACAGGAAGAGTAAGGTATATGCGGATTAAAAAAGATTCGGTGATGAAAGATAGGATAACAGATAGGAGCGGAGAGAGAAACGGAGGAGGTAGAATGTATTCGATAACTGGGCAGTGAGTGTCTCGCGGAATGTGTACTAGAAAGATGAGGTGATCCCATAGAATAGATGAGGGGAAAGGCGTGAGTGGTGCACTTAGGAGTCTAGTTGGAGACGAAAGAACTTTGTCCTTGGAGGCAAGAGGGGAATGAAAGAGAGACTCGTTTTACACGCTTTATATGGGTGTGACGCATGGGTGATGATGTTGCAGGAGGCGACGGCTGGAGGACAGTGGAGATGTCATGTCTGAGGCAATGTGTGTGTGATGTAAATGCAGAGAATTCGTAGTTTGGAAGTTAGGAGGAGGTGCGAGATTCCCAAACTGTTGTTCCAGAGGGCTGAGGACCGGGTTGTGAGGTGGATTCGGACACTGAGGAAGAGAATGGAGCGAAACAGAACAACTTCAAGAGTGCTAACAGTCTGTAGTGGAAGGAAGGGCGGGGTAAGGGGTCGGCCTAGGAGAGGTTGGAAGGGAGGGGGTAAAGGAGGTTTTGTGTGGAGGGGCTTGGACTTCCAGCAGGCATGCGTGCCAGTGTGTTTGATAGCGAGTGAAAGGAGACAAAAGGTTTTTAATATTGGACGCTGCTGTTGGAGTGTGAGCAAATTAAACATTTATGTAGGGGCTTAGGGAAACCGGCAGGCCGGACTCATGGAGTCCTGGAGATGGGAAGTACAGTGCCTGCACTCTGAAGGAGCGGGCTTTAGTGTTGCAGTTTTAAAAACTGTGTAGTGAAAAGCACCCTTCTGGCAATGACAGTGATGAGGTGAAATGATGGTGAAAGTTTTTCTTTTCGGGCCACCCTGGCCTTGGTGGGAATCGGCCAGTGTGATTAAGAAAAAAATTTAGCTTGTCTTATTCGGCAAGAAGAGCTATGCTATTTAAGCCAATAATAACCAGTTTTACCTATCGGCCACGATATCGGTGTATATATATAAAATATATATATATATAGTATATATATAAATATATATCTATATATATATATATATATAATATATTATATATCTTAATAATGTATATTTTTTATTTATTATTATCACACAGGCCGATTCCCACCAAGGACAGGGAGGGCCCGAAAAGAAAGAAAAACTTTCACATCATTAACTCCATCACTGTTCTTGCCCAGAAGGGTGCTTTACACTTCAGTTTTTAACTGCAACACTTAACACCCTCTCCTACAGAGTGCTAGTGCCCTGTACCTTCCCATCTCCAGAAACTCGAGTACCGCCTTCCGCGTTACCTGAACCTTCATAAAAGTTACTTTGCTCACTCCAACAGCTCTTCAAGTATTAAAAACCAATTGTCTCCATTCCCTCCTATCGAACACGCTCACGCATGCTTGCTGGAGTCCAAGCCCTCGCACACAAACTCCTTTACCGCCCTCTCTCCAACCATTCTAGGCCGCCCCTACCCGCCTTCTTCCACTACAGACTGATACACTCTGAAGTCATTCTGTTTCGCCTCCCATTTCTCTCTACATGTCCGAACACCTCAACAAACCCTTTCTCAGCCTTCTGGACACCAGATTTTGGTAATCCCGCACCTCCTCCTAAACTTCCAAAGTACGAAATCTAGCTTAAATGCACACCACACATTGCTCTCAGACATGACATCTCCATGCCTCCAGCCTTCTCACGCTGCAAACATTCATCACCCAATGCTTCACACCCATATCAGAGCGCTGTGGTTTAAAACTATACTCTCTAACTCTCATGCTAAGAAGCCTCACTTAATCGCCGTCACCCGACACTATAGGAAAGCAACACTTGAAACTACAAAATTTCAAAAAACTTATGGATACATGATCACTAAGAAAAAAGACAACAGAGCACCACCCAAACAACACAAGGGTCACATGTATTTCCTCGTCACCCGACTCCCTCCTCATAGGTAGAGATTGTTTGATAAGGGACCTGCCTCGTCAAGGGCCGTAGGTATCTACAGGGTACTCAACTTATGTTCTTAAGACTTCCTCAGTCCACGTGCGGTACCAATCTCACTCTCGCCTGATAAAATATAATGTCTTTCTACCTGGGTTAAGCCTGGCTATCATTCGTACGGACTAGAAAACACTCCTCTCCGCACTTATCTTCGTCTGTCCGCCGTCTTCCCCGCTCATCCATTTGAGATCTTACCAGAACTTTCGTTCGTACGTGCGTATGTTAGAACGTGATCAAAGAGGTCCTAGGACCCGAAAACCGTTTTCTAATAAATATGTATATAGTGTTTGCTTTACGTGTCTTGTTCTAAACCAACTTGTCGGTATTTTATTTACCACGGTTATACCAACATAATAAAATACCGCGACAAGTTTGGTTTAGAAAGGACACGTAAGCTACACACTATGACATATTTATTAGAAAACGTTTCGGTCCTGGGACCTTGATACTTCTAACATACAGAGTAGAAAGGACCACTAATATATATGGCAAAACATGATACTTAAGCACCACCCAAGCCCAAACAAACCACAGGAGTCACATATTCATCGTTTCCGTCCTCATCCCAACATGACATTCGTCGGTCACCATTGCGATCACTCACATACCTCACTCTCCGCTAATATATAAAAGGTCTTTCTACCTCTGTATGTTGGCCTCCGGGGGAAATGAAGGCGGAGATTGATGCAGACCACGGCAGTCAACAGATATCATCATGTTGGAATTTACTGTCCCAATCAGCCTACGCGTAGACCAAACTGGTGGCTGCCAGAGCACGAAATTATGGGCGGAGTCTTGAGGTGATACCCCATTCACGACAGTGGAACCGAGCAGCGACTCAGGGAGAACCCCTCCATATGATAGAAGCGGTCCAGAGCGCAGTGTACGCCATCCATCTCGGCTACGTTTGTGGGCTCTTCCCACAAGCCAAGATGATGGTAGAAAGGCTGAGGAGGTGAAGTGCCAGTACTGTCAGGCACGTTGTCAGCGGCCCTATACAGACTATCTTCTAGAGTGCGAAGCTACTGCGACACTCCGGCATGGCAACTAGGGGAGATATTCACTCCCGAGAGGACCCAGCGATGACTAAGCGGCCACACTAGTGTACCATGAGCGTCACGAACCAGACAAGTTGTTACAGTGAATAATGACTATCCCTCCTCTCGCTAGTGTCCATAGTTACGTATGGTGTTCGCTTCGCATATAGAGATGACCAGTTGAATGACCAGAGTGGGCTAGCTTTGAGACGGCATGCGTCGCTCATTGTGGAAGAAACCTTTCTCCATCGGAGCCATAGAGACGAGTCATCGCAACGATTGGGACCCGTGCCAGGACTCTGGTCTTGGCGAACATATTACATACATCCTGTATGTTAGAGAGTGATCAAGGTCCCAGGACCGAAACGTTTTCAAATAACTATGTCATAGTGTTTGCCCTTAGTAGTCTTTTAAAACCACATTAGTAGCACTTGTGCTCCTTTATTTACATATTGTTCGGGTAATTCTGCAACATTATTACAACTCCTATATTTCAAGTGACGAAGCTACTGCTTGTGCAGGCGACGCGTCTCGGTATTACAGGTACTAAGTGTTGCGCATGGGTGTCTTATTTTATAACATTGGCGCTGAGTTCGGAATTGCTCTTCATCGCCACATGTCAATGACCATGACACCGCAAATTCTCGGCAGTTGGTAGACGTTTCAGATGTCCGTTCTCCAGTCTCAGATTCTGCTAAGCGAAGTGGCGAATATGTGGAAGAAAAGGTATGGTTAACACCAACACCTTTCATAGTACCGTGGTTTGATATTACCATTTACACATTCCCATACACCAGATAACACTGTTTAAACACACCCTAACATTATAACACTAATGACACCACCATGAATCCATAATACTATTCATGACATTACCATAGCGTTACTTATGACACCATAAAAACACTCCATCATAACCTTTACCTGGAGTGAGACCTGGGAGGGCGTCTGGGCGGACAACGCCCCGCCCCATAACACTTCACCTCATTTCACTCCTTCCCTTTCTCCCCTATCTTGGTCAAAGTAACAAAGCCTTCCCCTTCCCTATTCCTCCTCGTTCCTCCTCCTTCCCCCGCCTTACGAACAAACACACTGAGAGAAACCCCTTCCTACCTCCTCTCCACTCAATAAGTAACGTCTCGTTTCATTATTACATTCTTATCATTACTTTCTTGTTGTCTAGAGAGAAATGGCCACGATCTGGTGACGGTGTTTTTCTTGTTTCTAGTAAATTTTCTGTGTTTCTTAGTTGTTGTCTTAAAATAGTTCCTGATAGATTTCATCTTAAAATTTTTATTGTTTTTTAATTCTAAGTATATGTTTTTGTTCGTTTTTTATGTAGTTCTCCTCTCTCTCTATCTCCTCTCTCTCTCTCTCTCTCTCTCTCTCACTCTCATCTCTCCTCTCTCTCTTTCTTTCTTCTTTCTTTCTTTCTTTCTTTCTTTACTTCGTTTTTTTTTTTTACACAGGGTATGACAGGTAAGGATCCCTAGCTTTATGACAGCTATATTACAGGTTAAGATTCCTAACTTTATTGAGACAAGCTAAGGCTGTTACTACATCAGCTCATTTGAAAGCATTTTTATTGTTATGAGGGACAACAGTATGGGACAGGAATGATGAAGTTGAAGCATCTGTGGGAAGCATTTCATTTAATCAAGCAGACTAAATCTCGTTGACATCATTATGCTGTACGAAAGTGTTCCATACTCGCGTCATCCTGGGAGATGTATGATCTCAGATTGGAGTGATGTTCTGTGAGAAGAGGTACAGCCAGAGTGAAGTTGCAGCTTTCTGCCCGTCATGTGGCATAAAAGCTTGTATCACGCTGTCCTCGTGCAGTGGTTCCAAGCTGTGTATGTTTGACATGATTGGGACCCTTGTAATAACAGTAGGCCACCCACATCCCTCCTATGTTGAAACGGCTCTGCTGAAATGACAGAATTCTATCCAGGAGGGTCAGGCGAGAGATGAGACGTCTTGCTTGTTCTCTACTCTGTCAAGCAGGTCGCAGAAGAGTGGGAGAGGGGCCGGCAGGCAACCATGAAAGTGGAGCATACACAAGGTATGAGAGCGTACTTGTGCCTCGTACAGATCTCTGCAACCCCTTACTGTCAAGCAGATGCGAGAAAACGGCGAAGTGCTGTAAGCTTCCTGCTAGCCTTGTTTGCAAGAATTACAAACATGGTTCTTCCTGGTTAGTTGGAGTCAAATTTCACCCCAAAGATATAACTTTTCTCCAGTGCCAACTCGTCCCATTCATCCTTACTACATGCACCAACATTACCATCGCATGGTGCCTAGAGACGATCATCATTTGCGTTTCTCAGGAGCAAATGTTACTTGCCATCTATTTCCCCAAGTGATATAGTCTCAGCTGGTGTGATTGATGTAGCTAGGGGGAGCAGCTGGGCATTCTTCTCATGGATAAAGAGAATGTCAGTGTACAGTCGATCTCTCTCTATCTCTCTCTCTTCGCTTATCTCTCTCTCTCTCTCTCTCTCTCTCTCTCTCTCTCTCTCTTCATACACAATATAACTTAGCGCCCATCAGCAGACAGGTAGGATGATGAGGCACAGCAGCTAAAATTGGCCTCGTTTATGGCAAGGGATCTACATTTAGCGAGCCACGACCACCACTTACACTAGATGGAACGACCACTTATAATAGATGAAAACGAAGGCAATGTTAGAAGGAAGTGAAAGCTATACTAGAAGGAACGACCGGTGATACTAGATTTAACGATATATTACTGCGTATTATAGGAAATGAACGCTTATAATAATCTCTAGCCTATATTAGAACAGTTTAAAATAAAATAGCTGTTTATACTAGAATAAACACTAGGTCAGTTCACTTGTGTTAGCTAAGGCGACACAAAAGCCTGCTGAGTTCTTCCGCTAAAAACAAAGCCGGCTAACTTCGCTTAAACAATACATATCCTGCTCAAAACGTATATACGTGTGTGTGTGTACTCGTCTATTTGTACTCAGCTATTGTGGTTGCAGAGGTCGATTCGCAGCTCCTGGCCCAGCCTCTTCGCTGGTCACTACTAGGTCCACTGTCTCCCTCCTCCACGAGCTTTGTCGTATCTTTTCTTAAAGCTTTGTATAGATCCTGCCTGTATTATATCGCTCTACAGATTGTTCCACTTCCTGACAGCCCTATGGCTGAAGAAATACTTCCTAACATCCAGATCGTTCCACCTTAACATTCACATACCGAGGTAGGAATTTCATAGACACAGCTGTGTCTTTAACTCCCGTCTGTGCTTCCTTGATCCTCCTTCATTCCTCTGTTTGTCGGTCTGCCTTACCGAGTCCTCTATATGTTCTGTACGTCGTGGATATATCCTCCCTGTTCCTCCTATTTTATATTTCTTCATTGGTCATTACTTTTAGTACCGGGCCTAGTTTAGCATCGAATCTTTAGACATTTTACGATTTTCAGATAGGCTGGAGCTACAAACTCTAGATGTTTGATACACTGCATACATTACTGTTATCATAACTGACGCCATAACCATTATCATAATTATCATCACTACCACAGTAAGCACTTGCATTACCCACCACCTTAACCTACATCACTCCACCACAACCACTAAAACCACCACCTCCACACCGGCATAACAGTTACCTCTATAGCCACCAATTATAACACCACCACCACCACTACCACCACAACCATCCCAATCAACATCATCACTACTACCCTCATAACAAGAAGCATAATAACACCATGACACCATCACCGCCACACCCACCACAACAACCACTACCTCCTTCCTCTCACCACCATCTCCACCACGACCACTACCTCCTTCCCTCCCACCACCACCACCACCACTCTCCAGAGGACTAATGTTCAGGTTCACCACTATTCACAAGTGTAGCTAGCTACTATTAAGAAGGTTAGTAGCTGTAGCTACTAGCTTTATTGAAATAGTTTGAGAGTTAGCCACTCTCTTACTACCCCCATCACAATCATCACCAACATCCACTCGTTCACCCACTACCACCATCACCACTTTCATTCACCCACTAACACCACCACCCTCTTACTCACCAAGAACAACAGCAACCACCACCACCCTCTCACCCAACACTACTCACCTTCCACCACCCAACTTGAGCATGGCGTAACATAAGTTTCAGGCCAACTTAACCCTAAAAGCTTTTAATCCCCTTCAGATTGATCTAAGTTCAGCTGTTACCTCTATGAGTTTGGGGCGAGGTTGCCCACTCTTAACTAACTTAAGCTCAGGAAGTTCAATACGTCAGCAACCCCCGAGGGAGGGAAAAGGAGAGAGGAGATTCCCCTTAGTGGGGGGAGGGATCTCCAATCTTTCCATTGGGTTCCACTTCCAGGCTTCGGTGTTTCACTGAATTCCACATCTTTCAAAAGGCTTCCGTCTTTATATTGGGTTCCATACTGATCTAAAAGATTCCAAACCCCGTAAAGAGGTGTCGAACCATCCTATGGGATTCCAAACCTCCCAGAGAGATTCTAAACCTTGCAAAGAGGTTACAAACTTTACAAAGGGGGCTTATAACTACCCAAAAAGTTCCACACCATCCAAAGACAGTCCAAACCTCCCAGAGGAATTACAAGCATCACAGGTGCTTAAATTTTTTGAAAGGGGTTTTGAAACAATCGAAAATGGTTTCACAGGCTTCCAAAGGCTTGTAACCATCCAAAAAAGGCTTCTAAACCTTTCAAACTAATTCTAAACTTACTAGAGAGGCTCCAACCCACTGAAAGTAGGTTCAGAACTAACCAAAGAGAATTCGAAAAGTTTCACGAGAGTTGCAAACTATCCTCAGGTGTTCCAAACCTCCCAAAGGAATTCAAACACTCAAAAGACATTCCAAACCTAACGAAATGGAGGTTTCAACCCCTCATGTATTAAAATCGACAAGAACATATTGATTTCGGATACTTTGTCCGAACCTCCGAGCCCAGCCAATTTGAAACTATTTATGATCCGAGGAATTGGGTTTATCCTCCCTTGAGTTAAATCTGTATGACGACCCCGTACGAGTTTAGCCTTCCCTCCAAGAATGCAATAATGTGCTAAGTTAGAGTAAATAGCAAATTGAGAGCTGCAAATGAGTTCTTAAAAAGCGTACAGGATCTCATAGGTAAACAATATTAATGTTTATGTGCATAAAGCGTTAAAACCGTGTGGGCCATCCAGCATAAAGAGTGATGGAGGCTCGATCCTCCGTCCACTCAGGAAGTTGAAAAAAAATCTGGGTTGTTGATGAGGTAAACGCATATTCATGTTACTCTTATTCCTCCCTTCAGATAAGTTTTTTCACTCTTCCTGTCTCTTCTTCCTCTTCTTCCTCGTCTTGTTCTTTCTAATCGTCGTTTTACTGAATTCTGCCTAACACTGGGGAGATGGAGGGAGAGAGGGAGAGAGAGAGAGAAGCGGGAGAGAGGGAGAGAGGGGAGAGAGAGGGAGAGAGGGAGGAGAGGAGGGAGAGGAGGGGAGGGAGGGAGGGGGAGGGAGGGAGGGAGGGAGAGAGGAACAGAGGATGGATGGAGGGAGAGGAGGGTGCAGGAAAGGAGGGCAAGAGGGAGAGGGAGAATTAAGGAGAAACAGATAAATGGAGGGAAGTAGGAGAAAAATATAAATAAAGATAGAGAGCGAAATATGGAGAGGGAAAGAAGAGAGGAAAAGAAAGATAAAGAAATGTAGGAATGAGAAGAAATGGAATCAAGTAGAGACAGAGGGAGCAAAAAATTAAAGAAAAGAGGATGAAAGGGATGAAAACACAGTTGTAGGGAGAGTTAAGGGAGGAGAGGGGAAAGAAAATATTGAGGAAGGGAGCGATATAGAAAGGGAAGGAGAGATCGAAGGAGGGGGGAGAACGAGAGGGAAGACGCGAGGAATTAAGAGGGGATGGAGAATGGGGTAGGGAAGGGTGTGAAAGAGAGGAGTGGGTGTGTAGGGAGTGTGTGTAGGAGAGGATGGTGTGTTGGAGAGGATGGTGTGTAGGAGAGGATGGTGTGTAGGAGAGGATGGTGTGTAGGAGATGATGGTGTGTAGGAGAGGATGGTGTGTAGGAGAGGATGGTGTGTAGAGGGGGTAGGAGATGGTGTGTAGGAGAGGATGGTGTGTAGGGAGGAGTGGTAGGATAGTGTGTAGGAGAGGATGGTGTGTAGGAGAGGATGGTGTGTAGGAGAGGATGGTGTGTAGGAGAAGATGGTGTGTAGGAGAGGATGGTGTGTAGGAGGGAAGGAAGGACATTTACCCACCTTCCTCTCATCCAGGAAGACAACACTACACCACACACACACACACACACAACAACACACACACACACACACACACACACACACACATATACTATACACATACAAACTCACACAACAGGCCTAGTGTCTAATCGCCATGTGCCTAAGACAAAATGGTAACTAACACATACATACACACACATACACACACACACACATCAACACATACACACATACACACACACGCATACACACACACACACACACACACACACACACACACACACACACACACACACACAC
>NC_069449.1:17511337-17529254 GCF_026875155.1 Cherax quadricarinatus
TTGTGGAACTACTGTTGTGGAACTACTGTTGTGGAACTACTGTTGTGGAACTACTGTTGTGGAACTACTGTTGTGGAACTACTGTTTTATAACTACCGTTGTGGAACTACTGTTGTTTTGAGCAACTATCTGTTTCCTTTTTTATGGGGAAGCGCTAAACACGTATGGGTCATTCTCTGGGGAAATTTGAGGACGTCCCACTTGATCTTCGTAAAAGAACAATCTGCTCCAAAGCTGTGGAACAAGAACGTTTCACTTGCACCAAGGAACCCTCCCCCCATCCACTGTAGGGTTAATGGGTTGGGGGGCTGGGGGGAGAGACCCTACATTAGTACGTCTCTGTGAGAGAAAACATGACTCGACCATTGCAAATGCATCTAGGTGAGTACAAGTAGGTGAGTACATTTGTGTGAGTACGTCTAGGTGAGTATGTCTAGGTGAGTACATTTGTAGGAGTACATCTAGGTGAGTACATATGTGTGAGTTCGTGTAGGTCAGTACTTGGGCTTAACCCCTTTCTCTCTGATAACCCATCCCTCCCACCTTTTTTAATATAACCTTCTCCACCTACCTCTTTCCCCCCCCCTCTTCCCTCTTTCTCCTCTCCCTCCCTCACTCCCACCCTTCTTTGTTACTGTCAGGAGGAGACTGGAATATTAAGTCGTAAATACTCTTGTTTTGTGGATAGTACTTCTGAGTACATTATGGTCAAGTTCCAGTACACACACACACAACCACACACACACACTCTCTCTCTCTCTCTCTCTCTCTCTCTCTCTCTCTCTCTCTCTCTCCCCAACCTCTGTTTTATTACAGTTCGCTGTAATGTTTTGCAACTTGCAACGGGAATATATTCAGGCTGGATTTTTTAGTACTGTAAGGTTATGTATTTTAGCGGGAGTTTAAATTGTGAAGAAATACATTTTTTTTAACAAGGGCCTTGGGTGTTTTTTCCTGTCTTTTTTTTCGTGTTTTTGTTTTACTAAAAACTTGTGTGTTCTTTCTGTTTTCCCGTATTTTTTTTTATTAGGACCCATTTCGTATATTTTTTTTTTGTTTCTTTTGCATATTTAATCTACGGCCTTGGGCATTATTTTTGTTTTTCCTGTGTTTTAAGGATTTTTTGTGATATTTCTGAGCCCTGTTTTTTTTTTTTTTGCTACAGCGTTAGGCGTCATTTCTAACCTCCCCAAGTTTCGCTGAAGTGTCCCAAATTATTAATATTAACAGAGGCGCTAAACCCATTAGGATCTTACAGCGCCTGGGAAACGGGCGGTAATGAAGGGTTTAACCTGGCTACCCGCAGCACGCCTTAGTGTGAGGCTAAACCTTGACAAACCCCGCTGAGAGCCTCACAGCCTCTGAGAGCCTAGTATGAGCTAGAGATTCTTGAAATTGTCAAAAATGTCAGGAAACGGTTCTAAATAGTATGATGATTCCGACATACTGTGGAAAAAAGAACAATTGTGTACAGTTCAGTGCCCTTTTCCACGTCGGAATATTCAATAAAAATACCCGGAGGTTGGTTCTAGGCACCAGAGGTTCTAGACACCGAAGGTTGATTCTAGATACCGAAGATTGATTCTAGACACCAGAGGTTGGTTCTAGATACCCGAGGTTGATTGTAGACATCAGAGGTTGGTTCTAGACATCAGAGGTTGGTTCAAGATACCGAAGGTTGGTCCTAGATACCGGAGTTTGATTCTAGATCAGAGGTTGGTTCTAAACGCCGGGGGATGATTCTAGACGCCAGAGGTTGGTTCTAGACACCAGAGATCCGCAGGATTAGAACCCACTACAGGAAGACAGCCAGTCTTCCTGTAGTGGGTTCGAATCCCGCTGACTACGATCTTCCTCTGTACATACCTGCCAGTTTCTGCGTGATGCATTAATATAAAAATCACTTGTGAAGTCAGAGAATACAGGAGGAGAAAGAAACAGCTTAAACCAGGGCTACTTAACTAGCGGCCCGCGGTCCGAATCCGGACCTTCTGAGTGCTCCAGTTCGACCGCGGGCTTCAGGAGAAAGCTTAGTTAAATGACAGCTGTTACCAAGTTCAGGATCAGCTGGTACACATGAGCGGGATTAACACATTATTCTATTTGAGTGAAATGTATACACTGAATGGAATACAGTATAAAACGAGGACTGAAAATGAAGTTCATAGAAAATGAAGAATACACTGACCTATACTCGGATTTGTTGCTCTTCAAGATTACGCGTAAAAAATGTATCCGGACCTTTTGCATTCATTGGTACTTGTCCAAGTGAACAAGTACCAGGTTTTATGCAATAATTTCGCAAAAATCTTTCTGAACCTAACGAAAAAATATATTTTATTGTGTTTATTATTAATTATTGTAAACTAATCTAAGATATATTTAGTTGGATTAGGCTAAATTAAATTGCGCTTGTTATAATAAGGTTAGGTAAGTTTTCTAAGGTTCTTTAGGTATAAAATTATTAATTTTACATTAACATCAATAGAAAAAAATACGTTTCTAAATGTATAGGAGAAATTTTTAGAAAGGGCTTAATATTAAATGAGTTCTTGCTAACTGACTAATTACCTATTTGCACAACATATTAATATTATATATATATGTCATTTAAAATTTAATATATAAATATATAAATACATATATATATATATATATATAATATATATATATATTATATATATATATAATATATATATATATATATATATATATATATAATATATATATATATATATATATATATATATATATATATATTTATCTTTCAACACACGGCCGTATCCCACCGAAGCAGGGTGGCCCAAAAGAAAAAACGAAAGTTTCTCCTTTTACATTTAGTAATATATACAGGAGAAGGGGTTACTAGCCTCTTGCTCCCGGCATTTTAGTCGCCTCTTACAACACGCATGACTTACGGAGGAAGAATTCTGTTCCACTTCCCCATAGAGATAAATAAACAAGAACAAGAACCAGAAAGAAAATAGAAGAAAACCCAGAGGGGCGTGTATATATATATGCTTGTACATGTATGTGTAGTGTGACCTAAGTGTAAGTAGAAGTAGCAAGACATATCTGAAAACTTGCATGTTTATGAGACAGACAAAAGACACCAGCAATCCTACCATCATGTAAAACAATTACAGGTTTTCGTTTTACACTCACTTGACAGGACGGTAGTACCTCCTGGGCGGTTGCTGTCTACCAACCTACTACTAGGATATATATATATATATATATATATATATATATATATATATATATATATATATATTAATATATTTTATATATATATATATATATATATATATATATATATATAATATATATATATATATATATATATATCTTTCTTTCAACACAACAGCCGTATCCCTCCGAGTGGGGTGGCCCAAAAGGAAAAACAAAAGTTTCTCCTTTAATTTAGTAATATATACAGGAGAAGGGGTTACTAGCCCCTTGCTCCGGCATTTTAGTCGCCTCTTACAACACGCATAGCTTACGGAGGAAGAATTCTGTTCCACTTCCCCATGGAGATAAAGGAAATAAACAAAAACAAGAACTAGTAAGAAAATAGAAGAAAACCCAGAGGGCGTGTATACATATGCTTGTACATGTATGTGTAGTGTGACCTAAGTGTAAGCAGAAGTAGCAAGACGTACTGAAACCTTGCATGTTTATGAGACAGAAAAAAACACCAGCAATCCTACCATCGTGTAAAACAATTACAGGTTTTCGTTTTACACTCACTTGGCAGGACGGTAGTACCTCCCTGGGCGGTTGCTGTCTACCAACCTACTACCTATATATATATATATATATATATATATATATTATATATATATATATATATATATATATATAAATATAATTATTCGTGATAGTGATAAGCCTGGAGCTTATCACTACCACGAATGTCCTCGGATCATGAGCAACTAGCTCTGCTGGGTACATGATTCTTGTAGGATCGCTAGTTAAGTGGTTAAGGCGATGTGAACATTGTTGTCTCTTGAGGCGGGTGAATGTGTGGCAGGATCTAATCCTGGCTGGACGCTGTGTGTGTGTGTGTGTGTGTGTGTGTGTGTGTGTGTGTGTGTGTGTGTGTAAAACTATATATGCTCAAATACTCGTGTACGTAACTATTAAAGAGAATAAAATAGCAGTCCACGAGGTTAGCGCCATTACTTACACCCTCCCATAAAATGACTCAGCATTGTTATCTACCAGTGTGCTGCAGATATGAAGTTAGATATACTTTGTCCTCCGAATTTGTCTTCCCCCTCCCCTCTCTTTCCAGTATTTACAGTCAGATATATTATGACATCCCTATTCTTCTTCCGCCCCTCACTCTCTTTCCTCAGTCTTCTATATATAATTTCTTTTATCGCATCTCCTGTGCATGGAATAGGTTACCCTGACAGATAGCACTTCCGAAGTGACTATAACTCCAGCTGTGCTGGAACGAATCCTTTGAAGCTTCCGTAGTTAACGAAATCTTTAATGGAATACTCTGAGGATACTCTCAGTGCTTTACTGAAGTCTCCCAGCTCAGGTTGACAAGGTTCAACACTGTGTGAGCAACATCCTGCATGATGGAATATGATAGGGGAAACATAACCTTGTGTTCCCACAGTGTAACTGTCATGTGGAATTGGGTGGCAGTATATAAAGAAGGACAATTGCTGACTTATCTTATTTTGCTTAGTAAAATATACGATTCTCAGCAGCTGGTGGTGCCTGGAATCATTCCCAGCACTTCAGCAGTTGGTGGTGCCTAGAACCATCGTCTAGCACCTCAGCAGCTGGTGGTGCCTAGAACCTTCCCCGGCATCTCAGCAGCTGGTGTTGCCTAGCACCTTCCCCAACACCTCAGCTGTTGGTGTTGCCTAGAACCTTCCCGAGAAGGCTGGCGATGCGTAGTTCGTTCCCCTTTACCTCGCCAGCTGTGGTCCTTAGGACATCCCCTAGTACCTCGCCAGCTGGTGGGTCCTAGGACCTCCCAAGCACCTCAGCAACTAAGGGGTGAACGGACGTGTCTGCATGTTAGACAAGGCAAGTCGTACAGAGACTTTGTTTACAAGTTTGGGATAAAGCCCTTGCGACTAGCTGCTGGTGCTTCTGGTTCAATGGGAAAGGAAAGAGGGAAGTAGGGGATGGGTAGCCGGGATGAGTAAGGAAATAAGTAGGGAACACTTGCTAGGAAAAGAGGACGGTAAGAAAATTGGAGTCACTGGCTAAGAGCTTTTATCTCACCTCAGCTCATTCCAAAGCCCAGCCATATTAAAGGTCTGCTAACTCCCCATCCTTCCCCAGGATGCGACCCACAACAGTCGACTAACACGCAGGCACCTCCTTAGTGCTAGCTGAGCAGGGACTGCAGGTGTATGAAAACATGCTCAACGTGTCATCCCATGCCAGAGATCGAACTACGAACCCTTAGTATGTTAACTGAAAGGGCTACCATCTGAGCCAAGAAACCACCTTTAGACTCAATGATTTTATCATTCCAAGATTGCCAAGCTGTGAGGCTTATTTCCATTGAGGTTGTACCTGGAGGGTGTTTTGGGCGTCAACGTCCCCGCGGCCCGGTCAATAACTAGACATCTATTTAAAGTCTTTTCCTAGGATACGACCTACAAGAGTCGACTAAATTCTAGATATCTATTTAACGCCTTGCCTAATCAGGATTCGACCTGAGTTCCTCTCGAATCTGAGCCGAGAGAGCTCCCACTGAGCCACTAGATAAGATATTTGGGTAACATGTCCAACCTGTTCCCTGATTTTTTTTAACAACACTCTTCTGACCCTCTCCTGCCTTCTATCTTTCCACCCCTTTTCTTCCCTCTCCCCTCTTTTTCACCCCCCTTCTAGAGATCCCTAGAGGAAAACGTGATTTCCTCCCCTCGTCAGCCATGGATTGGGTGACAAGGGAGCTCTGCCAGTTCAAGCTGATCTTAGTCTGCTGTCATCAAAGTCAAAACTGTCAGTATATCTGTCTAAATGACTATAGCTTCTGTATGTAACTACTTGAGCGCCTAGCCGCCTTTGTACCTGTAGATGTCTATGAAGTTGTCTGTATGGCAGTTGTTGTCTGTATGGCAGCTGTTGTCTGTATGGCAGCTGTTGTCTGTATGGCAGCTGTTGTCTGTATGTAACAGTCTGCAAGACTAGATATATAAAATTAAGCTAGTCAGTATCACCATACCATTTCCTACATCAGCTACCAGCGTTCGTAAGTTCTAAGTTTCAGGAAATACTACAATTGGCATTCGTAAGTTCGTGGTATCAGGTGGACAACACAAATACCAGCGAACGTAAGTTGGAAGCTTCAGGTGGTAACAGGGAGGAAATTTGCGTTTCAGGAGTCCTGGCTCTCACCTTGAAAGCGGCATTGTAAGAGTGTTAACGCGTGCTGTTTACAGTGATCTGTCAGCTTGTGGGAGTTGGCAAGAAGCACCCACCACCACTGGCTGTTTGTTATTACCTGGCACGAGTCCCTGGCGCAGGGATACACACCTGATGTCTTCATTCATGTTTAACCTGGTCCACCTAACGTGGTATTTCAAATACCTCCCTCGCCATTTTACTCATTCTCCCTCCCCCCCCCCACCCTCTTAACACGAACCCCTTCCCTTGTCTCCTTCCCCTGCCTCCCAAACACGCATGGATGCATGCAGGCACGCGCGAGTACACACGCACGTACACACACACACACACACACACACACACACACACACACACACACACACACACACACACACACACACACACACACACACTCAACAGTATATATACACCGAGAAATATACTCATCTCAGTGTCTGTGAACTAAAGAATACCTATCTATCGGTTTACTGTGTACATACACTGAGTAATACACCTATCTGCGTATATTCACTGAGATAAATGAAGGAGGGGTGTTAATGTTGCAGTTTAAAAACTGTAGTGTAAAGCACCCTTCTGGCAAGACAGTGATGGAGTGAATGATGGTGAAAGTTTTTCTTTTTCGGGCCACCCTGCCTTGGTGGGAATCGGCCAGTGTGATAATAAAAAAAATAAATAAATGATTTTCTCGGTGTAATGACACTGTCGTTAGATTTAGTTCTGTAAACAAATAAACATAATACCGTGACTGGAACAACACACAAATAACTCACACATAGGAGAGAAAAGCATATGACGACGTTTCGGTCCGACTTGGACCATTTACAAGTCACACTGACAGAAGAAAATTGATTGACTGATTCCTTAGAAACTGTGTGCTGACACGGGTTTTAATCCTAAAATAATCCGTCTGAGGATCTCTAAGGAGATGTCAATGTACTTCAGCTGTTTTGTGGCCGCCATCAGGGTGTGGCTGTAGTCCCTGTGCGTTGGGTGATCGGGTAAATCTGAAAATAAACACACAGACTGTTTTGTCCATTATGCATATGTTGACGAAGGTCTTGACAATAGTTGTGAAGACAATGAGTGAGCCGGTGTATATAGGCGAGGAGGAAGCAGTGGAATTTCTTGACTGGGAATTTAGAATCATACGACTTCTTAGAAGTAGTTCAGGATTGTTTTTTGAAGCAGTTTGTGACAGAACCTACAAGGGAAATAACCTGCTTGACTTAGTTATGGCAAACAATGAATCCCTTTGTTAATAATTTAGAAATTTCAGAGGAACTGGGTGCTAGCGACCACAAATCAATTACATTTAGCATTGAATGGAAGTACGATAGTAGCGATAACTCAGTAACAGTCCCAGATTTTCGCTTAGCACATTACGATGGGCTTAGAGAACATTATCATCTGTTGACTGGGGTAACGAAGTGAGCTATCAATATGACAGTTTTCTGAACACTATACATGCTGCTCAAAGAACGTTTTCCCCTATAAAAAATTAGATCAAATAGAAATGCCCAAAATGAATGAATAATAGGCTCAAAAAATCTACTAGGCATAAGAAAGGAATTTATAGGGTATTTAAAAGAGGTGAGGGTCATCTTATGAATCAGTATATTTACATTAAGAGGGACATTAAAAAGGGGGGTAAGAAAAGCTAAAAGGCTATGAAACTAAAGTTGCTAGGGATTCTTAAAAAATAACCCAAAAAGTTTTTTTCCAGGTCTATTAGAACAAAAGTTAAGATAAGATAGGTCCCCCTTAAAAATAACTATGGGCACCTTACTGACAAAGAGAATGAAATGTGCTCGATTTTAAATAATTATTTTCTCTCAGTTTTTACACAGGAAGACACTTTAAAAATATTCAGTAATTCATTTTTATAGTGGGCTAGAAGAAGATAAATTATGTAACATCACAGTCACTAGTGAAATGGTTGTGAAGCGATAGACTGACTGAAGCAAATAAGTCGCCGGGTCCTGATGAGGTTTTTCAAGGGTTCTTAAGGAATGCAAAATGGAACTCTGTGAACCATTAACTAATATTTTTAATTTATCTCTTCAAACAGGTGTAGTGTCTCATATGTGGAAGATGGCTAATGTAATTCCTATTTTTAAAACAGGGGACAAGTCGTTACCGTCAATTTTCCGCCCCAAAAGCCTGACCTCAATTGTAGGCAAATTACTAAATCAATTATAGCTGAGATTATAAGAAGCCATCTCGATAAGCATAGCTTGATTAATGATACTCAGCATGGATTCACAAGAGGCAGGTCTTGCCTAACAAATTTATTAACTTTCTTCAGTTAAAGCTTTTGAGGCTGTTGACCACGTAAGAATTGATATTTTTTACTTAGATTTTAGTAAGGCTTTGATAGAGTTCCGCCCTAGAGTTAAGAAAGGGGCCAGTTTGGGTTTTAAAGGGTTGCTGTTACCAAACCCCCAAGTCCTTTTCGCAATCTGTTGGCTAATTTCTACATATTTAACTTAGAGTGCTAGGGTTATGGACACTCCCAAGCTTCAGAACCTTGCATTTATCTACATTGAACGGGCATCTGCCACTTTTCTGACCAAGAAAAGAGTTTGTCTAAATCCTCCGAAGTTCCCTAAATCTACGTTTGAATCAATTATCCTACCTATCTTTGTGTCATCGGCGAATTTGCTCATATCACTAGTAATTCCTTCATCAAGATCATTGATATATATTATAAACAACAACGGCCCAAGACTGATCCTGTGGAACGCCACTTGTTACTGAACCCCACTCGGATTTAACCCCATTTATGGACACACTCTGCTTCCTGTCTGTGAGCCATGAATTCATCCACGAGAGCACTTTCCCCCAATGCATGAGCTGCTACTTTCTTTAAAAAGTCTTTGGTGCGGAACTCTATCAAAAGCCTTACTAAAATCTAAGTAAATGATATCAAATTCTTTATCGTGGTCAACAGCCTCAAAAGCTTTACTGAAGAAAGTTAATAAATTAGTTAGACAAGACCGGCCTCTTGTGAATCCATGCTGAGTATCATTAATCAAGCTGTGCTTATCGAGAGGGGCTTCTTATAATCTCAGCTATAATTGACTCTAGTAATTTGCCTACAATTGAGGTCAGGCTTATTGGGCGGAAAATTTGACGGTAACGACTTGTTCCCTGTTTTAAAAATAGGAATTACATTAGCCATCTTCCACAAATCAGACACTACACCTGTTTGAAGAGATAAATTAAAAATATTAGTTAATGGTTCACAGAGTTCCATTTTGCATTCCTTAAGAACCCTTGAAAAAAACCTCATCAGGACCCGGTGACTTATTTTGCTTCAGTCGTTCTATCTGCTTCACAACCATTTCACTAGTGACTGTGATGTTACGTAATTTATCTTCTTCTGGCCCACTATAAAAATTAATTACTGGAATATTATTAGTGTTTTCCTGTGTAAAAACTGAGAGAAAATAATTATTTAAAATCGAGCACATTTCATTCTCTTTGTCAGTAAGATGCCCATAGTTAATTTTTACGGGGACCTATCTTATCTCTGACTTTTGTTCTATATACATGGAAAAAACTTTTTGGGTTAGTTTTAGAATCCCTAGCAACTTTAATTTCATAGTCCCTTTTAGCTTTTCTTATCCCCTTTTTAATGTCCCTCTTAATATCAATATACTGATTCATAAGATGACCCTCACCTCTTTTGATACGCCTATAAATTCCTTTCTTATGCCCTAGTAGATAATTGAGCCTATTATTCATCCATTTTGGGTCATTTCTATTTGATCTAATTTCTTTATAAGGGATAAACTTTCTTTGAGCAGCATGTATGGTGTTCAGAAAGCTGTCATATTGATAGCTCTCTTCGTTACCCCAGTCAACAGATGATAAGTGTTCTCGAAGCCCATCGTATTCTGCTAAGCGAAAATCTGGGACTGTTACTGAGTTATCCCTACTATCATACTTCCATTCAATGCTAAATGTAATTGATTTGTGGTCGCTAGCACCCAGTTCCTCTGAAACTTCTAAATTATTAACAAGGGATTCATTGTTTGCCAGAACTAAGTCAAGCAGGTTATTACCCCTATTATCCAACCTAAATCTGAAACTACCCAAAGTCCCAGCCTCAATAACCCAACTAGGTAGACTGTTCCACTCATCAACTACCCTATTTCCAAACCAATACTTTCCTATGTCCTTTCTAAATCTAAACTTATCTAATTTAAATCCATTACTGCGGGTTCTCTCTTGGAGAGACATCCTCAAGACCTTATTAATATCCCCTTTATTAATGCCTATCTTCCACTTATACACTTCGATCAGGTCTCCCCTCATTCTTCGTCTAACAAGTGAATGTAACTTAAGAGTCTTCAATCTTTCTTCATAAGGAAGATTTCTAATGCTATGTATTAATTTAGTCATCCTACGCTGAATGTTTTCTATCGAATTTATGTCCATTCTGTAATATGGAGACCAGAACTGAGCTGCATAATCTAGGTGAGGCCTTACTAATGAAGTGTAAAGCTGCAGTATGACCTCTGGACTTCTGTTGCTTACACTTCTTGATATAAATCCCAGTAATCTATTTGCCTTATTACGTACGCTTAGGCATTGCTGTCTTGGTTTAAGGTTGCTGCTCACCATAACCCCCAAGTCCTTTTCGCAATCTGTATGGCTAAGTTCTACATCATTTAACTTATAAGTACTAGGGTTATGGACACTCCCAAGCTTCAGAACCTTGCATTTATCTACATTGAACTGCATCTGCTACTTTTCTGACCAAGAATAGAGTTTGTTTAAATCCTCCTGAAGTTCCATAACATCTACGTTTGAATCAATTATCCTACCTATCTTTGTGTCATCGGCGAATTTGCTCATATCACTAGTTGCTCAAGAGAGGGCATCCTGGTTCAGATTTCAGAGAGCACGCAAACAGGTCTTCACAGAGCTAAGTACACGCCACCACTGAACTAAGTACACGCCACCACTGAACTAAGTACACGCCACCACTGAACTAAGTACACGCCACCACTGAACTAAGTACACGCCACCACTGAACTAAGTACACGCCACCACTGAACTAAGTACACGTCACCACTGAACTAAGTACACGTCACCACTCGTGTGACTATCTATATATATATATATATATATATATATATATATATAAAATATATATATATATATATATTAGCTCACTCATTCTCTTCTGTCAGTATTACTTGTAAATGGTCCAGGACGGACCGAAACGTCGTCATAAGCTTTCCTCTCTGCTATGTGTGTGTTATTTGTGTTTAGTTTTGCATTCCAGTCTCTATCTAGTATTACTCTACCTACCTGGAGGGCATTCCGGGGATCAACGCCCCCGCGGCCCGGTCCACGACCAGGCCTCCCGGTGGATCAGGGTCTGATCAACGAGGATGTTACTGCTGGCCACAGGCAATCCAACGTACGAACCACAGCCCAGTTGATCCGGCACCGTCTTTAAATATCTGTCCAGCTCCCTCTTGAAGACAACCAGGGGTCTACCGGTAATGCCCCTTATTGCTGGTGGGAGGCTGTTGAACAGTCTTTGGCCCCGGACACTTATTGCGTTTTCTCTTAGTGTACCAGTGACGCCCGTACTTTTCACTGGGGGTATGTTGCATCGCCTGCCAAGTCTTTTACTTTCGTATCTATATGCTATGCTACCTTAACGCCCAGTCCTTGACAAAAGTGTGGGGCTTATTTCAGCTTTTCCTTGTAAGACAGCTCTAAATATTTACTGACATCTTTAGACAAAAAAGTTAGAATGTCTTGATGTGTGTAGTGTGCAGCTAAGAATGTCTGGATATATATAACCAGGGGAGAAGGATATTTTGATGCGTGAAGAGCAGCTAAGAATGTCTGGATGTGTCTTGCCAAGAGAGAAGAGTGTTATGGTGTGTGTAGCGCTCAGTTAAGAATAGATGTGTCTAGACAGGAGAGAAGAATTTTATATGTGGAGCGTTCAGGTAAGAATATCTGGATGTGTCTAGACAGGAGAGAAGAATTTTATATGTGGAGCGTTCAGGTAAGAATATCTGGATGTGTCTAGCCAAGAGGGAAGAATGTTTCGACGTGTGTAGAGCAGCTAAGAATGTCTGGATGTAGAAACATCCAGACATTCTTGATGCGTGTGAATGTGATGGATGAGGGTGGTACTAGGCCACACATGAGCCGTAGATGGCCACGGGAGAAGGTTCTGCTGTTAGCCTTCCAATCCTCACCCTTGAGCTCAAAGGAGTCCTTCACTCCTCCTTCCCCCCTTCTTCGTTTCTCCCAATCATTTCCCCTCCATCCTCTCTACACATCCCTCCTCCCCATCCCTCCTTCCAGGACTCCTAATTCCACCTACATGACTCGCCTCCTCACTTTCCCCACCTACTCCATCTTTCATCCTTTTTTCAGAGAATGACGAATTGTTTACATTCAGTAACTATCATAAAACTACCGTTTTACCAGATGTTAGTCTATCTTTCTACCTGACATTCGCCTACCTTTCTAACGAATATCTGTCTACCTTACAACGAGGTATCGCTGTAGAGATTGGCATGGGATACCTCTAACGTTGATTCTCCCTTTGGAAAACTTCTCTCTAAACCCTTACCTCGTAACTCTCCTTCTCCCTGCTCTCCCCGCTCTCCCCGCTCGCCCTCTATCCCCAAGCCCTCACTCTCGCCCCCCTCTCCTTCCCCTCCCCACGTTTTCCATTTACCCTGCCTTCGTTCCATCACGGATATTTGGGAAGAAATGTAAATCCTCCTTTTCTATACGTCCCATATTTTGGATGGGAGAGGGAAGCAGTGTCTGCCTTAGTGATTGGCTCTCATCTTCGTTGTCCTCTCCACCGGTACCTGGCTGCTTTAAGCTTCCCCATCTTCCCCACAATTCCTCCCCACGCAAACTCCCCACTATCAAACCTAAAACTCCCCTGTTCTTCAATCTGTTTCCTAGTTTTCTCCCCTGTCCCCACTCATTTCCAAACATCCACTTCCTCCAGTCATTCACAGTCATCTACCACTCTCCTTCTCATCCTCAATATCCTTCTCTTCCCCCACTAATCCTCAAACATTCTCTCTTCCACTCATCCCAAAAACACCCGATTCTTCCCCACCTCCATCAAGAAACCTGCCTCTTTTTCTGCATTACCGAAACCGCCCTCGTGTTTTCAAGTACTCCACTGACCTCTCTGTTATTGAATTTCATCCTCTCCACTTTTGCTTCTCCAAACACATCATATCCCCTCTCTTATCAATTATCCTTCTCTCTCCTCCCCGAACACCCTTCTCTCCCTCTTCTTCCCCGCCAAAATTCGCTCTTTCCCCTCTCTAAACTCACTCTCTCCCCTCCCAAAACACCCTCCTCAGAGTGAGCCGTATTCTCACCAGCGCCATAACTCTTGTGCGTTATTTTTCTCCTACAGCTTACCATTTCCTCTCCCCCTTTCCCTTATTTCCGTACCCTTTGTTCACCGCCTCCTCCTCCTCCCCCTACCCCCTAGCACTCCCCTTCCCCCTGCCCCTCCCGTCACCTCGTCTGTTTCTTCGTCACACAGCGGCTTTCCCGGTCCGTCCCATTTCCTCCCGATCGGAATAGGAAGGACCTGCTCTCTCGGATTTGGCGACCTCGTCTCCCCGATGTCTCCTTTTGGAGTTCCAATCTGCGTGTTCTAGCCTCTTCCTTCAAGGTTTTGTTTTCCATCACGGACGGTGTTCCAATTTGATAGTTTCCTGTCCCTGGTGTTCTAAGTATATATTTTTTGTCTTGTCACAGATGGTGTTTCATTTTTTTTTTTTTTCCCTTCCCCACCACGCCGGGTTTTCCCAAAATTTCCGCCCTCGATAAGTTTGGTTTAATTTGGTTTGGTTTTTTCCCACACCAGGTGTTAAAATTTCCCCCGCTTTCCCCCACCCCAAAGGGGTTTTTAAAAATTCCCGTTTTTCCCCCCACCCGGGGCCCTAAAATTTTTACGTTTTTTTCACGCCAAAAGTTTAAAATTTTCCCGCTTTCCTAAGTCAGGAGTTAAAATTTTCCCCCCCTTTCCCACGCCCAGGAGTTAAAATTTCCCCCCGCTTTTTCCCCAAAACCCCAAGGGAAATTCAAAATTTCCCAAACTTTCCCCCCAGCCTGGTTTTTAAATTTTTTTCAATATTTTTTTCCTCAAAAAGTTTTTTTTGAAAAATTGTGGTTTTTAAAAGTCTTGTTTATTTTTTCCAGGTTTTCTTTGGGTATTCCATCCCCTTATGCCCCATTTTGGCCCTTCGTACCCTCCTTGGGTCTTTTTGGTCTCGTTGGCCCTTTAGGTATCCCCTTGATTTTTCTGACATATTTGTAAGTTTTTATGTCAAAGGGTGGTTTTAGGTTTTTCCTTTGATCTGACAATATCTGTGAGCCCTTCCCAGGAGTCCGTTTTTCCAACGCGGGTCTCCCAGAAAGGTTTTGGGGAAAGGGCCCCTAAACGGGATTTGATAGATCCACAGAAAATTTTTGCCCCTCGGTTACAAAAAGAAAAATTGCCCCTGTTGTTGATGTCCCAAAGGGGTGCATAAACGTTTGTTCAGATTTTAATTTCGGGACAGAGAGGGGATGTTTCTGTTTGTGGGTGTGCTCACAATTTTGTCTTCATCCATTGATTTTTTTGCGGGGTCAAGCCATTTTCCCCATGTTTCAATCATTTTAAAAATCTACACCTATAAAAAAAACCTCGTGACGTTGCTTTTGGGGGGTTTTTTTGGGGGCCCCAGGATGGAGAAGCAAATCAAAGTCTAAAAGGGGCGGGAGGTTTTTAACTTAAATAAAGGGGTTTTATCTCTCTCACACACCCACACACACACCCACACACCCCAAAAACACACACCACACACCCCACATATTCTGCCTTTTGGGGCCCCAAGAGTTTTGTGTACTCACCAAATTTTTGGGGTTTTTGCATGTGTGTTGTGTGTCAGTCACCCCGGGTGATTGTTATATTTCTACAAAAAAAATTTCCCCACTTCCCCCCCGTGAACATTGCGTTCTTGGTGTAAACGGGGGTTAAAAGGGGAAAAATTTCCCAGGCCTAAAATTAAAATTTTTGGAAATTTCTTAAAAATTTTTTTCCAAAATATGCAAATTACAACACGGGTTTTTAAATTCGTCTTGTGTGTTTTGTGGTGTGTGTGTGGTGTGTGTGGGTGTGTTGTGTGTGTGTGTGTGTGTGTGTATTTTGTGTGTTTATAGTGTATGCTTGAAATACCCTGTGGGTTTTTCATCTACCGATTTTTAATTTGGTGAAATAATGATCATGATAAAGTTTTTAAACGGATAAACGATAGAAAACCCGGTTAGGGATGAGGGTATAAAGCATTATGGATGAAAGCTTAAAAAGGAAATCAGCATTAAAAATATAAAATCAGCTTATGGATGAAATCAAAAATTATAAAATTATTTTAAAAATTATAAATGATTAAAATCAGCATTATAAAATAAAGATATAAACATTTTTAATGATTATGAAGGAAAAATTTAAAATTCATTTTTTTTTTTTTTTGGTTATTGTTCGTGTTGCTGTTTCATTTTTTTCTGTCGTTTTTTTAAATTGTCATTTTATTGTTATCGTTACTGTTAGCGTTTGTTTTTTACCCTTTTTTTCCCTGTTATTACTGTTGAAAATTTTTTCTTTATTTTTACTATTGTGATTTTTAAACGTAATGATTGCCTAATAGTAATTAGACTTTTAATTATTATTAATTTTTTAAATTGTTATTATTATTATTTATCATTGGGGAAAACGGGGAAAATAGCAGGTATTTGGGAAAGGGAAAAATTGCAATAGTTTTCAGAATAAATTTAAGTGTACGTCACTCAACCAATATTAAAAAAAAAAAAAAAACCGATATTCAACAAACACACCAAAAAAAACACAGATTTAAAATTTTAAATTAAAGTCCAACGCGGATTAGAGCGCAAACACAAATAAAAAAACAATCGTGTGTTAAGTAAAGGGAAGAATCCGTTTTTTCCCGACTGCGTGCGTGTTTATGTGGTGGGGTGCCCCGCGCGCGTGTGGGGTGTGGTGTGGGGTTTGTTTTCCCCAAAAATCAGTGCAGTCTAATTTTTGATCACTTTTAAATCCCTGAAAGCTTGGTCCCCAACCCAGGTAAAATTTTCCAGTTTTCCCGAAGCAAAAACATTTGACTATGTGCCGTTAAAGTTAAATTTAAAACCCGACGTCCCCGCCACAAACCTCGCTCCCAAAACCCCCGCTCTAAAAATTTAAAAAACACATGTAACACATTTTGGGGAGTCTACATCTGACGGTGAATCCCTCTCCGTGACATCCCTCTCCTCCCCCCCCTCTCCCTGACATCCCTCTCCCTGACATCCCTCTTTCCAAAGACATCCCTCTCCATGACAACCCTCCCATACATCCCTCTCCATGCATCCCTCCCATAACCCTCCCTTTTTCCAAAGATAACCATCTCCCCCGACATCCCTCTCCAAAACATCCCCCTGACGACTGCCCTTTTTTGATTGGGTGGCGAATTAGGTTTTAAAAAACTATCGACTACTAAACCTTTCACTAACCAGTCAAAATCTTTATGTCCCAAAATGGGGCATCAAATTTAAACCCCTTAGTTATAAAACCCAAAGGAAAAGGTATAAACTTTTTGTATATTTTAACTATATATAACTAGACACATTAGTGGGTTTTTAAAACTCCGTCATCCCAAAGCCTAAAAATAAAACTCTTTTAAAATTTTTTTAAATTTTTTTGATAATAAATAAAGTGAAATTTTTAAAAAAAATGAGAAAAAAGAGTTAAAAAACCATCGGGAAGTAAATTTTTGCAGGGGGTTTAAAACATACTCCCCGGGGGCGTAAAACCCCCCTATTTTTCTCACCTGTTTTTTTTTTTGAAGGAGTCAGTCACAGCTCTTTTGGGCTCGCCCTTTTTTCGCCCGGCGCCCGTGGGTGTGTGGCGCGTGCTGCGTCGGGGGTACTCACCAATTTGGTTGGGAGGTGCGAGTCACGCTCCCCCGCCTCGGGCCCCTTCACTGGGCCGGGTACTATTGTGTGTTCGTGTTGTATGTATCCCCCTCCCCCGCGGGTTCATACTCAGTTTTTTTGGGGTCATGAGGGCGATTAGATCAACGGGACAACAAACACCAAAGGGAAAAAAATTTTTCCAAAAAAAATTTTTTGGAAAATTTTTTAAAATTTAAATTTGGGTACATGCCCTAATTTTCTCTCATGACCGCGTAGTATGGTTTTGGGGATGTTGTACGAAAGGGAAAGGGAAGTTTGTGGGGCGTGCGTGTGTATGTATGTATTCCCCTTTCAAGGGAACCTTTTTTTATGTCCCCTCCCCCCCATAATTTTTAAACCCAACCACCACCCCTTTCCCCCAAACCCAACAAACCATCTCCCCCACCGAAAAATCCACCACTTCATCCAACTAACCACCAGTACTTGATCAAAACGGGGTGTGGTTTTGTACGTCATTTGCGTGCGGGTAACATAAAAATCCTGGGTTTAAAGAGGC
>NC_069449.1:17532254-17534754 GCF_026875155.1 Cherax quadricarinatus
ACCAGAGTTGGTCCATCCAGGAGTCAGGGAGGGAATAGAAGGAGGGGTGAGAGCGAGGGGTGAAAAGGAAGGGGGAGGGGGGAGAGGGAAGGGTAATTGAGGGAGAGACGATGAGGGAGTGAGAGGAGAAATAGAAGAGGGAAAAGGTGAATGGGGAGGGTGAAGAGTGAAATGTACAAAGGGGAGGAGGGGGAGTTAGAGAGAGAGAGACAGACAAAAACAGAGAGAGAGAGAGAGAGAAGAGAAAGACTTAGTAGTGGAAGTTTTGTTGTTATATCCACATCACGGAACAAGGTATCATCATCCGAGCGAAAGATATATACACGGGGGAGATGTATGCCTCCCAATGAGTGTTTATATATATATATATATATATATATATATATAATATATATATATATGAACATATATAAACACACACACACACACACACACACACAGACTACATAGCAGGTACACTTCAGTCTGGGGAACACAAAGTGGTCATTGCAGTGATGTATAATCCACCACAGAACTGCAGGAGGCCAAGAGAGAGGAATATGAAGAGAGCAACAGAGCAATGGTGGACACACTTGCTGAGGTGGCAAGAAGAGCTCACTCCAGCAGAGCAAAGTTGCTGGTTATGGGGGATTTCAACCACAGGGAGATTGACTGGGAAAACCTGGAGCCACATGGGGGTCCCGAAACATGGAGAGCCAGGATGTTGGACGTGGTGCTGGAAAACCTCATGCACCAACATGTTAAGGACACTACCAGAGTGAGAGGGGAGGATGAACCAGCAAGATTGGACCTTGTGTTCACCCTGGGCAGCTCAGATATTGAGGACATCAAGTATGAGAGTCCCCTAGGAGCTAGCGACCACGTGGTTCTGTGCTTTGAATACATAGTAGAGCTGCAAGTGGAGAGAATAACAGGAGTTGAATGGGAAAAGCTGACTATAAAAGAGGGGACTACATAGGGTTGAAGAACTTCCTGCGGGAGGTCCAGTGTGACAGAGAACTGGCAGGAAAGCCAGTAAATGAAATGATGGAATATGTAACAACAAAATGCAAGGAGGCAGTGGAAAGGTTTATTCCCAAGGGCAACAGTAACAACGGGAAGACCAGAACGAGCCCCTGGTTTACCCGACGGTGTAAGGAGGCAAAAACAAAGTGCAATAGAGAATGGAAAAAGTACAGAAGGAAGAGAACACACGAAAGTAGGGAGATCAGTCGCAGAGCCAGGGAATGAGTACGCACAGTAAGGAGGGAGGCCCAGCGACAGTATGAAAATGACATAGCATCGAGAATCAAGACTGACCCGAAACTGTTGTATAGCCACATCAGGAGGAAGACAACAGTCAAAGACCAGGTGATCAGATTAAGGACAGAAGGTGGAGAACTCACAAGAAATGATCAGGAGGTATGTGAGGAGCTAACAGGAGATTTAAGGAAGTTTTTACAGTAGAGACAGGAAGGGCTGTGGGAAGACAGCACAGAAGGGAACATCAAGAGGGAATATACCAACAAGTGTTGGATGACATACGAACAACTGAGGAGGAGGTGAAGAAGCTCTTAAGTGACCTTGACACCTCAAAGGCGATGGGACCCGACAACATCTCCCATGGGTCCTTAGAGAAGGAGCAGAGATGCTGTGCGTGCCTCTAACCACAATCTTCAACACATCCCTTGAAACTGGGCAACTACCTGAGAAATGGAAGACAGCTAATGTAGTCTCCATATTTAAGGAAACAGAAACGAGGCACTAAACTACAGACCTGTGTCTCTGACATGTATTGTGTGCAAAGTCATGGAGAAGATTATCAGGAGGAGAGTGGGCGAAAACCTGGAAAGGAACAGGATTATAAATGAAAACCAGCATGGGTTCATGGAAGGCAAATCTTGTATCACAAACTCCTGGGTTTTATGACAAGGTAACAGAAGTAAGACACGAGAGAGAGGGGTGGGTAGATTGCGTTTTCCTAGACTGCAGGAAGGCCTTTGACACAGTTCCCCACAAGAGATTAGTGCAGAAGCTGGAGGATCAGGCGCACGTAAAAGGGAGGGCACCCGCAATGGATAAGGGAATACCCGACAGGGAGGCAGCAACGAGTCATGGTACGTGAAAAAGGTATCACAGTGGGGGCCTGTTAAGAGCGGGGTCCCACAGGGTCAGTTCCAAAGACCAGTGCTATTTTTGATATATGGAACGACTGAGGAAAGGAAAGATTCTGGGGTGCCCTGTTGCGATGAGTGATGTTGATGAGAAGAATTAAATCGGCGAGGGTGAGGCAGGACGCAAAAAGACCTGGACAGGCTGGCATGTGGTCAGCAACTGGTTCTGAAATTAATCCAGCCCAAAAGCAAATCATGAAGATTGGGGGGGGCAAAAAAGACCCCAGACAGAGTAAGTTGGGGACAAAAATACAGACCTCCTCAGGGAGAAAGACCTTGGGGTGACCCAAAAACCGAGCACTCACCGGAGGCCCATCAACCAAAAAACCGCGCAGCATACGGGGGCC
>NC_069449.1:17539754-17562254 GCF_026875155.1 Cherax quadricarinatus
GGGATAAATGATCTCAGATGAAGTGATGTTCTGGAGAAGGGTACAGCCAGAGTGAAGTTGCTGCTTTCTGCCCGTCTTGTGGTATAGAAGCTTGCTTCGCGCTGTCCTCGAAGTGGATCCAAGTGTGGTACTTTGACAATATTGTCCTTGTACATAACAGTAAGGCCACCCACATCCCTCCTGTGTTGAAGGCTCTGCTGTAATGACAGATCTCTCTCTCTCTCTCTCTCTCTCTCTCTCTCTCTCTCTCTCTCTCTCTCTCTCTCTCTCTCTCTCTCTCTCTCTCTCTCTCTCTCTTTGTCTCTCTCTTCTTTCTCCCTCTCTTTGTTTCATCTATCCTCTCTCTCAATTATTTTCTCTCTTATCCCCCTCAGTTCTTCCTGTATCTTCTATCATCTCCAATCTCTCTTTTCTCCCATCTAATTCTCTCTCTCCCCCTCTCTCTCTCTCTCTCTCTTCTCTCTCTCTCTCTCTCTCTCTCTCTCTCTCTCTCTCTCTCTCTCTCTCTCTCTCTCTCTCTCTCTCTCTCTCTCTCTTTCTCTCTCTCTCTCTCTCTTCCCTGAGTGCAGACAGGGAAAAGGGAGAAGCAACGGTAGAAGGAGAAGAGAGAAAAATACAGACATGAGGAAATTGAAGAGGATGAAGAGGGAAGGAAGCATAACAAAACACGAGATTTGGAGGGGAAACTGTAGAAGAAGAGAGGAATGCAAGAGTAATGGGAAGAGGTATGGTAAGGGAACGAGGAGGAGGAAGAGGAGGAAGAAGAAGGCGAGGAGAATGAGTAGCAGAAGGAAGCCAATTTGGAATCGGAAGACAAAAAATAGGAAGCTCATACTAAATTCGGACTTAGGAAGGTGACAACAATAACATTAGGTATAACAAGTGTATACCGAAGAGAGGATTTGCGAAAATGGAAGAGGACCCACAAAACACGCGAGAAATACAGAAAAGATATAAAAACGGATAGACAAGAGAAAAGCGGATTACGAGAAGGGAAAACGGAAATGGAATTTTATGATAAAGATGAAAAGTGAAAGAAGATAGGGAAGGCTAAAATGAAGAAGAATAAGAAGAAAACAAAGAGGATAGTTGTAGTAATTTCAGTACTACTTGCAGTAGTGGTGGTAGTAGTAGGAGTAGTGGAAGTAGCAGTAGTACTAGTAGTATAAGTAACAGTGGCAGTGCACGCGCTCGCACAAACACAACATACACACACACACACACACACACACACACACACACACACACACACACACACACACACACACACACACACACACACACACACAAGCAGCTCACCGCGAACTACTGAAACAAAGAGATAAACTTCTCAGCAGTGGCACACAACACCACTATATTTCAGCGACTTACTGAAACAACATAAGCATCAGTTAACGAACGATTTACTGACAATATCAACAGTCATCAATGATTTCTTGCCTTAGAAATATCAACGTCTATCAACTGTTTACTAAAACACCAAAAAAGTATTGAAATATCTCAATGATTTACAGAAATGGAAAATTACATTTTCTTAACAAAATAATGGTACATAGCACAGAATTAGATGTAATTATCTCACCAATTTTGATAAAGCATAAACATCTGAAACACATTCGGCCTAAACATCTCAAGGAGAATAAAGATCGAAACATCTCTCAGAGACTTACGCTTGAATATCTCTCCAAGATTTTGGCAAACCGACAAATTTGTCCACGTTTTGCCCACACTTGAGGCTTTAATCAAGAATTTAATAAGGACCTCTTCCAAGTGAACAGTATTACAATAAAAGTCTTTCTTGATTCTTGAAATTATCTGGCAAAGACTTATTGGCAGACAAACGATTCTTAAATTGGCCAGATTATTGAATAAGACGTCCGTAGGAGGGAAAGAGTGAAGAATGTGAGGAAAAAATCAGTAAACCAGGAGGAGATGGAGGAAGCAAACTAAAGGGAAGACAGAAGGAGAAGAGAAGAGAAGAAGGAGAAGGAGCGAAAGAGGGGAGAAGTAGGAGGGGAGAGGGAAATCTCTGCCTTTTGTCTCCTGGTCGTAAACAGCTGCCTGATCCCCATATGAAGGTCGCTCCTGTGAGGGTCATGACAGACACAGTACCGTATTTGACAGAGAGGGATAAGAGAGGAGGAGGAGGAAAGGAGAGACAGAGGAGTGAAACAGGGGCACGGTAGGGAAGAGTGATAGTGGTGATGTTGGTGGTAGGAGAGGTTATTTGCTGTGGTGTTGGTAGTGGGAGTGGTTAGTTGCAGTGGTGTCAGTAGTAGGAGTGATTAGTTACAGTGACATTGGGAGTGGGAGTGGTTAGATGCAGTGGTATTGGGAGTAGGAGTGGTTAGTTGCGGTAGTGGTATTTCTGGTGAAAGTAAAGGGATGGTATTGTCGGTGATAAGTGGTGGTGATAGAACCACACAATAAGCGCACCTGAGAAGTAATAAAAATAAAGAACCCAGGATAAGGTGAGGAGGAGGAGATGTAGATTTAGAAATTTAGGAGGGAGGGATGAGGAAGGAAAATGAGGAGACACCAGACTGAGATAAAAGAAAACTGTACTTGAAAGGGAATACGTGTAGTTGTAAGGGTAAGGAAAAGGGAGAACAAAAAAAGGTGTGAGAAGGAGACAGATCAAGAGGAAGATTAGCAAGATGACAGTAGAGGGGATGGAAACACAAGAGAAAAGGGAAGATATGTGGGAAAGAGGGAAAATGGCACTCTCTCCATTGATATATGAAAGAGGCTCAATTTGGAGAAACGTACAAAAAAACGGAAGGTAATGTCTTCCCGTCACGTAAAATTGAAGCGTGTTGCACGTTTTGCACTTTAGCAGGATTGATGTCAATTTCCGTCTCGTGAACATGAAGGATGACGGAGGCAGTAAGAAAGGGTTGCAGCACACCTTCTTAGTGCCGTGTTAACCATTACAGTGGATAGCTAGGGCACGTTATCACAAGGTCGAAGAAGACGTAAGCAGACAAGTGGATAAAAACACAGATGTTGTAGGCAAAACTTTATCACTATTACAACGTTTCGTCAAAGCCGGACTTTATCAAGTATACAGGAACACACAAAAACTCTGTCTTGATCGTGGGATCAAGTTCGAGAAGGTCACATGAGAGGTCCAAGATGGAGTAAAGAAAAAGGTCCAGGGATATAGTAAAAAAAAGAGGTTAAGAAAGTGAGATCAAGTAAACAAGGTGGGCAAGGGGTGACATATGGATCAAAAACATCAGTACAAGAATAATGGATAATATGAGCGATAGTCAGAGTAATGGATAATATGAGCGATAGTCAGTACAGGGTGTCCATTCCATATATTACTCAATGATTTCCCTAAGGTGAATAATTGCTGCCTCCAGGATCCTGAGTTTGCTTCCGTTGTCCTGAAAAGTTTACTTCCTCGTAGCAAATGTTTCAGGACGACGATACTGGAATTTATCTTGCAGTGGGCGGCGTACTGCAGGATAAGTCCTACACTCGTTCTTGTGTTCTTGTCTAACCAACGTAAGATTTACCACTTCCCAGCATGAGAACCTCGCGCCAATATTTTTGGGCCTGCGAGTCCTGGTGATTTCTTTTTCAACAACTTTGGTAGTAATAACAGCCATGTCCATGTTGGCTTTACGAAAAATGAGGGTGATAGATGGAAGAACTTGCCCCACTGGGGAGAACGGGACTACGGATGATGGAGCGACATTCCCGAGGAATGATGCAAATTCAATGGGCCTTCTTTTAAGGGTGGATGATATTTCGACGAAATCTGTGAGCGATGAAAGTGTCCTCGATGTATCTCTTCTCATCTGCGAGAGTTCATCGCCACAGATCCTGAGGGCTGTGTCATTGTTACACAAGACTGTGTTTGTGTGATGTTTGTGTTTCTCACCAGATATACTTCTGTGTGAGTGGCGTGTTGGATTTGTATACCGAATGATTTTGATTTAATAATTTTATATAATGTGTCGGAAAAACGTTGGAAAAGAAATGTGAAGGTTCAGATGTGTGACAGACATCTAAGGAGAGATCTACGAGCATTGTTTCTTATGTGTGCGACTGTAAAATATATAAAAGTGTAACGTTACTTTAAATTCATAACAAAACTGGAAAAAAATATTAAAACAAATCGTATGATAAATCAATTTACGAAAGTTACATTTTTCCTCATATAGCAATGTAATCTAATTATGTAAAATAGGCTTCAGCCTCAAAATTGAAGCTCTGTGCCTTTGTTGCAAAACAGTGTTCTAAATTCTATAATGGAGACAACTTACCAGGACTCGTTGCTAATGCTTGCTCAGTTTCCAAATTTAGTGTCATGGTCACTATCTTCTACTGTTCCTGAGAGAGAATTTCACACTGGTAAATTACAGAAAAAAATAGATCTTAGAATAGACACGTTTAGTGGATTATTAAGCGATAATAATTTGCTTTAAGACTGTGAAAAGTGAGACTGTGAAAAACAAGATTATGAAAAGCAAGACTGTGAAAAACAAGATTATGAAAAGCAAGACTATGAAAAGCAAGACTGTGAAAAGGAAGACTATGAAAAGCAAAACTGTGAAAAGCAAGACTGTGAAAAGCAAGACTGTGAAAAGCAAGACTGTGAAAAGCAAGACTGTGAAAAGCAAGACTGTGAAAAGCAAGACTGTGAAAAGCAAGTAAAGACAACTCTCCATGAACCCAGACGAAAATTAATGGAAAGACTCTGAAGAGTCAAGAGTAGAATAAAATAATTTTTAATCAAATCAGGTAAGTTTGACTTTATTAATGTTATTTTGGTTCCGCTTGTGTTGAATTAACCCTTTTTATTAACCCGAGTTAATAATAATTAAAAAGTTGAAATGTTAACCCTCTAGGAGAGATTAACTTGGGTTAGGTTAGGTTAAATTAACTTGGGTTTGGTTAAGTTAGGTTAAGTTAACTTGGGATGAGCTAGGGTAGGTTACCTTTGGTTGGGTTAGGTTAACTTGGGCTAGGTTATTTTAGTTTAACTTGGTTTGGGTTAGGTTAAGTTGACTTGGGTTAAGTTAGGCTAAGTTAAGTTAACTTGGGTTAGGTTAGATTGGGTTATCTGGAGTTAGGTTAGGTTGTGATAACTTGGGTAAGGTTAAATTGGGTTAGGTTTGGCTAGATTAGACTAAGCTTTCCTACATTTCCAATAACGAAATAACGTAAACCGAACAAAAAATATCTCCATAGTACGTCGGAAACCTCACTTTGGCGGATGGGTTGCTTGTATTTCTTCCCTTGTAGGTACCTGAGTAGAAGTATATCAGGACCACAGGTACAGTGACAAATACCTGTCATACCTGGTCTTAAATCAAGTCACCAGATCATGAACAAACCAGGAAACTAAAGGCAGACACAAAGAGCAGATTTTGAGTGTTCGAATATTCGCCTTACCAATATTTACAATATATACAAAGTGCAGTAGTAAAGAAAAGTGCTAATGAGTAAGAAAGCAAAGGGAGTTCAACCACTGCAATTATCTTTCACATCATGCAATAGAAATCAGCATGTGTACTCAGCCTGCTAATGAGAGACTGACTCCAGCCATGAGTGTAAATATAACATCCATTCGGCTAGAGTCAACCTGTCACCCAGGGAATCAGCGCAGCTGTGGGACCCCTGCAGCCATAACAACCTAACAGCCAGTTTGGCCGGTACTAAGGGACTGGAAGAACTGGTTGTCTGATGAACGCAGATTGAAGCGAAACGTACGCGGAGCACGCCGCAAGGAGACCAACAATGTGCTCTGAGAGTTCATTGTTGTTCCCTTCATGAAGGGTGCCATATTGCTAGGAAAAGAAGCTACTGATCCAAGGAACTGGAACTATACCTCTTGGATCAAATTTGATTGATTAAAGACATGTAAGCCTTTCCTTCTTCGGATCAAGCCTAAATACTTCCCACCCTCACTCATTCTCCAGACGTTGAATGAGGCTTGCGGGTTAACCTCTTCCTCATTATGATGATAATTAACTATGTTAAAATTAACATGGGTAATTTCTGCTGGAGTTTGTGGTTAAAACAGGTATATGCGAAAAGTTTAATGGATTTTCTTCCAAAGTATATTACAGTGAAAAGTTTGTAACGCAACGAGAGAGAAGTTCAAAGGTGTTAATGTTTATGTGTTTGTGTATTGTAAGGGGTGTTACATAGTCTGCAACATGCAACATGGGGAACAGAAGTTTATGTAGAGGTTCAGACAGAAGAAGACAAGTATCTTTATTCCGAAACGTTTCGCCTACACAGAAGGCTTCTTCAGTCGAGTACATTATTATTATAATCACAGGGAACCGCTAAACCCGTAGGATTACACAGTGCATGTGGGGGGATGGAAGGTATTCAGGCTCAATTCAGGGAACCGGAGCACAGATCCAATTCCCCAGATTAAGAGCCCCTCACCAGCATCAAGGAACCTCCCTTGAGGGGTCAGTCGAGTACAGAAGAGTGGGAAGAAGCAGTAGAGATGTAAAGACGATGTCATTAGTCCATCACCCTTGAAGACGTAGTTCTGAGGTGGTCAGTCCCTCATCCAGGCTCAGGCGCTATCTTCGGAATAAAGATACCTAACTGTTGCACATGTATTTTATAAACCTGTCGGTATTGTATACCATTTTAATATTCATAAGAAGGTAAGATGCAAGGGCGAGTACCATCCTCTTCGCCCTGGATAATCTACAGTATTCGTCGTCTTCCCCACTGATGACAACGAGCAATGGATAACCTGGGAAACTACTGTGAAGTTTGTTGAATCGTACGTAAATAACTGCGATTATTTTCCTTGTTGTACGTAATTCTTTCAAAATTAAAAGAAAGCAGAACGATGCAAATGAAATGTGTGTGTATGGTACTTCCGCACATATGCCCAGTTTGATGATATGACGACTCCATAGTGTATGTGAATGTGTGTGTGTGAGTGTGTGTGTGTGTGTGTGTGTGTGTGTGTGTGTGTGTGTGTGTGTGTGTGTGTGTGTGTGTGTGTGTGTGTGTGTGTGTGTGTGTGTGTGTGTGTGTGTGTGTACTCACCTAATTGTGGTTGCAGGGGTCGTTTCGAAGCTCTTGGCCCCGCCTCTTCAACTGACAGCTACCCGGTCACTCTTCCCGCTCTGTGAGCTTTATCATACCTCTTCTTAAAGTAATGTATGGAACCTGCCTCCACTACATCACTGCCCAGGCTATTCCACTTCCTGACAAATCTGTGACTGAAGAAATACTTCCTAACATCCCTGTGGTTTATCTGAGTCTTCAGCTTCTAACTGTGACCCCTTGTTGCTCTGTCATATATCTGGAACATCTTGTCTCTGTCCACATTGTCTTTACCTCTCAGTATTTTATATGTCGTTATCATATCCCCCCTAATTCTCCTGTCTTCCAGTGTCGTCAGGTCGATTTTCCTTAACCTCTCCTCGTAGGGCATACCCCTTAGCTCCGGGACTAGTCTTGTGGCAAACCTTTGCTCTTCCTCTAGTTACCTTACATGCTTAGCTACGTGAGGGTTCCAAACTGGAGCTGCATATTACAATACGGCCCTAACGTACACAGTGTACAGGGTCCTGAACGATTCCTTATTTAGATGTCGGAATGCTGTTCTTAGGTTTGCCAGGCGCCCATATGCTGCAGCAGTTATTTGGTTGATGTGCGCCTCAGGAGATGTTCCCGGTATTATACTCAAACCAAGATCTTTTTCCTTGAGCTAGGTTTGTAGGCTCTGGCCCCATAGACTGTACTTCGTCTGCGGTCTTCTTTTCCCTTCCCCAATCTTCTAGACTTTGCACTTGGTGGGGTTGAACTCCAGGAGCCAATTTCTGCACCAGGCTTGCAGCCTGTCCAGATCCCTTTGTAGTTCTGCCTGGTCTTCGTCCGACTGAATTCTTCTCATTAACTTCACATCATCTGCAAACAGGGACACTTCGGAATCTATTCCTTCCGACATGTCGTTCACAAATACAAGAAACAGCACCAGTCCTAGGACTGAACCTAGTGGAACCCCGCTCGTAACCGGCGCCCACTCTGACACCTCGCCACGTACCATGACTCGCTGTTGTCTTCCTGACAGGTGTGTGTGTGTGTGTGTGTGTGTGTGTTGTGTGTGTGTGTGTGTGTGTGTGTGTGTGTGTGTGTGTGTGTGTGTGTGTGTGTGTGTGTGTGTACTCACCTAGTTGTACTCACCTAGTTGAGGTTGCAGGGGTCGAGTCCAAGCTCCTGGCCCCTCCTCTTCACTGGTCGCTACTAGGTCACTCTCCCTGATCCGTGAGCTTTAGCATACCTCTGCTTAAAGCTATGTATGGATCCTGCCTCCACTATATCGCTTCCCAAACTATTCCACTTCCTGACTACTCTGTGGCTGAAGAAATACTTCCTAACATCCCTGTGATTTATCTGTGTCTTCAACTTCCAACTGTGTCCCCTTGTTGCTGTGCCCCATCTCTGGAATATCCTGTCTTTGTCTACCTTGTCAATTCCTCTCAGTATTTTGTACGTCGTTATCATGTCCCCCCTATTTCTCCTGTTCTCCAGTGTCGTTAGGTTGATTTCCCTTAACCTCTCCTCGTAGGACATACCTCTTAGCTCTGGGACTAGTCTTGTTGCAAACCTTTGCACTTTCTCCAGTTTCTTTATGTGCTTGGCTAGGTGTGGGTTCCAAACTGGTGCCGCATACTCCAATATGGGCCTAACGTACACGGTGTACAGGGTCCTGAATGATTCCTTATTAAGATGTCGGAATGCTGTTCTGAGGTTTGCCAGGCGCCCATATGCTGCAGCAGTTATTTGGTTGATGTGCGCTTCAGGAGATGTGCCTGGTGTTATACTCACCCCAAGACCTTTTTCCTTGAGTGAGGTTTGTAGTCTCTGGCCCCCTAGACTGTATTCCGTCTGCGGTCTTCTTTGCCCTTCCCCAGTCTTCATGACTTTGCACTTGGTGGGATTGAACTCCAGGAGCCAGTTGCTGGACCAGGTCTGCAGCCTGTCCAGATCCCTTTGTAGTTCTGCCTGGTCTTCGATCGAATGAATTATTCTCATCAACTTCACGTCATCTGCAAACAGGGACACCTCAGAGTTTATTCCTTCCGTCATGTCGTTCACAAATACCAGAAACAGCACTGGTCCTAGGACTGACCCCTGCGGGACCCCGCTGGTCACAGGTGCCCACTCTGACACCTCGCCACGTACCATGACTCGCTGCTGTCTTCCTGACAATTATTTTCCTTGTACGTAATTCTTTCAAAATTAAAAGAAAACAGAACGATATAAATGAAATGTGTGTTTATTCTACTTCTGCACATATACCCAATTTGATGATATGTGTGTGTGTGTGTATGTGTGTGTGTGTGTGTTTGTGTGTGTGTGTGTGTGTGTGTGTGTGTGTGCGTGTGTGCGAGCAATTGGTTCAAACTCGCTAGTGACATTCTCCCTACACTTAGTACTCTCCGTCAAGACATGCCACATACATCTGAGTGAGATGGGAGTATTTACGTTCGTATTTGAGAGAGTCGGTGCTCTCGTCAGTGACAGACCCAGAAGCATCCGAGCTTCAGGCTCTCCTGCACGTTTGTGCACATATGTGAAACATTGCATCTTTTGCACTACTGTATGTTGCAAACTTATCTTGACAATCACGACGAAACACTTGAAATAGTTCACAAATATTAATAACAACTCTGCATAAGTTTTTTTTACAGTCCTTTGCACCCAGCATTGTTTGTCATGAATTAATATATATATTTTATATATATAATATATATAATATTTTATATATATATTATTTTATATATATATTTTAATATATATATATATATATATATATATATATATATATATACATGGCCATAATCATGAATTTTAGAAACATAACAGCCTTTTAAAATTGATTTAAAACCCACAGCTTAAATGTTGCCTGCAAAAGAGCTTTTCAAATCTAGTGGGAGACTGGCATTCTCTGCTATCTTGCAGAACAACCACTACGAATATTTCATTGTTAAAAAGAGGCATTTTGTAGGGGAGTTTTTATTTTACTTAAACTCTCCCTCAAACTGGCAACAGAATTTCTATTTAAATTGTGTTTTATTTTTTTTAGCTTCGGCGTTCCTAGGGATAAATTGTATTAAAACTTTTAGGGAAAAGTTCATTGCAACTTCCCTCACTAGGACGACAACAAATGAACGTTTATCTGGGAAGACTGTACCACAGACTCTGTCCCTGTCTCCCTGTCTCTCTGTCTCTCTGTCTCACTTTCTCTCTCTCTCTCTCTCTCTCTCTCTTCCTCTCTCTTCTCTTTTCTCTTCTCTCTCTCTCTCTTCTCTCTCTCTCTTCTCAATAAAACATATGAAGCGAAAAGATAATAAAATTTCAATCAAATTTAGCCCTAAATGTTCTTTTCACGATGGATGGCGAGCGCAGACCTCCGTGGCGCGCGCGCGCGCACTACCTAATCCTCTTGTCCTGCCAGCAAAATACACTGGCAGCATTTTTACCCACTGCTGTACAGAGAAATTGAAATCTTACATCAAAACAGAATTACAAAATAGGATGATGGCTAAAGCAAGTAGGCAGGAGGGGGGGAGGAGAAGGAAGAGGAGGAGAAGGAAGAGGAGAAGGAAGAGGAGGAGGAAGAGGCGTAGGAAGAGGCGGAGGGAGAATTCATGAGGGAGGGACAGGCGGTGAGACGGGCACTGAGAAGAGGAGTAGATAACGATAAGAAAGAGAAGTAAAAGAAAAAGGTATGGTGAGACACGGTCGACAAGTTAGGTACTTCTTTTCCCCGAAACGTTTCGCCCGCGCAGTAGGCTTTCATCAGTCGACAGCAGAGGCTGCAACTACGCTTCTGTTGTCTACATATCTGCCACCTCTACAGTCGAATGACGAAGCCTTCTATGTAGGCGAAACTTTTCGGAATGAATTTGCCTATTACACTCTGTGCTATTATATCGAAGAAAGAAGATACTGAAGGAAAAGAGGGACAATGAAGAGGAGGAGGAGGAGGAAGAAGAGGCTTATGAGGAAGATGGAGAAATCGATAACAGGAGATGAATAAGAGACAAGAAGGAATAGGGAGAGGAGATAACAAAATATGTGAAGGGTGAAAAGCAAGAGATTATTCCTTTTGAGTAAATAAAGAAACGGATAACGGAAGGGGAATTAGAGGATAGATGGATTGGGATAGAAGATAAAGACTCGGCTAGTGAAAGGATAGATGAAAGTGACAGAGGATAATAAGCGGGATGATGATGCTTTCAGAGATACATTTATCGTCAACGCTTTGCGACTCTAACCCAAGATACAGCAGGAACTGTCGTTGTGGTGGTCACCGCGTCCTTGTGGTGGTCACCGCGTCCTTGTGGTGGTCACCGCGTCCTTGTGGTGGTCACCGCGTCCTTGTGGTGGTCACCGCGTCCTTGTGGTGGTCACCGCGTCCTTGTGGTGGTCACCGCGTCCTTGTTGTGGTCACCGCGTCCTTGTGGTAGGCATCGGGTCGTTGTCATGAACATCGTTTCGTTGTGGTGGCCATCGCGTCATTGTGGTAGTTGTCTTGTCGTTGTGGTGGTCATCACGTCGTTGTGGTAGTCGTTTTGTCGTTGTGGTGAACATCGCGTCGTTTTGGTGAACATCGCGTAGTTTTGGTGAACATCGCTTCGCTTCTCTCCAGTCTCTTGTCCGGTAACAGATGGCCATAATAAGTTCCTTTCCCGCCCCTCCCTACCTTCCCCAACAATTTTTTTCCCTAGCAGTAAAACTCTGAATCACCAATCAGCTAAACAGTCCCTTAGTTCTACCCTTCTCCTATATATTCCCCTATCTGAATGCCCTTTCCTACTCTAGACCCTCATTCCCCTTCCCTTTCAGGCCCTTGGAGGCAAATAAATCGATAATGCCGAGGGGCCTCTTCATCCAAGGAATCCGAACCGCCCTCTTCTGCCCATGCTAGGTAGATCCTACTCACACCCAACATTTCTCAATCAAATATTTGTCTAATCTATTTTTAAAGCTGCCCACGACCTTGGGTCTTCCTCAGGCACTGCACGAACCATGATATAATAATATTATTATTATTGATAATATTAGCAATGTAAATGATAAAAATAATAGCACTATTGCTAATCATAATCCCTATTAAAAATATCCCTTTATTGTATACGCCAAGAGAAGAGAGAGAAAAGCAGGTAAGGTGAGAGAGAAAGAGAAAGACAGCGAAGGAGCCAATAATTGGTTGAAAGGAACGCCAGAATAACCTGAGAGAGGAGGCAGAGAACGTGCGAATAAGTTGCGGGTGATGGGAGAGAGAGAGAGAGAGAGAGAGAGAGAGAGAGAGAGAGAGAGAGAGAGAGAGAGAGAAAGAAAGAAAGATATGGCTCCAACTTCATCCTGTTCCCTACTTGTATGTTTCATAATAAAAATGCTTTCAAATGAGCTGAAGTAAGTAACAGCTCTTAGCTTGTCAATAAAGCTAGGGATCCTTAACCTAACCTTGTCAAATCCCGTGTAAATTAGAGAGAGGAGAGAGAAAGAGGAGAGAGAGGAGAGAGAGAGAAAGGAGAGAGAGAGAGAGAGAGAGGAGAGAGGGAGAGAGAGAGAAGAGAGAGAGAGAGAGAGAGGAGGGGAGAGAGAGAGAGAGAGAGAGAGTCTTCTTAGAGAAACATGCAATCTGCTTAAACTAAGAGTGGGTACTTTTATCAGCACGAGGGCTGGTCCAAGCGCCTGACGAAAGCAAAGAGGGAGGGGGGTCATCACCACACTCGTCAAGGGCGATTTTACAAGCGTAATGTGTGGGAAGTCACGACCCTACCTACCGACCCCTCACCCTCCTAATTCTTCCCTTCTTACCCCTGCCCCTCCCTCCTTTACAAGGTCTTTCCAGAAGCCACTGAAATATGAATGTTTGTTAAGCAGATCAGGGGAGGGGTGAGGAAAAAAGAGGGTTAGGGAAGGCAGGTGGGTGGGAAAACAGGTGGGCGGGGAAGACAGGTGAAGCAAAAGGAAATAAAAGGTTAAGAAGACTTGGAGGTAAGGTTTATGAGGGAAATGTGCAGAGGGTCGAAGAGTAGGGACGATTTGAATCGAAACGTTGCAGGTACATGACATTGTAATGAAGGAAGACGAAAGGAAACAGTTTGAACGCAGGTGGGGGAAGAGGCTACTGAGGAAAATTAAGGCACACGGAATAGGAATTTTTTTTTCCTTAGTAGAGGCGTGATTGACAGATAGGCAGTAGAGAGTTTGCATTAATAGGGAGAAATCAGAGTAGGGGGGTGTTACGAGTGGTGTTCCACAGGGGTCAGTGTTGGGCCCGTTGTTGTTCACAATTTATATAAACGATATTGATGAAGGAATAAACATCGACATAAATAAGTTTGCTGATGACACCAAGATAGGTCGCCTAATTCATTCTAATGAGGATATTAGAGCACTCCAGGAAGATTTGGATAGACTGATGCAGTGGTCGGAGAAGTGGCAAATGAAGTTTAATATTGACAAATGAAAATTTCTAAACATTGGACAAGAAAATAACCTGCCACTATAAATAAATAATATTTGATCTTAATTTTACTGATTGCGAGAAAAAGATTTGGGAGTTCTGGTTAGCAGTAATCAAAAACCAAGGCAACAGTGCATAAGTGTTAGCAGTAAAGCTAACAGAATCCTTGGCTTCATATAAGGAGCATAAATAATAGGGAGTCCTCAATTGTTCTTCAACTCTTTATATCTTTGGTTAGGCCTATTTAGATTATTTTGCACATTTGGTCACCGTATTACACAAAAGGATATAAATGGGACTGGAAAACGTGAAAACTGAGACACATGTGCAACATCTGGGAATCTGTATTGTAGACGTTTCGCCATCCAGTGGCTTTATCAATACAAATTCTAGGACATAATTTGAAGACAGATGAGGTAATCAGCCCCTCAGCCTTGGAGTTGGTGTGTAAAGCACCGTTGTCGTGAAGATTCTGGAGCATAAGCAAGGAGACTAGTGCTTATATACTAACGTCAGGTGGATTGGGACGGGTACCAGCTGAGGGCATAGTCACTGGTAGGCGGAATTCCCAGTGGAAGTAGGTCATACCCGAAGGGATGGTTAAGCTGTAATAGTAGTGGTTGTAGTAGCCGTGAAGAAGGAATCGAAACTGTTTTAGGAACAGAGACTGTTAAGAACTTATAGGTGGAGGAAAAATTGAGGTTCACCACATGATCCCATAATCTTATTCCAACTAATTTGGAGTAAGCAGACACTGTTCTACCTCCACCCGTGACGCTATGTGATTTTCAAACTGGCTCCCGGATTACCTTTTTTGTTTCTCTCACTCTAATTCCCCTTTCCTGTATGTTTTCTATGCCCCAGGGGGAGCATTCTGCCGTTCACCAGTTCGGGGGGACCTTGTGCCCTCTGCTCCTCGCAAATTAAATTTTAAAAATATATAAAAAATTAAAATATAAAAATTTTAAATATATATATATAATATAAATATATATAAATTTTTAAAATATATATATATAATATGTATATATATATATATATATTATCATCTTCACAACATAAACTTTCCAAAGTTCTCACCATACCCCACCAGGGAAGCCGCTGCTAAAGCTCCCCCCAAACTTACCGGGAAAAGGAAATAAGCATATAAATTAACCAGAAACTTTAAAATTTTTAAATTTTAAAAATTACAAACTAATAATATCTTTAAATTAGGGCAAAAATTGGCTTTGTCAAAGCCCCGTGAAAAAAAACCCATACCTCCCCGGATGTACAACAGGAAAAATGTATAGAACAGGCATCTCGCTGAGAGTACTGGGGAAAAGACAGGGGGGGGCTGAATCCCGGGTTAGGAAGAGGGTAGCTCTAAATTTTTGGGATAAAGACCCCCCTTAAAGGAAAACCCCCCCCTCCCCCCCACTTCTCACTTACCCCCCTCTGTATCCCTGGATCTATTTAAGGGCCGGGAAAAAAGGGCAATCCTGAAAACTTGAAACAGGGCCGGGTCTGTGATCCCCCGGGTCAGTAGGTACCCGGCCCTGGTATCCGGGTCATAGGACCCCAGGTTAGTAGGTCCCCGGGGTTTCATTTGTACCCAGGCCAGTGAAACCCGGCCATGGGTACCCCGGGCCATAGTAACCCGGGTTTTAGTAGGTCCCCGGGGCCAGTTGGTACCCGGGCCCAGTTGAAACCCCCCGCCAGTGGGTCCCCCCGGCCAGAAAATTAAACCCCCCCCCAAAGGGGTTTACCCCGGGCCCCATGGGCCCCCCCGGGTCAGAAAGGTTACCCGGGCCAAAGGTCCCCCCCCCGACCAATAAGTAAATTATGGATCTTAAACGGTGTAGTTCGTTAGTGAAAAAAATTTTTCGTTAAACCCTTTACCGCCCCTTTTATACAATTGTTTTAATTTAAAAAAAAAAATTTTTTCATCTATCACAAAAAATTTCTGGTGAAAGTTAAAAAAGTGAGTTCTTAGTCTTTCATTCGGGTTTTGTCCCTTTTTTTAATTTATCTTCTCGCTTCGCCCCCCACCTCCCCGTCCATCCACCCCCCCCCCAAACTCTTTTTCCGTTTTTTTTTATCTTTCCTCTTTTTCCTGCCCGTCTATCTTTTTAGCTGTCCCATTCTCTCTCTCTCCTCTCTCCTCTCTCTCTTTTCTCTTCTCTTCCCCTCTCTCTCTTGGGATAATGAAAAAAAATTTCTCAAGATCATTTTCCCCCTGCTTCTTCCCTTTGATTTTAAACTTTTTCCTCCATACCGGAGAAAAAACCGTCTAGGAAGCAAAACACTTCCAAATCACCTGTAAAAAACCCCTCTATGACATTTTCTTGGGACCTGACGGGGGACTGAGCGCATCCAAAGAGTGTTTCCCAAAAAACTTGTTTGTCTTAAAACTGCCAGAAGAAACGGCAAACTTGTCAAGTCGTCAAAGGCCCTGACGTTCCCTTCGGTCTCTTGATTTCTCAAGGGACACTTCCATTTTTTCAAAAGGGAACCCCCCGGGCTAAAAACCTAGTACAAACATGCTCACCTTGTGTTTTTTGTGCTTTTTTTGGTGTGTGTGTGTGTGTGGGCCCACCTACGTGTTGTTACACACTTTTCTCTCTTGCTAGTTTTTTATTTTTGGGCAACTACCTCAAAAGGATACACTTTCCTTTTGGGTTTTTATGTGTGTCCCAAGGGATTTAAATTTGACCCCTCTTTTAAAACTCGAGTTTTTTTCGTTCTTTTTCTCTCCCCAAGTCTAGATTGACACCCCTTTAAAATTCTTTTAAAGTGTCTTTGCATCTCATATAAAACGTAAAAATAATTACAAGCCATAGTCTTTTTGAGGGACTTTTTCAAAAAAATTTTTTTCACCCCCCCCCGCTTCTTTTTTATTTTCATAAGTGCAACAAGACTTTTAAAACTTCGGTTTTTTAAATTGGGATAACAACACACCCACACAAAAACACACACACACACAAAAACACACACACACACCCCCAAAAACACACAAAAACCAACACATCACAAACCACACACACCCACACACACACACACAGACGGGGGGCCCGGGGGGGGTTTGCGAGGGGTGGTTTTAAACAAGGTTTCCCCAAAAAACCTTGCTTTGAAAAGGTTTTTGCAATAACAGCTAGCGTAATCAGGGGAGGGGAACTCGGGTGAAAAATCAACAACGAGTGATAATTAAAGTTATTATTTTAAAGGAAGTGAAAGGAAAGCTAAAAAATCAAAAAAATTAAAAGGGGCGAAAAACCTTTGGGGGGTTTTTGGGGCGCTTTTTCCCCAAAATTGGAACGGTGGGCCTGAAGAAGTGACTTTTCCAAAAAAAGGGGTTGTGTTTTAAATTATACATATAAAGGGAAAAGTGTTAAAAGGGTGAATTGTATCCTACCCGGGGGCAAGGGATTTAAGGAAATAAAATTTTATAAACAAACGGGGGGGGAAAGGAAATTTTCCAAAATGGGGGATTTAACCCGTTCCCCGTAAAATTTACTTCGTCATAAACAAAAAAGCTGGCAACCTGTCCCGCCAACCATTGAAAGGGGCCCAAAGTTCTTTCCCCCCTTTTTGGTGTTTGCATGTTGACGGCCCGGGCGGCCCTTGCAAAAACAGTTTTGTACTGGTCCCCTCCATCCTGCAAGCTAAACCAAATTAGAATAAAAAATACATGGGAAAATATTAAAAATATAGTTTTTTTGACAAGGTTTTTGAGAAAGGTGGGTTTGGGCGCTTTTAAGGCAACTTGTAAAAGGGGCGGGGTCAACCCCAAAGGGGGGGTTTTGTTTTTTCCGGGTCACAAGAAGTTTGCGGCCAAGTCATTCACCACACAAGAACTCTAAACAACCAACACAAAACCAACTACACACACACCCCATGCACACCCCGCCCACAGGCATTTTGTTACAACCCGGGTAGTTAAGGGGGGTAAGAATACTTAGGGGCTGGGAATTTCTCTCTCACGGGTGAACAAGGAAAATGAAAAATAACCAGCAACAATTAATACTTTAAATCCAAAAAGGGAAATAAGTTGAGAAGAGAAACAAATTGGGAAAGAAAAATTTGAATTTTTAAAAATTTTTGATCCCCACGACGGTTTTTTTTAAAACCAAAACCCCTACCCCCCCCAAAACCCCCTTCCCTCCCTCAAAACACAAGCACACACACCAAAAGGGGTAGACACTCACACACTCACACACACCACCACACACACACACCCCCACTATCCCACACACACATACACACACACTTTCACACACCCCCAATACTTAAACACACCCCACACAACACACCAAAAACACACACACACCACAAAACCCCACACAACCACACACCACACACACACACCACACACACACACCACACACACCCCACACACCACACACACACACCACACCACAACCACACCACACACACACACCCCCACCACACACACACACCCCAACACATACACACCCCATGCACACAAAACCACACACACCAACACCCATCACACAAAAACACACACCCCCACACACACACACCACTCACCCACCCCACTCACACCACAACCCCACCCCACACCCACAACCACACCCACCCACACACAAAACACACACACACACACACACACAACACAAAAACACACACACACGCACATAACCACACAAACACCCACACACCCACAAAACACAAAACACCCTCCACCATTTGACACAAACACTTGACACAAACACGAACCCCCCCCCCCCCCAAAACCCCTCCCCCCCCCCTTTCCCCCAACCACCTCACCATAGCCACCTACCCCTCCCCCAAACCACCAAACCCCCCCCCCCCAAACCCCGTCCAAAAACCCCCCAACACCTCCCTCCCTCCAAAAACCACCCTCCCCCTCCCCATAACCACCCCTCCCCCCCTCTCCCCAAACCTCTAACCCCCTCCCCAACTACTCTACCCCTCCAAAAACCAACCTCCCCCCCCCCCACAACCCACCCATCCCCCTCCTCCAAACCCTCAAATTCCCCTCCCCCCCAAACCCAAACCCCGCCCCCCCTTCTGTGGGGGCAACGGGGAACCCAAAAGAACTAGGTTTGGGGACAAGGGGCTCCAAGGACGAATCGGGGAGGGAGGAAATGGGGGGGGAGAGCCAAAAAATGGGGGGAAGCCCCTGGGGAAGGAGACTATATAGCGGAAAAGGAAGTTTGGAAAGAGGTTAGCAGCAAAAAGCAAGGGGGAAGCAACAGGCCCCCGCAGCGAAATAAAGATAGAAAATTTAGAAGAGGAGCTGAGCCCACTAAAACAGCACAGAGACAAAGATTTACATAAGTAGCATCGGAAAGGGGGCCCATCAAACACCCGACAACAGGTCTGAAGGAAGCATTTGGAAAATAAACTCATGCAAGGTTCCCCGTCAAACCCACATGGGGCCAAAACAAAAAACAGGGAGCCCCACTAGACAGAATGAAAGGTTTTGGGAAAACATTGAAGGAAATAGGGGGCATTGCAAGGCCTTTCCAGATACCGTGGGGGGCCCGGAACAGGTTTAGCAGGAAGGACAAACCAAGAAGCATAGAGGCCATAACTAGGGGAAAGGGGCTTTAAGGGGAAAGGGAAAACTCCATGGGAAGGAACTAAAACCATCAGAGGAAGCAATGGGGGTCAAAAGTGGGAGGTGGGAAAGGGGGAGAACCGGTTTTTAAGGCTAGACAAGCAAAAGGGGGAAAATTATGATGAAAGAAAACGGGGGAAAAAAAAACGATTGAAGGGTATCCCTGAAAGGGGATAGGCGAGGGGACATTACCCCCCGGGCCCCAAAATTTTTGGAGAATTTTGGTTTGGTTCACCCAAAAAAAACGAAACGGCCTCTCAAAGAATTTTTTAAAGCAGAATCAAAACCCCAACCAAAGATCCCGCAGGGGAAAACACGGCTGAGAGGCAAGCAAAATGTGTACCTCGATGAGACAGAACACAAAACAAAGGAAAAACGAAGAAAGAGAGAGTTTAAAAACGAAAAAAGGGGAAAGGGGGGAAAAGATAAAGGGGAGCAAATAAACCCCGGATCAAATGGAAAGGCAAGAAGCACACCCCCCCCCGAAAAAACCTTTCAGAAGGACCCAGCCACGACAAACCCCCCAAAGGGAACTAACAATCCAAAAAACCCAAACCTCCACAAACCATCCCCCCCCTTTTTCCCACCCCCGCACCACAGGGTTAAAAGTAATTTTTAAAAAAATTGAAAGGTTTTTTAAAACAAAGCCGATGGTTAAAAGAAAAAAACAGAGGGAAAAGCAAAAAAAGAATCATGAAATTTCCCCCGACATCCTACCGTATTACAAACAAAACCCCGGAGCCCAAAAAACAGATGCAAAACAAACCCACCAGAATACCCCAAAACCCGAGGAAAATTGAAGGGCCCGGGGGCGGTGGGGGTTGCTTGGCTCGTAAAAAACAATGGAAATTCGAGAAAAGGGGAAGGGATTCCCTGAGACGGGGGAAAGAGACTAAAATTGCAGGGACACTTCAGTCTGGGGGAAAACAAAAAGGGGCATTGGAGTGAAAGTATAAACCACCAAAGAAAATGCAGGAGGCCAAGATAGGAATATGAAGAGAGCAACAGAGCAATGGTGGGGCCCACTTGCTGAGGGGGCAAGAAGGCTCATTCCCAAAAAAAGCAAAGTTTGCTGGTTTTGGGGGGAATTTTTAACCACAGGAGATTGGGGCTGGGAAAACCTGGAAACCACATGGGGGGGCCCGAACATGGGGGAGCCAGGGTGTTGGACGTGGTGCCCGGAAAACCTCATGCCCCAACAGTTTAAGGGCACAAACCCGAGGGAGAGGGGGGGATAACCAGCAAGATTGGGCCCTTTTTGTTCACCCTGGGGGAGCTCAGAAAATTGAGGGCACAAGTACAGAGTCCCCTAGGGGCTAGCGACCACGTGGTTTTTGGGGCTTTGAATACATAGTAAAAGCTCAAGTGGGGAGAATAACAGGGGTTTTTAATGGAAAAACCGGGCTATAAAAAAAGGGGACCCACTTGGGTTGAAGAACTTCCTCGGGAGGGCCAAGGGGGCAGAGAACTGGGGAAAGCCAGAAAAAAAATTTAAAGGAATTGGGAACAAAAAAATGCAAGGAGGCCCTGGAAAGGTTATTCCCCAAGGCCCCAAAAGTAACAACGGGGAAAACCAGAACGAGCCCCTAGTTTACCCGACGGGGTAAGGGGGCAAAAAAAAAGTGCAAAAAGAGAAAGGAAAAAAATAAAGAAGGCAGAGAAAAACACGAAAATAGGGAGATCATTCCCCAGAAACCAGGAAAGAGTAAGCACAGGTAAGGAGGGGGGCCCAGCGACAGAGGGAAAAGACATAGCACGAGAAACAAGAAATGACCCGAAACTGTTTTTTAAAGGCCCCCCTCAGGAGGGAAAACCACAGTCCCAAACCCGGGGATTTGATTAAGGACAGAAGGGGGGGAAAAACCCCAAAAAAAAATGATCCCGGGGGTATGGAGGAGCTGAACAGGAAATTTTAAAGGGAAATTTTTAACAGTAGAAACAGGAAGGGGGGGGGGGAAGACAGCACAGAAGGGAACATCAAAGGGAATAAACCCAACAAGTTTGGAAAGACATACGAACAACTGAAAGGGGGAGGTGAAAAGCTCTTAAGTGACCCCTTTACACCCTTTAAAGGCGATGGGGGCCGGACCAAAATCCCCCCCATGGGGCCTTGGAAGGAACAGAGATGGCCCGTGGGTGCCTCAAACCCCAATCTTCAAAAACATCCCTTGAAACTGGGGAAATACCTGAGAAAGGAAGCGCTAATGTTTGTCCCCCATATTTTAAAAAGGAAACGAAAAAAGGCCTAAAATAAAAGACCGTGTTTTCGGCCCTGTATTGTGTGCAAAGTCTTTGGGAAGATTATCAGGGGGAAGTGGGGCGAACACCGGGTTGGAACAAATTATAAATAAAACCCCGCATGGGGTTTATGGGAAAGGGAAAATCTTTTATAAAAAACCTAATGGATTTTTTTGACAAGGAAAAAGAATAAAACACGAAAGAGAGGGTTGGTAGATTGGGGTTTTTCCCAGACCGCCCGGGAAGGGCCCTTTTACACAGTTCCCCACAAGAGAAATTTGTGGGAGAAAAAAAAAAAAGGAAGGGGAAAGGGGGCGGGCATTTAAAAGGGAGGGCACTGCCCAAAGGGTACGGAAGGGTATCACAGTGGGCGCCTGTTTCGAGCGGGGGCCCACAGGGTTTATTCTAGGGCCCGTGCTAATTTTTTTTATATTTTGGGAAAGACATGAGGGAAAGGAAAAAGACCTGAAGTGTTCCCGTTTTGCAGATGACGTGAAGTTGATGAGAAAAAATTAAATCGGGCGAGGGTGAGGCAGGACTGCAAAAAGACCTGGACAGGCTGGACATGTGGTCCAGTAACTGGCTTCTCGAATTCAATCCAGCCAAATGCAAAGTCATGAAGATTGGGGAGGGGCAAAGAAGACCGCAGACAGAGTATAGGCTAGGTGGACAAAGACTACAGACCTCACTCAGGGAGAAAGACCTTGGGGTGACCATAACACCGAGCACATCACCGGAGGCACACATCAACCAAATAACTGCTGCAGCATACGGGCGCCTGGCAAACCTGAGAATAGCGTTCCGATACCTTAATAAGGAATCGTTCAAGACACTGTACACTGTGTATGTTAGGCCCATACTGGAGTATGCAGCACCAGTCTGGAGCCCACACCTGGTCAAGCACGTCAAGAAGTTAGAGAAAGTACAAAGGTTTGCAACAAGGCTAGTCCCAGAGCTCAAGGGAATGTCGTACGAGGAAAGGTTAAGGGAAATCGAACTGACGACACTGGAGGACAGAAGGGTCAGGGGAGACATGATAACGACATACAAGATACTGCGGGGAATAGACAAGGTGGACAGAGATAGGATGTTCCAGAGAGGGGACACAGGGACAAGGGGTCACAACTGGAAGCTGAAGACTCAGTCGCGTCACAGGGACGTTAGGAAGTATTTCTTCAGTCATAGAGTTGTC
>NC_069449.1:17567254-17569754 GCF_026875155.1 Cherax quadricarinatus
TACAATAAATGTCACATTAGTTGCACTTGTGTCCTTTTACTTTACATATTGTCGGTAATTCTACCAACTTTATTAGAATAAGGTTGTTGAGTATACATGGTAAGGTAAATGGTGGTGTTATCAATGAAAGAAGAGTAAGATGGGCAAGATCGCAGATGAACAAGGAGGCTTTAGGAAGGGTAGGGGGTTTGTAGACCAAGTGCTTACAGTGAAGCATATATGTGAACAGTATTAGGTAAGGGTAAATAGGTTTCTTGTTGCATTTATGGATTTGGAAAAGGAGCATGACGGGGTGGATGGGGGGGAGGGGCAATGTGGTAGATGTTGCAAGTGTATGGAATAGGTGATAGATTACTGAAAGCAGTTAAGAGCTTTTATGAGGATAGTTAGGCTCAGGTTAGAGTATGTAGGAGAGAAAGAGATTATTTCCCAGTGAAAGTAGGCCTAAGACAGGGATGCGTGTTGTCGCCATGGTTACTCAATATATTTATAGAGGGGGACTGTAAGAGAGGTGAATACCGGGTGCTGACAAGGGGTGTGGAATAAAAGATAATGAATCTAAACAAAGTGGGAATTGTCACAGTTCCTTTTTGCTGATGTCACATTGTGTTGTTGGATATTCTGAAGAGAAGTTGCAGTGGTTGGTTGACAAATTTGGAAGGGTAATAAAAGAAGGAAATTAAAAGTAAACATAAGAAAGAGCAAGGTGATGAGGGATAATAAAAAAAAAGAAAATGAAAGACGGGATATGAAACTGGAAGGGGGGAGTGCGGAGGAAGTGAATGTATTCAGATATTTGAGAATGGACTGTCACCTACGTTTCCTGTTGTAGCCTTTGCAACATTGCACAGCTCCTGATGATGCACTGATTATTTGTGAAAGTACATTGAGCTAAAGATTTACATCCCCGTGGCTTGTCTTGCATTTTTTAAGATCGCCGGGCTGCGATTGTTTTGCATATATAAATATATATAAATATTATATATATATATATATATATATATATATATATATATTTTAAAATATATATATATTATAAAATATATATTTAAATATATTATATATATATATATATATATATATAAAACTGGGTTGCTTAAATGTGCGTGGATGTAGTGCGGATGACAAGAAACAGATGATTGCTGATGTTTATGAATAAAAAGAAGTTGGATGTCCGGGCCCCTAAGCGAAACAAAGCTGAAGGGGGTAGGAGAGTTTCAGGGGGGGGGAAATAAATGGGATTAAATCTGGAGTATATGAGAGAGTTAGAGCAAAGGAAGGGTAAGCAGTAATGTAAAATGAACAGTTATGGAAGGGAGAAAAGAGAATATGAATGTGTAAATTCAAGAATTATGTGATTAAAGTAAAGGTTGGATGCGAGAAGGGGGTCATAAAAAAGCTGTATGCACCTGGAAAAGGGAGAGGAATGCAGAGGAGAGAGAGAGATTTTGGGAGATGTTAAGTGAATGTATAGGAGCCTTTGAACCAAGTGAGAGAGTAATTGTGGTAGGGGCTTGAATGCAAAAGTAGGAGAAACTTTTAGAGAGGGTGTGGTGGGTAAGTTTGGGGGTTTGCCAGGTGTAAATGATAATGGGAGCCCTTTGATTGAACTTTGTATAGAAAGGGGTTTGTTATAGGTAATACATATTTTAAGAAAAAGAGGATAAATAAGTATACACGATAATGATGTAGGCGAAATGACAGTATTTTTGTTGGATTATGTTTGGTAGATAAAAGACTGTTGAGTAGACTTCAGGATGAAACATGTTTATAGAGGGGCCACAGATATATCAGATCACTTTCTAGTTGTAGCTACACTGAGAGTAAAAGGTAGATGGATACAAGGAGAATAGAAGCATCAGGGAAGAGAGAGGTGAAGGTTTATAAACAAAAAGAGGAGGCAGTTAGGGTAAGATATAAACAGCTATTGGAGGATAGATGGGCTAAGAGAGCATAGGCAATGGGGTCGAAGAGGTATGGGGTAGGTTTAAAAATGTAGTGTTAAAAGTGTTCAGCAGAAGTTTGTGGTTACAGGAAAGTGGGTGCAGGAGGGAAAGGAGCGATTGGTGGAATGATGATGTAAAGGGGAGTAGTAAGGGAGAAAAAGTTAGCATATGAGAAGTTTTTACAAAGTAGAAGTGATGAAAGGAGGGAGAGTATATGGAGAAAAAGAGAGAAGTTAAGAGAGTGGTGAAGCAATGTAAAAAGAGAGCAAATGAGAGAGTGGGTGAGATGTTATCAACAAATTTTGTTGAAAATAAGAAAAATTTTTGGAGTGAGATTAACAAGTTAAGAAAGCCTAGAGAACAAATGGATTTGTCAGTTAAAAATAGGAGAGGAGATTTATTAAATGGAGAGTTAGAGGTATTGGGAAGATGGAAGGAATATTTTGAGGAATTGTTAAATGTTGATGAAGATAGGAAGCTGTGATTTCGTGTATAGGGCAAGGAGGAATAACATCTTGTAGGAGTGAGGAAGAGCCAGTTGTGATGTGGGGGAA
>NC_069449.1:17574754-17582254 GCF_026875155.1 Cherax quadricarinatus
AATATTATATATATATATATATATATATAATATATATATATATATATATATTTGTGTTTTAGCTGCTTGTGTTTCTAGGTGATTTGTGTTTCAGATGAATAAAGGCAACTGGTTAATTTGCAAGTAGATATGTTTTTAGAAATATTTCATTTTTATATGTATTGGGAAAACGCATGCTACTAATCTGCAAAATATTCGTTCAGAATGAAAGTGGACCCCTTTCCCCTCCCCCCTCCTGCCTCCTCCTCTATCTCCCCCTCCGCTCACTGATACCTGAGCGTTGTAATTAAAAAATTGTATAAACTTTGTCATTTTTTGGACTAAAGCAGCAGTAGGTACTAAAAACTAAATTTCCATGTTTTATTTCAATACAACTGTTCAATTATCTCGGGTTCAAGTGTCCCTTGAACCAGAGATAATTCTTCATATAAAACTCACTATATAATATATATATATATAATATATATATATATAAAAAATATATATATATATTATATAAAATAAAAATATATATATAAAATATTATAGTGGGGTTTATATGAAAAATTATCTCTGGTTCAAGTACACTTTTGAATTGAACGAGGAAACCCACAAGTAGAAGAAGGTAGAATAAAAAAATGATTCTATAAATTTCGATATTGGTTTGAGACTCTCATCAACGGAAGGATATAGAAATTTACAGGTTTTATTATCCTGTCTGAATGGGTGGGGCATCAGCCCTAGTTGTCAGTTTGGTGGCGTGACTAGCGTCAATGACTGCTCATTGTGGCGTCGTCACTAGTGCTAGTCGTAGAAGTGGTCGTAATAGAAGTGGAGTAGGTGATTAAAATTATGCTCGGTTATACTTAATTGGAAGTTATTTGGTAATAATACACAGCTGTAACTTTAGAAATTTTATACTCGAGATTTACTTTCTGTTACTTCCAATATTTTTAAGAATCAGCCATTTAGCTTCACGTCATTTAGTGTTATGGCTGCATGACTTGATATAAAGGAAAATATATAGTTTCTTGTGCATTGTCAATGGCTCACTTTGTACTGTGTTTCTAGATACAAGAATTCTTCCAGTACCAACAACAAAGACCTGATCGTAATTATACGAAAGAAAGTTTGTAAACTTTTCGTGTTTCAACCCCGACCGGTAATTTTTTTTTTGTTTTAGGGAAAAATATTTTTAATAGTTTTTAGCTATGGGAGGGTTACATCAATCAAGTTCCTGTTGTTGTTTTCAGTGCCAGGGTGGAAAGGGATAGTTAAGCTCAGTGTTGGGTTCTCCCCTGTTGCCAATGGGTAATAGCTTTCATTTGTTTTTTTTAAGCTCAGCCTGGGAGCACTAAGTTTGGTTATCACAATTTGGGAAACTAATTTCATTGATCCTTTTCTCACAAGAGAAAGAACGAACTGAATCTCCTTATAGCCGTCATTCATTTACACACACACGCACGCACACACACACACACACACACACACCACACACCACACACACACCCCAAAACACACACATACACACACACACACACACATACACACGACAGGGTTCTTAGAGCAAAGAGAGAAAGAGAGTAACCTCTTAGCGACCAGCGAAGACACTGGGGCCCGGACCTGTGAATCTACCCCTGCCAACACAAATATATAAATACAAATAAGTGAGTAAACACATGCGCGTACGCAAGCGCACCAAACCCCCACCCTTCCCCACGAGAGCTCCATAATGGGATCGAACCAGGTACTTGTGTTTGTCTGGTCGCAGGTGGCCGTGCGTTGCCCTAAAACCGCTTTCCACTTCAGCCGCCTCTCGTTAGAGACACGCCCTCAAAGGGATTTGCGTGTGGGAAAAAGAATCAAGGTTTAAAAAATTTAAAAAAATCGTGGAAATATGGCATTGAGTTTCTTTTTTGCGGCATGTGGGTATTATGCTCTTAACATGATGCTATAGCGATGCTGTTTTTTTCCCGTCTGTCAGTCATTGGGCGGTTGAGAATAATCGTTCTTTCCACTCTTTCCTGTTTGTCTTGTTTATGCCTCCATGTATCTACTATGTATCCACATGTACCTATGTATCCACTATGTATCTATGTATCCACTGTGTATCTATGTTTCTACTGTGGATTGCTTAGTAACGAGGATTCTACTGCTCACACCCCTTTCTGTTTTGTTCATAAACCCATTAATTAACTACGTATCCACTACACAATTCCCCTATGTATCCACTACGGATCGAGGATTCTAAAAGCCTCACTGGCTAGAGACCGGGACGCTACTAGAAAACGAGAGATCGAGCCTTCAACTTACCTTAAATGACTCTCACGGATTTAGCGCTTCATTAAAATGCAATACAATGCTCAACGGAGCAATTAAATTATTTAAGTAGTCTGTCAGGGGAATTTCACCCTCTTATCAGTGACTTTAGAGGAAAAAACTGGGGAAAAAGGGGGGCTTTCAGCTTCTTGTGATCCGAAGGGAAGAAAATTCAATGATGGCTGATTTTCAACCTCTTGTGTCATGATAAGGAAAAGATTTAATAATGACGGCTTTTACCCTCTCGTGATTTGAGGGAGAAAAATTCTGTAATGGGGTTCGAAGGGAAAAACTGATGAATTTTTGAGTCAGGAGGGGGAATTCTGTAATGGGGTTTGAAGGAAAAAATCTTATGAATTTTTGAGAGGGGGGGGTTCTGTAATGGGGGTTTGAAGGGAAAAAATCTAGAATGAAGGTTTGAAGAGAGAAAAATTCTGTAATGGGACTGGAAGGGTAAAAAAAATCTGTAATGAAGGTCTGAGGGGAAAGAAAATTCTGTAATGGGGTTTCAAGGGGAAAAAAAACTAAAGATGAATTTTTGAGATGGGAGGGGGGGGGAGATGGAATTCATAATGGATTTGAAGGAAAAAAATTAACAATGAAGGTTTGAGGGGAAGAAAACTTACTGTATTGGAGGTTTACACACATATCATCTGAGGGGAATAAATTCAGTAATGGTCGATTTTCAGCCTCTACCCTCTAAAACAGTAGACATCGCCTCACTTCGTAGAGAAACCACGATTTCATTATTGGTTGTATCACTCATATCTTCAGTCTATCAGCCACATCAAAAATTAAATATAATAAAAAGGTAGAATTTCCAACAAACTGTTAGGTAAATGGACTCGGATACAACTAATGTGAAATTTTTTTGTGGAACGTTTCGCTCTCCAGGAGCTTGTCCCAGCCGCTACGGCCTTGACACAGCTCCTGGAGAGAGAAAAAGTTGCATAATAAAATGTCACATTAGTTGCATCATGTCCCTTACCTGACACAAGAACTGCTGTACCTCGTCTCTGCTCATCTTTTTCGGGGGGGAAACTGACTGAAAATGTACAATGGCGGGAGAAGTTCATTCTTGGATCCAAATGGCTTTGGTGACGATAATAGTGTAGCCCCACGATGAAGAATTAGCTTTGTGACGTTTTTTTTTCTCTCTCTCTCTCTCCCTCTCTCTCTCTCTCTCTCTCTCTCTCTCTCTCTCTCTCTTCTCTCTCTCTCTCTCTCTCTCTCTCTCTCTCTCTCTCTAACGTTATCAAGTCATTGTAATACTGACTTACTTCGCTCTACATAGGCGAAACGTTGTTCCAATGAAAGTTTGTACAGCAACGTGTTTTACTCTTTAAATAAGTCAATCTTATAGTCAAGTCTTGAAAAGGAAATTCTTATTTGTTTTTAATTCTCCTCCCTGACTGAAGAACTGTGTCACAGAAAAATATACACCCACAGGTGTCTATGTCCCCTCTGCGTATGTATGCTGAGAGTTGACTTTAATCCCTAATTCAGGTATTAATATATTCTTGTTGGTGAGAAACAGGGGACAGGCACCTTAATGAACCCCCCTCGTGTAGTCGACAGACTTGAAACCTCAGTAACTAATCAAAAACTCATCACATGGTCTCTTCAAGGGAGGTTCCTGGATACTGGTTTAAGGTCTCTTGATCCAAAGGGGTTAATGCTACTTTACCCTTGGATCAAAAACCCGATTTCCCAGGAGCAAAGAAACCTTAATAATAATAATAATGATGAATTAATAATAATAATAATAATAATAATAATAATAATTTAAAAATAATAATAATAATAATAATAATAATAATGACACAGTACCAAGACAGTCTTGACAATTTTCTGCATCAGAGAAGTACTCTCTTCATAGTGAAACTCCTGGCACTCCCCCCCCCCTTCAAAAAAATAGAAAAGATTTGATGTGGTGGGTTTGATTACACAGAAAAGCAGATTTTTAATTTTCTAAGGCACTGTCTTGGAAGCAAAGGCTGGCTTGGGAACCCTGCAGTATAGCCCCTTTGAAGAATGAACGTTAGTGGCTTTAATTCTCCTTAAAGATGAGTTAGTGGCTTTAATTTTCCTTAAAGATGAGTTAGTGGCTTTAATTCTCCTTAAAGATGAGTTAGTGGCTTTAATTCTCCTTAAAGATGAGTTAGTGGCTTTAATTCTCCTTAAAGATGAGTTAGTGGCTTTAGCATCCCCGTGAAGACAAGTTAATGGCTTTATCTCCTATCAATCCTGGCCCGGCTAGGACTGCTAGGTACTTCGTCAATCGCAAAGTTTGAATATGTTTACACAGGAAATTTCCACCCCCACCCAAAAATAAAAGACCAATTCTGGGTGCACTCTCCCTGAAATATTGTGCAAAATTTGTAACTGCGAGTAGCTGGCTACGTCAGTTGGCTAGTCTAGTTTTAATGGCAAAACAAGTCAACAGGATCCGATTATTTACTCTCGAAAACACTGGAGACACGTTGGCGAACAAGCATTTATAACGGTTATTAATATGTTCCTGGGAGAGCGCTAGGAATGAAGGGGAGTGTCATAGCGCCTGTGGAATGGAAGGAAATGAGGCTCGATCACGGTTAGGGAAGAGGTACGATTACATACGTAAAGAATCCTTCACCGCTATCTAGGCGCCATCCTTTCTTGGAAAGGCAAGTATTTATTTATTTATTTATTTATTTATTTATTTATTTATAATTTGAGCACACTTACAGAGGTACAAAAAAAAATACAGATAAGAGCAGCATGCCAAAGCCACTTATACTATGCATAGCATTACGGGCTGGCTTAAAATTAACTTAAGATTAACTAAGCAATGATGAAATCAGTGAAAAACATTAATGTAAAATGATTACAATAAAGCACAAGTGAGTATTACAAAGACAGGTCATATGGTTGCATGCATTGTTGTAAATTCAGTAGAATGGAGTATTCTGTTAGGTAGTGAATTTAAAAAATAATAAAGTTAGATTGGTTTTAGGTTTAACATTTATGGGGATATAATTGTGAGAAACATTTAAGATATCAATTTATAAGGTTCAGTTATTCAGTATTTATTTGGTTTTGGGTGAGTAAGTGATCTTTGAGAAGAGACTTGAATTTATAAACAGGTAGTGTTTCTTTTATATTAACAGGTAATGAATTCCAGATTTTAGGGCCTTTTATGTGCATTGAGTTTTTGCATAGCGGGGAGATGGACAGGGAGGAATATTCAAAGAGTGATCTGTGCCTTGTGTTATGGTCATTGTTCTGTTGAGGTTGGCAAGGAGATGTTTGAGGGGGGGTTAATATCAGAGTTGAGTGTTCTATGTATGTAATAGGTGCAGTAATAAGTATGGATGTTTTTTTATGGTGAGTAGGTTGAGTGTATGAATTTTGGGGTGGAGTGTGCTCCCTGTAGTGAGAATTTGTGTTATCATTCTAACTGCAGCCTTTTGTGGTAATTATTTGGTCTGAGATGGTTACTTGTTGTTGAGCCCATGCACAAATTCCATAGGTGAGATAGGGGTAAATAAGAGAGTGATATAGGGCCAGGGGGGCTGACTGTGGAGCATAGTCCCGTATCTTCGATAGTATGCCTACAGTCTTGGGAAAATTTTTTCTTAGAAATTTGTTGTATATGTGTATGAAATTGAGTCTATTATCAAGGTGGATTCCAAAGAATTTTCCCTCTGTTAGCTTTGTGATAGGTGATCCGTTTATCATTATGTTAAGAGGGACATCTGTAGCTCTGTTACCAAACTGAATGAAGTAGGTTTTGTCAAGTTTAGTGAAAGTTTGTTAGTACTCATCCAGGTAGATATTTTCTGTAATTCGGTATTTACAGTATTGGCTAGCGTGACTGGGCTCGGTGGGAGAAGACGTATGTTGTGTCATCAGCAAATAGTGTGGGTTTGAGTAATTGAGAAGCATTGGTAGGTCATTTATGTATAGGAGAAAGAGAAGAGGGCCAAGGACCCCTTCCCTGTGGGACACCAACTGTAATTGGTTGTGCAGAAGAGTTTGCCCCATTTGCGTACACATTTGGCTTCTGTTGCTGAGGTATGACTTGAGGTAGTTGAGGGGGTGCCCTCTTATACCATAGTGTGATAATTTTACGTGGAGCAAGTCATGGTCAACGTATCAAAAGCTTTACGTAAGTCAATGAAGATCCCCGTGGGATTCTTTTTTCCTATTGCAGTGTATTTTATGTTCTAGCATTTTGTATAATAGCATCATTAGTATTTTTATTAGGCCTGAATCCAAATTGGCAGGGGTTTAGTATTTTTGGGAGATAAGGTAGGAGTAGATTCGTTTATGAATTAATTTTTCGAAGATTTTTGAGAGAGGGTGTAAGTTGGATATTGGCCTATAGTTATTCAACTCTGTTGGTCTCTCCTTTGGGGGATCGGGGTGACCCCTTTCTATTTTGAGTACTGTAGGGAAGGTGGAGGATTCAATGGATTTGTTAAAGGTGTTGCAATGATTGGTGAAGCACTTGTGACACTTTTTTGTTATAAAGGGTGGTAAGGTATTTAAATCTCCTGCCTTGTTTTTTAGTGCGTTGATAAAAGGGAGACTTTTGTATGGGTTAGTCGGAGCTAGGAACAGTGTGTTCGGGTAGTTGCCGGTGAGGTAGTCATTTGGTGGGGTATCTGAGCTTGGGATTTTATTGGCAAGGTTTTGTCCTATAGTGGAGAAGAAATCATTGAGTCTGTTTGCTGTTTCTGTTGGTGGGAGTTGGGGTTCATCTGATTTTGCTAATTTTATTTCGCTATTTCGTGATATCTTTTTTGTTCCCAGAATTTTGATAGGGTTTTCCAGGTTTTTTTATATCACCTCGTTAAGTTGGATATTCTGTTCTCATAATACAATTTTTTTTTCCTTCTTATCAGGCTGGTTTTGGATTGACGAGTAACGTTTTGTTTGGTCTCTGGTTATGTGGGCCCATTCTGGTACTGTTTTTCATATTGGTGTTTTGTATTTATGGATTTGAGAATGTGGGTGTTAGCAAGGGACTGTTCAGTCTCTTAGCTGTCATCTGCTTAGTTTTTTTAGGGCAGTGCTTGTTATAGAGGTATTGAGTCTTTTTTTTGAAAATTATTAATACATTCGTCAATATCTGTATTGATTTCTAGCTCAGTGTGCCCAATCAAGTTTTGCTAATGCTGTTGTGAAGTTATTAATGGCTGCCTCATTGTGAAATCT
>NC_069449.1:17592254-17593530 GCF_026875155.1 Cherax quadricarinatus
GTAGACCTCTGTAACTCGTGGCTGCTGTAGACTTCTGAACCTTGTGGCTATCGCATGCTGTTTGTAAACTAAATGGAAGTAGAAAAGGAAATGGAAAAGTGGAGAGGAACAGACGCGCAGAGGAGAAATGAGAGGTAGGAGAAACTTTCTGTAAATCAAGAAGACAATGGAGAGGCACCTAGATAAATAATAAAATGAAAGAATAAGACACAAGAAAAGGGAAAAAACACTACATCAGGCTTACTGGCCCATACTTGGCAAGTGTTTCCCAAACCCAAAACCACATACAAAAAATATATGCCCAACACTGGGGCTAAATATAGAGGAAAACAGGGATCCACATCCACCACTGGTGATGAATAAGGGCACTTTGCAACACTGGTATCTTTATTTCCGAAAAGTTTCGCCTTCCAGATGAACACACAGGAGACTAAGCCTGGAGACAGCAGGAGCAGTGGGAAGGTAAAGATGAGGGGATCTCTTCGTCAGCCTTGACGAAATTGTTTTGAGTTGAAGAGTTTCTCGGCTTTTGAGAAGCTGAGAGACAACATTCCTAGCAAATTTCCACAGCATTCCACCAACACTACCACAATCCGGTCACCTACCGCGTAGGTGGCGGATGGCCCGGGAGGTGGTAGGTAGTTCCTCTACTGTACAACAGCAACATCCCCACAAAAACAATAATGTTAGCACCAGCGTCAAGTCCATCTGAACACCAACAAAACACCCGCCCAGATTTAAAAACCAACTCGGTACCAGCAAATAACAGCACATTTCCCCAGCACCACACCATCAGCAACACCAGCTCACCAATACTACACAACAGCAACACCAACACATCAACGGTAAAACAACTTTTTGTCAACAAACACTAACATCGTACCACAACTAACACCAAACTCACCACTCTCAGGCCACCACCACCATACCCTTTCTCCCCCCCCTCCTCCACCCAACTTCACCAAGGCCAGGTTAGGTGGGTTTTGTAAATAGGTGTAAGTTAAGACGGGCCCCTTCCTTCCCTCACTGCTCCAGGACCAAGCTGGACCAGAGGCCGGCTTATTCTCAATGTCCATCCTTTGCTTTCACTCCAACTCCCCCTTTTTTCCCCACTCTTGCTATTTCTGATTCATTCCCTTTTCTTTTTCCTCTTTTAATTTGCTGTTTTTCGTACTCTTCTTTTTTTTTTTTGTTTGTCTTCTCTTGTTCTTCCTGTCTCTCGGGCTTTCCCTATCCACGCTATCCTTTGGGTATTTTTGATGCTTTACCATGTCTC
>NC_069449.1:17594030-17596530 GCF_026875155.1 Cherax quadricarinatus
AGTAGTTCGTCTCCAATTTGCAAGTTGCGAGTTGTTCCAGCCATGAAATTGTAATTCCAGTTATTTTATGAAAGAAGTACCAATGTATCGATTGCATTGGTACATTATAGGACAGAAGAACCAGGGGAGACATGATAAGAGCATCTAAAATACTCAAAGGATAGCGTGGATAGGGAAAGCCCGAGAGACAGGAAGAACAAGAGAAGACAAACAAAAGAAAAAAAGAAGAGTACGAAGACAGCAAATTAAAAGAGGAAAAAGAAAAGGGAATGAATCAGAAATAGCAAGAGTGGGGATAAAAGGGGAGTTGGAGTGAAAGCAAAGGATGGACATTGAGAATAAGCCGGCCTCTGGTCCCAGCTTGGTCCTGGAGCAGTGAGGGAAGGAATGGCCCGTCTTAACTTACACCTGATTTACTAAACCACCTAACCTGGCCTTGGTGAAGTTGGGTGGAGGAGGTGGGGGAGGAAGGGGTATGGTGGTGGTGGCCTGAGAGTGGTGAGTTTGGTGTTAGTTGTGGTACTGATGTTAGTGTTTTGTTGACAAAAAGTTGTTTTACCGTTGATGTGTTGGTGTTGCTGTTGGTGTAGTATTGGTGAGCTGGTGTTGCTGATGGTGTGGTGCTGGGGATGTGCTGTTACTGCTGGTACCGAGTTGGTGTTTAAATCTGGGGCTGGTGTTTTGTTGGTGTTCAGCTGGAGCTTGACGCTGGTGCTAACATTATTGTTTTTGGTGGGGATGTTGCTGTTGTACAGTAGAGGAACTACCTACCACCTACCGGCCATCCGCCACCTACGGCGGTAGGTGACCGGATTGTGGTAGTGTTGGTGGGAATGCTGTGGTAATGCTAGGAATGTTGTCTCTCAGCTTCTCAAAGCCGAGAAACTCTTCAACTCAAAACTATTTCGTCAAGGCTGACGAAGAGATCACATCATCTTTACCTTCCCACTGCTCCTGCTGTCTCCAGGCTTAGTCTCCTGTGTGTTCATCTGGAAGGCGAAACGTTTCGGAAATAAAGATACCGAGTGTTGCAAATGTGTCTTATTCATCACCAGTGGTGGATGTGGATCCCTGTTTTCCTCTATATTTAGTCCAGTGTTGGGCATATATTTTTGTATGTGGATTTGGGTTTGGGAAACACTTGCCAAGCATGGGCCAGTAAGCCTGATGTAGTGTTTTTTCCTTTCTTGTGTTCTTATGTCTTTCATTTTATTATTTATCTAGGCGCCTCTCCATTGTCTTCTTGATTTACAGAAAGTTTCTCCTACCTCTCCTTTCTCCTCTGCGCGTCTGTTCCTCTCCACTTTTCCATTTCCTTTTCTACTTCCATTTAGTTTACTACAGCATGCGATAGCCACAAGGTTCAGAAGTCTACAGCAGCCACGAGTTACAGAGGTCTACAGCAGCCACGAGATGCAGAGGTCTACAGCAGCCACGAGATGCAGAGGTCTACAGCAACCACGAGATACAGGGGTCTACAGCAGCCACGAGATGCAGAGGTCTACAGCAACCACGAGATACAGGGGTCTACAGCAGCCACGAGATGCAGAGGTCTACAAGTGACGCTGTAGGAGCGGCTTCAGTTTTCCATTAGCCAAAAAGTAACTTTTTTCACGGGTTACTAATCCCACCTCAGGGAACCCCTCTCTTCCCAGCTGGGATGCGAGGCGGGGTGGGATGGGGTGAGAATGTTAGAACAGGGAAGGGAAATGGAAAGATAATGAGGAGTGGTGGGATAGGTGGGAGGGAAGTGGCAAGACTAATAAAAAAGGAAACTTTATAGGCCTTAAGACTTCCTCTAATACCGAGAAGTGTTTATCATATATTTAAGTTTGGAAAATTGACGGAGGCGCTGGTTGTGTGAGAGTCAGGGAGAGTCAGGGATGGTGGTGGTAGTGGTCTGTTAACCATCCCCCATCCTGGGGGATAGTTTTGCTCGATCTGCTATGGGTGAATCTGTTTCTGAATGTTTGTTAGCCACGATTTGAAGATTTTCTTGTGTCTGTTAGCCGTGATTTGAAGTCTTTCTGTATGTCTGTTACTTATGATTGAAGTCTTTGAGTGTGTTTGTTAGCCATGATCGAAGTCTTTCTGTGTGTCTTTTCCGTTGACTGTGGGTGACATCTGTTCTCTCTGTTATGTGTAACTAAAGTCTCTTCACTTTGTGCCTGTTAGTTCCAGTTGGTGTCTCCCTTGTTTGTAATGGGATACTGTAGTCCTTCAGCCGCTGATCACGCCGACAGGTCTGTGACAAATCAGACTGGTGATAAATGAGAAGACACATTTGAATTAAATCTGTTTCGTCAACGGCATCGTGCCCTAAATCAGAATAGGCGATTCCTACCTTCAAAAATTATTGGCGTAGGGGGATTGGGCCATTGAGTTAAAATTGGAAAGAGAGGAGTGAGTGAACTGTATATTCCTCAGTGTTAGATAAGAAATAGAACCTACTAATGCAAATGAGCAACAGGGATGAACATGTGAGGCACAGGCTTAAACC
>NC_069449.1:17599030-17609030 GCF_026875155.1 Cherax quadricarinatus
AGAAAAAGTTGGATGCGAAATGTGGGTCATAATAAGCGTGTATGCACCTGGAAAGAGAGGAATGTAGAGGAGAGAGAGAGATTTGTGAGATGTTAAGTGAATGTATAGGAGCCTTTGAACCAAGTGAGAGAGTAATTGTGGTAGGGGACCTGAATGCTAAAGTAGGAGAAACTTTTAGAGAGGTGTGGTAGGTAAGTTTGGGGTGCCAGGTGTAAATGAAAATGGGAGCCCTTTGATTGAACTTTGTATAGAAAGGGGTTTAGTTATTGGTAATACATATTTTAAGAAAAAGAGATAAATAAGTATACAAGATATGATGTAGGGCGAAATGACAGTAGTTTGTTGGATTATGTATTGGTAGATAAAAGACTGTTGAGTAGACTTCAGGACGTACATGTTTATAGAGGGGCCACAGATATATCAGATCACTTTCTAGTTGCAGCTACACTGAGAGTAAAAGGTAGATGGGTATACAAGAGAATAGACGCATCAGGGAAGAGTGAGGGAAGGTTTATAAACTAAAAGAGGAGGCAGTTAGGGTAAGATATAAACAGCTTTTGGAGGATAGATGGGCTAATGAGAGAAGGCAATGGGGTCGAAGAGGTATGGGGTAGGTTTAAAAATGTATTAGTGTTGGAATTTTCAGCAGAAGTTTGTGATTACAGGAAAGTGGGTGCGGGAGGGAAGAGGAGCGATTGGTGGAATGATGATGTAAAGAGAGTAGTAAGGGAGAAAAAGTTAGCATATGAGAAGTTTTTACAAAGTAGAAGTGATGGAAGGAGGGAAGAGTATATGGAGAAAAAGAGAGAGGTTAAGAGAGTGGTGAAGCAATGTAAAAAGAGAGCAAATGAGAGAGTGGGTGAGATGTTATCAACAAATTTTGTTGAAAATAAAAGTTTTGGAGTGAGATTAACAAGTTACGGAAGCCTAGAGGACAAATGGATTTGTCAGTTAAAAATAGGAGAGGAGAGTTATTAAATAGAGAGTTAGAGGTATTGGGAAAGATGGAGGGAATATTTCGAGGAATTGTTAAATGTTGATGAAGATAGGGAAGCTGTGATTTCGTGTATAGGGCAAGAAGGAATAACGTCTTGTAGGAGTGAGGATGAGCCAGTTGCGAGTGTAGGGGAAGTTCGTGAGGCAGTAGGTAAAATGAAAGGGGGTACGGCAGCTGGGATTGATGGGATAAAGATAGAAATGTTAAAAGCAGGTGGGGATATAGTTTTGGAGTGGTTGGTGCAATTATTTAATAAATGTATGGAAGAAGGTAAGGTACCTAGGGATTGGCAGAGAGCATGCATAGTTCCTTTGTATAAAGGCAAAGGGGACAAAAGAGAGTGCAAAAATTATAGGGGGATAAGTTTGTTGAGTATACCTGGTAAAGTGTATGGTAGAGTTATTATTGAAAGAATTAAGAGTAAGACGGATAATAGGATAGCAGATGAATAAGGAGGCTTTAGGAAAGGTAGGGGGTGTGTGGACCAGGTGTTTACAGTGACACACATAAGTGAACAGTATTTAGATAAGGCTAAAGAGGTCTTTGTGGTATTTATGGATTTCGAAAAGGCGTATGACAGGGTGGATATGGGGGCAATGTGGCAGATGTTGCAGGTGTATGGTGTAGGAGGCAGGTTACTGAAAGCAGTGAAGAGTTTTTACGAGGATAGTGAGGCTCAAGTTAGAGTATGTAGGAAAGAGGGAAATTATTTCCCAGTAAAAGTAGACCTTAGACAAGGATGTGTGATGTCACCGTGGTTGTTTAATATATTTATAGATGGGGTTGTAAGAGAAGTAAATGCGAGGGTCTTGGCAAGAGGCGTGGAGTTAAAAGATAAAGAATCACACAAAGTGGGAGTTGTCACAGTTGCTCTTTGCTGATGACACTGTGCTCTTGGGAGATTCTGAAGAGAAGTTGCAGAGATTGGTGGATGAATTTGGTTGGGTATGCAAAAGAAGAAAAGTAAAAGTGAATACAGGAAAGAGTAAGGTTATGAGGATAACAAAAAGATTAGGTGATGAAAGATTGGATATCAGATTGGAGGGAGAGAGTATGGAGGAGGTGAATGTATTCAGATATTTGGGAGAAGACGTGTCAGCGGATGGGTCTATGAAAGATGAGGTGAATCATAGAATTGATGAGGGAAAAAGTGTGAGTGGCGCACTTAGGAGTCTCTGGAGACAAAGAACTTTGTCCTTGGAGGCAAAGAGGGGAATGTATGAGAGCATAGTTTTACCAACGCTCTTATATGGGTGTGAAGCATGGGTGATGAATGTTGCAGCGAGGAGAAGGCTGGAGGCAGTGGAGATGTTATGTCTGAGGGCAATGTGTGGTGTGAATATAATGCAGAGAATTCGTAGTTTGGAAGTTAGGAGGAGGTGCGGGATTACCAAAACTGTTGTCCAGAGGGCTGAGGAAGGGTTGTTGAGGTGGTTCGGACATGTAGAGAGAATGGAGCGAAACAGAATGACTTCAAGAGTGTATCAGTCTGTAGTGGAAGGAAGACGGGGTAGGGGTCGGCCTAGGAAAGGTTGGAGGGAGGGGGTAAAGGAGGTTTTGTGTGCAAGGGGCTTGGGCTTCCAGCAGGCATGCGTGAGCGTGTTTGGTAGGAGTGAATGGAGACAAATGGTTTTTAAATACTTGACGTGCTGTTGGAGTGTGAGCAAAGTAACATTTATGAAGGGGTTCAGGGAAACCGGCAGGCCGGACTCGACTCCTGGAGATGGGAAGTACAGTGCTTGCACTCTGAAGGAGGGGTGTTAATGTTGCAGTTTAAAACTGTAGTGTAAAGCACCCTTCTGGCAAGACAGTGATGGAGTGAATGATGGTGAAAGTTTTTCTTTTTCGGGCCACCCTGCCTTGGTGGGAATAGGCCAGTGTGATAATAATATATATATATATATATATATATATATATATATATATATATATTTATATATATATATATATATATATGTATATATATATATATATATAAAATATATATATATAATATATATATATATATATATATATATATATATACATACAATATATATATATAGGGTTATATATATAAAATAATTATATATATATATATAATATATATAAAATTATAAAATTATATAATATATATATAATAATATATATATATATATATAATATATATATATATATAGAGAGAGAGAGAGAGAGAGAGAGAGAGAGGAGAGAGAGAGGGGAGAGAGAGAGAGAGGAAGAGAGAGAGAGAGAGAGAGAGAGAGAGAGAGAGAAATATGGTCCTTACAGTATATACATTGAGAGATACGTAACTCTCATTGTATATACCTGTGTGATTGAGGTTGGTTGATTTAAAATTATCCAGGTTATCCAAGATGCATCTGAAGCTAGATAAAACTGTTGCTGACTATAGAGCACCCACCACCTGCAACATCCGCCTTCACCCACTAGCAAGACAGCAAGTCAAAAGGCAGAAGTAACCCTCTCTATATTTCTCCTCTACAAACACTTTGCACTACGAGACAATATTTTACTGCAAGATTCTCAGGAACTACCTTAACCATTACGGCGGAATTTGGAATACAGGGAGAAGGGGGATTAGGCATGGATGGGAAGGGGAAAGAAAAAAATAGAGGGAGTGATGAGGAGGGAAGTTGAATGGGATGGAGAGGAGAGAGAGGACGGAAAGAACGAAGGGATAGAGATTGAGAGGGGAAAAGTAAGAAGAACAGGATGGAGTTAGAGGAGGGGAGGGAATTAGAGTGGGATAGAGATATATATTCATATATGAGGGGAGAGAAGAGAGAGAGAAGAGAGAGAGAGGAGAGAGAGAGAGAGAGAGAGAGAGAGAGGAGAGAGAGAGAGAGAGAGAGAGAAGCTTAGGAAGGAGGGAGTGTACAGTAGGGATGAGTGAATTAGATATATACATTCAGAATGGCTAATGGAAAGTGCATATGTTTGAAGTGAGTTTGCACACCACTTATTTGTGGTTGCAGCGGTCGAGTCATAGCTCTTGGCTGTGTATGTGTGTGTGTGTGTGTGTGTGTGTGTGTGTGTGTATTGTGAGAGTGCGTACAGTATATGCATGTGCAAGCATGCGTGTTTATGAGTGTGTAAACTACCTGTTTGCAGCTACCATATTGTACCTTAGCAGACCTACTGTACGTTAGTTAATTCCCTCGTTCGGTTCATAAGTTCCGTTCACCGTGTGTACCTGCGTGTACATTTAAAGATAAACAACGAGCATTTTCTTATCCTCTTGCGAGTACAGCAAGTATTTAATTATTTAGACTAAACCAACCATTCCTTTTGATTTTTGGCGAGGTTCAAGGAGAGGATTGATTGAATCAGGTGGAGTCCGTTTCTTTGTATTGCTCCATTCTAACCAAAGGATTCCATTTAATTACACTTCCAAGGTATTAAAACTATTCCTTGTCCTTTATCTCTCCCTTCCCTCCCTTGCGCAAATCACCCCTCCCTTCCTGACCAATTCCCCCACACCCTCTTCCCATCCTATATCACCCTCCCACTATCCCTCAGGCAGGAAGGCCCTCATGGGTTTCTGATATCTTTTAATTGGGCGTAATTGAATTGGTTTCCTCGTAATAGTGGTCACGGCGAGGGAGGGGGGGAGGCGAGGAGAAAGGGAGGCCCTTTAAAATTGTAAAATTGGTTTAGAATAGGGGTGAGAGAGGTGTGTCAGTGAGAGGAGATGAAAAAGAAGAGGATTGTACTCACGTCACTGATATATTAAAACTAATTTTTTCAGCACTGTAATTGTGGAGGTGAGAGTAAGGTAAGATTAAGACTTAGGGATGGGTTTATGGGGAGGAGGTTAGGGTAGGGGGTGGTGTAGAAATGACAGATATAGGAGGTGGGATAAGATAATAAAGAGATCACACACACACACACACACACACACACACACACACACACACACACACACACACACACACACACACACACACACACACACACACACTCACACGTACGTATGCGGAAGAGGCCAGCCACTCTCATCACTTACCTTTCCTATGAGTAAACTTTCCCAAACAGGAAGGAGTTTGAGCACTGGAATCCTCAATCCACAGCGGATACATAGCGGAGAGTGGATACGTAGTGAATCCATAGGGCATGGACGAAACAGAAAGGGGTGTGAGCACTGAAATCCACAGTGAATTCATAGATACATAATAAATACATGGTAGGCACATGTAGCATAAACAGAAACATTAAAGAGTGTAAGCACGACTGTAGACAAAAACATACTTGCCTTTCCAAGAAAGGATGGCGCCTAGATAGCGGTGAAGGATTCTTTACGTATGTAATCGTACCTCTTCCCTAACCGTGATCGAGCCTCATTTCCTTCCATTCCACAGGCGCTATGACACTCCCCTTCATTCCTAGCGCTCTCCCAGGAACATATTAATAACCGTTATAAATGCTTGTTCGCCAACGTGTCTCCAGTGTTTTCGAGAGTAAATAATCGGATCCTGTTGACTTGTTTTGCCATTAAACTAGACTAGCCAACTGACGTAGCCAGCTACTCGCAGTTACTAATTTTTGCACAATATTTCAGGGAGAGTGCACCCAGAATTTGGTCTTTTATTTTTGGGTGGGGGTGGAAATTTCCTGTGTAAACATATTCAAACGTGCGATTGACGAAGTACCTAGCAGTCCTAGCCAGGGCCAGGATTGATAGGAGATAAAGCCATTAACTTGTCTTCACGGGGATGCTAAAGCCACTAACTCATCTTTAAGGAGAATTAAAGCCACTAACTCATCTTTAAGGAGAATTAAAGCCACTAACTCATCTTTAAGGAGAATTAAAGCCACTAACTCATCTTTAAGGAGAATTAAAGCCACTAACGTTCATCTTCAAAGAGGCTATACTGCAGGGGTTCCCAAGCCAGCCTTTGCTTCCAAGACAGTGCCTTAGAAAATTAAAAATCTGCTTTCTGGTGTAATCAAATCCACCACATCAAATCTTTTCTATTTTTTTGAAGGGGGGGGGGGAGTGCCAGGAGTTTCACTATGAAGAGAGTACTTCTCTGATGCAGAAAATTGTCAAGACTGTCTTGGTACTGTGTCATTATTATTATTATTATTATTATTATTATTATTATTATTATTATTATTATTATATTATCATTATTATTATTATTATTAAGGTACTTTGCTCCTGGGAAATCAGGTTTGATCCAAGGGTAAAGTAGCACTAATCCCTTGGATCAAGAGACCTTCACCAGTATCCAGGAACCTCCCTTGAAGAGACCATGTGACGAGTTTTTGATTAGTTACTGAGGTTTCAAGTCTGTCGACTACACGAGGGGTCATTAAGGCTGCCTGTCACCTGTTTCTCACCTGACAAGAATATATTAATTCCTGAATTAGGGATTAAAGTCAACTCTCAGCATACATACGCAGAGAGACATAGACACCTGTCGGTGTATATATTCTGTGACACAGTTCTTCAGTCACGAGGAGAATTATAAAACAAATAAGAATTTCCTATCAAGACTTGACTATAAGATTGACTTACTAAAGAGTAAAACACGTTGCTGTACAAACTTTCATTGGAACAACGTTTCGCTCTATGTAGAGCGAAGTAAGTCAGTATTACAATGACTTGATAACGTTAGAGAGAGAGAGAGAGAGAGAGAGAGAGAGAGAGAGAGAGAGAGAGAGAGAGAGAGAGAGAGAGTTAAAAACTGTCACAAAGCTAATTCTTCATCGTGTGGCTACACTATTATCGTCACCAAAGCCATTTGGATCCAAGAATGAGCTACTTCTCCCGCCATATGTACATTTTCAGTCAGTTTCCTCCGAAAAAGATGAGCAGAGACGAGGTACAGCAGTTCTTGTGTCAGGTAAATGGACACTGATGCAACTAATGTGACATTTTATTATTGCAACGTTTCTCTCTCCAGGAGCTGTGTCAAGCCGTAGCGGCTAGACAAAGCTCCTGGAGAGCGAAACGTTGCCACAACAAAATGTCACATTAGTTGTATCCGAGTCCATTTACCTAACAGTTTGTTGGTAATTCTACCGTTATTATAGTAATTTTTGATGTGGCTGATAGACTGAAGATATGAGTGATACAACCAATAATGAAATCGTGGTTTCTCTACGAAGTGAGGACGATGTCTACTGTTTTAGAGGGTAGAGGCTGAAAATCGACCATTACTGAATTTATTCCCCTCAGATGATATGTGTGTAAACCTCCAATACAGTAAGTTTTCTTCCCCTCAAACCTTCATTGTTAATTTTTTCCCTTCAAATCCCATTATAGAATTCCATCTCCCCCCCCTCCCATCTCAAAAATTCACCATAGATTTTTTTCCCTTGAAACCCCATTACAGAATTTTCTTTCCCCTCAGACCTTCATTACAGATTTTTTTTACCCTTCCAGTCCCATTACAGAATTTTTCTCTCCTCAAACCTTCATTCTAGATTTTTTCCCTTCAAACCCCCATTACAGAACCCCCCCTCTCAAAAATTCATAAGATTTTTTTCCTTCAAACCCCAATACAGAATTCCCCCTCCTGACTCAAAAATTCATCAGTTTTTCCCTTCGAACCCCATTACAGAATTTTTCTCCCTCAAATCACGAGAGGGTAAAAGCCGTCATTATTAAATCTTTTCCTCATCATGACACAAGAGGTTGAAAATCAGCCATCATTGAATTTCTTCCCTTCGGATCACAAGAAGCTGAAAGCTCCCCTTTTCCATTTTTTCCTCTAAAGTCACTGATAAGAGGGTGAAATTCCCCTGACAGACTACTTAAATAATTTAATTGCCCCGTTGAGCATTGTATTGCATTTTAATGAAGCGCTAAATCCGTGGAGTCATTTAAGGTAAGTTGAAGGCTCGATCTTTCGTTTTCTAGTAGCGTCCCGGTCTCTAGCCAGTGAGGCTCTAGAATCCTCGATCCGTAGTGGATACATAGCGGATATGTGTAGTGGATACGTAGTTAATTAATAGGTTATGAACAAAACAGAAAGGGGTGTGAGCAGTAGAATCCTCGTTACTAAGCAATCCACAGTAGAAACATAGATACACAGTGGATACATAGATACATAGTGGATACATAGGTACATAGTGGATACATAGTAGATACATGGAGCATAAACAAGACAAACAGGAAAGAGTGAAAGAACGATTATTCTCAACCGCCCAATGACTGACAGACAGGAAAAACAGCATCGCTATAGCATCATGTTAAGAGCATAATACCCACATGCCGCAAAAAAAGAAACTCAATGCCATATTTCCACGATTTTATTAATTTTTACCTTGATTCTTTTTACCACAGGGCAAATCCCTTTGAGGGCGTGTCTCTAACGAGAGCGGCTGAAGTGGAAAGCGGTTGTTAGGGCAACGCACGGCCACCTGCGACCAGACAAACACAAGTACACTGGTTCGATCCCATTATGGAGCTCTCGTGGGGAAGGGTGGGGGTTTGGTGCGCTTGCGTACGCGCATGTGTTTACTCACTTATTTGTACTTACATATTTGTGTTGGCAGGGGTAGATTCACAGGTCCTGGCCCAGTGTCTTCGCTGGTCGCTAAGAGGTCTACTCTCTTTCTCTCTTTGCTCTAAGAACCCTGTCGTGTGTATGTGTGTGTGTGTGTGTGTGTGTGTGTGTGTGTGTGTGTGTGTGTGTGTGTGTGTGTGTGTGTGTGTGTGTGTGTGTGTGTGTGTGTGTGTGCGTGCGTGTGTGTGTAAATGAATGACGGCTATAAGGAGATTCAGTTCGTTCTTTCTCTTGTGAGAAAAGGCATCAATGAAATTAGTTTCCCAAATTGTGATACCAAACTTAGTGCACCCAAGCTGAGCTTAAAAAAAAAACAAATGAAAGCTATTACCCATTGGCAACAGGAGGAGAACCCAACACTGAGCTTAACTATCCCTTTCCACCCTGGCACTGAAAACAACAACAGGAACTTGATTGATGTAACCCTCCCATAGCTAAAAACTATTAAAAATATTTTTCCCTAAAACCAAAAAAAAATTACCGGTCGGTGTTGAAACACGAAAAGTTTACAAACTACTTCGTAATAATTACGATCAGGTCTTTGTTGTTGGTACTGGAAGAATTCTTGTATCTAGAAACACAGTACAAAGTGAGCCATTGACAATGCACAAGAAACTATATATTTTCCTTCATATCAAGTCATGCAGCCATAACACTAAATGACGTGAAGCTAAATGGCTGATTCTTTAAAAATATTGGAAGTAACTAAGAATAGCTAAATACTCGAGTATAAAATTTCTAAAGGTACAGCTGTGTATTATTACCAAATGAACTTCAATTAATATATACCCGAGCCTAATTTAATCACCTACTCCACTTCTATTACGACCACTTCTACGACTAGCACTAGTGACGACGCCACAATGAGCAGTCATTGACGCTAGTCACGCCACCAAACTGACAACTAGGGCTGATGCCCCACCCATTCAGACAGGATAATAACACCTGTAAATTTCTATATCCTTCCGTTGATGAGAGTCTCAAACCAATATCGAAATTTATAGATCATCTTTTATTCTACCTTCTTCTACTTGTGGGTTTCCTCGTTCAATTCAAAAGTGTACTTGAACCAGAGATAATTCATCATATAAAACTCACTATATATATATATATATATATATATATTATATATATATATATATATATATATATATATATATATATATATATATATATATACATATATATATATATATATATATATATATGTATATATATATATATATTATATATATAATATATATATATATATATATATATATATATATATATATATATATATATATATATATATATATATATATATATAATATATATATATATATAAGTTGTATTGAAATAAAACATGGAAATTTAGTTATTAGATACCTACTGCTGCATTTAGTCCAAAAAATGACAAAGTTTATACAATTTGTAATTACAACAGCTCAGGTATCAGTGAGCGGAGGGAGATATAGAGGAGGAGGCAGGAGGGAGGGGGAGGGAA
>NC_069449.1:17614030-17649030 GCF_026875155.1 Cherax quadricarinatus
TAGTTGCTTATATCTTACCCTAATGCCTCCTCCTTTAGTTTATAAACCTTCCCCTCTCTCTTACTTTCTGATACCACTCTCCTTGTAGCCATCTTCCTTTTACTCTCACTGTATCTACAACTAAAAAGTTGTCCCTCAATAAACATGCACATCCTGAAGTCTACTCAGCAACATTTTATCCACCAATACATACATAGTCTAACTACTGCCAATATATATTTACAGATGTCGTGTCTAATAGATCAAATCGTCCAGTTTGACATGTTTGGTAAAGGTGCACTTTGCAGACTAAGCCGAATAAAATTTGTTTTTGCAACATATGAGAGGAATTCGATCTGAGCATTACGAAAAAAAACATTTATCACTTACTTTAAGGAATAGTAAATATATTTAGATTAACATATGAAATATATAGCACATATAAGCTAAAAAAAAATAATTATTGAAAATAAAATTAGCTGTCTGCAAAATTTTGGGGGGGAGAAGTTTAATTTACAGTGAAGTTCAGCCTATTCGGCAAGCTAGGTTTATTTCGCATCACACACACACACACACACACACACACACACTCACACACACACACACACGCACACTCACACACACATATATATGTCGTGACGAATAAGTAAAAGTGGTGAATTAGCAAGAGCTCGTTTAAAATTAAGTCCTTTCTAAAATTTTCTATTATACATTTAAAGATATATTTTTTCATTTGGTAATATAAAGATTAATGATTTTGTATCAAAAGAACCTTAGAAAACTTTCCTAACCTAATAATAACAAGCTCAATTTAATTTAGTCTAATCTAATTAAATATATATTTTGATAAGATTTTTAATAATTTAATAATAAACAAGCACAATGAAACATATTTTTTTTCGTTATATTCAAATTTTTTCCGAAATTATTTTATACACAAAGTGCGTAGCTATTTAAAAAAAAATCCAAGTTTTACATATTCGGCACGACAACATTATATATATATATATATATATTTAATTATATATATAATATATATATATATTTATAAAATAATATATATATATATATATTATATATATTTGTATATATATGTATGTATATATGGATGTATGTATGTAGGTTGTTTTAATGTATGTATAAATGTATGTGTGTATGTATGTATGTATATATGCAATGTTCCAGGTGATTACTCATGTTCACACGCATTATTATTTGCTATTAAAGATATTTTCTAAGCGTATTATCTTCACTGAATCAGCTTGTTGTTATAATACCGACTAGCGTGTGATTGTTGTGATTGTGGTAGTTGTGGTGACTCTCTTTCTCTCTCTCTCTTTCAACTTTGCCAGCAATGTTCCTGTCCCAAAAGGTAACATTTTTTTTTACCATTCCTCTCTCCCTACCCATCTTACACTCCACCCCCGCCCCACTGCTTTTACCAAAATCTTTCACTTCCCCATCCCCCTCTCTCTTTCTCTCTCTCCTCTCTCTCTCTTCTTTTCCTTCTCTTCCTCCACGTTCTCCACCTTTCTCTAGCATCTCCCTCACCGTTGGCGCAATCCCTAGTCACAGGAGACTGACAGCGTAGTGAGGGTGGGGAGGGGGGAGGCTAAGAGGGGGAACTGGGGGAAGTCTTCACAATCATAAGAAGATTATTCCTGCCCCAAAGCCGGCCTGGGCGGGGAGTGGGGGAGAGGGAAGGGCTTCAGAAGAAGGGCTAGAGCAGGGGAAGTTTGGCAGGCAGGTGAACAGGTAAGGCTGGAGGGGGCTGTCTGGCCTGATTTGAGGCTAGTAGGTAGCTAGGAGGGTCTGTTTGGCCTATCCTAAAGCAGGCACTTGGCTACTTAGGTCTCCTTGGTCTGGTCTGAGGCTAACAGGGGACCAGGTGTGACTGTTCTAGTCCGAGGCAGGCAGATAGCCACGTACGTCTACTTGGTCTAGTCCGAAGCAGGCAGATAACCACGTACGTCTACTTGGTCTAGTCCGAGGCAGGCAGATAGCCACGTACGTCTACTTGGTCTAGTCCGAAGCAGGCAGATAACCACGTACGTCTACTTGGTCTAGTCCGAAGCAGGCAGATAACCACGTACGTCTACTTGGTCTAGTCCAAGGCAGGCAGATATACACGAAAATGGTCTAGTCTTCATGGTGGCAGGACTGAACCTTCCCTGAGCTTCACTGACAAAAGTGTCTGACGGTAATGCAAAATATCGGACTGGGTAATGAAAAATATATGATGGTGGCTCTGTTCTGTCATAAGATTTTCAATATAAACCTGTACACAATTTTTTTTTAAATTATAACGTCCCAGAAGGTGTATGTTATTGTTTTAAGCAATTATTGACTTCAATTCGTCCAGATAAATCGGTGTTTGTTTCTGGTTCTAAGTGGAAGTAATTCCCTCGAAGGTGGACAAATGACACACGTTGCAGGATGAGCTTTTACCTGGACATCGTTTCGCTCCGATAAAGCTTGATAAGGTTCTACACAGATCAAAACGCTGTCTTTATAAAAGCTTGTTCTGCAACATGGGCAAAAGTAAATCTTGTGTGTGTGTGTGTTGGTGTGTGTGTGTGTACTCACCTAATTGTGGTTGCAGGGGTCGAGACTCAGCTCCTGGCCCCGCCTCTTCACTGATCGCTACTGGGTCCTCTCTCTCTCTGCTTCCTGAGCTTTGTCATACCTCTTCTTAAAACTATGCATGGTTCCTGCTCCACTACTTCACTTGCTAGGCTTTTTCCACTTGCTGCCAACTCTTTGATTTGAAAAAAAATATTTCCCAAACGCCCTGTGACTCGACTGAGTCTTCACCTTCCGGGTGTGACCCCTTGCCCCCTTTGCCCCCCTCTTGGAACATCCTATCTCTGTCCCCCTTTGCCCAATTCCCCGCAGTATCTTGTTTTCCCGTTTTATCTTTTCCCTCCCCTGCCCCTTCTGTCCTCCATGCCCGTCAGCTCGTTTTCCCCTTAATTTTTCCCTCGTACGTTTTTCCCCTTGAGCTCTGGGACAAGCCTTTTTGAAAAACCTTTTTGTACTTTCCTAACTTCTTGACGGGGCTTGCCAGGTGGGGGTTTTCAAGTTTTTCCCTTTTCCTTTAACCCATGCGGGTTTTTAAATTTAAAAAACTTGCCTTTCCAGGGGGTTTCGACCACTCTCCTCCTGATAATCTTCTCCTTACTTTGCACAAAAAATACATGTAAAGGACAAAAGGTCGGGTAGTTTAGTGCCTCTTTTTCTTTTTTCCTTTTTTTAAAATATGGGGACTACATTAGCTGTCTTCCTTTTTCTCGGGTAGTTGCCCTTTTTAAAGGGGATGTGTTAAAAGATTGTGGTTAAGGCACCGCACAGCATCTCTTTTCCCTTTCCCTCAAAGGGCCCCAGGGGGAATGTCCAAACCCGGCCCCCAATCGCCTTTGGGGGTGTCAAGGTCATTTTAAAAGGGTTTCTTACCCCCTTTCCTCATTTGTTCGATGTAAACCCAAAACACTTGTTGGTATATTCCCCTTGATTTTCCCCCTTTTGTGCTGTTTTCCCCACAGCCTTTCCTGTCTCTACTGTAAAAAACTTCTTTAAATCTCCTGTTCAGCCTCCTCACAACCTCCTGCCCATTTTTTGTGAGTTCTCCCCCTTTCCTGTCCTTAATCTAAATCACCTGGCCCCTTTGACTTTTTGTTTTCCCCTTCTGATGGGGCCTATACAACTTTTTGGGGGTCAGCCCTTAAATTCTGGGATGCAATTTCATTTTCATACTGTCGCTGGGCCTCCCCCCCTTAAACCTGTGCATATTTAAATCCGGGCTCTGCGACTGTTTCCCCTATTTCGTGTGTTTCTCCCCCCCTTTTCCTTTACTTTTTCCCAAATTCCTATTGCACTTTTTTTTTTCCCCGCCCTTTAACACCGCGGGTAAACCGGGGGCCGGGTTCCCTGGCCCTTCCCGTTGTTACTTTCCCTTGGGAAAAACCTTTCCACTCCCTCCTTGCATTTTGTTGTTACATATTCCATCATTTCATTTCCCCGGGTTTTCCTGCCAAATCTCTGCCCACTGGACCCCCGCGGGAAGTTTTTCCCAACCCAATGTAGCCCCCTTTCTTTTTTTGTCGGGGTTTTTTTTTTTTTCCCCCCTTTTTCAACTCCTGTTTTTTCCCCCTCCACTTGCAGCTCTTACTATGTATTCAAAGCCAGAACCACGGGGGTCGCAAAGCTCCTAGGGGACTCCATACTTGATGTCCTAAATGTCTGAGCTGCCCGGGGTGAACACAAGGCCCAAATCTTGCGGGTTTCCCATCCTCCCCCCCCTCACTTTTGAGTGTCCTTAAAAATTTTTGGGGGCATGGGGTTTTTTTTTCCAGCACCACCCCCAACACCCTTGGCTCTCCATTTTTGGGGACCCCCATGTGGCTCCGGGTTTTCCCATTCAATCTCCCTGTGGTTAAAACCCCCCAAAACCAGCAATTTTCCCCCTGCGGAATGAGTTTCTTCTTGCCCCCTTTTAGCAAGTGTGTCCACCTTTCCCTCTGTTGCTCTTTTTCATTTTCCCTCTCTTGGCCCCCTGATTTCCCGGGTGGTGGATTATACATCACTGCAATGACCATTTTGGTTCCCCAGACTAAAGTGTCCCCGTTTATGTAGTCTCTTTTTTCCCCGTCTCCCCTATGCCTTTTCCATTTTCTCAAATTTTCCATCTTTTTTTTACGACCCAGAGAAAACCCCCACCCCCCCCCCGCTCCTTCTATCTTTCCTCATGACCTAGTACCCCTGGGGGGAAGATTGCATCGGGTTTATTGTCCCCCCGTAGTTTTGTTTCTTTTAAACTGCTATGATGTCGGGGGCCCTTTCCCCATTGATTTTTTTCTTCCCAAATTCCTCATTTTTTTTTCTTTTAAATCCATCGCATTTGTGTACCAAACCTTAAAACTTCGTTCTAATACTGTAACTGTGGTGCAGGGGGGGGAAAAAACAGGGGGATGGGTGTGTGAGGGTTTGGGTTTTGGGATTGTTCAGTTCCCTTTGGGGGTGCCCGTGGCGGGATTCCTTCTGCAGGTGTTTCTGGGGGGTGGGGCTTGCCCTTTCCATTTAAATCCGGGTTTTTCTGCTCCCCTTTTATCTTTTCCTCCCTTTTCCCCCTTTCGTTTTTGAACTCTCTCTTTCATCTCCCCCTTTTCGTCCTGTTTTCTGTCCCCGATCGAGGTACACACCCCCTCCCTTGCCTCTCACTGTGCTTTCCCTGCGGGATCAGGGTTTCGGGGTTTGATTCTGCTTTGAAAATTACTTTGAGAGGCCATTCGTTTTTTTTTGTGAACCCCCCAAATTTTTTTCCCGAAAATTTCCCAAACCGGGGTCATGCCCCCCTCCCCCTATCACCTTCATGATACCCTTCAATCGTTTTTTTTTCCTCCTGCTTTTTTTCCCCATCAAAGTTTTCCCCCCTTTTGCTTCGTCCCAAACCCATAGACAAACACGGGTCTCACCCTTTCCACCTTTCCCCCTGTGACCCCATTGCATCCTCTGAGGGGTTTTTGTTCCTTTCCCCTTTGGGGTGTTCCCTTTCCCTTTATCCCTTCCCTATTAGGCCCCCAAGGGTTCTTGGTTTTTCCTTCCTTCTTTCCCCCGTTCCTGGCCCCCACAGGGATCTGGTAAGGTCCCCTTGGGACATGTCCTAGTTCCTTCAATGTCCCTTCCCAAACCCCTCATTCTTCCTAGTGTGCTCCCTGTCTTTGTTTTGGCCCCCTGTGGGGTTTTTACAAAACCTCTGCATCAGTTTAGTTTCCATGCTTCCTTTAGACCTGTTTTTCCCGTGGGTTTTAAAGTAGCCATTGCCGATGGGTACTTAAAGTTTAAAATTTCCCTTTTTCTCTGTTCTTTTTTAGAAGTCTCAGCTTTCCCCCCTTCTAATCTCTCTATCTTGATTTCTGCGCTTTTGTTTTTGCTTTCCCCCTTCTGCATTCTGCCCGCTAACCTCTCTTCCCCTCTTCCCTTTTTCCCGCTCATCTAGTCCCTTTTCCCCCGTCCCTTTCCCCCTTTTTTTTTAGCCTACCCCCCATTCCCCCTCCCAGATTCGTCCCCTTGGGGCCCCCGTCCTCATCCCAGTTCTAGGTTTTCCCCCCTTCTCCACAAAGGGGGGTTGGGGGGTTAGGGGGAGGGGGAAAAGATGGTTAGGAGGGGAGGGGATGGATGGGTTTGGGGGAGGGGGGGATGGTTTTTTGGAGGGGTAAAAGATAGTTGGGGGAGGGGGTTTAGAAAAGGTTTTTAGGGGGAGAGGGGGATGGATGGTTTTGGGGGGGGGGGAGGGTGGTTTTTTGGAGGGAGGGGGGGTATTGGGGGGGTTTGACGGCTTGGGGAGGGGTTTGGGGTTTGGGGGAGGGTAGGTGGCTATGGAGGTGGTTTGGGAAAGGGGGGAGGGGGTTAGGGGGGGGGGGTACGTGTTTTGTCAGTGTTTGTGTCAAATGGGGTTTGGGGGGTGTGTGTGGGTGTGTGTGTGTGGTGTTTTGGGGTGGTGGGATGTGCATGTGTGTGTGGTGTGGGGTGGTGAGTATGTTTCAAAGTGGGGGTGTGTGTGTGGGGGTGTGTGGGGTGTGTGTGGTGTGTGGGGGTGTGGTGTGTGTGTGGGGGGTTGTGGGGGTTTTGGGTGTGTGTGGGTGTGTGAGTGGGGTTTGTGAATTTTGGGGTGTGTGTGGGGGTGTGTGTGGGTGGGTGGGGTTTGGGGGTGTGTGTGGTGTGTGTGGTGGGGGGGTGTATTTGTGGTGTGTGTTGTGTGGGTGTGTGTGTGGGTGTGTGTCGGTGGGGTGTGTGTGGTGTGTGTGTGTGTGGTGTGTGTGTGTGTGTGGTGTTTTTGGTGTGGTGTGTGTGGTGTGTGGGGTGTGGTGTTTGGGGGGTAAAAGTGTGTGGGTGTGTGTGTGTGTTTTTTGTATGTGGTTTGTAAAGTGTGTGTGGTTTTGTTGTGTGTGGTGTGGGGTTTTGGTGTTGGGGTGAGTGTGGAGTGTCTACCCCTTTTTTGTGTGTGCTTGTGTGTGAGGGGGGGAGGGTTAGGGGGGGGAAGGGGGTTTTGGTTGAAAGTCCGTCGTGTAGGCACAAATTTAGTCTCATTTATCTTTCCCCAATTTTGCTACTCTCTCCATTATTGCCCTTTCTGGATTTTCGTATTAAATTTTTGCTTTGGGTTTTTTAACATTTTTTTGTTCACATTGAGAGGGACTTTCCCCACTTTCCCAAGTATTTTTTTAAAAGCTAAAACTACCGGGATAACACTGGGCCCGTGGCATGTGTGCATGGGGGGGGTGGTGATGTGTTTGGGGTGTGAGAGTTTTCTTGTTCAGTGTAATGACTGGGGCCCCAACTTCTTGTGAAACCCGGCCAAAACCCCCTGGGACTTACCCCAGCACCGTCTTACAATGTTGCCCTTAAAAGCTTGTCCCACCTACCTTCTCACACTCTCCCAACACTATTTCACTATGTCATGCCCATTTCTATTTTAATTCTGGTAAAAGCTTGCAGGAGTGAGTGACCAGTTAAACAAACATTGCAAGGCCGCCAGGGCCGTCAAAAATGCAAACCCCAAAAAGGGGGAAAGAACTTTTCGCTGGGAAGGTCGGGACAGGTTTTCCCCGCTGCTTTTTGGGGCAAGCGTCGTACATAGGCCTTCAATCCCTATTTTTTGGGATCCTTCACCCGTGATGTTTAAAACCAAATATTCCCATACATCCCCCTTCCTCACGCGATTTCACTCTTCCCCTGATGATAGTAAAACTTTTACATTTTATACACTTTTACTTTATAAGTATAAAAAGGGACCAACTTACGTGACGTCCCCTTCTTCCCGGGCCCACCGCTGCCAAAGTGGCAAAAGCGCCAAGACCCCCAACGGGGGTTCGCTTTGAAATATTAATTTCGCTTTCCTCTCACTTTCTTTTTAAATAAAATAATTTAATTACCCCTCGTAGTATTGTTACTACGTTCCCAAAACCACTGATTTCTGCTAGCTGTTAATTTCACGCCCCTTTCAACGCTAAGGTTTTCGGACCTTGTTAAACCCCCGGCCCCGGGACCCCACGAAACCCCCGTCTGTGTGTGTGTGTGTGTGTTTGTGTGTATTTGTGTGTGTGTGTGGTGTGTGTGTGTGTGTGTGTGTGGGGTGGTGTGTGTGTGTGTGTGGGGTGGGGTTTGTGTGTAATGGTTTTGGTGTGTGTGTGTGTGTTGGGTTATCCCCCCAAATTCAAAACCTGAAGCTTTTCAATGTCATTGTTGCACTTATGAAAGTAAATGAAGCGGGTGGGTGAAAAGTTTATGAAAAAGTCCCTCAAAGAGACTATGGCTTGTAATTATTCTACGTCATATGAGATGCAAAGACACATGAAAAAGAATTTAAGGGCTGTCAACTAGACTTGGGGAGAGAACAGAACGAAGAAACTCGAGTTTAAGAAGAGGCTCAAATAACTCATTGGGACACACATACAACTAAAAGGAAAGTGTATCACTGTGAGTGTAGTTGACAAATGTAATAAACTAGCAAGAGGAAAAGTGTGTAACAACACGTAGGTGACTACACACACAACACACACAAACAAGCACAAACACACACAGGTGAGCATGTTTGTACTAGGTTCTTTAGCCTGGGATCTTCCATATGAAAAGTGGAGTGTCCCTTGAGAAATCAAGAGACCGAAGTGGAACGTCAGGAGCCTTTGATCGACTTGACAAGTTTAGCCGTACTTCTGGCAGTTTAAGACCAAGCAAGTTTTTGGAAGCACTTCTTTGGATGCGCCTCAGTCCACCGTCGAGGTCTAAGAAAATGTCATAGAGGTTTTCTTACAGGTGATCTTGGAAGCTGTTTTAGCTTCCTAGACGGTGTCTCAGATACTGGAGGAGAAGATAACATCAATGAAAGAAGCAGGTGAAACATGATCTTGAGATTTCTTTCATTATCCCAAGAGAGAGAGAGAGAGAGAGAGAGAGAGAGAGAGAGAGAGAGAGAAGAGAGAGAGAGAATGGACAGCTAACAGATAGACAGACAGGAAGAGAGGAAGATAAAGAAAAACGGAAATATAGAGTTGGGGAGGGTGGATGGACTGTGAGGTGGGGACGAAGCGAGAAGATAAAATAAATAAGGAGACAAACCAGAATGAAAGACTAAGAACTCACTTTAACTACACCAGAATTTTTCGCTGATAGATGAAAGAATTTTTTTTTTAAACTTAAGCAATTGTATAACGAGCGGTAACGAGTCTCAACGAAATTTATTGATCACTAACGAACTCACACCGTTGAAGATACCATAATTTACTTTATTGGTCGGGGTACCTTCTGGCCCGGGTACCTACTGACCCGGGTACCTACTGGCCCGAGTACCTACTGGCCGGGGTTACTACTGGCCGGGGTACCTACTGGCCGGGGTTACAACTGGCCTGGGTACCAACTGACCCGGGTACCTACTAACCTGGGTTACTACTGGCCGGGTTACTACTGGCCTGGGTACCAACTGACCCGGGTACCTACTAACCTGGATACCTACTGACCCGGATACCTACTGACCCGGATACCTACTGACCAGGGTATCTACAGACCCAGGCACCTGTGCAAGTCTCAGGATTGCCTTTATTCCTGACCCTTCAGCTAGATCCAGTATACAGAGGGAGTAAGTGAGAAGTGGGGGGTAGGGAGGGTTGCCTTAAGGGGTCTTACCGAAATTTCCGATCCCTACCCCTCCTCCCTGGGATTCAGCCCGGTTAACCATGCCTTTTCCACCCTTCAGCAAGACTCCGTTCAAAATAAATTTTTGGTAGGGGGGGTTGTTTTGGGTCATGCAGTTTGACAACCCTTTTCCCTATAATAAAGTTTTTTGAATAATAAAAATTAAAAATAATTTTCTGTTGTTTGAATGCTTATTTTTTGGTAAAGGGGAGCTTTGAAAAGCTTTTGATAATATGAATTTATGAGATAATAAAATTTAATATAATGATGTGTTAATATATTTATATTTATAAGTATTATTAATTTTATATGTAAATTTATATATATAATATATATATATAATATATATATATAATATATATATATATATATATAAAATATATATATATAAATATAAATATATATATATAATATTTTATATATATATAATATATATATATAATATATAGCGAGGAGCAGATGGCACAAGGTTCTCCCAGAACTGGTGAGACGGCAGAATGCTACCCTGGGGCATAGAAAACATACAGGAAACGGGAATTAGAGTGAGAGAAACAAAAAAGGTAATCCGGGAGCCAGTTTGAAAATCACATAGCGTCACGGGTGGAGGTAGAACAGTGTCTGCTTACTCCAAATTAGTTGGAATAAGATTATGGGATCATGTGGTGAACCTCAATTTTTCCTCCACCTATAAGTTCTTAACAGTCTCTGTTCCTAAAACAGTTTCGATTCCTTCTTCACGGCTACTACAACCACTACTATTACAGCTTAACCATCCCTTCGGGTATGACCTACTTCCACTGGGAATTCCGCCTACCAGTGACTATGCCCTCAGCTGGTACCCGTCCCAATCCACCTGACGTTAGCATATAAGCACTAGTCTCCTTGCTTATGCTCCAGAATCTTCACGACAACGGTGCTTTACACACCAACTCCAAGGCTGAGGGGCTGATTACCTCATCTGTCTTCAAATTATGTCCTAGAATTTGTATTGATAAAGCCACTGGATGGCGAAACGTCTACAATACAGATTCCCAGATGTTGCACATGTGTCTCAGTTTTCACGTTTTCCAGTGCATTTATATCCATTGTGTAATACGGTGACCAGAATTGTGCAGAATAATCTAAATGAGGCCTAACCAAAGATATATAGAGTTGAAGAACAACTTGAGGACTCCTATTATTTATGCTCCTTGATATGAAGCCAAGGATTCTGTTAGCTTTATTGCTAACACTTATGCACTGTTGCCTTGGTTTTTGATTACTGCTAACCAGAACTCCCAAATCTTTCTCGCAATTAGTAAAATTAAGATCTATATTATTTAGTTTATATGTGGCATGGTTATTTTCTTGTCCAATGTTTAGAAATTTTCATTTGTCAATATTAAACTTCATTTGCCACTTCTCCGACCACTGTATCTATCCAAATCTTCCTGGAGTGCTCTAATATCCTCATTAGAATGAATTAGGCGGCCTATCTTGGTGTCATCAGCAAACTTATTTATGTCGATGTTTATTCCTTCATCAATATCGTTTATATAAATTGTGAACAACAACGGGCCCAACACTGACCCCTGTGGAACACCACTCGTGACACCCCCCCCCCACTCTGATTCTCCCTATTAATGCCAAACTCTCTACGCCTATCGTCAATTCACGCCTTACTAAGGAAAAAAAAAAAAAACCTATTCCGTGTGCCCTTAATTTTTCCCATAAATTTTAAGGTCGTACATCACTGTCTTACCTTCCCTTCGTTTACTCCAATGTTTCTCTGCTTTGCTTTCCTTCTTGTTTCTCCCTCCCGTCTCCATTAAGTGTCTTTTCACCTCCCTGTGTTTTCTACTTCCCTTTCTTTCTTCTCGTCTTTCCCCTCTCTTCTCCCAGATTGCCTTCCCCTCCATCTTCCTTCTTATGGAATAATTAAAGGCTGGTAAGAATTTATGTCGGAACAATCAAACGGGGTTTTCTCCTTTATTAAACTCTTTAACGAAATAGAATTTCAGAGCTGAAATTGTTCACGTTCCATTTTTATGTCTTGGTGTAACTAGAATTTTTCCCTACAAAACTGTTGGAAAAAAAAAATTCTGCCGTTTTCTAGTTAATGATTTTAGTTTTTCTTGTCGTTTTGATCGAGTTAGGTTCTATATTAAATTGTCTACAGTTTTTCTTTTTTCCAAAATATTTGGATTGTTTTACATGGCTGGACACGTTCCGTAAATCATATTTCTGGTTCAGGGAGGATAGTGTGTGTCTGTGTGTGTGTGTGGTGTGTGTGTAGTGTGTGTGTGATAGTGTGTGTGTGTGTGTGTGTTGTGTGTGTGTGTGTGTGTATGTGTGGGGTTGTGTGTGTACGTGCGATCCGTTATGTGGTTGTGAATGTGTAGATGTGTTTGCTGGTGTTTACTAATTGTCGTACAAGTGTTCCCCTGTGTGTTCGTAATGTGTTAGGATGTGTTCGCTGTGAGTTTTTAACTATGGCACTTTCTCTTGTACAAGTTCCCATTATCCACATAGGTTCTCATATTTTCCCTGGTGATCCTCTCGGTTTCCCATCCAGCAGTTCGCTTCATCCATTCATTACCATAAGTCTTAAATTAAATAGCCTAATGTCCATTATTCACACCTAAACCATTATGCCATTCGCTCAGCCGGTATTCAATGTTATACACCACTCGGGAAGTTTAAGTTCATGTACCTCCATAGTTTAAATCCTATATTCTATTGTTTAAATGATATATCTCTTAGCTTAAATTTCATATCCCTTAGTTTCTCCTTATCATTTAGTTTAACAAATCTATATTAAACGTTTTAAAACGTTCTGGCTATCATTCATACATGTTTATTTTTTTCCTCGTGTTTTTTTTCCTTGAAATCCTCTTGCGAAAAAATTTATTTGTTATTGTTGGTGTAAAAAGATAAAAGTATATCTGTGCCTTTGGCGTTGGCAAATGTCTGGAGGTGATCGAAGCATATTGGCGCATTTGTGGTCAGTTAAAATGGAACGTCCATATCTCCCAGAAGCAAGATTAGAAAGAGGAGTAGGAGAGGAGTAGGTGGAGGGAGGTGCGAGGAGGAGGAGGGGGAGGAGGAGGAGGGGAGGGAGGAGGGTAGTGAGGCGGATTAGAAGGATAGGAAAAGGGCTGATGCTTCACCATCTCTGTTGCCATTCCTGTTATTCCTCTGCTGCTGTCACCGTTGCTTTGCTGCTGTATTTGCTATCTCAGATATCCTAGCTGTTTCTACCTCGCTGCTGTTATCCACCTTTAGTTTCAACGACACTGTTTTTCCTAGTCGCTGCATGACCCATGAGTGGACACGGACCAACCACTCATTATTGTGGTATGTTCACTCACAGCATGAGAGCCCCTGACCAAAACACACGCCCCCCCTCACGAGAAAAAACCTTAAACCTCGCTTTTTTCAACGCTTTACCCTCAGTTTTTTTTGGATATCTCGTGTTAAACTTCTGATTATCGTAGGGATTTCTGCGGTAAATACGGAACGGGTTGTGAGAAAATGCGACAGTCGAGCGAATCATGGTTTATATTTAATTACGCCCAGTGCACACGAGAGAAATGGACAATTATCATTTTTTTATATAACTAATGTCTAAAATGAGTAACACAATGGAGTGAAATGTCAATGAATCTGTTTCAAGTGGAAAACACTTCCTTGTTATGTAGGTAATGTGAGATATCTTCTGCATGGGAGGTGAAGAAGAAGTGTTAAAGTTTCGTGAACAGAAAATTTAAAGTTGGAAACCCATACGAGGGTTGGTTGGTTACATGAGGGTTCAAGGCTTAACGCGGGTCATTAAGGCTACAATGTCACCTTGTCAAGCCAGTAAGAATGCTTGAACTGCTATAAAACGGGGATTGAAGTATACTCTCGGTGGGTAGGTAGGTCGTGTGTAAACTACCTATAATGTACTCACCTAATTGGGTTGCAGGGTCGAGACTCAAGCTCCCTCCTGGCCCAGCCTCTTCATTGAGCGCTACTGATCCGTCTCCTCTCTCTGTTCCTGAGCTTTGTCATATCCTCTTCTTAAAACTATGTAATGGTTCCATGCCTCACTACTTCACTTGCTATGCTATTCCACTTGCTGACAACTTGTGACTGAAGAAAATACTTCTAAGCGTTACTGTGACTCGTCGGAGTCTTCAGCTTCCAGTTGTGGACCCCTTGTCCTGTGTCTCTCTCTGGAACCATCTATCTTGTCTCACCACCTTGGTCTATTACGCAGTATCTTTTGATAATCGTTATCATGTTCTCCCTGGACCCTTCTGTCCTCCAGATGTTCGTCAGTCCGATTTCATTATCCTTTTCCTCGTACGACATCCCTTGAGCTCTGGGACAGGCCTTGCTTGCAAACCTTCTGTACTTTCTTAAATTTTGACGTGCTTGACCAGGTTGGGGTTCCAGATGGTGCTGCATATCCAGTATGGGCCTGACATACAACAGTGTACAGTGTCTTGAACGAATTCCTTATTAAGGATCGAAAAACGTTTTCTCAGGTTTGCAGGAGCCCGTATGCTGCAGCGGTTTATTTGGTTGATGTGTGCCTCTGGTGATGTGCTCGGTTTTATGGTCACCCAAGGTTTTTCCCTGAGTGAAGGTCTGTAGTCTTTGGTCCTATTAGCCTTACTCTGTCTGCGGTCTTCTTTGCCCCTCCCAATCTTCATGACTTTGCATGTTGGCTTGGATTGAATGCGAGAAGCCAGTTGCTGACACATGGCCAAGCCTCGTCCAGGTCTGTTGCAGTCCTGCCTCATCCTAGTCCGATTTAATTCTTCTCATCACTTCCACGTCATCTGCGAACAGGGACACCTCAGAGTCTGATCCTTCCATATGTCGATCAATATATAGAATAAATAGCAACTGGTCCTGAACTGACCCGGTGGGGACCAGCTCGTAAAGGCGCCCCACGTGGATACCTCTTCACGTACATGACTCGTGGCTGCCTCCTGTCAGGTATTCCACTTATCCATTGCAGTGCCCTCCCTTTTACAGAGCGCCTGATCATCCAGCTTTGCACTAATCTCTTGTGGGGAAACTGCACATAGGCCTCTTCCTGCAGTCTAGGTAAACGCATCTACACCACCCTCTCTCTCGTATGTCTTACTTCTGGTAACCCTTGTCATAAAAACTCCAGGAGGTTTGTCGATACAGGATTTGCCTTCCATGAACCCATGTGGGTTTTCATTTATAATCGTGTTCCTTTCAGGTGTTTCGACCTCACTCTCTCCTGATCATCTTCTCTTGACTTTGCACACAATACCTGTAGGGAGACACAGGTCCTGTAGTTTAGTGCCTCGTTTCTGTTTCATTTCTTAAATTATGGAGGACTACATTTAGACTGTCCTTCCATTTAATCAGGTAGTTGCCCCATTTCAAGGATGTGATGAAGATTGTGGTTAGAGGCCGCACAGATCTCTGCTACTTCTCTTACAGGACCCATGGGGAGTGTTGTCCGGTCCCATTCGCCTTTTGAGGTGTCAAGGTCACTTAAGAGTTCTTTCCTCCTCCTCAGTTTGTTTCGTTATTATGTCATCCAAACTAGTTGGTATATTACCTCTGGATGTTCCCTTCTGTGTGTTTTCCCAACAGTCCCTTCCTGTCTTACTGTAATAAACTTCTTAATTCATGTGCAGCTCCTCACATACTCCTGATCATTTCTTTGTGAGTTCTCCACTTCTGTCCTTAAATCTGATCACCTGGTCTATGACTGTTGTCTTCCTCCTGATGTGGCCTATAAACAGTTTCGGGTCAGTTCCTTGATTCTCGATGCTATGTCATTTTCTACTGTCGCTGGTGCACCCTCCTTCTGTGCGTACTCATCCTGGGCTCTGCGATGATTCTCCCTATTTTCGTGTGTTCTCTGCCTTCTGTTACTTTTTCCATTCTCTATTGCACTTTGTTTTTGCCCCTTACACCGATCGGGTAATCAGGGGCTCGTTCTGGTCTTCCCGTTGTTACTGTTGACTGGGGAATTAACGCTTTCCACTGCTCCTTGCATTTTGTTGTTAACATATTCCATCATTTCATTTACTGGCTTCTCCTGCCAGTCTCTGTTCCCACTGGACTCAGCAGGAAGTTCTTCCAACCCTATGTTGTCCCCTCTTTTATAGTCAGGCTTCCCATTCAACTCTGTTATGCTCTCCCACCTGCAGCTTCTACTATGTATTCATAGCACTGCAACTCACGTTGGTCGCTTAGCTCCTAGGGCGACTCTATCACTTGATGTCCTCAAATTTCTGAGCTGCCCAGGGTGAAACAAGGTCCAATCCTTGCTGGTTCATTCCTCCCCTCTCACTCTGGTAGTTGTCCTTAAATTGTTGGTGCAATGAGGTTTTCCTAGCCACCACGTCCAACATCCTGGCCTCTCCATGTTTCGGGACCCCATGTGGGCACCAGGTTTACCAGTAAATCTCACTGTGGTTGGAAATCCCCCATAAACAGACAACTTTGCTCTGCTGGAGTGAGCTCTTCTTGCTCACCTCAGCAAGTTTGGTACACCATTGCTTGTTGCTCTTCGTCATATTCCTCTCTTGGCCTCCTTGCAGTACTGTGGTGGGATTATACATCACTGCAATGACCACTTTGCTGTTTCCCTGACTGAAGTGTACCTGTATTGTAGTCTGTTGTGTGTGGGTGTGTGTGTGTGTGTGTAATATATGTTCATACTGTTGTCAGAGAGGTCTGAGAAGGGTTGTTGAGGTGGTTCGGAATGTTAGAGGGAATGCGGAGCGAAACAGCATGACTTCAAGAGTATATCAGTCTGTAGTGGAGGAAGGCGGGGTAGGGGTCGGCCTAGGAAGGGATGGAGGGAGGGGGTTAAAGGAGGTTTTTGTGTATGCGAGGCGGCTTGACTTCCAGCTGGGCATGCGTGAGGTGTTTGAATAGGAGTGATGGAGACAAATGGTTTTTTTAATACTTGACGTGCTGTTGTGAGTTGTGAGCAAAGTAACAGTTTATGAGGATTCAGGGGAAACCGGCAGGCCGGACTTGGAGTCCTGGAGATGGGAGTACAGTGCCTGCACTCTGAAGGAGGGGGTTGTTAATGTCTGCAGCTTAAAAACTGTAGAGTAAAGCATCCCTTCTGGCAAGACAGTGATGGAGTGGAATGATGGTGAAAGTTTTTCTTTTGGGCCACCCTGCCTTGTGGGAATCGGCCGGATGTGTTAATAAAAAAAAAAAAAAAAAAAATATATATATATATATATATATATATATATATTATAATATATAAATTTTATATATATATATATATATATATATATATTATATGCTATATTATATATATATATAATACACATCATTGGGAGGCATACATCTCCCCCGTGTATATATCCTTCGACTCAGATGATGATACCTTGTTCAGTGATGTGGATTTAACAACAAAAACTTCCACTACTAAGTCTTGTCTCTTCTCTCTTCTCTCTCGGTATTTGTCTGTCTCTCGCTCTTATTTCCCCCTCCTTTCCCTTTGTACCATTTCACTCCTTCTCACCCTCCCATTCCTTTTACCTCTTCTATTTCTCATCTCACTCCTCATCGTCTCTCCCTCAATTACCCTTCCCTCTCCCCCCCTCCCCCCTTTCCTTTCACCCTCGCTCTCACCCCTCCTTCTATTCCCTCCCCTGGACTCCTGGATGGACCAACTTGTTCTTTGATGTTTTAAGGCCTAAGCCCATGTTGGCTGTACCAGGGTAATTTTTACCTGCCCCAATTTGTCAGGTCTCTGCAGGGGTTCGGACTCTGTTGCTATGGCTCGGAGGCGCCGAGATGTGGGTTGGAATGGGGTGGGGAATGAAGGAGGGGCTTTGGGGAGGGATGATTGGGAATGGAAGGATATGAGTAGGTTGGGGATGAAAGGGTTGGGGAATGGAGCAGAGGTTAGGAGAGGGGGAAGGAGGGGTTATTCAAGGAGGACAGATAAGGAGGAGAGAGGGTTGTGGAGGGAGAATGGTTATGGAGGGGAGGGGGTGGTTGTGAAAGGGAGGGATGGGGAGTAATAAACGGGGAGTGTGGAGGAGGAAAGGAACTATTGTGAAGAATATTGTTTGGAAATTCATATTAACACTGCGGCTTTTCAGATCATAAATTTCTCTCTCTCTCTCTCTCTCTCTCTCTCTCTCTATCTCTATCCTCTCTCTCTTCTCTCTCTCTCTTCTCTCTCATCTCTCCTCTCTCTCTCTCCTTCTCTTCTCTCTCTTCTCTCTCTCTTTTCACAGGGTTTGACATGGTAGGTTAGGATCCCTAGCTTTATTGACAAGCTATTTTACCGAGTTAAGGATTTCCTAACTTTATTGACAAGCTAAGAGTCCTGTTACCTTCATCAAGCGGAATGAGATAAAGCATTTTTTATTAGATTATGGAAACATACAAGTAGGGAAGAGGATGAAGTTGGAGCCCAAAATCTGTGGGCCAGCATTGTCATCTTGAATCAACTGAATTTTTCTCGTTGACATCATTATGACTGTACGAATTGTGTTCCATAGCTCGAGTGGATCCTGAGGATTTAAATGATCTCAAGATGAAGTGGATGTTCTGGAGAAGGATACAGCCAGAGTGAAGTTGCTGTTTCTGGCCGTCTTGTGGTTAATAGAATCTGGCTTCACGCTTGTCCTCAAAGTGGTTCCAAGCTGTGGTACTTTGACAATATTGTGCCTTGTACATAAACAGTTTGGGCCGCCCACATCCCTACTGTGTTGAAGGCTCTGAGCTGATGAAATGACAGATCTATCTAGGATTGGCTCCTGGCGGAGATGGAGTCTTGCTCTGTTCTCTACTCTGTCAAGCAGTTGCTGATGAGAAGTGGGGGGGGGGGCAGGCGAACCCAAGAAAATGGAGCTTACTCAAGGTGTGAGCGTACTTTGTGTCTCATTACAAAATCTTGCAAAACCCTGCTGTCAAGCAGAACTGCGAGATACAGCGAAGTGCTGTATGCTTCCTCTCTCTCTCTGTCTCCTGTCTTATGTCTGTCTCTGTCTCTCTGTCAGTCTGTCTGTTGTCTGTCGGTCTGTCTCTCTCTCTCTTCTCTCTCTTCTCTTTTCTCTCTCTCTCTCTCTCTCCTCTCTCTCTTCTCTCTACTCCTCTTCTCTCTCTCTCTCTCTCTCTCTCTCTCTCACCTATCTCCCTCTCCTCTCTCGCTCTCTCCTCTCCCTCTCCCTCACTATTCTGGTTCCGCATCACGTGACTCACGATGGGTGTCCGGTATCAATAGATGGGCTGGGTAGCTTACTTACCTCTCTTGTACTCTCAGCTCTCTGTTGCTCTCTGTCGGCCATATCGCCTTGCCGTAAGTCTCTGTTCCTGTGGAATGCCTCGCCTTCCAGTTAAACTCTGAGAGGAATGGAAGAGTTTCTCATTCCTGCTGGAATTGATGTCCTCCAGACCTGTGGCTTTCCAGGAATCCGTGTTACATGGGAATGTTTTCCCAGACTTCAGCTTTCAGTTTTCTCTTCGTAGTGTAGGACGCCAAATGACATGAGTGAAATTAGCAAGGTTTTTTTTCCCCCTCTGCCACAGTGGCGTGGGAACGCAGGAGGCGACCTGCTGCTAATGTAACAGTGCTGATGTGATGATACTGTGAGATACTGGGGAATGATTAGAGTACGGGCAAAGCTTGGGTATCTTTAGAGTGAAAACGGTTCGCCCAAACCAGAGGGCCAGCCAAGCCAGTTGGTTGCGATATAGAGAGCCCACTGTGTTGCACAAGTATTTCTTATCTACTTGACGGTTTTGTTTAACATTAAAAAGTGTTGCTGATGTTCGACTACAAATTTCATTTAAACAGGTCACCAGCTTTTCAGTTCTTTCTCCTAAACACTTTCGCTTTTATGGCTGCCATTATCATCTCATCCGCCTCTTCTATGTGTGCCTTTTCTCTATCTCTTTGGTGTTTGTTCTGCCTCTCCCAACAACATTCCCACTATTCTCTCCCCTTAATATTCCTGGGGTCCCTCGTTACACAGCAACACTATTCTTCACTGAACACTGTACTATGAGGGGAGAGGTGGTGGGCAGGGGACTAATGAAAAGGGGGAGTAAGGGGAGGGAGTAGGTTATTGGATGAAAAGGGGATGAGAGAGTGGGAGGAAGAGGAAAAAGGGTGGGTGAGGAAGAATGAATGAAATATTGAGGTCGGTGAAGATAAAAGACTATCAGTGAGGAAACTAGTGATGTAGCAGATGAAAAAGCGGAAAGGAGAAGATACCTCTGTTCATTGTGTGTACACCGAAAAGGTATTACACTGAGGTTATACACGCCTCTCTGTCTGTAACTAATCTCTATATTGTTAGTGATTCTGAAATTAAAACATCAGAGTGACGCCGCTTTACCTAAGTACTACAAGTGTTTAACTCGTCATAGCCCCTGGTCTTGTGTATAACTTTAATCCAATAGTCTGGATTTCTTGTTGTTTAACTCATCAATATTCTGATCTGGTCTATTGAAGTTTAGTGAACAAAAATTGTTATTGTTAATGAAGAGTTCAGTTTAATACAACGCTAATGACATTTTTGCCACATTTAAAAACGCTAAACATTTGCTAAAAAGAATGCTTGTGATATATATATATATATATATTATATATATATATATATTGATATATTTTATATATTACCTAGTGGACCTCATTTATCGATCTTAATCCGTTCCAGGAAACCCAAAATACTCACAAAAAAAAATAAAAAAAAAAATAAATAAAAACAAAAAACAAAAAAAATAAATAAAAAGAAATACATTATAGATATAATTACTGTTTACACACACAACAAATATATAGTGTTCAATCTATGTATTACTAAATATAAAACTAACATTTTTACTTAATTTTAGTGAATATGATGGTGGATGGAATCTGGTAGATAGGGAGGAGGAGAAAGGGGTGGGGTTAGTGTTTTGGAAGGAGAAGCCCCCTCCGCGAGGACTGCAGGTAAAGCCCTCTTGGGTTACCTTCCCTTCTCTGTCTTTTAAATGCCACTGGGACCGCTTGAGAGGTCACTGGACCAATGCTACCACAAAATACTGTGCACAGTTACTCTGTTTTTGGTGCTCTTTAACATTTCCTTAAAATGGACATGGTTGTGTCACTGAAATGGTTCAAGGGAGTTTTTCTGTACCAGATTAGGCAGGCAACTTCCTTGCCTTTTTCGCAAATAACGTCTCTGAAACCATATCACCTACATCTCTTCTATCTTGATCCACACCAGCAACAACTTCTCAGCTCTTCAATATTTGTTTTGTACTTTTAAATTGGTAGCATATTAACACATTTCGCAACATCAGCTTCCTGATTTGTTCTTTCTTTGCCAGGATAGATCCGTTGGTCGACTTGTTTTTCCCATACATCTGGCAAGCTCAGCAGTCTCACATCACTCTATACTTCTGTATTATTCTATCTTCAATCTATGGTGTTCTCACTTTCTTTACCACAGGGGTACCACTAGCTAAGTTTCTCGGCCCATGGTGAGTATTTCACAGTCCCACAAGCATAAACACAATGAATAATCGTAAATGTTTGATTGATGAGCGCAGAGGTTAGTGATCACTGAAGTATCAACAAGCCAGACTGGCAGACAGGTCACGTACCAGCGTCCGAAAAATAGGGGCGCGTTCGATAATAGGGGATAAGTTGGTTCGAAAATAAGGGTTCTATTTTTGATGAAACGTTCGAATAAGGGATACGTTCGAAAATATTTTTATATATATTATATATATATTTTTATATAATATATTTATTCTATATATATCTATATATATATTATATATATATATACTATATCATATAATTTGTTTTTTTTCCAATATGGGATGGGTCACCTCTGGAGTAAATAGTGGGACCTTAGCCTCAGAAAAGTGGATAAAAAGGCTTCAAGAAAGTGGAATATTTGGATTTCTTCCTCGAAAGCCGTTGAATATTCCACTTTCCCTCCTCTACCACCCATCTTTTCATACATTTTACAGTCGCACACAATATTTCTATTTTCAATATTCCTCCTTATACACAAGTAGGAAGTATATCAGACTGACTAAGTAAATGTTTTGTTAAGAAACAATGTTCTCGTGGATCTTCCTTAGATGTCTGTCACACTCTGACACCTTCACATTTCTTTTCCAACGTTTTTCGCCTCATTATATAAAATTTTTAAATCAAATCATTCGGTAATTCCAAATCCAACACAGCCACTCACACAAAAGTACATCTGGTGAAAACACATACATCCACAAACACAGTCTTGTGTAAAACAATGACACAGCCCTCAGGATCTGTGGCGATGAACTCTCGCAGATGAGCAGAAATACATCGTGGACCACTTTTCATCGCTTCACAGATTTCGTCGAAATATATCTCCCTTATAAAGCAAGCCCATTGAATTTGCATTCATTCCTCGGGAATGTCGATACATCATCCGTAAAGAGTCCCGTTTCTCCACTGTGGGGCATGTTCTTTCCATCTATCAACCTCATTTTTGGGTATAGCAAACAGGACATGGTGTTTATTAATAGCACAAGTTGTTGAAAAAAAAATCACCAGGACTCGCAGGCCCAAAAAATTATTGGGCGAGGTTTCTCATTGCTGGGAAGTGGTAAATCTTACGTTGGTTAGACAAGAACACAAGAACGAGAGTGTAGGACCTTATCCAGCAGTACGCTGCCCACTGCAGATAAATTCAGTATCGGTCGTTCTGAAACAATTTGCCTACGAGGAAGTAAAACTTTTCAGGACTACGGAAGCAACTCAGGATCTGATGCAGCATTATTCACCTTAGGGATACATGGAGATAAATATATGGATGGCACCTGTACTTGCTGACTATCGCTCATATTATCCATTTTTCTTGTTAATGATGTTTTTGATCCATATGTCACACCCGTGCCCCACCGTGTTTACCTTGATATCACTATCTTTCCTCTTTTTTTTACGATATCCCTGGACCTTTTTCTTTACTCCATAAGGACTCTCCATGTGAACTCGTCTCTCGATACTTTGATCCACGATCAAAGACGGTTTTTGTGTGTTCCCTGTATACTTGTAAAGTCCGGCTTGACGAAACGTTTGTAATAGTGTATAAAGTTTTGGCCTATACAACATCTGTGTTTTTATCACTTGTCTGCTTACGTTCTTCTTTGACCTTGTGATAAACCGTGCCTAGTTATCACTGTAATGGTTAACACGGCATAGAAGGCTGTGCTGCAACCCTTTTCTTATCCTGCCTCCGCATCCTTCATGTCACGAGGATCGCGAAATTGATCATCAATCCTTGCTAAAGTGCAAATCGTGCAACCGCTTCAATTTTACGTGACGGGAAGACATTACCTTCCGTTTTTTTGTACGTTTCTCCAAATTGAGCCTCTTTCATATATCAATGGAGAGAGTGCCATTTTCCCTATTTCCCTCATCTCTCCCTTTTCTTCTTGTGTTTCCATCCCTATACTGTCATCTTGCGTAATCTATCCTCTTGATCTGTCTCTTCTCACACTTTTTTTGTTTCCCTTTTTCCTTACCCTTACAACTACAAGTATTCCCTTTCAAGTACACGTTTTCTTTATCTCAGTCTGGTGTCTCTCTCATTTTCCCTTCAGACATCCTCACTTCCTAAATTTCCTAAATCTACATCTCCTCTCATCACCTTATCCTGGGTTCTTTAATTTTTAGTACTTCTCAGGGTGCGCTTATTTGTGTGGAGTTCTATTCACCACCACTTATCACCGACAATCCTCTCCTTTACTTTCACCGAAAATACCCACTACCGCAACTAACCACTCTACTCCCAATAACACTGCATTAACCACTCCCACTCCCAAATGCACTGTAAACTAATCACTCTCCTACTACTGGACACCACTGGCAATCTAACCACCCCACTACCAACAACAGCAAATAACCTATATCTCTACCCAACATCACCACTATCACTCTTCCTACGTGCCCTGTTTCACTCATCTGTTCTCTCCTTTCCTCCTCCCTCCTCTCTTATCCCTCTCTGGTCAAATACGCGGTTCTTGTGGTCTTGTCAATGACCTCACAGGAGCGACCATTCATATGGGGATCAGGCAGCTGTGTACGGACCAGGGAGACAAAAGCAGAGAGTTCCTCCTATCCCTCTTACTTCTCCCCTCTTCGCTCCTTCTCCTTTTCTCTTCTCTTTCTCCTTCTGTCTTCCCTTTAGTTTGCATTCCTCATTCTCCTGTTTACTGACTTTTTTCCTCACAATCTTCCTCTTTCCCTCTACGGGACGTCTTATTCAATAATCTCAGGCCATATTTAAGAATCGTTTGTCTGCCAATAACAGTCTTGCCAGGATAGATTTCAAGAATCAGGAAAGCGAACTTTTATTGTAATTACTGTTCTTGGAAGCGTGCGGTCCTTATTAAATTCTGGAATTAAAGCCTCAATGTGGGCAAAACGTGGCAAATTGTCGGTTTGCAAAATCTTGGAGAGATAATATTCAAGCGTAAGTCTCTCGAGAGATGTTTCGGTCTTTTATTCTCCTTGAGATGTTTGCCCGAATGTGTTTCAGATGTTTATGCTTTATAAAAATGGTGTGATAATTACTTCTAATGCTGTTGCTATGGGTTCCAATTATTTTGTTAAGAAAAATGTAATTTTCCATTTCTTGTAAAATCATTGAGATATTTTCAATACTTTTTGGTGTTTTAGTAACAGTTGGAATAGTACGTTGATATTTCTAAGGCAAGAAAGAAAATCAATGATGATGTTGATATTGTCAGTAATCGTTCGTTAACTGATGCTATGTTGTTTTCAGTAAGTCGCTGCATATAGTGGTGTTGTGTGCCACTGCTTGCAGATGTTTATCTCTTTGTTTCGTAGTTGCGAGTGAGCTGCTTGTGTGTGTGTGCTGTGTGTGTGTGTGTGTGTGTGTGTGTGAGTGTGTGTGTGTTTCGTGCGCAGCGACGTGCACTGCCTGTTACTTATACTACTAGTTATACTGCTACTTCCCACTACTCCTACTTTACACCCACTACTGCAAAGTAGTACTTGAAATTTACTACAACTATTCACTTTGTTTTTTCTTTTTCTTCTTCATTTAAGCCTTCCCTACCTTCTCTTCACTTTTCTTCTTTACTCATCATCCTCTTCCTCAACGCGTTATATGCCATTTCCGTTTTCCACTTCTCGTAATCGCCGCTTTTCTTGTCTATATTCCGTTTTTATATTCTATTTCTTGTATGCTCGCGAGTTTTGTGGGGTCTCTTCCATGTTCGCAATCCTCTTCGGTATAAACTTTGGTATACCTTAATGTTATTGTTGTCTCCTCCTAGTACAGAATTTCGTATGATGCTTCCTATTTTTTGTCTTCCGATTCCACATCTGGCTTCCACTTCTCCTACTCATTCTCCTCGCCTTCTTGTCTTCTTCTCTTCCTCTCCGCGTTCCCTTTACCATACCTCTTCCCATTACTCTTGGCATTCCCCTTTCTTCTACAGTTTACCTCCAAATCTGTTGTTTTGTTATGCTTCCTTCCCTCTTCTATCCTCTTCAATTTCCTCATGTCTGTATTTTCTCTCTTCTCCTTCTTACGTTGCCTTCTCCCTTTTCCTGGTCTGCCACTCAGGGAAGATGAGAGTGAGAGAAGGAAAGAGAGGAGAGGATGAGAGATGAGAGACGAGAGAGGAAGAGGGAGAGCGAGAGGCGAGAGAGAGAAGAGAGACGAGAGAGAGAAGAGAGAGAGAGGAGAGAGAGAGAGAAAGAGAGAGAGAGAGATGAGAGAGAGAGACAGGAGAGACAGAGAGGGGAGAATTAGATGGGAGAACAGAGAAAGAGAGATGGAGATGATAGAAGTACAGGAAGAACTGAGGGGTAAAGGAGAGAAATAATTGAGAGAGAGGATAGATGAAACAAAGAGAGGGAGAAAGAAGAGAGAGATAAGAGGAGAGAGGAGAGAGAGGAAGAGAGAGAGAGAGCGAGAGAGATCTGTATTTACAGCAGAGCTCCTTCAACTCACGGAGGGATGTGTGGTGGCCTTACTGTTATGTACAAGGACAATATTGTCAAAGTACTCACTTGGATCCACTTCGAGGAAGCGTGAAGCAAGCTTCTATACACAAGACGGGCAGAAAGCAGCAATTCACTCTGGCTGTACCCTTCTCCAGAACATAACTTCATCTGAGTTCAGTTTTCCCCAGGATCACTCGAGTATGAACACATTCGTCAACATTTAATTTTTGATGTCAACGATATAAAGTCAATTGATTCAGATGAAAATGCTGGCCACAGAGGGCTCCAACTTCATCCTGTTCCCTACTTGTATGTTTCCTAACAATAAAATTTGCTTTAAATGGAGTGAGGTATGGTAACAGCTCTTAGCTTATCAATAAAGTTAGGAAAATCCTTACCGTGTACAATAGCTTGTCAATACAGGATAGGGATCCTTAACCTGAACTTGTCAAACCTGTGGATAAAAAATGTGTAAAGAGGAAACCATACGGTAGAATGGAGAGGTTGACGAGATAGGGGTTAAGCTGAGGCTGAGGATAGGATAGAGAGAGGAGAGGAGGGAAGGGTAAGGGATGGGGTGGAAAAGAGAGGATGGAGGTGGGGGGGGTAAGAGAGGGTAGGAGGAGAGTATGGATGACTATGATATTAAAGACAGTTTCCTGATGAGTCAAGATATTGACGGCTCGCTTACTCCCCCTTAGATCAAAGCTGGCAATGGGCAAGCGTTTACAAATTTAAACCCCATCCGTTAACCCCCTGCGTTAAAGCCCCCTCCGTTACCCCCTCCTTCCTTCTCTCACCCCTGCCCCCTCTTTCCCTGCCACTCCCTACTCCTCACTCCTCCTCCTCCTCCGCCTCCGTTTTTTACCCTAGACTCTCATTATTCCTTGAGAAGTAGGTAGTTCTCTCCTCCTCCTCCTCCCACCGCTTTTCCCTCTCTTAATCTTCTCCCTAACTCCCTCCCTCTCCCATTCTCCTCTTCCCTCTATCTATTCTGTCTCTGTCTTTCACTGCCTCTCCTCCCCTCTCTATATCTGTTCTGTCTGTCTCTATGTCTCTGTCTCTGCCAGTCTGTTTAGTCTGTCTTTCTGTCTGTCTGTCTGTTCTCTCTCTCTCTCTTCTCTCTCTCTCTCTCTCTCTCTCTCTCTCTCTCTGTATGGTTTCAAATGCAATGATTGGGAAAATATTTTGCAAGATTAAGAAAAGAGACTTAGAGCGCAAGGATGAGGGATAAGTCGAAAAAGAGAAAGGGGGGAGCGGGTGGTGGAAGTGAGAAAAATAGAGAGGAATAAAGAGATAAAAAAGAGAAAGGGGATTAAAGTAAGCAGAAGAGGACAAAGCAATTTCGCTACACCTCATCAGCATCTCGCAGTGTAATTACAGGTGTGACGCATTCGTTTGGCTCCCAGTTGAGTGAAACGTTTGAGCAGAAATGTGCTTTTCTTTTGTTGTCATGTAGGCATTTTCCTTAACTAATTTTCAATGTTCGGCAAGAATATATTACATATATATATATTGATATATATATTTATATATATATATATATAATTACTATATATATATATATTATATATATTTATAATATTATATTTATGTATATATATTATATATATATATTGGCAGTTTTGAGGGGATATGTTGTGTATCTCTATACGTATATGCTTCTAAACTGTTTATTCTGAGCACCTCTGCCAAAAGCGATGATAATGTACCGTGAGTTGTGGTGAAAGTGGTGGAATGATGATGAAAGTATTTTCTTTTTGGGGATTTTCTATCTTTTTGTGGGTCGACCTGCTCTCGGTGGGAGACGACCGGACTTGTTGAAAAAAAAAAAAATATATATATATCTATATATATATATAGATATATATTATATATATATATATATACACCATATATATATATATATTATATATATATATCTATATATATAAATATATTATATATATATATATTATATACTATATATATATATATATATTACTCTATATTATTACCTTAATACTATATTAAGATATTATATATTTTATATATATATATATTTATATATATATATATATATATATATCTATAATATATATTTACTATTATATTATATATATATATATCTATATATATGTAAGTTTGGCTTGATTCTCAAGGTCGTACATCACTGTCTTACCTTCCCTTCGTTTACTCCAATGTTTCTCTGCTTTGCTTTCCTTCTTGTTTCTCCCTCCCGTCTCCATTAAGTGTCTTTTCACCTCCCTGTGTTTTCTACTTCCCTTTCTTTCTTCTCGTCTTTCCCCTCTCTTCTCCCAGATTGCCTTCCCCTCCATCTTCCTTCTTATGGAATAATTAAAGGCTGGTAAGAATTTATGTCGGAACAATCAAACGGGGTTTTCTCCTTTATTAAACTCTTTAACGAAATAGAATTTCAGAGCTGAAATTGTTCACGTTCCATTTTTATGTCTTGGTGTAACTAGAATTTTTCCCTACAAAACTGTTGGAAAAAAAAAATTCTGCCGTTTTCTAGTTAATGATTTTAGTTTTTCTTGTCGTTTTGATCGAGTTAGGTTCTATATTAAATTGTCTACAGTTTTTCTTTTTTCCAAAATATTTGGATTGTTTTACATGGCTGGACACGTTCCGTAAATCATATTTCTGGTTCAGGGAGGATAGTGTGTGTCTGTGTGTGTGTGTGGTGTGTGTGTAGTGTGTGTGTGATAGTGTGTGTGTGTGTGTGTGTTGTGTGTGTGTGTGTGTGTATGTGTGGGGTTGTGTGTGTACGTGCGATCCGTTATGTGGTTGTGAATGTGTAGATGTGTTTGCTGGTGTTTACTAATTGTCGTACAAGTGTTCCCCTGTGTGTTCGTAATGTGTTAGGATGTGTTCGCTGTGAGTTTTTAACTATGGCACTTTCTCTTGTACAAGTTCCCATTATCCACATAGGTTCTCATATTTTCCCTGGTGATCCTCTCGGTTTCCCATCCAGCAGTTCGCTTCATCCATTCATTACCATAAGTCTTAAATTAAATAGCCTAATGTCCATTATTCACACCTAAACCATTATGCCATTCGCTCAGCCGGTATTCAATGTTATACACCACTCGGGAAGTTTAAGTTCATGTACCTCCATAGTTTAAATCCTATATTCTATTGTTTAAATGATATATCTCTTAGCTTAAATTTCATATCCCTTAGTTTCTCCTTATCATTTAGTTTAACAAATCTATATTAAACGTTTTAAAACGTTCTGGCTATCATTCATACATGTTTATTTTTTTCCTCGTGTTTTTTTTCCTTGAAATCCTCTTGCGAAAAAATTTATTTGTTATTGTTGGTGTAAAAAGATAAAAGTATATCTGTGCCTTTGGCGTTGGCAAATGTCTGGAGGTGATCGAAGCATATTGGCGCATTTGTGGTCAGTTAAAATGGAACGTCCATATCTCCCAGAAGCAAGATTAGAAAGAGGAGTAGGAGAGGAGTAGGTGGAGGGAGGTGCGAGGAGGAGGAGGGGGAGGAGGAGGAGGGGAGGGAGGAGGGTAGTGAGGCGGATTAGAAGGATAGGAAAAGGGCTGATGCTTCACCATCTCTGTTGCCATTCCTGTTATTCCTCTGCTGCTGTCACCGTTGCTTTGCTGCTGTATTTGCTATCTCAGATATCCTAGCTGTTTCTACCTCGCTGCTGTTATCCACCTTTAGTTTCAACGACACTGTTTTTCCTAGTCGCTGCATGACCCATGAGTGGACACGGACCAACCACTCATTATTGTGGTATGTTCACTCACAGCATGAGAGCCCCTGACCAAAACACACGCCCCCCCTCACGAGAAAAAACCTTAAACCTCGCTTTTTTCAACGCTTTACCCTCAGTTTTTTTTGGATATCTCGTGTTAAACTTCTGATTATCGTAGGGATTTCTGCGGTAAATACGGAACGGGTTGTGAGAAAATGCGACAGTCGAGCGAATCATGGTTTATATTTAATTACGCCCAGTGCACACGAGAGAAATGGACAATTATCATTTTTTTATATAACTAATGTCTAAAATGAGTAACACAATGGAGTGAAATGTCAATGAATCTGTTTCAAGTGGAAAACACTTCCTTGTTATGTAGGTAATGTGAGATATCTTCTGCATGGGAGGTGAAGAAGAAGTGTTAAAGTTTCGTGAACAGAAAATTTAAAGTTGGAAACCCATACGAGGGTTGGTTGGTTACATGAGGGTTCAAGGCTTAACGCGGGTCATTAAGGCTACAATGTCACCTTGTCAAGCCAGTAAGAATGCTTGAACTGCTATAAAACGGGGATTGAAGTATACTCTCGGTGGGTAGGTAGGTCGTGTGTAAACTACCTATAATGTACTCACCTAATTGGGTTGCAGGGTCGAGACTCAAGCTCCCTCCTGGCCCAGCCTCTTCATTGAGCGCTACTGATCCGTCTCCTCTCTCTGTTCCTGAGCTTTGTCATATCCTCTTCTTAAAACTATGTAATGGTTCCATGCCTCACTACTTCACTTGCTATGCTATTCCACTTGCTGACAACTTGTGACTGAAGAAAATACTTCTAAGCGTTACTGTGACTCGTCGGAGTCTTCAGCTTCCAGTTGTGGACCCCTTGTCCTGTGTCTCTCTCTGGAACCATCTATCTTGTCTCACCACCTTGGTCTATTACGCAGTATCTTTTGATAATCGTTATCATGTTCTCCCTGGACCCTTCTGTCCTCCAGATGTTCGTCAGTCCGATTTCATTATCCTTTTCCTCGTACGACATCCCTTGAGCTCTGGGACAGGCCTTGCTTGCAAACCTTCTGTACTTTCTTAAATTTTGACGTGCTTGACCAGGTTGGGGTTCCAGATGGTGCTGCATATCCAGTATGGGCCTGACATACAACAGTGTACAGTGTCTTGAACGAATTCCTTATTAAGGATCGAAAAACGTTTTCTCAGGTTTGCAGGAGCCCGTATGCTGCAGCGGTTTATTTGGTTGATGTGTGCCTCTGGTGATGTGCTCGGTTTTATGGTCACCCAAGGTTTTTCCCTGAGTGAAGGTCTGTAGTCTTTGGTCCTATTAGCCTTACTCTGTCTGCGGTCTTCTTTGCCCCTCCCAATCTTCATGACTTTGCATGTTGGCTTGGATTGAATGCGAGAAGCCAGTTGCTGACACATGGCCAAGCCTCGTCCAGGTCTGTTGCAGTCCTGCCTCATCCTAGTCCGATTTAATTCTTCTCATCACTTCCACGTCATCTGCGAACAGGGACACCTCAGAGTCTGATCCTTCCATATGTCGATCAATATATAGAATAAATAGCAACTGGTCCTGAACTGACCCGGTGGGGACCAGCTCGTAAAGGCGCCCCACGTGGATACCTCTTCACGTACATGACTCGTGGCTGCCTCCTGTCAGGTATTCCACTTATCCATTGCAGTGCCCTCCCTTTTACAGAGCGCCTGATCATCCAGCTTTGCACTAATCTCTTGTGGGGAAACTGCACATAGGCCTCTTCCTGCAGTCTAGGTAAACGCATCTACACCACCCTCTCTCTCGTATGTCTTACTTCTGGTAACCCTTGTCATAAAAACTCCAGGAGGTTTGTCGATACAGGATTTGCCTTCCATGAACCCATGTGGGTTTTCATTTATAATCGTGTTCCTTTCAGGTGTTTCGACCTCACTCTCTCCTGATCATCTTCTCTTGACTTTGCACACAATACCTGTAGGGAGACACAGGTCCTGTAGTTTAGTGCCTCGTTTCTGTTTCATTTCTTAAATTATGGAGGACTACATTTAGACTGTCCTTCCATTTAATCAGGTAGTTGCCCCATTTCAAGGATGTGATGAAGATTGTGGTTAGAGGCCGCACAGATCTCTGCTACTTCTCTTACAGGACCCATGGGGAGTGTTGTCCGGTCCCATTCGCCTTTTGAGGTGTCAAGGTCACTTAAGAGTTCTTTCCTCCTCCTCAGTTTGTTTCGTTATTATGTCATCCAAACTAGTTGGTATATTACCTCTGGATGTTCCCTTCTGTGTGTTTTCCCAACAGTCCCTTCCTGTCTTACTGTAATAAACTTCTTAATTCATGTGCAGCTCCTCACATACTCCTGATCATTTCTTTGTGAGTTCTCCACTTCTGTCCTTAAATCTGATCACCTGGTCTATGACTGTTGTCTTCCTCCTGATGTGGCCTATAAACAGTTTCGGGTCAGTTCCTTGATTCTCGATGCTATGTCATTTTCTACTGTCGCTGGTGCACCCTCCTTCTGTGCGTACTCATCCTGGGCTCTGCGATGATTCTCCCTATTTTCGTGTGTTCTCTGCCTTCTGTTACTTTTTCCATTCTCTATTGCACTTTGTTTTTGCCCCTTACACCGATCGGGTAATCAGGGGCTCGTTCTGGTCTTCCCGTTGTTACTGTTGACTGGGGAATTAACGCTTTCCACTGCTCCTTGCATTTTGTTGTTAACATATTCCATCATTTCATTTACTGGCTTCTCCTGCCAGTCTCTGTTCCCACTGGACTCAGCAGGAAGTTCTTCCAACCCTATGTTGTCCCCTCTTTTATAGTCAGGCTTCCCATTCAACTCTGTTATGCTCTCCCACCTGCAGCTTCTACTATGTATTCATAGCACTGCAACTCACGTTGGTCGCTTAGCTCCTAGGGCGACTCTATCACTTGATGTCCTCAAATTTCTGAGCTGCCCAGGGTGAAACAAGGTCCAATCCTTGCTGGTTCATTCCTCCCCTCTCACTCTGGTAGTTGTCCTTAAATTGTTGGTGCAATGAGGTTTTCCTAGCCACCACGTCCAACATCCTGGCCTCTCCATGTTTCGGGACCCCATGTGGGCACCAGGTTTACCAGTAAATCTCACTGTGGTTGGAAATCCCCCATAAACAGACAACTTTGCTCTGCTGGAGTGAGCTCTTCTTGCTCACCTCAGCAAGTTTGGTACACCATTGCTTGTTGCTCTTCGTCATATTCCTCTCTTGGCCTCCTTGCAGTACTGTGGTGGGATTATACATCACTGCAATGACCACTTTGCTGTTTCCCTGACTGAAGTGTACCTGTATTGTAGTCTGTTGTGTGTGGGTGTGTGTGTGTGTGTGTAATATATGTTCATACTGTTGTCAGAGAGGTCTGAGAAGGGTTGTTGAGGTGGTTCGGAATGTTAGAGGGAATGCGGAGCGAAACAGCATGACTTCAAGAGTATATCAGTCTGTAGTGGAGGAAGGCGGGGTAGGGGTCGGCCTAGGAAGGGATGGAGGGAGGGGGTTAAAGGAGGTTTTTGTGTATGCGAGGCGGCTTGACTTCCAGCTGGGCATGCGTGAGGTGTTTGAATAGGAGTGATGGAGACAAATGGTTTTTTTAATACTTGACGTGCTGTTGTGAGTTGTGAGCAAAGTAACAGTTTATGAGGATTCAGGGGAAACCGGCAGGCCGGACTTGGAGTCCTGGAGATGGGAGTACAGTGCCTGCACTCTGAAGGAGGGGGTTGTTAATGTCTGCAGCTTAAAAACTGTAGAGTAAAGCATCCCTTCTGGCAAGACAGTGATGGAGTGGAATGATGGTGAAAGTTTTTCTTTTGGGCCACCCTGCCTTGTGGGAATCGGCCGGATGTGTTAATAAAAAAAAAAAAAAAAAAAATATATATATATATATATATATATATATATATTATAATATATAAATTTTATATATATATATATATATATATATATATTATATGCTATATTATATATATATATAATACACATCATTGGGAGGCATACATCTCCCCCGTGTATATATCCTTCGACTCAGATGATGATACCTTGTTCAGTGATGTGGATTTAACAACAAAAACTTCCACTACTAAGTCTTGTCTCTTCTCTCTTCTCTCTCGGTATTTGTCTGTCTCTCGCTCTTATTTCCCCCTCCTTTCCCTTTGTACCATTTCACTCCTTCTCACCCTCCCATTCCTTTTACCTCTTCTATTTCTCATCTCACTCCTCATCGTCTCTCCCTCAATTACCCTTCCCTCTCCCCCCCTCCCCCCTTTCCTTTCACCCTCGCTCTCACCCCTCCTTCTATTCCCTCCCCTGGACTCCTGGATGGACCAACTTGTTCTTTGATGTTTTAAGGCCTAAGCCCATGTTGGCTGTACCAGGGTAATTTTTACCTGCCCCAATTTGTCAGGTCTCTGCAGGGGTTCGGACTCTGTTGCTATGGCTCGGAGGCGCCGAGATGTGGGTTGGAATGGGGTGGGGAATGAAGGAGGGGCTTTGGGGAGGGATGATTGGGAATGGAAGGATATGAGTAGGTTGGGGATGAAAGGGTTGGGGAATGGAGCAGAGGTTAGGAGAGGGGGAAGGAGGGGTTATTCAAGGAGGACAGATAAGGAGGAGAGAGGGTTGTGGAGGGAGAATGGTTATGGAGGGGAGGGGGTGGTTGTGAAAGGGAGGGATGGGGAGTAATAAACGGGGAGTGTGGAGGAGGAAAGGAACTATTGTGAAGAATATTGTTTGGAAATTCATATTAACACTGCGGCTTTTCAGATCATAAATTTCTCTCTCTCTCTCTCTCTCTCTCTCTCTCTCTATCTCTATCCTCTCTCTCTTCTCTCTCTCTCTTCTCTCTCATCTCTCCTCTCTCTCTCTCCTTCTCTTCTCTCTCTTCTCTCTCTCTTTTCACAGGGTTTGACATGGTAGGTTAGGATCCCTAGCTTTATTGACAAGCTATTTTACCGAGTTAAGGATTTCCTAACTTTATTGACAAGCTAAGAGTCCTGTTACCTTCATCAAGCGGAATGAGATAAAGCATTTTTTATTAGATTATGGAAACATACAAGTAGGGAAGAGGATGAAGTTGGAGCCCAAAATCTGTGGGCCAGCATTGTCATCTTGAATCAACTGAATTTTTCTCGTTGACATCATTATGACTGTACGAATTGTGTTCCATAGCTCGAGTGGATCCTGAGGATTTAAATGATCTCAAGATGAAGTGGATGTTCTGGAGAAGGATACAGCCAGAGTGAAGTTGCTGTTTCTGGCCGTCTTGTGGTTAATAGAATCTGGCTTCACGCTTGTCCTCAAAGTGGTTCCAAGCTGTGGTACTTTGACAATATTGTGCCTTGTACATAAACAGTTTGGGCCGCCCACATCCCTACTGTGTTGAAGGCTCTGAGCTGATGAAATGACAGATCTATCCAGGATGAGTCAAGGCGAGAGATGAGACGTCTTGCTCTGTTCTCTACTCTGTCAAGCAGTCGCAGATGAGGGGAGGGGGGGGGGCGCAAACCAAGAATGTGGAGCATACTCAAGGTGTGAGCGAACTTGTGTCTCATACAGAATCTTGCAGCCGCTACTGTCAATCAGATACGAGTTACGTCACAGTGCTGTAAGCTTCCTGGCTG
>NC_069449.1:17654030-17676530 GCF_026875155.1 Cherax quadricarinatus
TGTGTGTGTGTGTGTGTGTGTGTGTGTGTGTGTGTGAATGTGTGTGTGTGCGTGTGTGAATTAGGACTAAGTTATATTATATTACGGATATTCTAACTAGGTTAGGTCACGTTGCTAAATTAGTTTTGGTGTAAAATATATCATTTGCATACATAATTTTCGTATATATATCTTTCGACACACTCTCTCTCTCTATCTCTTTCTCTTTAAAAAACCACTAATAACAAAGATTTTGACCCATTATTATTATTAAGTAATATCACATAGCGTCTTCGTCCCCTGATACCTGTTTGTCGTTCCATGTCCTGGTTCAGAATGGTAACACTGTAACACTGCTCTGGAAGGGTTTCACGTTGTGGTCGTGGGAGGCAACACTGCGCAGGTGAGGTGTTATGTCTTTCCTCGACGTGGGAACACTCCCTGTCCTAGGAATGACCTGGTTAAAGGATTCCTTCAAGGGAATGCAGGGGAAAACTGGGGAACGTCTTTATACTGGTGAAGGCTCTTGATCAAAGGAATTAGAGATACCATCTCCTTCTTTACATTGCATTCGATTACCTCTCCTTCCCCCATTATTCTCTGTAGGATCCCGACGTGTGCCAAAATCATTCCAAATTTTCTCCAAGCAAAGGAAGATAAATTCAGCTCCTTGGATCGAGAACCTCTCACCAGCATCAAGGCAAAATAATGTAATAAGGTAAAATAATACTATACCACAGTGGGAAAATGGCGTCGACACAATAATACAGCAAGATTAATAATAATAATAATAATAATGAAGCAGGTTAACATATTATGCAGAGAAGGTTAGACCTGGATACGTTAAAGTCTTCTCATTTTCTTTCACTCACTTTATCCAACCTTAAAGCCAGTGTGAGGAGTGTGTGTACTCACCTATTTGTACTCACCTATTTGTGGTTGCAGGGGTCGAGTCTCAGCTCCTTTCCCCCGCCTCTTCACTGGTTGCTACTAGGTCCTCTCTCTCCCTGTTCCATGAGCTTTATCAAACCTCGTCTTAAAACTATGTATGGTTCCCGCCTCCACTACGTCACTTTCTAGGCTATTCCACGGCCTGACTACTCTATGACTGAAGAAATACTTCCTAACATCCCTTTGATTCATCTGAGTCTTCAACTTCCAATTGTGGCCTCTTGTTTCTGTGTCCCCTCCCTGGAACATCCTGTCTTTGTCCACCTTGTCTATTCCGCGCAGTATTTTATATGTCGTTATCATGTCTCCCCTGACCCTCCTGTCCTCCAGTGTCGTCAGGCCGATTTCCCTTAACCTTTCTTCATAGGATATTCTCCTTATCTCTGGAACTAACCTTGTCGCAAACCTTTGCACTTTCTCTAATTTCTTGACGTGCTTGATCAAGTGCGGGTTCCAAACAGGTGCTGCATACTCCAGTATGGGCCTGACGTACACGGTGTACAGTGTCTTGAACGATTCTTGACTAAGGAATCGGAATGCTGTTCTCAGGTTTGCCAGGCTCCCATATGCTGCAGCAGTTATCTGGTTGATGTGTGCTTCCGGAGACATGCTCGGTGTTATACTCACCCCAAGATCTTTCTCCTTGAGCGAGGTTTGCACTTCTTGGCCACCTAGCCTATACTCCGTCTGCGGTCTTCTGTGCCCTTCTCCGATCTTCATGACTTTGCATTTGGCGGGTTGTAATTCGAGAAGCCAGTTGCTGGACCAGGTGTCCAGTCTGTCCAGGTCTCTTTGAAGTCCTGCCTGATCCTCATCTGATTTAATTCTCCTCATTAACTTCACATCATCTGCGAACAGGGACACTTCTGAGTCTAACCCTTCCATCATGTCGTTCACATATACCAAAAATAGCACTGGTCCTAGGACCGACCCCTGTTGGACCCCGCTCGTCACAGGTGCCCACTGTGATACCTCATCCCGTACCATGACTCGTTGTTGCCTCCCTGTCAGGTATTCTCTGATCCATTGCAGTGCCCTTCCTGTTATATGCGCCTGATCCTCTAGCTTTTGCAGTAACCTCTTGTGAGGAACTGTGTCAAAGGCCGTCTTGCAGTCCAAGAAGATGCAATCAACCCACCCCTCTCTCTCATGTCTTACTTCTGTTACTTTATCATAAAACTCCAGAAGGTTTGTGACACAGGATTTGCCTTCCATGAATCCGTGCTGGCTGGCGTTTATACTCGTGTTCCGTTCCAGGTGCTCCAGCACTCTCCTCCTGATAATCTTCTTCATAACTTTGCATACTATACACGTCAATGACACAGGTCTATAGTTTAGTGCCTCTTTTCTGTCTCCTTTTTTAAAAGTGGGAACTACGTTTGCCGTCTTCCATACCTCAGGTAGTTGCCCAGTTTCCAGGGATGTGTTGAAGATTGTGGTAAGTGGCACACACAGCATATCCGTGCCCTCTCTAAGGACCCACGGGGAGATGTTGTCCGGTCCCATTGCCTTTGAGGTATCGATGTCCCTTAGCAGCTTCTTCACCTCCTCCTCATTTGTATGTATGTCATCCAACACTTGTTGGTACATTCCTTGCTGGTGTCCCCCTCTGTTCTGTCCCCCCAAAAACCTTCCTGTCTCCAATGTAAATACCTCCTTAAATCTCATGTTGAGCTCCTCACATACTTCTTGATTGTTTCTTGTGAGTTCCCCTCCTTTCCTCAGCCATATCACCTAGTCTTTGACTGTTGTCTTCCCCCTAATGTGGCTATACAGCAGTTTCGGGTCAGACTTGACTTTCGATGCTATGTCGTTTTCGTACCGTCGCTGGGCCTCCCTCCTTATCTGTGCATACTCGTTTCTGGCTCTTCTACTAATCTCCTTATTTTCCTGGGTCCTTTGCCTCCTGTGCCTTTTCCATTCTCTGGTGCACTTAGTTTTTGCCTCCCTACACCTTCGGGTAAACCAAGGACTCGCTTTGGTCTTCCTATTATTTCTATTTCCCTTCGGAACAAACCTTTCCTCTGCCTCCTTGCACTTTGTTGTTACATATTCCATCATATCGTTTACTGATTTTCCTACCAGTTCTCTGTCTCACTGAACCTCTTGCAGGAAGTTCCTCACACCTGTGTAGTCCCCCCTTTTATAGTTTGGCTTTTCCCATTCAATTCCTGTTACCTTCTCCACTTGTAACTCTACTATATAATCAAAACTCAGAACCACGTGTTCGCCAGCTCCACGGGGCTTCTCGTAAGTGATGTCCTCAATGTCTGAACTGCTCAGGGTGAACACAAGATCCAGTCTTGCTGGCTCATCCTCCCCTCTCTCTCTGGTAGTGTCCCTGACATGTTGATGCATGAGGTTTTCAAGTACCACATCCATCATCTTGGCTCTCCATGTTTCGGGACCCCCATGTGGCTCCAGGTTTTCCCAGTCGATCTCCTTGTGGTTGAAATCGCCCATTACCAGTAACTTTGCTTTGCTCGAATGAGCTCTTCTTGCCACCTCAGCCAGTGTGTCCACAATCGCTCTGTTGTTTTCTTTTGTTACTCCTCTTTTGGCCTCCTGCAGTTCTGTGGTGGGTTATACATCATTCCAATGACTACTTTATGTTCTCCAGACTGAATTGTACTTACTATGTAGTCCCTTTCTCCAACCATGTCCATCCTTCCATTTCCTCAAATCCCCATCGGTTTTTTATGAGCAGTGCAACCCCTCCCCCTCTACCCCTTCTATCTTTCCTCAGGATCTGATATCCGGTGGGAAGATTGCATCTGTTATTGTTTTAGCGAGTTTCGTTCTGTGACTGTTATGATGTCTGGGATTTCTCGTTGATTCTTTTGTGCCATTTCCTCATATTTATTCATTATTCCATCTGCGTTTGTGTACCAAACCTTCAGATTCTTTCTATCACTGTGGTCCTGGGAGAATATTGGGGTTGGGTGAGTGAGAGCCTTGGTGGGGGTCTATGGGGGCTGTGGTGTGGGTGGGTTTATGATGGGGGGGGTGGGGTCAGAATGCCCATAGGGACAGTTGTTGGGGGTTTGAGGTTTGTGATTGGGGGTTGGTGGCAGAGGGAACAGTGTGGGGTTCTGGTTTAGATTGCTCAATTGCATTGGGATTGTCGCGGTTGGAGTCCTTCTGCGGGAGTTTCTGCGGGGTGTGTTTGCCCTTCCTCCTGTGTCTGGGTCCTGTTCATCTTCATCATTGCTTCTCATTCCTCCTTGCATTTCTGTACCCTCTCTTTCAGTGTAGTCCTTTCTTCTTGTGTTCTGTCGCAATCGAAGTTTACTCTCTGGTACCCGGGTTTGTCCCTCAGTCGGGGCTTTCTCTTGCAGGATCCGGGTTCGAGCTGATTCTTCCTTGAAAATTACTTAGACAGGCCTTTTCCTTCCATCGCAAACCCCAATTTCTCCGAAAATTTGTCACCGGGGTCATATCGCCCTCACCTATTGTTTTCATGATGCCTTCAATTTTTTTTTCCTCCTCCTGTTTTATTTCTTCAAGTTTCCCGTTTGCCTTCTTGGAGCCCGTAGACAAAAACTGACCTCTCCCTTTTTCCCCCTCCCACTGAGTCTCCATTTGCAAACCCCTGAGGTGTTTTGTTTCTTCCCCTTGAAATGTTCTTGCCTTCAGTCCCTGTCCTTGCTGAAAAATTCTATGCTCAGTGTATTGTCTTAAATGATCAGCTGTTCCCTTTCTACTGCAGTTGGGTGTTAGAGTCTGTGCATATAACATACCTTCATTGACTTCAGACCTGCATTTATCTTAGTGTGCTCCTGTCTGGCCCCACGTGGGTCTGATAGGGCCTTCGCATATGGCAATTCCCTTTGTTTCTTTCCATCCCCCTTTTCTGTGCCCGACATAGAATTTCCTGATGTCACATCTGAATTACATTTGTCTCTCTAATCTGTTTTAGTTTTTTTAGTTTTTCTTCTAACACTATATCCTAGCTTCTGCTGCTAAGACTTGTAGCCCCATTTCCTGCACTCATCAGCTATCCTCTCCTTTCCCTTATTTTGCCAAGCTCTTCAAACTTCCTTACCCCACTCTTCCTCCCCTTTTTTGGAGCTCTAAAATCCCAATCTTTCCTCCCTGGTTCGTCCACCAGATCTATGGTTTTCCACCCCCTAAGGCCACCCATTTTTGTGTGTGTGTGTGTGTGTGTGTGGTGTGTGTGTGTGTGTGTGTGTGTGTGTGTGTGTTGGGGTGGTGTGTGTGTGTGTGTGTGTGTGTGTGTGTGTGTGGGTAAGTGTGGGAAAGTGCAAGTAAGTGTGAAAGTGAAGTGTTGGCTGGTGTTACTCGTAACAGAGGAAAAACTGGGAAGGAAGGACAATATTCCAGCAAAGGAAACAAAGGTCAGATGTGTCCTTAATGGTTTTTGGGTCGCCCGCTGAGAGATGAAGTGGTCTGTGGTGCTGTGACACCCCGGTTGTGATGCTGTAGGTTTATGGTGGTTGTTTTTGATGCTTTGCTGTGGCAGAAAAAAAGGGAAATTTAATTCTTGCCTGTATCGAGGGGAATGAAAGCGACAAGGTGATAATCCTTGCTTGTACCATCGCGCTGGAGATGTGATTTTTTATGAATTCATGGATTTTATATATTTAAGAATTTTTATTTTTAATGGTAAAATTTAGTGAAAAATAACGATTGCAACACTAAAACATTTTTTTTTTTGGCTTATGTCTTTCAGAATTGCGCAAAGAGAAGGGGCAATGCTTTCTCATCCTATGAAAATCCCCCTGGATCCTTCTCTGTGCTGCTGTGATGGTGCAGTAGTCATGTGTGATAGTGATGTGTGGTGCAGTGACTCCACTGCGGTGCTGTGGTGTTAATGCATAGTGAGGGTTTTGCTAATTGCCCTCAATATTTTGCATATGGAATAACAAGTGATTCAAGTCTGCAAATAAGGGTGTCATCTCTGTCCTATTTCTCGCTGTTTTCTGACATTCTGACATGTCTGATTATTTTCTGTATTTTTTCTTGATCGTTTCTTCGAAAAAATCTGTTGGCCGAAGTTGTCCCTTTAATTTACTTTTATTACCTTGACTTGCCCTTCAGCACACTGTTTTCTCGTGGGCGGACCGGGAAAAGTCATTAAGGTTTCGTCTGAAAAGTGTGGCTTCTTCGTGAGTGCATTCGCATTTTAAAATTGGTATGAATCCCCTTGGTGGCCCCGCATAATCATAAGAGGAACTCCAAGTCGGGCCGTTGGCTTCCTATTGAATTCGGTATCCCTCTGGAGCCTGGTGAAGGACTACCCGGTCCCCCTCAGAGTTGCCTCTTTTGTATGCCTTCTGCTCCCTGTTCCACTACCCTCGTCATCCAGATGTAACCAGGTATCTGAGTGTCACACCGCAGTGGTCGCTGGCTGCTAGTGGGGTTTCGTATTCTAACTTCTCGACTTCTGCTTCAATATCAGGTCAAGGATAACAGGGTCTTCTCCGTCCCTCAGTCTCTTAGGTTCAACTTCGTGCTGGCAGTGGAAGTTCTGCTGAGTAAAATCCAAAAACTTTGCTTCCAGGTCTGCTTTTGAGGCCTAGGCTTCCTGATCAATATTGTGGCAGTTAAAGGCTACCATGTTTACTTGTTACATCAGTTCAGTCACAGGATCTTTTACATTTTTGGTGGTGAGTTTATGGGACTGCCACGACTGTCCTGGAGATTTGTACTTATAATTCATAAGACAAAGTCCGTAGGTAACAGGTAGTGTTTGGTTCGTAAGTATGCAAATCTGCATCGCTCCTTGAAGAAGCAAGTCTATCCTGCTCTTTGATGAAGCTGGTTTTCACTTCTACTTGCTAAAGTTAGTCTTCCTTATCCTTTTGTAGAAGTCTTCTCATCCCTGCTCTCGAGGAAGTTAATCTATCCTTCTCCTTGATGAAGCTAGTCTTTCTTGCCCCTTTGTAAGTCTTCTCATCCTTGATGACAGTAGCCTTGCTTGCTCTCTGTCTCTTGCCCCTTGATGAAGGTGTTCTTCCATCTCTCCTCTCACTGTCATCACCTGATAATAGAGAAGATATATATATTATATATAATATATATATATATATATATTTTTATATATATATATATATATATATATATATATATATATATATAAAATATTTTATATAATATTATATATATATATATATATATTTTATAGTATATAGGGAATTTCTGTTAGTAGAAGTTATTCTCGGTTGGATTTGAGAGGCTCTCCTGGTGAGCGAAACATTAAACTTCTAATGAGCGAGACTTCGCATTAAAGAAGCTCCTAGTGAGTGATACATGTCCTGAAAGTTTCCCATATGTTACATTAGTATCTTTATGTGCTTTACTCGGTAGTATCATGTGTGATTTACTTTCATCTCTCTCTCCCTCTCTCTCTCTCTCTCTCTCTCTCTCTCTCTCTCTCTCTCTCTCTCTCTCTCTCTCTCTCTCTCTCTCTCTCTCTCTCTCTCTCTCTCTCTCTCTCTCACTATTTCATTTTATCGTAAAGGGTTCTTAAATGGAGATATCGTAGGTTGAAAGTAGACACACTTGTAGGATGGTAAATATATTGTCAGACTGAGATGGTGAGGGATATAGCCCACTGCCTTGCCTGTCTACCCCCTGGATGGTCTCCCGCCGAGTGAGGACGGACAGAGGAATGAGCTCCTCGTGTGCATCCCGTGACGTCACACAAAGCCACGGGCCTACGAGGGGTCTCGTGTCTAAAGCACAGGATGATGCTACTGCTATGCTATATAATACTGGGAATACAGGGATCAGCAACTAAGCTGACGCTCGGTCATGGTTACGTATGTCGCCCCGACATACACTACTATACTATAGGCTGAACAGGCAGGTTGGATCTGGCTGATTCTATACAATAACAAATTCATATATAACTTAGAACTAATGGATGGTACAACATGATTTTGACGTAATGGTGTTAACGTAATCATTACAAACTATAAGAACAAATCATTATACAATATGGATGGAATTGATCGATCGATCTGTATTCATGCACTCTACGGATTCTGAGGAAGAATAATTATATACAAAGAAGTGTTTAACAGAAAGGCAGATTCGGTGCACTCAAATCAGACTGTTAATTCTCAGAAAACGGAGGGAACGTGAACACGAAAATTTCTGACAAACTGATCAGCTAATAATAAACACACAGTTGACAATTTCATTCATCTCGGACATCTAATTATACAGACTATGTACATTTAAACCCAATTCTGCGAGGGTTAGGTTACATATGCAGAATGGTTATCACTCTGGGGGGATCGAATTCCTCTGCAATGGCTAACACATGCCTTGACTGAGAGAGATCTAAGGAGTATCTACACAAGATACAACTACAATCACAGTGACTGTGGAATTACTAATTCATCTGCTAGGAGTACTCAACTCGACTATTCGATACAGTAATTCTTGGCCAAATTACTAAGTCACTAAGGGGAAACTGGTGGCTTCACAGTAAAAATAAGCTCTTCCTGGAGCAGGAATCGAATCACCATAACACAAGGGATCGGTTCTTTGGGAAATTTTTGACATCCTCGACAGTAAATGGAGGATCTGCAGTAACTACACTAACGTGTCGCGATAAAGCATCTGCGACTACATTTGCCCTTGCCGGGTAAATGTTCAAAAGGGGGATTGAACTTTTGGTTTAGTCAAGGTCCATCTGGCTAACCTTCCAGTAGGCGTTTGTTCTGGAATAAAGGTAACAGTTTTTTCCTTACTGGAGGAAAGAACAAACTGGGTTTGGGGGGGATGACTCCCCCCCCGGTTGAAAAATTAACGCTATAACAGGCAATATGAGCAAGGGAGAAGGAATCTACTAATCTCAAACTGCAAACACAGGGGGAAAAGAAATGAACACGGTGAACAATGCTGATATTCAATCTGAGTCGCACACAGTGACACGAGGTATCAGCTATAAAGAAACTACACTTAAAAACGTTAACATGTGAAAGTTATTCGAGAAATAACTCTTACAATGCACTAATTACTGTCAACTAGGATGGGACCCACCTCTGGAACATTAGGAACAACAACAGACACTCTAGTGAGAACACTAGCTGTAACAGAGACGTCTTTTCTGCAGACAGCATGTCACATCAACAAGAATGGCATTACTAGTTGCAAGAAAATCGTTTTCTGACAAGGCATCCCCTGGGGGAGAAACTACTACTCGAACTAGTAGTCATTGCAGGATAGGCTGTGCACTCAAGGCAGTCTGAGTGTCCCCGGACACTTGAGGCAAGGGAACACTATCCTGCAAGTCTGAGGTATAGGTGGAACACGGGATGGGAGTGACAGAATTACTAGTGCCGACCGCTCGGCACGTTAATAAGTAATTCATGGATCTATAGGAACTTAATCTGAACTTCACATTTCGCAGCACTTTAACAAATCTCAGATACAAGCTGTGAGAACAAACACATTGCTCAAGGGCTAGATATTGTCTTTCAGTCAGTAAGGGAATGTTAGTACTGTGGACTGATTCATATTGACTTGAAATGGAATGATACACTAAGTGACGTTCAAAAGTGACTGGGACATCTCAGTGAACTTACTGAAGGACATAAGACAAGAAAAATGGAAAGAATGACAATAAGCTTAAATGGAAGAAAATGGTTTAAAATATTCTGCATAAGTAATTAAAAATTGACAAGTTAACACAGTAAGCAAAGGACTCACACAAAAAGAATATTCAATTTAACAAACACTGAAAATCAAGAGAACTTTTACTTTTCTCAAATCTAATATGCTCAACTTTTTCTTTAATTGGGAAAAAATGGCAAAAGTGAGTTGTCTTTTCTTTCAATGCAACACGGAAATACACAATAAAATGATAAAATGGACTCAATAAACTTGTGCAAAAATTAAAACAAACACACAATTCACTGAAATTAAAAAAAAAATAAAATGACACAGACAGAATAATATACTATGCACAGAACAGAGCATAAGAAACTGCACTGTAATAAACTGTAGCAATATATCAAATAATTGCTAATCAAAAAAGTATTGCACAACACTGCATAAAATTTTCTGCAAGAAAAACTTTAATAGCAACACAATATTTGCACAAGAATTATTGCAAAATGAATCAATGTGCAATAATAAAAATTATAACACAAGAAAAGAAATATATCAAGGAATGAACACTTTAACTCTTAACTGCACTTAAACAACAAGCAAAAGAACAATTTACTTTAAAAGGAGAACTTAAAAATTGCACTAAGAGTGAATTTGTTCAATAAAACATGAAAAATAATAGGTGCAAAAAAATACATAAAAACAGGGGGTTGAACACTTACAGTGATGCAGAACACAACACATCAATATAAACACAGTACTAGGATTTTCTTGCAATGAAACTTGATGTGTGAAAAATTTTGTAAAAGTGATTTCTTGCTTTGACTTTAATAATGGCACTATTGTCTGTGGAAATAAGACAAATTAAACACTGGCTGAAAAAAGAATATGAACACAAGAATGTTCAACACACAGGGAACAAAAATAAAAATACACAAATGCTGGGAAGAAAAAAATAACAGACAACACTGAGTTGTGATGCAGAATATGAGGTGAAAAATTACTGAATTAATTCACTGGAATTCTGAAGTTTAAACACAAGTTCTATATTGCTCATATGTTGCACACACAACAAAGGAAACACTAAGTACTTACTTCAAGTGTATGAAAAGATACACAACACAAAAAGATATAAAAAAAATGCAACGAAAATTAACACTGAATTAAGGAGATTAAAAGAAATTTATGCAATCAGTACATGATAAACACTGAGTCTGATCAAGAGTCACTGAATGTCACTAAGAGAAAAATTCACTGGGGAAAACAAAGAAATGTCCCCAACACTCGCAAATGTCTCTAAAAAAAAAAAATTATCGCTGTAACACTTGAAGAATGAGATTGATGGGTTGTTATATCGTTCTGCTGCTGTCCCTGCACAGATGATCGTAGAATTGCGCTTAAATCGGCGAAAAGACAACACACAGGAGGCTTTTAAAGATGGCGCGACACACTCTAGCTCTTGACCCCCTATGTGGTCCTTAAAATATGGGGCTACAAACCCCTTTGCAGTTTCACCAAAACACTGATGAGGAAGGTGAGTTGTAATGGCCGACTGTAGTTGGGTTTTTTGGGTTAATTGGGTGAGCGAGGCGTCTGAGACCGGCAATGGTGCGACACACGTGATCGTGAGGGCTGGGCTTATGGGTTGAACGTCGTAACCTCACTGAGGAACACCCACACGCCGCGAAGATAATTCTAAAGCCGGCTGGCTTAAAATAAACCCACGAAAACTACAACACCACAAGGATGAAAAAGGAGCACTCAGAATGCTTGGAGCTTGAAAACACAAGCGATGAAGACTACTCACGTTTGGGTTTCTTGAGTACTGGGGTAAGAAAACCCCGGGTAGTTGCTAGCTGGCTTATCTTAACCCTTCACACAGAATAGCTTGATAACTTCACACGATGAGCACAGCAGGGGTGGAAGCTGGCTTGGCAGGCAAAATAATTGGATGGAGTAGGCTAGGCGGACGGACTCGGTTGTTCTGACTCCCCCACCCAGACTGGAAACTGGCTTATTTTGCAAACTCGGGTCAACCCCTCGGGAAATAATGCAAAAAAGCAGGAAACACTAATACAAAGAGACTGACCAGTGAATAATGTAGAAGCTGGTAGAGTAGCTGGCTTGAGGTAGCTGGCTGGGTGAATCTCGGTAGTCGATAGGCCTACTGGTGACACGAAATGCCGTCTTGCTGGTTCGAAATTTTATTTTCCAGAAATCGCTGTAATCGTCAGAATTACAGGCCCTCCGATGCCACCATTTATTGTAAAGGGTTCTTAAATGGAGATATCGTAGGTTGAAAGTAGACACACTTGTAGGATGGTAAATATATTGTCAGACTGAGATGGTGAGGGATAGAGCCCACTGCCTTGCCTGTCTACGCCTGGATGGTCTGCCGCCGAGTGAGGACGGGACAGAGGAATGAGCCTCCTCGTGTGCATCCCGTGACGTCACACAAAGCCACAGGCCTACGAGGGGTCTCGTGTCTAAAGCACATGGATGATGCTACTGCTATGCTATATAATACTGGGAATACAGGGATCAGCAACTATGCTGACAATTTCATTTTGTTGTAATGCTCTTGATATTGTTATCGGTGTTTATGTTTGTGTTATTACATCTTGGTCTATGTCAATGATTTACTTTATTAGTTTGTCTTGTCCATTTCATGTTTTTATTTCGAATTTCTAAAGGGGTGTTGTGAGGCTTTGGGAGGGTAGAGGGGGTATAGTCGGGGGTTTGATAGGGTAAAGGGGGTATGATGGGGTATTTAAAAGGGAAAAAAAAAAAGTGGCCTTTTGGGGGGCTAAAACAAAGGGGGGGATTGGTAATTTTTGGAAAAGGAGGGGGGACGCGGTTGTCAGCGTGTTTGGGGGGGGAACAAGAGTTAAGAGGGGGGGGAGGAGGGGGAAAAAAAAAATAGGACAGTGGGGGTGCAGAAGGGGCAACAGGGAGGTTTTTTGGGGATTTGTTTTGTGGGTTGGGGGATGCGTGCTTTTGGTTTGCAAAAAGGCGTGATTAGGTGAGGATGGGGTTTTGTTTTGATGTATATTTTTTTGTCCATGTGGTCCTTGAAGGCAACCCTTTGAAGACTTAAAAACTTTTTGTCCAGAGAAATAACCTATCTTCCCTTCTCAAGTAATCCCTAATTACGCCCTTTTCTCAAGTGCTGTATTCCCCATAACAGGGTCGGGTTTTTCCCCCCTTAAAATACAATAATAATATAAAAATAATAATAATAATAAAAATAATAATAATAATAATGTGACATGGGGAAGCGAAATCGTTTGGAATTTCATCTCATTTAAAAAGGAATTATCGAACGGAAGAAAAGAGGGGGCCCCAAGAGCTAAAACCTCACGTAACTAACCCATAAAAGGAAATAGGTTTGGAAAGACTGCCTAACATGTGCCGTATCGCTGTGTCCTCGTACTTATGTTTTCCCCGTTTTTTTAAATTTTTGGTAATTACATTCCTTCCTCCGTAGCCTTTCTCTTCCCCAGAATCTCGAGTCGTCCCTGAGAGGGAGTCGGCTCTTAATCAAGCCTCAAGAAACGTGATACACAGCATTCGATGCCACTTCACCCGAGGCCAGAGGGGCGATGATTCCTCCGATCCTCTGCTCTTATTGTCATGGCGTTTATATTTTCTGCGGGTTTTGGTCCGTGGGGGGTTATGATTTATGTCATAGTTTATTTTATTTTGGGGGAAGGAGGTTTCGTTGTCTTGAAGAATATAAAGACTCAGGTTGGGATATTACTTCTTTGTGCTGCAAAGATCCTTCGGACAAGAGTACTTTTTTTGTCCACCACAAGGCCTGAAATGAGTCCTTATTGGATTCGTTGTTTTGTCTCCTGGAAGCGTGAAGTGAAGGTGTGCTGAACGCTGTCTTTGTCGGTTGGTAAATGGGGTTTAAAGTCTATTGACTATTCGAGGGTCATTAAGGCTGCTCTTAATTGTTCACCACCAGTTTACAACACTTTAGTCCCTAGAACTGGGGTTAAAGAAAAGTATGGGTGTGCAGTGACTGAGAAACAGACATGCAGCTCTAGGTGTATATACTTCACTGTGTTACTGGGCATGTTGTGGGTAGTTGTAGGAGGAGAGAGGAAGTGGGAAGCAGAAAGTGGGGACGGCTGAGAGAGGAATGGGGATGATAGAATGAGTGAGAACGAGAGGGAGCGGTCATAGGGATTAGATAGGGGAAGTAAGAAGGGGAGAGAGAGGAAACGGGAAAAAAGAGTAGGGGTGTGGAAGGAGACCCCATACAGAATAAGAGATAAGAGCAGAAAGGGGAGAGAAAGAGAGTGGGGAGAATGGTGAGGAAAGGGAGTAGAGAGTAAGAGGAGGGAAGTAAGAAGGATAAAATTAATATGAAGGGTAATATGGAGAGTAGAGAGGAGAGGGAGTGAGTTAACTGTCAATGTCAGTCACTGTGTGTAGTCTGACTGGCGTAGTTTTGTCTCACAAAGACAAGTGACTTATCCCAGTCAGTGTGTCACTCTGTCATCCAGTCAATGTATCGCTTACACCAGTTAATGTTAAACCCCCTCCAGTTAGTGTTCGAACCCACACCAGTTAGATCACCCACGGTTACTTAGGTTTCTCACAACTTCTCACAAGGAAGCAACAAGTAGTTACCATCATCTTTTGTTGAGATTCCCCATCCACCCATGACCTCCAGCACGCAGGTGCTTTTGTGTCAGAACTGAAGTCCTTTCATAGTTGCTTCTACTGCCACCTGTGAATAAGTTAAGTGTACACTTGAAGTTCCAGATATACTCTCTCTCTCTCTCTCTCTCTCTCTCTCTCTCTCTCTCTCTCTCTCTCTCTCTCTCTCTCTCTCTCTCTCTCTCTCTCTAAAATGACTTCAAAACGAGAGGAAATGATCGAATCAGAGTGCTAAATTCCGAGAGTTTATTGCAGTGGTTTCCGCAAGGTAGGCTTCCTAAGGCGCTCTCCTCCGCCCCATCAAAAGGACCATATCAATCACGCACTCGAGAGGGTCGTCAGCCTCCAGGGTAATATTTATCGCCTCACACCAGTTTTTTTTACCTTTCCTTCCACAGCCACGCCCACGTGTGCCTGTGAAAACCCACGGTGAAAGATGGGCGCCAATGTGGATCACTTGAAGGCTGAAGACGGATCATTCTGAGGGGCTTAAGATAAAACCCTTTAAGGTGTAGCACTGAAAAGTTAAAGAATGAACACCGGAATGCTCAAGGTGGAATCCTTGAAAGGTCAAAGTGGAAAGCATGGAAAAAAAACATTTGCCACTAAAAATCCCACGATGGATAGTTAGAAACCTTTAAGTGGAACTTTTGATGACCAATGAGGGCATGAAAGAAAGCTAAGGAAGTAATCCTGGATTACTCGAAGAGAAAAAAACCTGAAAAGCAAAACATAGAAGACTAGAGAACTTAAGATAGTACTCCGAAAAGTTCCACATGGAACATTGAAGCGCCTAAAGAGTAATACCAAAAATTTCAGGAATGGAGAGTTGGAAACCTTTTCTAGGGCAAGTAGGTTACAGTTAGCTGTCTCTGGAAAGATTAATTCGTCGCCTTCGGAAAGATAAAGCGATAACATAGAATTTTGCTGAGAATCATAAATTTTTTTGTGGAAAGAAAATAATATGTTGAGAAACACTGGGAATAAATAAACTTGCCATTTAAAAATGAGGGAGGGGAGATGTTAGATGGGGAGGGGGAGGTGCTGGAGAGAACGAGAGAGTATTCCGAGGAGCTGTTAAAGTTGAAGAAATTAAAGAGATATCATGCCTTGGGCAAGAGGAAATAATATCTAACAGGAGTAAGAAAGAGCCAGAAGTGAATGTGGAGAAGGGACAAGAAGCAGTATGTAGAATGATAGAGAGTAAATCAGTAAAAATAATAATAATTATAATAATAATACTAATGACTTCTGTAAAGAAAGTTGAATGTTAACATAAAGCAATGATTAAAAGGTAACAACGGTTAAGAAAGTGTTCCGTACTCAGGGAAGCTTGACCTGTGACTCCTGCAAATGCTTCGAGGCGACCTGCAGGAGAAACACAATGCTGCTGAAGAGAATTGCAAAAAAAGGATCTAAAAAAAGGAGGGCAGTGGTCCCCTGGAACACCTAGTTAGTGACGCTGGATGGGAGGGTAGTGCCCTCTAGAAGACCTAGTTAGTGAGGCTGGATGGGAGTGCAGTGCCCTCTGGAAGACCTAGTTAGTGAGGCTGGATGGGAGAGCAGTGCCCTCTGGAAGACCCAGTTAGTGATGCTGGATGGGAGAGCAGTGCCCTCTGGAAGACCTAGTTAGTGACGCTGGCTTAATGGGAGGGCAATGCCCTCTTGAAGATCTAGTTAGAGACGTTGGATGGGAGGGCAAAGCCCTCTGAAGGATCTAGTTAGTGAGGTTGGATGGGAGGGCAGTGGCCTCCGGAAGACCTAGTTAGTGACGATGGATGGCAGGGTAGTGACCTCTGGAAGACCTAGTTAGTGTCGCTGGATGGGAAGGTAGTGTCCTTTGGAAGATCCAGTTAATGACGCTGGATGGCAGGGTAGTGGCGTCTGGAAGATCCAGTTAATGACGCTGGATGCCAGGGTAGTGCCATCTGGAAGATCTAGTTAGTAACAATGGATGGGAGGGCAATGGCCTCTGAAAGAAATAGTGACGCTGGATGGGAGAGCAGTGCCCTCTGGAAGATCTAATTAATGACTCTGGATGGGAGGGTAGTGACCTAATTAGTAATGCTGGATGGGTATGTAGTGGCCTCTGGAAGACCTAGTTAGTGACTCTGGGTGGGAGGGTAGTGACCTCTGGAAGACCTAGTTAGTGAGGCTGGATGGGAGGGTAGTACCCTCTGGAAGACCTAGCTAGTGATGCTGGATGGGAAGGTAGTGCCCTCTGGAAGACCTAGTTAGCGACGTGGGTAGGAAAGGTAGTGGCCGAGAAATGAGTGGGAGATTGCCTGCAACATCTGCAAGGGAAGGCAGAATGTTTCTCTGCAACACGCAAATTGACTACACGGTGTATGAAGCCTGGCAGAGTAAAAGTCTACGGAAAGATAAAAAGTGTGCAGGGGAAGAAGATTGACCGATTCTGCCATGGGAGGTTGTCCAGTTCTGGAATTGAGAGGATGGAAGTTTTTGGAAGGTGAGATAGGGGTTAAAAATTTCTGAAATATGAGGTCTGACGCTCTGGAAGAAGAAATTGACGGTCACCAGGGTGAGAAGATGGCGAGATGTGGAAGAGGTTCGTCTCTCCCTCCCTCCCTCCCTCCCTCCCTCCTCTCCTCTCCTCTCCTCTCTCACTCTCTCCCTCTCACTCTCACTCTCACTCTTTCCCTCTCCCTCTCTCTCCCTCTTCCCCTCCCCCTCACTCCCTCCCCCCTCTCCCATCCCCACCTCTCTCTCTCTCTCTCTCTCCTTTACCCAATTTTACGAGCAGGTTTATTATTGTCCATGTGACCAGGAATAAAGTAACTATCCATGAGTAGTCGAAAAACAAAGCCGGACCACAGACTCGACCTCTGCATCCATAACTAGGTGAGCACACAAACACACCACCAACCTCCCTCATCCTCCTCCTCATCTTCCCCCTCCTCATCCCCCTCCTCCCTACTTCGCTATCAAAAGCGACACCTTGAGAAGCCAGTAAAGGAGAGTATCTTTAGAGGTAATTTTTATCTTCGCTTCGAAGCCTCACTACCGGCAACCTTCATGGTTGTTTTCCCTCCAGTTCCAGACACTGTTTTTCCTCGCCATCCTTTCTAGCATAACAGAAATTATCCTCGGATTCCCAAATAATCCCCTCTTACTACAGGAAATTTCTGGTGGCATTTCGGGTGGTCCATTACCAGCTCTCACTATCCAAGGGTCAGCTTAATCCTAGAGTGAACCTAACGAGGTTTTTCTTGAAATAATTACATCCAAACTTTAGCTAAATCCTAGAATGAGCGAAAGGGAAATACGATGGGAGAACATATATACAATACCTTGGTAAGTTTATTGTGATATTTCGCTAGCCAATGCTTCATCAGTTCGATACACAGATTATTTGAAAGCGTTGAAACTGGAGACAGTAATAGACTAGATAATCAGTCTCTCATCCTAGCTGTAGTTGTTCACAGACTAGGCTAGTGAGAGTAACATTTTCACAATAACGATTCCCAGATGCTGCACGTGTCTTATTCACCATCCTGTCACTAGTGAACACCATCTTTGCTACCATACGATGACACTGGTGAAATAAATCACCAGTCACTGTAACACAGACCTTCATGGACGTAGAATTAAACGAGAATAAATTGAAGTTGGACTTTTATAAACAATGCCTCAACCTCATTATTTAAGAAAAAAAGACATGTATTCCCCATTTTCTTCTATTTCTTTGAATTCTCAATTCCTAGGTAATCGTTAGTTCACTGGATGATCTAGCTTCTGAAGACTGCGTATACCGAGAGGCTTCAAACTCCGCTTCCTAACCCTCCCAGGGGTAGCATGCCCTTGGATAGCTCCTGTATTTTAGCATAATCTCGAATCATTTTTATAAAAAATATATTCTTTCACCTTACCCCTCTCCCTCTGTTTTCTTCCTCTTCCTCTCTCCTCTCTCTCTCTCTCTCTCTCTCTCTCTCTCTCTCTCTCTCTCTCTCTCTCTCTCTCTCTCTCTCTTCTCTTTTTTTTTTTTTTTTTTTTTTTTTTACACAGGGTTTGACAAGGTTAAGGATCCCTAGCTTTATTGACAAGCTATTTATAGGTTAAGGATTCCTAACTTTATTGGCAAGCTAAGAGCTGTTACCTACATCAGCTCTCTCTTTCTCCACTTCCTATCTTTTCTTCTCCCCTTTACGTCGTCTTTTCCCCCTCACCCTTCTCCTCCCCCTTTCCTCAGTTTCCACTTCCCAGATTCTACAAAATTGGGATCAGCAAATCTTGTCTTGAAACGCTGTGACCAGACAACCGTGTCAAATGGGAAAAAATAGGAAGGATCCTTTGAGGATTTCTGTTCAGTGACAGTCACACCAGAGCTACAGAGAGAGAGAGAGAGAGAGAGAGAGAGAGAGAGAGAGAGAGAGAGGGGGGGGGGGGGGGGGGGAGACAGAGGGCCCATGCCCTCTGACTGGAAAAAATAAACACAATAAGCGTAAGAAGCAGGATGAGGGTTCGGAAGTGAGAAAGGTATCGGATACGAGAGAATATGAGGTAAGTGAGGTTGAACTGGGATGAGGCTGTGCTGGAAAAAAGACTGTGAGGAAGGGTAGAGGAGATGAGGGGAGGGTTATAGCGCTGTTAGCCTGGTGCTACTACTTACGGGCTACGATGTTGGCTACTTGCCATGGAAAATAAAGTTAAAACATTGCGGCTTTTTTATATTTAATAAACAGTTTACTTAAAAAATACGGTAGAAATAAACTAGTAAAAAATAATGATAATTTCTTGAAATTCAACTATTCGCAACAATTTTTTTTTTTTTTGAAACCTAAATGAAAATTTGAATGGAATATAAATATCGTAAGGTGTATATGTCTATGTATATATGTCGAGAGTTTACCTTAATTGCTGCTTTAGGGATTAAAATATTCTTGGCTGAGGCTGAGCAATGACATGCTGCCTTAACGACCCTCATGTAGTAGACTTCAACCCCAAATAAGGTAACATGCAGTCTCAATGACCTTCGTGTAGTAGACAGATTTAATGCACCAGTATGGTGACATGCAGCCTTACTGACCCTCGTGTAGTAAACAGATTTCAAGCCCTAGTAAGCCTTACTGACCCTTGTGTAGTCGACAGACTTAAGCACCAGTATGGTGACAATGCAGTCTTAATGACCTTGGTATGGTAGACAGACTTCAAGCCTCAGCATGGTGACATGTAGCTTTAATGACCCTCGTGTAGTAGACTTCGACCCTTAATAAGGTAACATACAGCTTTTATGACCCCTCGTGTTGTAGACTGACTCCGAGCCCCAGGAACCAACCAACCAGCCAGTGCCTGAGGGAAAATCCAAATCACGACAATGCTGCTTATTTTAGATATCTTTCTTGCGGATGTCACTCAGATTTGTGTATTAGTTGTGTCATCCGTTGCTCCCATCGTCACAAGTTCGTCTCCTACGTGCGGGTTATTTGTGGATAGGGTGAGTAGAGGAGAGAATATGAGGGAGGGAAGGGGGCTGAAGGAGATGAGAGAAGGGAGCGTAGAGAAGAGAATAGGAGGGAGAATGTAGGACATGAAAGTAGGGTGTGCGCGTTTTGAAGAGAATATTAGGGAGGACGGAGGAGACGAGAGAAGAAAAGAGAACAAGATGTTGAAATAGAAATAGACAATATCTGTCTGTTGTTAGCCTTAATTAGTCTGTAATATTTCCGTAAAAAAATAACGTCATCAGAAAAAACGCACACCTCCGCTTTCATCACTCTTCCCTGCCTCCACCCAGCCACCCGTTACCACCATGCCACCCCTGCCACCCACCCATAACCGCCGCCCCCGCCGCCCACCTGCAAGACCTTCCGCCCAGGAAAGTCCCTCTGAACATGACTTTTTAATGTAATAAATCTGGTTTATCTGGTTTGAAAAATTACGCGGAAATTCACCAGAGTTATGTGAATCATAAAGTAAAATGAAGGTGAGAGCTTCTTAGAGGGGAAGCCAGGGAGCAGGAGGGCAGCAGGAGGAAGGCAGCAGGGGTGGGAGGGAGCAGGAAGAGGGCAGTAGGAGGAGGGCAGCAAGGGTGGGAGGGAAAAGGAGGAGGGAAGCAGAGACGGGAGGGGGGTAGGAGGGAACAGCCGGAGGAAAGAGAATAGAGTAACAGGGGGGTGGGATAGAAGAGGAGGATAAGCAGGGCAAGGAAAGATGGATGAAGAGGGATGGCACAGATGAGAAAGAAGTGAGGCGATACAGAGGCCAAATAAAAATATTTCTAAACATTACGCAAAAAGCTTACATTGCGCACGAAGGGAACAGAAATCTACGAATCACAAGGAAATTACTTTAAACACACACACACACACACACAAAAAAAAGATAGGTCTTCCAAAGTAATGGTGTAGGTAACGGTGAGTATCGGCAATATTTATAGTATAATCGGTACTTTTCAAATATAACGAATGTGCTTAAACAATAGCAAATATAACACTGTACCTCACAGCTGTGAGAGTTAGCTGACATATACTGACACACGAACACAGGCGTTGTCACTTGTAGCTCAGTGTTTTGCCCTCATAAGTTTAAGTGAACATTGTCTCAGATAAGACTTCGTTCAGAAAGCTGTCATCCTTACAGCGATCCTATTTCCTGGATCCCTCACGGCAGCACATATCAGGGAGATTATTCAGGAAGCAACGCATGATTCCAGCCCAGGGGTGTAGCCAGCTAACATGGCCCTGGGACTAGGCACATTGTCGGTTCCCTGGGACTAGGCACATTGTCGGGTCCCTGGGACTAGGTACATTGTCAGGTCCCTGGGGCTAGGTACATTGTCGGGTCCCTGGGACTAGGTACATTTTCAGGTCCCTGGGACTAGGCACATTGTCGGGTCCCTGGGACTAGGTACACTGTCGGGTCCCTGGGACTAGGTACATTGTCGGGTCCCTGGGATTAGGTACATTGTCGGGTCCCTGGGACTAGGCATATTATCAGGTCCCTGGGACTAGGTACATCGTTGGGTCCCTTGGACTAGGCACATTGTCAGGTCCCTGGGACTAGGTACATTGTCGGGGCCCTGGGACTAGGTACATTGTCGGGTCCCTGGGACTAGGCACATTGTCAGGTCCATGGGACTAGGCACATTGTCGGGTCCCTGGGGCTAGGCACATTGTCGGGTCCCTGGGACTAGGTACATTGTCGGGTCCCTGGGACTAGGTACATTGTCGGGTCCCTGGGACTAGGTACATTGTCGGATCCTTGGGGCTAGGCATATTGTCGGGTCCCTGGGACTAGGGACATTGTCGGGTCCCTGGGACTAGGTACATTGTCGGGTCCCTTGGACTAGGCACATTGTCGGGTCCCTGGGACTAGGTACATTGTCAGGTCCCTGGGACTAGGTACATCGTTGGGTCCCTTGGACTAGGCACATTGTCAGGTCCCTGGGACTAGGTACATTGTCGGGTCCCTGGGACTAGGGACATTGTCGGGTCCCTGGGACTAGGGACATTGTCGGGTCCCTGGGACTAGGGACATATTAGGTTCAGAAAGTTGAAACAGATAAATAAGAAGACACCAACAAAGTCCTTACAATTATTTTTTATCGGAATCAAAATATGCTTCAAATACATATTTGAATTCATACTGTTCATCAAAACACTTTATAATACATCGTTGTAGACTCATAGAAATATATGAGGTAATTAGTCCCTTAGCTTGGGACTGAGCTAACCGGGCTGAGGGACTGGTGACCTCAAACTCCTCATCTTCCACCTTTCTTCTCTACATTGGACTGAAGAATCCACTGACTGGCTATACCCAAATGTGTCACAAGTGTCTCATACATCAACTAGTCGGTTTTCTAAACTATTTATACAAAATATACAAGAATGGAGTTTTTGCCTAACGTAGCAAATTCACTAGTGGGGAAAAAAATATGATGTTCCCTCTTTGGAAAGCCTAGCCACTAGTAAATAAACCATGAAACGGGTAGAGTTCGAACCCATGGCGAGTGAGTCGTGAAACTCGAGTGCGTGAGCCACTCGACCAGCTAACCAATAAATATCTTAGTTCGTCTCCCTCTACAGTAGAGAGTAAAGATTGTTTACAGTTAGAACAAACATTTGTTCTCCTCACAGAAAAAAAAATTACCTTTCGACAATATAGATATGTTGATGTTCCACATCTTCAGTTTGAGAATTTTTAATTTTATCTTTGAGACTAATGTATGTAGATTGATTACTTTTCCAGGTATTTGAATATGATTTAATTTTTCCTACTTTTCTGTGTGTTTCTTCAAAGATTTTAGATTTTCAGTATCCATTTATTACAATAAAGTACTTTTATTTAAGT
>NC_069449.1:17681530-17709030 GCF_026875155.1 Cherax quadricarinatus
CCGTGTCTGGCCAAAAACATAGCCGTATTTAACAATGAACACACCCGTGTCTGGCTACAAGTACAGTCCTGTCTGGCCACAAACACAGCCGTTTCTAACCACAAACGCGGCTTAGGCTGGCCACAAACACAACCGTGTCTAGAAGATAAACACAGCTATGTCTGGCTACAAGTACAACCATGTCTAGTAAACAAACATACCCGTGTCTAGCAGACAAACACTCCCGTGTCTGGCCACAAACACAGCCGTGTCAGGCCCATAATTTTCAACCCAGAGAGAGTCATTTCGTTGTAAACGTCACGCAGACGTGTATTTCAACTGCCGAAATGCAACAGGTTGTGGCTCCCGAAATTGCACTGCCAAGCGATGTACACAGTGCCAGCGTCAACCTTAAATACCACGGGATGACAATTTTATAGTATAGTACTGAATGGTATTGTAATGTTATTTTTTACTTTAGAGACGAAAATGATTGATGCTGATGCATCTTAGGCAGCTTTATGTTTATGTGAGTTGTAACCCTTAGTCTCCCAGCACTTGTCGGAAGCTTTAAAGTGACCCTTAGTGTTAGTTTCAGCTACTAAGGGGCATATGTAACCCCTTAGTAGCATACTTAGCCCTTAAATATGCTACTAACCTCTTACTAGCAGCTTGAAGGCCTTAGTGGCAAGTTTATTGAGAACTGCATCACCTTGTGCCATTTTAAACCAGTAGTGACAGTTTTAGCTCCCTAGTGGCAGTCCTAGAAGTCATTTTAGCTCCTTATTGGTTATCTTAGCTTTCTAAAGACAGTTTTAGCTCTTTAGCGAGAGCTTTAGAAACTTTCAGTGGAAGGACCGAAGCCTTGGCTTTAAATTTCTTCTGAATCACTTCACATCTGATACTTTCTTGTATAACATAGAACCATGTAGTGCATACACACCTTGTTTCATCTCTTCTGTCCATCTGTCTTTCCTTCCTTCCTTCCTTCCCTTCTCATCTTTTTCTTTTCTCTACCCTTTCTTCTTTCATCCTCTCTTCATTTTCTTTACCTTTCCTTATCCATCTTCTGCACCTCTGCTTTCCCAACAACACGAGTGTCATCATATTTTGGTTAATCTTCAAGTTTCATTTCCTGGAGTAAAGTAATACAGATATATTTTAAGCTGCTCTTTATACAACATTTTTCTGTTCAGAAAAGTAAGTTTCGGTTTATATATATATATATATATATATATATATATATATATATATATATATATATATATATATATATATATATATATATATATATACACTGATCTCTGGCTGAAGGAGACTCGAACCTACGAACCTTAGGACAAGGTACGCAGTGCTTTACCAATCTACCCACACTGGACAATACCTTGGCGTGTAGCATGAGCTACACGTTTGATCCAAGGCAGCCAGCTTTCAGGGAGAAGGCTTACAGCTTTTCATCTCATCCCCTGCATGCATCAGCCTTACTAGAGATTTGAACAATGCATAAGTGCTGTAATTGGTTAAATTCTTATCTTAAAGTTGTATATTGATAAATCATCTCTGGTAATCACTTATATCGCTGAAATTACAATTCTGGAATCAGTAAATAAAAAAAAAAATTTGAAAGCATAGAATTTTTTTTGACTAAGAACGGAAAATCTTGCATGAAAAAATGAAAAAGGAAAATAGAGGATACTAAGTCGAAGTCATTATCTGAGTGTGGGGAGATACCTATTACTGAATTCGAGTGAGAAAGGTTTTAATTAAGAAAGTTTGGAAAGAACTGGGAACTGCTGGAAGCTGTTGAGTGTGTGGGGGGAGTCTAGGGGGTGGAGGCTGAGAGATTCTGTGGGGGAGGGGGTCCTTGAGTTGTTGAGTTAGGAGGAGGAAGGGGGGGGGGAAGTTGTTGGTGAGGTATTAGAATTTTGAAGAGGGGGTAGAAAATTGGGATGGGGATTGGACGACACTAGTTAGTTCTGTATTTTCTTATTTTGATTTTGGCTTTGACTTTGCGATGTGCTAAACTCACGCGGGTCATGCAGCGCACAGAGCGGCGAATGAAGGCTTGATCCTCCTTTCACCGAACGCGAGAAGAGCGAGTTAACAAATTGTTCTCGCCGATTTGTCGGTGCTTACACTGACGGCATGCAATACCAACTAGTTGATGAATAAGACACACGTACAACGCTTGGGTATATTTATTGCCTCTAAAGACATCTAAGCGTTGCACATCTATCGTATTCATCGATCCCGGAATTGTTGGTGGTGCAGAGAATGTTGCAGGTGAATGCATTGGTGGCTGTAGACTGAGGTATTGATGTAGAAGAGAAACCTTTTTATTTGGTTATAACTCTTTTAGAAATGCCTCTGCTAGCTCATTCAGAGAAGTCTTTGCAATTTACATTTAGAAAAAATGTGTATCGCAAGTTCCGCAAGGAAGGTCATTAAGCTGTGTTAGGGGCCTTCAAGAGTTGCCAAAGAAAGTGCTTTTGTGTGACAAGAATGTTACCCAGAGTCTTTGTGTGACAAGAACATTACCCATAGACTTTGCGCAACAAGAATGTTACCCAGAGCCTTTGTGCAATAAGAACATTACCAAGGGCCTTTGTGTAACAATGTTACCCAGAGCCTTTGTGTGACAGGAACATTACCCAGAGACTTTGCGCAACAAGAATGTTACCCAGAGCCTTTGTGTAACAAGAACATTACCAAGGGCCTTTGTGTAACAATGTTACCCAGAGCCTTTGTGTGACAGGAACATTACCCAGAGCCTTTGTGTGACAAGAACATTACCCAGGGCCTTTGTGTAACAATATTACCCAGAGCCTTTGTGTGACAAGAACATTACCCAGGGCCTTTGTGTAACAATGTTACCCAGAGCCTTTGTGTGACAAGAACATTACCCAGGGCCTTTGTGTAACAATGTTACCCAGAGCCTTTGTGTGACAAGAACATTACCCAGAGTCTTTGCGTAACAAGAATGTTATCCAGAGCCTTTGTGTAACAAGAAAGTTACCCAGGGCCTTTGTGTAACAAGAATCTAACCCAGAGCCTTTGTGTGACAAGAATGCCAAACAGGGCCTTTGTGTAACAATGTAACGCAAAGCCTTTATGTAACAAGAAAGTTACCCAGAGCCTTTGTGTAACAAGAATGTTATCCAGAGCCTTTGTATAACTAGAATGTAACCCAGAGTGGTGCAAAAACCTACACAGAGATTACTTAACCTACAGGAAGCCCTAACAACCTCATTACCCAACCCAACCAAACCTAGCCTAACCCAACCCAACCCAGCCTAGCCTAATCTAAATAACGTTCATCGAGAAATTTGCCCTAAATCTTATGTGAGAAATTGATGTTTTCCTTATAAAGACGGATTGGTATAATCACTTAGAAGAAATATACGCTGAGAGGTGTATGTCTCTCGGTGTATATACGCTGAGAGGTGTATGTCTCTCGGTGTATATACGCTGAGAGGTGTATGTCTCTCGGTGTATATACGCTGAGAGGTGTATGTCTCTCGGTGTATATACGCTGAGAGGTGTATGTCTCTCGGTGTATATACGCTGAGAGGTGTATGTCTCTCGGTGTATATACGCTGAGAGGTGTATGTCTCTCGGTGTATATACGCTGAGAGGTGTATGTCTCTCGGTGTATATACGCTGAGAGGTGTATGTCTCTCGGTGTATATACGCTGAGAGGTGTATGTCTCTCGGTGTATATACGCTGAGAGGTGTATGTCTCTCGGTGTATATACGCTGAGAGGTGTATGTCTCTCAATGTATATGCACTGAGAGTTCACTTTAACCCGTATTTTAGAGATTAAGGAATTCGTGACTGTGGTGAACCGGCAACACGACGCCTTAAAGTCCCTCTTATGGTCGAAATGTCTTAAAAATGTCATTATCCAGCCAACCACGGTACCGTGTTCACAAGCCCACTGCAGTGTTCACAAACTCACTGCCGTGTTCACAAGTTTACTACCATTTTCTCAAGCTTACCGCCCTGTTCACAAGCCCACTTCCGTGTTCACAAGCTTATTTCGGTGCTCACAAGCTCACTTCGGTATTCACAAGCTAAATACCGTGTTTACAAGCTCACTAGCATGTTCACAAGCTCAATGCCGTGTTTACAAGCTCATTTTCGTGTTCAAAAGCTCACTGATGTGTTCATAAGCTCACTACCGTGTTTACAAGCTCATTTCCGTGTTCACAAGCTCACTGCCGTGTTCACAAACTCAATACCTTGTTCACAAGCTCACTGCCGTGTTTACAAGCTCATTTTCGTGTTCAAAAGCTCACTGATGTGTTCATAAGCTCACTACCGTGTTTACAAGCTCATTTCCGTGTTCACAAACTCACTGCCGTGTTCACAAGCTCAATACCTTGTTCACAAGCTCACTGCCGTGCTCACAAGGTCACAGCCGTGTTCACAAGCTCACTGCCGTGTTCACAAGCTCAATACCTTGTTCACAAACTCACTGCCGTACTCACAAGCTCGCTGCCGTGTTCATAAGCTCATCGCCGTGTAGAGTAACTCGGCAGATGAGCGAGGAGCCACTTGCCGTCGTAATGTACAGGCAATAGGCAATGAGTGTTACGTTTATGAGACGCAATTCTCTGTTTATTACGACTACTATCAACACTACGACGACTGCCGTTGTCCTGTTGCTCCTGTTGCATTTGTTGTTGCTGCTGCTACTGTTGCTCCTGCTCCTGTTTGTTGGTTCCGTCTGTTGCTCGAGATAGCTCTGCTCTCGCCGTTGTTTGTGGTGTCTGTTGTTGCTGTTGATTCTGTTGGTGGTGAGCCTGTTAGTACTGCTGTTGCTCACGTTGCTTGTGTTGCTGGGGCATCTGCTGCTGCTGTTAGTTCTGTTGGTGCTTCTAGTAGTGGTAATGTTGTTGATACAGCTGCTGTCATTGCTGCAGGGGAACTGTCGCTGTTTCTACTGCTGCTTCTGTTTTTGTCGTTTGCTTGTTTGTTTGTTGTTGTTGATGATGGTTTTGTGTTTTCTGCTGTTTTTGCTGTTACTGTTTGTACCTATGATGATGCTGCTGCGTCTGTTGGAGATGCTGCTGATGATTGCTGTTAAAATGATATTTTGGTGCAGTAATAATGATTGTTAATGAGTGTTATGTAATTTAATATGTTTTTACTGTTGTTGATGTTGATGGTATTGTTGATGTCAGTGTTGCTGTTGTTGTTGTTAGTGTTGCTGTTGTTGATGTTAGTGTTGTTGTTGATGCTAGAGTTACTGTTGATGTAACTGTTGCTGTTGTTGATGTCAGTGTTGCTGTTGTTGATGTCAGTGTTGCTGTTGTTGTTGTTAGTGTTGCTGTTGTTGATGTTAGTGTTGTTGTTGATGCTAGAGTTACTGTTGATGTAACTGTTGCTGTTGTTGATGTCAGGTTGCTGTTGTTGATGTCAGTGTTGCTGTTGTTGTTGTTAGTGTTGCTGTTGTTGATGTTAGTGTTGTTGTTGATGCTAGAGTTACTGTTGATGTAACTGTTGCTGTTGTTGATGTTAGTGTTGCTGTTGCTAGTATTACTACTGTTGATTTTAGTGTTGCTGCTGTTGATATTTGCTAGTACTACCCCCACTGATGTCAGTACTTCTGCTGTTAAAGTTAGTACCAGTCACCCTCGTTACTGCCTACGTCAGTACTAGTCGCCGACATCGTTACCAATCACCCTCGTTAAGAATCGTGCTGACGTCAGTAAGAGTAACCCCCTCGTTAGGAATCTTTGAAAGGTTCTGGCAACATTTTTCACAATCCAGAAGATAAGGATACATACTAGATTGAAAATATAAAAGTACCAGAGAGAGTAAACTTTTCTGCAATCCCTTACTTTACTCAGATGTTATATCATCAATGGTGCTGAATAATTTAGATGCTATTTAAAACTAATTGCGAATCCCCTCTGAAAATGTTTGCTCAGATATCTTATCATCTATATTTCATATAAAAATTTAAATGCTGTTTAACACTAACTAAAAATCCCTACAGATAAATGTTGATGGCTTTGTCTATGAAATCCAATTTAATTTTTAATGTAGGAAAGACTGGGAAAAAATGTGTGGATTAAGGTTAAAAACAACATAAATATAACATTAAATCTGGCATGAAGTCGCCTACTCTGTTAATTCATGTAAGAGATTCCGTTCATCCTGTTGTTTGGTTAAAAAAGAGGGAGACCATCGTTACATGCAAATCAGAAGTTGAACGAAATGTAATACTGTAAAAAAAATAAAATCTACAGTTGAATTTCATCAGATTGATAATACATATATACACCACATTGGTATCTTCATTTATAATAATAATAATAATAATAATAATAATAATAATAATAATAATAATAATAATAATAATAATAATAATAATCTTTTATTTCTATAAGTACATGTACAAAGTATACAGGCTTAGCTGATATCAATGTTATACTCCTTTTTAGAAAGCCACTTGTTATGCAGAGCATTTCCTGCAAATTAGGCCCCTCAAGGAAGGTTCCTTGATGTGGGTGAGGGGCTCTTGATTTAGGGAATTGGATCTGTGCTCCAGTTCCCCGAATTAAGCCTGAATACCTTCCACATACCCCCCCCCCCAGGCGCTGTGTAATCCTCCTGGTTTAGCGTTTCCACTTGATTATAATAATAATAATAATGCAAATTAGGGCAATTTTGTCTCAGGATGTGACCCACACCACTCGACTAACACCCAGGTACCTATTTTACTGATAGGTGAACATGGACAGCAGGTGCCTTGAGGAAACATGTTCTAATGTTTCCTGCCGTACCAGTGAGTCGACCTCCGGATTTCAGTGAGCTAGCGATCGAGTTCCTGCTCAGGAGGGTTCTTCAGTCCAATATAAATGTGAGCAATATACTGGGTACGATTTAAGACGAGACCGATATGGATACAGGCAGAAATACAGAATAAAAGGAGTCTTCATTGACGTATTGAGGTGAGGACTCACAAGACTCATTACGTCACTACTCTCCCTAAATATACGTCCGTATACTTTCCCCGGGTAGATCTGTTTGTGACGATACAGCCCACTATGTTGGAGATCCCTTGTCAACAAAGGATCGCGTTATGCAGCATTTGCGTCTTTATCAATAGTTTCGGTATTTCATACGATTTCTTTCTCTGAGGTGTTCAGTTCTTCATTTTTGATGGAAGCGGAGAAGATAGTTTGAGGTGCTCTATCCTCCAGCCTTGATAGAAGTTAGGTAAAAGAACACATGCAACTAATGTGGTAAGTTATTGTGGCAATATTTCACTCTCTGTGAGCTTTGCCAAGCCGTTACTGGCTTGACAAAACTCTTGGAGAGCGAAACATTGCTTCAGTAAAATGTGACATTACCTGCATCTGTGTCCTTTTACCTAAAATTTTGTTAATAATTCTAACATTATTACAAACTGATAGAAATTGTTCGTTCTATATCGATGATCAAACGTGAAGACAAAGAAACGTGTTTCGCGAGAACGTTTTGATCTCAGGAACGTTTCTTCAGATAACATGAAACCTGTCCTCATTGTTACCAGCAATATAACCTTAGATTAAACTCAGAAATGAACAACTCCTTATTCACCCATGTCATGTCTATACAGCCTTTTTTTCTATCGTGGTAGCTGAATAATTCTCCTGTAAACAAGGCGAAAAAATATATATTACTACTGGTGCCAGGAGTGACATTAAATAAATATATATCACACATGGCATGCGAAAAATGACAGCTGAATCAATTGTACATATGCTACCTTTATTTAAAAAAAAAAAGTAATTGCTGTCCAGTTCCTGGATCCATTATGTATTTCTGTAATCCTTTGATTATTGTCCACAGGATGGGTATCAGGTACATAATAAAAATGGTAAAAGTCTTTTAAAAATTCATGATACGTCTACGTTTTGGAAAGCTTCTGGTGAGCGAAAATTGTCGGAAATGAATATTTCTGGACGTTGCATATGCTTCTAATTCTAACGTCCAAAATTAAACTTCCGCATATTGTGTCTACACAATAATAATTGTAGAGATTACGCCTCTACATCCAAACTATCGCAGTCTAACGAGCTAACTACCCAACAACCAATTCCCCTGAACCTCGTTAAAACAGGTGAACTTTCATCTTCCGACTTTTCCAGCACAATGACGATTAATTATCCTAAAGCGGAATAATTAGCCAAAACGCTGCCCAATATATTAAGATGCAATTACTATGCATTATAATGTATAATATATGCATTAATACATGTTTCGACGCATTAAAATATATAATATATGCATTAATACGTGTAAATATCGAGGCGGTTATTACCTTCGTAATTGTCAGTGATGGAGAGAATATTTATTCTCAGTTGTTGATTGGGTGATTTATTGGGTGTAAAGCAATGGCTCGGGTGGTAGAGCCTTCGGTTCACATACTGAGGGTCCGTGGTTTGATCCTCGTCACTGGTGGAAAAGCTGGGCATGTTTCCTAACACATGTTGCCCTGTTCATCTAGCAGTAAGTAGGTACTTGGGTGTTAGTCAACTGTTGAGGTTCATATTCTCAGGGGATGTTAGTATACCCTAAATTGGACGGGGAATAGAAATCTTCAGATCAAGATCTTTCACACATCTTCGTTCGTCGTCAGGAGCTATACAACGTTTTAAAAGCAGCAACAGATAAATTGAGAGGAATTTTTTTTCTCAGAGGAAAGGTAGTGTTGACGCTACCTTTCCTCTGAGTGTGTGTGTGTGTATGTGTGTGTGTGTGTGTGTGTGTGTGTGTGTGTGTGTGTGTGTGTGTGTGTGTGTGTGTGTGTGTGTGTGTGTGTGTGTGTACATGTGTGTATACGCATTTGAGGGACTAACCTTTGACATCTCGAACACTATAATAAAAAAATAAATAAAAGTATCAGCGCTGGTACATCAAATGAAGGACGGCAAGAAAAACTGCTCTCGCTCACCCGTACGTCACAGACGCCGACAAACACAGTCGCAGGGGACGCAAAAGTCGCTGCTACCGGAGAACAGCGGATGACTCCCGTGAAAAACCCCGAAACATTACTGAATCTGCTAATAAGCGTCATCAAAGGCAGAATAAATTCCTATACAGTTCATCTTTTTTTTTATTTTCAAGCTGAACTCTAGCAGATAAACGTGTCCTGATTCTCGTGACGATTGCATTTACGAATCACCACTGGAAAGATCATGGTGTTTTGTGTCTCAAATCTTCCCCATTCCAGCTCCCTTTTCCATCCTGCGTGATGGAATATGACAGAGAAAAAGCATTTAATCGTACCACGGAACGGGTGGGGGATTTCAGCACATGGCAAGTGAGTCCAAAAACCCACTTCCCATGAGTTTAAACCTAGTCCGTTCAATGGTTTATTTCCAATCGTGATAGTGCAAAGCAAAGCTTTTTCGTCCCACTGTGTAACTACTGTAAAGAAGAAGGTAGCAGCATACTGCTGATGCATCCATGTTTGTTAAATATTTTTGCTTTTCTTCATTCCTTGTCCTTCCTCTCTCATCTCACTATCACCTAACCCATTCTCTCGCCCTAACTACCTACCAACTTCTGTTTCTCATTCCCGTTACCTCATACATCCCCCTCACCACTCATCCCCTCACTATAAGCCCTCTGTTACCCATCTCTTCATCCCTCGTCACCCCTACCAAACAACAGACCGTCCTTATCCCCCTACATTTTCTACCACTTTCCTCATTTCCCCTCCACCTCCTTTTACCCAACACCCCTTTACTATGGCACCACAAACACATTTCAGATAGAATGAGAGAGGGAGAGAGAGAGGGAGAGAGAGAGAGAGAGAGAGAGAGAGAGAGAGAGAGAGAGAGAGAGAGAGAGAGAGAGAGAGAGAGAGAGAGAGAGAGAGAGAGAGAGAGAGAGAGAGAGCGTACCTGGGGAAGATGTTGATATCCTCGGGGTGAAATTTGATTCCAAACTGACCATGAGGAACCACGTTGTAAATCTTGCAAACAAGGCAGCCAGGAAGCTTACAGCACTTCGACGTATCTCGGATCTGCTTGACAGTAGGGGTTGCAAGATTTTGTACAAGGCACAAGTGCACTCATACCTTGAGTATGCTCCACTTTCATAGTTTTCCTGGAGCTCATCTGCGACTGCTTGACAGAGTAGAGAACAGAGCAAGACGTTTCATCTCTCGCCTGGACCCATCCTGGATAGATCTGTCATTTCAGCAGAGCCTTCAACACAGGAGGGATGTGGGTGGCCTCACTGTTATGTACAAGGCCAACACTGTCAAAGTACCACATTTGGATCCACTTCGAGGACAGCGTGAAGCAAGCATCTATACCTCAAGACGGGCAGAAAGCAGCAGCTTCACTCTGGCTGTATCTTTCTCCAGAACATCACTTCATCTGAGATCATTCATCCCCAGGATGACTCGAGTATGAAACATATTCGTGCAACATTATAATGTCAACGAGATAAAGTTAGTTGATCAAATTAAAATGCTGGCCCACAGATGGCTCCAACTTCATCCTGTTCCCTACTTGTATGTCTCATAACAATAAAAATGCGTTCAAATGAGCTGATGTAGGTAACAGCTCTTAGCTTGTCAATAAAGTTAGGAATCCTTAACTTGTAAATAGCTTGTCAATAAAGCTAGGGATCTTTATCTTAACCTTGCTAAACCCTGTGTAAAAGAAAAAACAAACAAAGAGAGGGAGAGAGAGAGAGAGAGAGAGAGAGAGAGAGAGAGAGAGAGAGAGAGAGAGAGAGAGAGAGAGAGAGAGAGAGAGAGAGAGAGAGAGAGAGAGAGAGAGAGAGAGAGAGAGAGAGAGAGAGAGAGGAGTCAAAGCACTCCCCAGGAAGAAGTTAGTATGAAAAATTCACTTTTTGTGAACAAGTGTCAAAAGATATTTTTAATAAGGGGGGCTGCCTTTTTGTCTTTGATCTTGTAAATTAAATTTGTACTGAGCAAAATATAATTTTGTATATTTTTTTATTATCATATAATGCTTGTATAATGTTGTAATTGCAAATATTTTTTGCCTAAATAATTTTTTTTTCTTTCATCATGGATATGAATTTTGAGTAATGTTTTTTAAGAAGTTCATATGTGTTTTTATATAAAAAAACGTAAATTCTTATGACCGTTTCCACGAATAAAATGTATATTTATGCTGTGTTTTATTACGTTATGGAATATGGTCACCTGTTTGTTTCGTGTGTGTGTGTGTGTGTGTGTGTGTGTGTGTGTGTGTGTGTGTGTGTGTGTGTGTGGTGTGTGTGTGTGTGGTGTGGTGTGTGTGTGGTGTGTGTGTGTGTGTGTGTGTGTGTGTGTGTGTGTGTGTGTGTGTGTATGTGTGTGTACTCACCCGCAAGAGTTGTGTTTAAGGGGGTCGAGTATCAGCTCCTGGTCCTACCTGCTAGACCACTTTATGGGTTCGATTCCTAAAGCTGTGTATTGAATTTTGTGCCAGTACTGTTTTATCCAAGATTATCTACTTCTCTGCTACCGTAACGCTATATAAATAATTCCTTATATCCCACACGGCTCATCTGTCTTTTCTGCATTCACCAGTGTCTCCTTGACCCTCTAAGGATTTAATATGTTGTAATCATGTCTCCACTGATCTCCGACGTCGTTCAGTTTCATCAGCCTCTCATCATACAACATTTCTCTCTGTTTTGATACTAGTCTGGTAAAATGAGACTGTTAAACCAACTAAAAGAGGATCTTTAAAGCAATTTCGTGGTAATCAGTTCCGGGAATGATCTATATAATATAAATCTTCTGTATCATATTATGTAATAAAATATACCTATTGGTAAAAAAGTATGAAATGATGGGGTGTTAAGGGAAGTGGAATAATCAAACGGCTTCAAGAAGAAATAAATAAATCTTCCTTGAAGCCTTCTTAACCACTTCTCCGAGGCTATGGGTCCCACAATTTACACCAGAGATGGACCCATACTATATAGTATATATTTTATATATAAAATATATATATATTTTATATATATATATATATATATATATATATATATATATATATATATATATAATATATATATATATATACATATGTATATATATATATACATAGATATATATATATATATATATATATATATATATAATATATATATATTATATATATAATATACATATATATATATATATATATATATATATATATATATACATATATAAATATATATAATATATAATATATATATATATATATAGATATTATATATATATATATATATATATATATATACATATATATATATATATATATTTTTTTTTTTATTATCACACCGGCCGATTCCCACCAAGGCAGGGTGGCCCGAAAAAGAAAAACTTTACCATCATTCACTCCATCACTGTCTTGCCAGAAGGGTGCTTTACACCTACAGTTTTTAAACTGCAACATTAACACCCCTCCTTCAGAGTGCAGGCACTGTACTTCCCATCTCCAGGACTCAAGTCCGGCCTGCCGGTTTCCTCCTGAATCCCTTCATAAATGTTACTTTGCTCACACTCCAACAGCACGTCAAGTATTAAAAACCATTTGTCTCCATTCACTCCTATCAAACACGCTCACGCATGCCTGCTGGAAGTCCAACCCCCTCGCACACAAACCCTCCTTTACCCCCCCCCCTCCAACCCTTCCTAGGCCGACCCTACCCGCCTTCCTTCCACTACAGACTGATACACTCTTGAAGTCATTCTGTTTCGCTCCATTCTCTCTACATAGTCCGAACCACCTCAACAACCCTTCCTCAGCCCTCTGGACAACAGTTTTGGTAATCCCGCACCTCCTCCTAACTTCCAAACTACGAATTCTCTGCATTATATTCACACCACACATTGCCCTCAGACATGACATCTCCACTGCCTCCAGCCTTCTCCTCGCTGCAACATTCATCACCCATGCTTCACACCCATATAAGAGCGTTGGTAAAACTATACTCTCATACATTCCCTCTTTGCCTCCAAGGACAAAGTTCTTTGTCTCCACAGACTCCTAAGTGCACCACTCACTCTTTTTCCCTCATCAATTCTATGATTCACCTCATCTTTCATAGACCCATCCGCTGACACGTCCACTCCCAAATATCTGAATACATTCACCTCCTCCATACTCTCTCCCTCCAATCTGATATTCAATCTTTCATCACCTAATCTTTTTGTTATCCTCATAACCTTACTCTTTCCTGTATTCACCTTTAATTTTCTTCTTTTGCACACCCTACCAAATTCATCCACCAATCTCTGCAACTTCTCTTCAGAATCTCCCAAGAGCACAGTGTCATCAGCAAAGAGCAGCTGTGACAACTCCCACTTTGTGTGTGATTCTTTGTCTTTTAACTCCACGCCTCTTGCCAAGACCCTCGCATTTACTTCTCTTACAACCCCATCTATAAATATATTAAACAACCACGGTGACATCACACATCTTGTCTAAGGCCTACCTTTACTGGGAAAAAATTTCCTTCTTTCCTACATACTCTAACTTGAGCCTCACTAATCCACTCGTAAAAACTCTTCACTGCTTCAGTAACCTACCTCCTACACCATACACTTGCAACATCTGCCACATTGCCCCCCTATCCACCCTGTCATATGCCTTTTTTCCAAATCCATAAATGCCACAAAGACCTCTTTAGCCTTATCTAAATACTGTTCACTTATATGTTTCACTGTAAACACCTGGTCCACACACCCCCTACCTTTCCTAAAGCCTCCTTGTTCATCTGCTATCCTATTCTCCGTCTTACTCTTAATTCTTTCAATTATAACTCTACCATACACTTTACCAGGTACACTCAACAGACTTATCCCCCTATAATTTTTGCACTCTCTTTTATATATATATATGTGTGTGTGTGTGTGTGTGTGTGTGTGTGTGTGTGTGTGTGTGTGTGTAGTGTTGAAGTGTTCAGCAGAAGTTTATGGTTACAGGTAAGTAGGTGCGGAAGGGAGGAAGAGTGATTGGTGAAATGATGAGGCAAAGAGAGTAGTAAAAAGAAAAGGTTAGCATATGAGAGGTTTTTACAAAATAGAAGTGATACAAGGAGGGAGAAGTATATGATGAGGATAAGAGAGTGGTGAAGGAATGTAAAAACGAAAGCAAATAAGAGAGTTGGTGAGATGCTATCAACAAATTTTGTTGAGAATAAGAAAAAGTATTGTAGTGAGATTAATAAGTTGAGAAAACCTAGGGAAGGAATGGATTTAACAATTAAAAATAGGAGAGTTGTTAGAATGAAAGTTGAATGTTTTATGATAAGGAAGCTGTGATTTCGTGCATTGGGCAGGGAGGAATAACATATTGGCGAGATCAAGAGTCAGTTGTGAGTGCGGGTGAGGGGCGTGAGGAAGTGGATAGAATGACAGGGCGTAAAGCAGCTGAGGCTGATGAGATAAAGACAGAAATGTTAAAAAATGGTGAGGATATAGTTTTGGAGTGGTTGATGTTTTAATTTAATAAATGTATGGAAGAGGGTAAAGTACCTAGGAATTGGCAGAGAGCATGCATAGTTCCTTTGTATAAAGGCAAAGGGACAAAAGAGTGTAAAAATTATAGGGGAATAAGCCTATTGAGTATACCTGATAAAGTGCATGGTAGAGTTATTATTGAAATAATTAAGAGTAAGACAGGGAGCAGGATTGCAGATGAGCAAGGAGGCTTTAGGAAGGGTAGGGGGTATGCAGACGACCAAGTGTTAACAGTGAAACATATAGGTGAACAGTACTTAGATAAGAGTAAAGAGTTTTTCTGCATTTATGGATCTGGAAAAGGCGTATGATAGGGTAGATAGGGAGGCAATGTTGCAGATGTGGGAATAGGAGATAGGTTACTGAAAGCAGTAAAGACTTTTTACGAGGATAGTGAGGCTCAGTTAGAGTTTGTAGGAGAGAGGGAGATAATTTCCAAGTAAAAATAAGCCTTAGACAAGGATGTGTGATGTCACTATGGTTGTTCAATATATTTATAGATTGAGTTGTAAGAAAATTGAATGCTCGGGTGTTGGCAAGAGGTGTGGGGTTAATAGAAATATAATCTAACACAAAGTGGGAGTTGTCACAGTTACTTTTTGCTGATGACACTGTGATCTTGTGAGATTCCGAAGAGAAGTTGCACAGGTTGGTGGACGAGTTTGGTAGGGTATGTTAAAGAAGGAAATTAAAAGTAAGCATAGGAAAGACCAAGGTGATGAGGATAACAAAAATTTAGGTAATGAAAGATTGGATATCAGAGTGGAGAGAGGGAGTATGGAGGATGCGAATGTATTCAGATATTTGAGAGTGGACTTGTCAGCAGATGGGCCTATAAGAGAGGAAGTGAATCAGAGAACTGATGAGGGGAAAAAGGTGAGCGGTGCACTGAGGAGTCTGTGGAAGCAAAGAGGAAAATGTACAAGAGTATAGTTATACCAACGCTCTTATATGGGTGTGAAGCATGGGTGGTGAATGTTGCAACAAGGAGAAGGCTGGAGGCAGTGGAGAGATATCGTGTGTGAGGGGAATGTGCGGTGTGAATATGATGTAGAGAATCTGTTGTTTGGAAATTAGGAGGATGTGCAGAGTTACTAAAAGTATTATCCAGAAGACTAAGGAGGGGTTGTTGAGCAGGTTCGGCGGAAATTTAACGATGGAACGAAATAGAATGACTTGGAGAACGTATAAATGTGTAGAGAAAGAAAGGCGTGGTAGGGGTCGGCCTAGGAAAGGTTGAAAAAGGGAAGGGGGAGCAAAGGAGGTATTATGTGCGAAGGGCTTGGACTTCCAGCAAGAGTGAGTGAGCGTGTTAGATAGGAGCGAGACAGATTTTTTTATTTGACTTGACATTCTGTTTGAGTGAGAGCAAAGTAACATTTATGTAGGGAGTCAAGGAAACCGGCAAGATGGACTTGAGTCCTGGAGGTGGGGAATACACTGCTTGCAATCTGAAGGGGTGAAGGTGTGCTTCTGGCAAGACAGTGATGGAGTGAGTGACGATGAAAGTGTTTCTTCTTTTTTCCCACTTTGCCTTGGTGGGAAATGGCCGATGTGTTATTATTTATATATATATATAATATATATATATATATATATATATATATAAAATATATATATATATATAAAAATATATATATATAATACATAATATAATATATATATATATATATATATATATATATATTATATATATATATATATATATATATATATAAATATTAACATATATAAATATTTATTTATATATATATATATATATATATATATATATATAATATATATACATAAAAATATAATATATTATATATATATATATATATATATAATATATATATATATATATATATACATATATACATATTATATATATATTTTTATTTATTTACATATATATAATATATATAATATATATATATATATATATATATATTTTATATATATATAAATATATATATATATAATATATAATATATATATATATATAATATATATATATATATATATATGATTTTAGGAATACGGCTTGACGGCTAGATTAGCGGCCACTTTTTTTTTTTAACTTGTCTGGAACAGGTTATGCAACCCGGCACTCATGTGAAACTTGCAACTTCAAAGTACCCGGCTCTTTCTGTGCTCAAAATTACATTTGAAACCTAATATGTCCTTAATTGAATGGCCGTGAGTATTCAAAGCTTCATTTTTTTTTCCTCACTTAACTGAAATTTCATACTTTTTTCTCTTCTTTCAGCATAATATTTTTTTTTTCTGTGTAGTTGCGTTTATTGCTCGCTACTGTTTTTTTTATATGTGTGTGTTAGTTAATATTTGTCAAAGGCACTTGTCGAGTCAAAGGCACTTGTCGAAAGGCATTTTGATGTGTGTGTGTGTTTGTGTGTGTGTGTGTGTGAGAGAGAGAGAGAGAGAGAGGGGAGAGAGAGAGAGATAGAGAGAGAGAGAGAGAGAGAGAGAGAGAGAGAGAGAGAGAGAGAGAGAGAGAGAACGCAGAAAACAGAAGTTCAAATTTTTTCAAATACTTTTTTTTATTTTTTTCCCTAGCAAATCAATATATATTTTGTAGTGAATTAATATCGAATGCATTTTTTTCGTCTTGCACCAAAACCAACTTATCCTTAACTTATTAAGATGTAACGCAGCATCATTTAGCTCCTCCTATCAAATAATCAGCTTCAACCAAAACTTGGTTGAAAAGACTATTCAGACAGGTAAAGCTTCATTATAAAGACGAATAGCTTAATTGAAGCTATATCCAGCCCACCCACATTTCTATCCACCTGAAGCTTTCGTAGTTGATGGCTCCTTAATGTTATATTTTACTGAATCCTCATTGCTCTACTGAAGCCTCCCAGCTCAGGCTGATAGGTTTGAACACTCCGAGTGAACACCAATCTGCGTGTGAGAGAATATCACAGGGACACATAGTTTTTGTTACCATTGTATAACTGTCATATAAAAATAGAATAGCAGCACACTTCTGATGTATCCAACTTTTCTAAATTAAAATATCCTTTATCCTCCTTATCCTCGCTACAATCTTGATAAAGAAGTACGCCCTTTTCTGCGTCTTTATATCCAATTGTGGGTTCAGTGCCTCATCCACTTGCTTCAACTTATTTAACATTGTTTTACGACAGTGTAATATAATAACTTTGTCATGTTAAGAATAATTTTCGACGAATTATTGAAAATATAAGCATTACTCTAGGCCTCACTGCTAATATATTCGTTGTTTTATAAGCAGTGGATGTCTTCCACAACTTTTAGGCCCATCTCATGTCACTAATATGTTTGTTTCCACTATTTCTAAACTCTAGTACATCTTATTTTCAAGAAAAACTTCCACTTGTAGGCTCCGCCTAACCTGTAACGTCGTCTCTTACTGCTACACCTCACTTGTGTTCCGATATTCATGGTTCTGTTTTTATACTACGGAAGTGCACCTGTTGATAGATACCTATCAATTCTTGGAGGCTAAGTAAATGAACACCTAAATATTACCTCTCTAATTCTTGCATCGTCTCTAGTATGTATATCGCCACTGCTGTATTCGACTGAAGACGCCTGCTATGCAGGCGAAACGTTTCGGCAATAATAATACCCAAGTGTTGCACATGTGTCTTACTCATCAGCTTGTCAGTATTGTATACAATTATCATAATGAAGTCTAGAGAAGTTATGGTAGTAGTGATGGAGATGTGGAGTTGATGGAGGCTTAGAGCAGTGTTTGAAGGCTGGAGTGATGGAAAGCTGGAGCAGTGAGGGGACGCTTGGAGACGTTCATAATATAATCAATCTCTTCTTAATACATGAGCCCATCGCCTCATCCCTATATCTGGCCTCATATCTCCTTGGATATTACCCTTGTGGAGTGGCCACACAAGCTATATATACTTCGCTTGTCTCTGTACCTATCCTGTACCTATCCAGCTTCCACGTACCCAACCAACACACTCGCCTCACCCTGTTCTGTATCCTCCCTGCCCACCCGCCCAGCTCCCTTGTCCTGTTTTCTCCTCTGTCCACCCATCAGTTTACTCACTCGCCCGCCCGTCCGCTCGCTGGTCACCCCGCCCACATATTCGCCCACCCACCCCCCACACTATTTTGTCTTCACACTACACCGTGTTTTCAACGTGGATTCAAAACAGTGCGTGTTTTCACTGTATTTCTGAAAACACTACTGTTTTTTTGCTGCTAGGCCTCATGCTATTATTCCAGGTAGGCCTACTGTTATTCTACCTTTTAGGCTTTCAGTTATTATGCATTTGTTTCCATTTGTATTGTCTGCTGTTAATTCTGCTTCTCTTATGCCTTCTGTTGAGATATCTGTTTATTTTCCTTTGTAATTTCTCGTTATTGCATCTCGTGTACATTTCTTATATATATATATATGTATATATATATAAATATATATAAATATATATATATATATATATATATATATATATTTAATGATAGAGTGGGAGAGGCACTGTCAAGAAATTTTAGTGAAAATAAGAATAAAATTTGGAGTTTGTTAAACAAGTTAAGAAAGCCTAGAGAACGAATGGATTTGTCAGTTAAAAACAGGGTAGGGGAGTTAGTAGATGGGGAGATGGAGGTTTTGAGTAGATGGCGAGAATATTTTGAGGAACTTTTAAATGTCGACAAAGAAAGGGAAGTGGTAATTTCATGCACTGGTCAGGGAGGTATACCATCTTTTAGGAGTGAAGAAGAACAGGATGTGAGTGTGGGGTAGGTGCGTGAGGCATTACGTAGAATGAAAAGGGGTAAAGCAGCTGGAACTGACGGGATCATGACAGAAATGTTAAAAGCAGGGGAGGGGACATAGTGTTGGAGTGGTTGGTATTTTTGTTTAATAAATCTATGAAAGAGGGGAAGGTACCTAGGGATTGACGGAGAGCATGTATAGTCCCTTTATATCAGTGTTCGCATCGCTATTGGGCCGTGCGGACGTGCTGCGCAGTAGCTCCTGATTGAGTTGGCATTTGCGCAGTGTTGACGTGTACTTGGCTCTGTGAAGACCTGTTTGCGCGCTCTCTAGAATTGAAGCAAGATGCCCTCCATCGAGCAACTTTACCAACAGCTTAAGGAAGAATTGAGGTTGGCGAATTTGGAAATTCGGCGATTGACCGAGGAGAACAAGAAGATTCGTAGTAGTCCTCCTGTTTTGAGTCCTCAGGTCAAGAAGGGAAACTGGTCAGTGGCTGGACAGCAGGGAAAGAAGTTGACGATCAAGAAGACGAATGGAAAGGTAGAAACGATGAAGAAGAAAGAGACTGCCGTGGAAACTGTTGTGGAAACATCCAATACATTCTCAGTGCTACCCGACGAATGTGAGTTGACTACTGGGAACGACACGACGAAAGACATTAAGGAAGGTAAGAATATTGTTGTTGTTGGGGATAGCCAAGTTAGGTATATGGATAGGGCGTTCTGCTTGAAGGACAGGAGTAGGAGACAGAGAGTTTGCTTTCCTGGGGCTGGGATGGAGGATATTGTTAGCCGTCTGGATGACATCATGAGAGGTAATGGGAGCAATCCTATTATCTGTCTCAGTGCTGGAGGCAACGATGTTGGCAGACGTAGGAGTGAGGACCTGATTAGCAGGTATAGGTCAGCAATAGAAATAATTAGAAGTAAGGGTGGGAACCCTCTCATATGTGGTATTTTTGCCAAGGAGGGGAGTTGGAAGTGAATGGTTGTCCAGGGCAATTGGTGTCAATTGCTGGCTGGACAAATACTGTAAGGAAATGCGGTAACATTCATTGACAACTGGGACCTCTTCTATGGCAGAAAATGACATGTATGCTAGGGATGGGGTTTCACTTATCTAGGTGTGGGGTGGGAGCACTGGCAACTGCAGTGGAGGGAGCAGTTAGGACTTTAAACTAGGAATAGTTAGTGGTATGGGTTTTGGCAGGAAAACAGTGAAGTCCCAGTGTAGTAATATTACGAGTTCTAGGGAACTAGTAATAATAAGAAACGAGATAGATATTGAAAAGCCAGGACCTTGGGTGATAAAGACGGTAAATAGGTTTAGTAGAAAAAATAGAAATGAGCAGAAGGGTAAAGAGAAAGGAGAGTCTTTCAATGTTTATTATGCTAATTGCCGTAGTGCTAGGAATAAGATGGACGAGTTGAGATTAGTTGCTAGTGTAGGTAACATTGATGTATTTGCCTTAACTGAGACGTGGTTTAATTCAAAAAGTCGGGACATGCCTGCGGAATGTCATATTCAGGGTTTTAAATTGTTCCAAGAAGATAGAAGTATTGGGAGGGGGGGTGGGGTGGCATTGTACGTCCGAGATCGCTTGAACTGTTGCATAAAAACGGGTATTAAGTCTGAAGTAACACATACAGAGTCTGTTTGGATAGAATTTTCAGAGGGGCATGAAAAACTGATTTTTAGGAGTGATATACCGTCCCCCTAACTTAGATAGGGACCAAGGGAAACTACTATGGGAGGAAATTGTTAAGGCCACAAGGCACGATAATGTAGTAATTCTAGGAGACTTTAACTTTAGTCATGTTGATTGGAATTTCTTGACTGGGAATTTAGAATCGTACGACTTCTTAGAAGTATTTCAGGATTGTTTTTTGAAGCAGTTTGTGACAGAACCTACAAGGGGAAATAACCTGCTTGACTTAGTTATGGCAAACAATGAATCCCTTGTTAATAATTTAGAAATTTCAGAGGAACTGGGTGCTAGCGACCACAAATCAATTACATTTAGCATTGAATGGAAGTACGATAGTAGCGATAACTCAGTAACAGTCCCCAGATTTCGCTTAGCAGATTACGATGGGCTTAAAGAACACTTATCATCTGTTGACTGGGGTAACGAAGAGAGCTATCAATATGACAGTTTTCTGAACACTATACATGCTGCTCAAAGAGCGTTTTATCCCATATAAAGAAATTAGATCAAATAGAAATGACCCAAAATGGATGAATAATAGCTCAAATATCTACTAGGGCATAAGAAAGGAATTTATAGGCGTATCAAAAGAGGTGAGGGTCATCTTATGAATCAGTATATTGACATTAAGAGGGACATTAAAAAGGGGATAAGAAAAGCTAAAAGGGACTATGAAATTAAAGTTGCTAGGGATTCTAAAACTAACCCAAAAAGTTTTTTCCAGGTCTATAGAACAAAAGTTAGAGATAAGATAGGTCCCCTTAAAAATAACTATGGGCACCTTACTGACAATGAGAATGAAATGTGCTTGATTTTAAATAATTATTTTCTCTCAGTTTTTACACAGGAAGACACTAACAATATTCCAGTAATTAATTTTTACAGTGGGCTAGAAGAAGATAAATTATGTAACATCAACAGTCACTAGTGAGATGGTTTTGAGGCAGATAGACAGACTGAAGCAAAATAAGTCGCCGGGTCCTGATGAGGTTTTTTCAAGGGTTCTTAAGGAATGCAAAATGGAACTCTGTGAACCATTAACTAATATTTTTAATTTATCTCTTCAAACAGGTGTAGTGTCTGATATGTGGAAGATGGCTAATGTAACTCCTATTTTTAAAACAGGGGACAAGTCGTTACCGTCAAATTACCGCCCAATAAGCCTGACCTCAATTGTAGGCAAATTACTAGAGTCAATTATAGCTGAGATTATAAGAAGCCATCTCGATAAGCATAGCTGATTTAATGATACTCAGCATGGATTCACAAAGAGGCCGGTCTTGTCTAACTAATTTATTTAACTTTCTTCAGTAAAGCTTTTGAGGCTGTTGACCACAATAAAGAATTTGATATTATTTACTTAGATTTTAGTAAGGCTTTTGATAGAGTTCCGCACCATAGACTGTTAAAGAAAGTGGCAGCCCATGGCATTGGGGAAAAGTGCTCTCGTGGATCGAGTCATGGCTCACTGACAGGAAGCAGAGAGTGTCCATAAATGGGTTAAATCGAGTGGGGATCTGTAACAAGTGGCGTTCCACAGGGATCAGTCTTGGGCCCGTTGTTGTTTATAATATATATCAATGATCTTGATGAGGGAATTACTAGTGATATGAGCAAATTCGCCGATGACACAAAGATAGGTAGGATAATTGATTCAAACGTAGATGTTAGGGAACTTCAGGAGGACTTAAACAAACTCTATTCTTGTCAGAAAAGTGGCAGATGCAGTTCAATGTAGATAAGTGCAAGGTTCTGAAGCTTGGGAGTGCCCATAACCTAGTACTTATAAATTAAATGATGTAGAACTTAGCCATACAGATTGCGAAAAGGACTTGGGGGTTATGGTGAGCAGCAACCTTAAACCAAGACAGCAATGCCTAAGCGTACGTAATAAGGCAAATAGATTACTGGGATTTATATCAAGAAGTGTAAGCAACAGAAGTCCAGAGGTCATACTGCAGCTTTATCATCATTAGTAAGGCCTCACCTTGATTATGCAGCTCAGTTCTGGTCCTCCGTATTACAAAATGGACATAAATTCGTTAGAAAACATTCAGCGTAGGATGACTAAATTAATACATAGCATCAGAAATCTTCCTTATAGAAGAAAAGATTGAAGACTCTTAAGTTACATTCACTTGTTAGACGAAGAATGAGGGGAGACCTGATCGAAGTGTATAAGTGGAAGATAGGTATTAATAAAGGGGATATAATAAGGTCTTGAGGATGTCTCTCCAAGAGAGAACCCGCAGTAATGGATTTTAAATTAGATAAGTTTAGATTTAGAAAGGACATAGGAAAGTATTGGTTTGGAAATAGGGTAGTTGATGAGTGGAACAGTCTACCTAGTTGGGTTATTGAGGCTAGGACTTTGGGTAGTTTCAAATCTAGGTTGGATAAGTACATGAGTGGGAAGGGTTGGATTTGAGTGGGACTTTCACATCAGAGCTTATTTCTTGGGTAGCATTGAAAATTGGGTTGGGTAAATGTTTTGTTAGTGGGATGAATGTAAAGGACCTGCCTAGTATGGGCCAGCAGGCCTCCTGCAGTGTTCCTCCTTTCTTATGTTCTTATGTTCTTATAAAGGGAAGGGGGACAAAAGAGATTGTAAAAATTATAGAGGAATAAGTTTACTGAGTATACCAGGAAAAGTGTACGGTAGGGTTATTATTGAAAGAATTAGAGGTAAGACAGAATGTAGGATTGCGGATGAGCAAGGAGGTTTCAGAGTGGGTAGGGGATGTGTAGATCAAGTGTTTACATTGAAGTATATATGTGAACAGTATTTAGATAAAGGAAGATAAGTTTTTATTGCATTTATGGATTTAGAAAAGGCATATGATAGAGTAGATAGGGGAGCAATGTGGCAGATCTTGCAAGTATATGGAATAGGTGGTAAGTTACTAAATGCTGTAAAGAGTTTTTATGAGGATAGTGAGGCTCAGGTTAGGGTGTGTAGAAGAGAGGGAAAATACTTCCCAGTAAAAGTAGGTCTTAGACAGGGATGTGTAATGTCACCATGGTTGTTTAATATATTTATAGATGAGGTTCTAAAAGAAATAAATGCTAGGGTGTTCGGGAGAGGGGTGGGATTAAATTATGGGGAATCAAATACAAAATGGGAATTGACACAGTTGCTTTTTGCTGATGATACTGTGCTTATGGGAGATTCTAAAGAAAAATTGCAAAGGTTAGTGGATGAGTTTGGGAGTGTGTGTAAAGGTAGAAAGTTCAAAGTGAACATAGAAAAGAGTAAGGTGATGAGGGTGTCAAATGATTTAGATAAAAAGAAATTGGATATCAAATTGGGGAGGAGGAGTATGGAAGAAGTTAATATTTTCAGATACTTGGGAGTTGACGTGTCGGCGGATGGATTTATGAAGGATGAGGTTAATCATAGAATTGATGAAGGAAAAAAGGTGAGTGGCGCGTTGAGGTATATGTGGAGACAAAAAACGCTATCTATAGAGGCAAAGAAGGGAATGTATGACAGTATAGTAGTACCAACACTCATATATGGGTGTAAAGCTTGGGTTGTGAATGCAGCAGCGAGGAGGCGGTTGGAGGCAATGGAGATGTCCTGTCTAAGAGCAATGTGTGGTGTAAATATTATGCAGAAAATTCGGAGTGTGGAAATTAAGAGAAGGTGTGGAGTTAATAAAAGTATTAGTCAGAGGGCTGAAGAGGGGTTGTTGAAGTGGTTTGGTCATTTAGAGAGAATGTATCAAAGTAGAATGACATGGAGATTATTATTATTATAATCAAGGGGGAAGCGCTAAACCCGGAGGATTACACAGCGCCTGGGGGGGGGATGTGGAAGGCATTCAGGCTTAATTCGGGGAACTGGAGCACAGATCCAATTCCCTAAATCAAGAGCCCCTCACCAACATCAAGGAACCTTCCTTGAGGGGAATGACATGGAGAGCATTTAAATTTGTAGGGGAAGGAAGGCGGGGTAGGGGTCGTCCTCGTAAAGGTTGGAAGGAAGGTGTAAGGGAGGTTTTGTGGGCGAGGGGCTTGGGCTTCCAGCAGGCGTGCATGAGTGTGTTCGATAGGAGTGAATGGAGACGAATGGTATTTGGGACCTGACGATCTGTTGGAGTGTGAGCAGGGTAATATTTAGTGAAGGGATTCAGGGAAACCGGTTATTTTTTAATAGCCTGACTTGAATCCTGGAAATGGGAAGTACAATCCCTGCACTTTAAAGGAGGGGTTCGGGATATTAGCAGTTTGGAGGGATATGTTGTGTATCTTTATACGTATATGCTTCTAAACTGTTGTGTTCTGGGCACCTCTGCAAAAACAGTGATTATGTGTGAGTGAGGTGAAAGTGTTGAATGATGATGAAAGTATTTTCTTTTTGGAGAGTTTCTTTCTTTTTGGGTCACCCTGCCTTGGTGGTAAACGGCCGACTTGTTAATATATATATACATATATATACATATATAATATATATATATATAAAATATATATATTATATATATATATATATATATATATATATATATATATATATATATATATATATATGTGAGTAGCACTGAATGGGATGCGAGTGGAATACTTGGAGATAAAACTACAAATTGCCGCAAAACCCTGAGCAACTTATAGTGCGCTTCGCCCTTTGTGACGTAATCAGTGTAAGACTTAAAAGACGCCATGCAATTAGTGGCGACCTGTAGGTGGAGAATGGGCGGGTGGGCGGGGTGAAAGTGGAGGAGAGTGGGCGGACTGGGTGCTGAGGCCCTGGAAGAGAGGAGGTAGTGACCTAAGAGAAGGAAGATGAAAAGTTTGAGTGCGTTGATGTGGTGTATAGGTGGACAAGATGGTTTTATGTAATTAATATATTCTACTTACCTCCTAAACTTCAGTTTCCTTAAGAAAAAAATACGCAATGAAATCTTTATTCAGTTAATGCATCAACTTATTTTTCGGAATTTTCGTATTTTGGGTTGATTTGTGATCCGTCATCTTCTAATTATTAGCTAATTATTATCTAATTACCTAATTATAAATAATTATCGCTTAATTATGTATAATCGACGTCTTTTGTACACTGTGAATTTTGTGAAACCTTATCTAGAATAAATCATTTCGTTTAAAACGATTGTTGTATTCACCGCGAGGCCCTAAAACCGTAAGGGAAGAACAGTGCCAGGATGAATTCGAGTTAATCAGGATTGATATAAAAGAAGAATTTGGGATCAATGCCATGGATCAAGAGCCGTTCACCAGCATCAACACACCTCCTTGAATAGTTTTCCTCATTATTATTATTATGATTATTATTATTATTATTATGATTAATATTATGGCATATTGGTCGTCTACCACCCAACTGGGGCAATCCCCCCCCCAAAAAATAATAACCACTTGAGGTCTTCTTGAAGAATTAGACAAATGTACCTTGGTATCTTTATTTGTATTCGTTCCGCCATCCCGTAGCTTTATCTGTGCAAATTCAAGGACTTAATTAGAATTGATAATTCTTCATCTTGTGGAACTGTATACCAGTCATGTATAACTTTGGCAGTTAACTGTTTCCTCGTTGAAGTGAACGGTGTGTGTGTGTGTGTGTACTCGCCTAATTGTGGGTGCAGGTGTCGATTCATAGCTCCTGGCCCTACCTCTTCACTGGCCGCTTCTGTGTGTGTGTGTATATATGTGTGTGTGTGTGTATGTGTGTGTGTGTGTGTGTGAGTGTGTGTGTGTGTGTGTGTGTGTGTGTGTGTGTGTGTGTGCGCGCTCGCGCATGTATGTGTGTGTGTGCTTACTTATTTGTCACTGTAGGTGTCGATTCGTAGCTCCTGGCCCCGTGTGTGTGTGTGATTTACGCCTATTACTAATCCACTATTCAGCTCCTCTAATTCCCCCTCACACACTAATTTCGTTGTGATAAAACTGCGTCCATGACCAAAGCACCGACGGAGGCCTTAAATTTTTATTAATAAGTAAATTTATGAAATCAACGTATTAGGAAAGGAGTTTTTGAGCGTTGGGGAAGTTTTCATTAATAAGGATTCTTCTTTGAGTAAGTTTTGAGAGCAGGACCTCAGAGTTGCCATTTGCCAGACTATTGTGGCAAAGTGGCAAATTACTGGAATTATGATGAGGGGAATTTTTAACGTGGGAAAACTTGGGTGAGAAGAGAAGGAAGAATTTTTTATAGCATTAATAATAATATAATGGGAGTAGAGAGAGAGAGAGTGGGAGGAAGTAGGAAGAATTGGAATGAAGGAAGTATTGGAGACAGCTCAAACTGTACACATTGCTTGACATGAAACACTATTCGCCTCTGTATGTTTGTGTGTGTGTGTGTGTGTGTGTGTGTGTGTGTGTGTGTGTGTGTGTGTGTGTGTGTGTGTGTGTGTGTGTGTGTGTGTGTGTGTGTGTGTGTGTGTGTTTGAGTGTGTGCGTGTGTGTGTGTGCGTGCGTGGGTTTTTCTTTTTTACTCTCTTGTTTGTACTCACATGCTCGTTATTATTGGAGTCGAGCCTTGGTTCCTGGCCAGCGTTCATAACCTCTCACTGACAAGGTTAAAACCTTCGCTCTTGTAACTGTGTATCTCCAGTATTTCTATGATCATTTTATTCAC
>NC_069449.1:17716530-17719030 GCF_026875155.1 Cherax quadricarinatus
AAACACGCTCACGCATGCCTGCTGGAAGTCCAAGCCCCTCGCACACAAAATCTCCTTTACCCCCTCCCTCCAACCTTTCCTAGGCCGACCCCTACCCCGCCTTCCTTCCACTACAGACTGATACACTCTTGAAGTTATTCTGGTTTCGCTCCATTCTCTCCACAATGTCCGAACCACCTCAACAACCCTTCCTCAGCCCTCTGGACAACAGTTTTGGTAATCCCGTACCTCCTCCTAACTTCCAAACTACGAATTCTCTGCATTATATTCACACCACACATTGCTCTCAGACATGACATCTCCACTGCCTCCAGCCTTCTCCTCGCTGCAACATTCATCACCCATGCTTCACACCCATATAAGAGCGTTGGTAAAACTATACTCTCATACATTCCTCTCTTTGCCTCCATGGACAAAGTTCTTTGTCTCCACAGACTCGTAAGTGCACCACTCACCCTTTTCCCCTCATCGATTCTATGATTCACCTCATCTTTCATAGACCCATCCGCTGACACGTCCACTCCCAAATATCTGAATACATTCACCTCCTCCATACTCTCTCCCTCCAATCTGATATCCAATCTTTCATCACCTAATCTTTTTATCCTCATAACCTTACTCTTTCCTGTATTCACTTTCAATTTTCTTCTTTTGCACACCCTACCAAATTCATCCACCAATCTCTACAACTTCTCTTCAGAATCTCCCAAGAGCACAGTGTCATCAGCAAAGAGCAACTATGACAACTCCCACTTTATGTGTGATTCTTTATCTTTTAACTCCACGCCTCTTGCCAAGACCCTCGCATTTACTTCTCTTACAACCCCATCTATAAATATATTAAGCATCCACGGTCACATCACACATCCTTGTCTAAGGCCTACTTTTACTGGGAAATAATTTCCCTCTTTCCTACATACTCTAACTTGAGCCTCCCTATCCTCGTAAAAACTCTTCACTGCTTTCAGTAACCTACCTCCTGCACCATACACCTGCAACACCTGCCACATTGCCCCCCTATCCACCCTGTCATACGCCTTTTCCAAATCCATAAATGCCACAAAGACCTCTTTAGCCTTATCTAAATACTGTTCACTTATATGTTTCACTTTAAACACCTGGTCCACACACCCCCTACCTTTCCTAAAGCCTCCTTGTTCATCTGCTATCCTATTCTCCGTCTTACTCTTAATTCTTTCAATAATAACTCTACCATACACTTTGCCAGGTATACTCAACAGACTTATCCCCCTATAATTTTTGCACTCTCTTTTATCCCCTTTGCCTTTAACAAAGGAACTATGCATGCTCTCTGCCAATCCCTAGGTACCTTACCCTCTTCCATACATTTATTAAATAATTGCACCAACCACTCCAAAACTACATCCCCACCTGCTTTTAACATTTCTATCTTTATCCCATCAATCCCGGCTGCCTTACCCCCTTTCATTTTACCTACTGCCTCACGAACTTCCTCCACACTCACAACTGGCTCTTCCTCACTCCTACAAGATGTTGTTTCTCCTTGCCCTATACACGAAATCACAGCTTCCCTATCTTCATCAACATTTAACAATTCCTCAAAATATTCCCTCCATCTTCCCAATACCTCTAAACTCTCCATTTAATAACTCTCCTCTCCTATTTTTAACTGACAAATCCATTTGTTCTCTAGGCTTTCTTAACTTGTTAATCTCACTCCAAAACTTTTTCTTATTTTCAACAAAATTTGTTGATAACATCTCACCCACTCTCTCATTTGCTCTCTTTTTTACACTGCTTCACCACTCTCTTAACCTCTCTCTTTTCTCCATATACTCTTCCCTCCTTGCATCACTTCTACTTTATAAAAACTTCTCATATGCTAACTTTTTCTCCCTTACTACTCTCTTCACATCATCATTCCACCAATCGCTCCTCTTCCCTCCCGCACCCACTTTCCTGTAACCACAAACTTCTGCTGAACACTCTAACACTACATTTTTAAACCTACCCCATACCTCCTCGACCCCATTGCCTATGCTCTCATTAGCCCATCTATCCTCCAATAGCTGTTTATATCTTACCCTAACTGCCTCCTCTTTAGTTTATAAACCTTCACCTCTCTCTTCCCTGATGCTTCTATTCTCCTTGTATCCCATCTACCTTTTACTCTCAGTGTAGCTACAACTAGAAAGTGATCTGATATATCTGTGCCCCTCTATAAACATGTACATCCTGAAGTCTACTCAACAGTCTTTTATCTACCAATACATAATCCAAGAAACTACTGTCATTTCGCCCTACATCATATCTTGTATACTTATTTATCCTCTTTTCTTAAAATATGTATTACCTATAACTAAACCTCTTTCTATACAAAGTTCAATCAAAGGCTCCCATTATCATTTACACCTGGCACCCCAAACTTACCTACCACACCCTCTCTAAAAGTTTCTCCTACTTTAGCATTCAGATCCCCTACCACAATTACTCTCTCACTTGGTTCAAAAGCTCCTAT
>NC_069449.1:17721530-17799030 GCF_026875155.1 Cherax quadricarinatus
GTGATGTGGATGGAGGGCTTTAAGAATAGAGAAATGGTAATGGTTTTGGTGGTGGTGGCTTACACAGCACTTCAACACACACACAAGGTGTTTGGGAGAGCCCCTGTCCACTACTGTTATGTCCCGTTACCCGTCATAACATTACCATTACCTCTGTGTGTGTGTGTGGTGTGTGTGTGTGTGTGTGTGTGTGTGTGTGTGTGTGTGTGTGTTGTGTGTGTGTGTGTGTGTGTGTGTGTGTGTGTGTGTGTGTGTGTGTGTGTGTGTGTGTGTGTGTGTGTGTGTGTGTGTGTGTGTGTGTGTGTGTGTGTGTGTGTGTGTGTGTGTGTGTGTGGAGTGCGTGTGTGTGTACCGTGAGCACCAGCTTGACTATGTCAAGAGCGCGCCGTGTGTTGCTGACTTTCATTACGCGTCAAGGAAGTGTTTACAGCACTGAGGGTGCGTCGGTCGTCATGTACATGTTGCAGACACGAGCCATTTATAAATCATAACTGGGTTGTATTATACATCGTAGCTGGGTTGTATTACAAGCACGAACAACAGTATCTTCGAGGTAATGGTGAACGGTATAAATAGAATATATATACCCCTCCCCCCATACACCACACACACACTACATACTATGGACGCTTTGAACAGTAATAGTTTCGTATTTCTTGCTAACGGTGCGCAAAGAGGTAGAAAAAATCTGATTTACAGAGAATATTCACCCAGTATCTGATAACTGCACTACTCGAGAGAGCACAATAAACGAGAATATTTCCAGTAGTCACAGAATACAGCAGCAGGCAGTAATGTAGTACTCAAGATCAGAGTACAGCAATCAAAATTATAGGAGGATCAGAGACAGAGTACAGCAGCAAAAGGAACTGAAATACTTAGACTGAAAGAAGCATATATTCTGAACGCTTAGTGTTTATTCTTAAGTGCAATGTGCGTATTTCAAGTTTAGATTTTTAAGCACAACTTCTATATTTTTAGAGTAATGTATATCGATAGTTAGGAAATTGCATTTAAGTCTCGTACGAACATTTCGCATCGGGCAGTTTTCAGTTCTTTCTCCAACTGTGTGTTTATAGTCTAAGTTGAGGTTTTGTTTGCCAGACGGAGGATTCTCGACCCAGGGTGTGCATTTCTGTTGAGAATTGTGCATTTTCGGTGCAGAATTCGCGATTTTCCGGCCGAGGGCGTGTGTTCAGTCAAAGGAAGCATGTAGGGCGCGTACAAACATGCCAGAACGGAGGATGGGACGAGGGATAGACTGTAAAATGAAAACAACGGCGGATGGGGAAAGGTTTCGACTGCTGCTGCTACTGCTGTATGTGTGTGTGTGTTTCTACTGTATGCCTCTGCTACTACATCTGGGATTGCTGTTTCTGCTGCGTGCTTCTGTTTTTACTGCTGCTTGCTGCTGTTATTGTTACTCCTGATCTTACTGCCGCTGTTACTGTTACGCAATATTTTCACGTTATTTTTTTTAATTATTTCAAACTTTATTTATGAAAATTTCAAATTTCCAACTAAAATTAAGATAATTTTGACTGATAATCATTAATTTACGGTAGGATTGCCTCTATTACTACTGATGCTGCTGCTGCTGCTGCTGCTGCTACTTCTACTACTACTACTACTACTACTACTACTACTACTACTACTACTACTACTACTACTACTACTACTACTACTACTACTACTACTACTACTACTGCTGCTCTTCTTGTAACTCTGGCTGCTGTTGCTGTTGGTACTGCTGTGTCTGCTACTGCTTTTTTTATTGCAACTGCTGCCAGTGCTGCTGCTGCCAGTGCTGCTCGACGTGGTTCCTGAATCTGCAGGTTATTATTGTAAACAGACGGGGGCTCACCTGCCCGCACCGTCAATATCGTATTATTCCAGCACATGAATTTCAGAGTAGGGCCAGCCCAACCGCTGGTCCCTGCCTGCCTCTGCTTGCTTGCTCCCTCCTGCCCACCTGCTTGCCAGCACACCTGCTTGCCAGCACACCTGCTTGCCAGCACACCTGCTTGCCAGCACATCTGCTTGCCAGCACTCCTACTGGCTCATGGCAGGAAGGCCTTACATCCAACAATTCCCTACTCGCCCATGTTAGGCAGGTTGTTTTCAAACCTATTCATTACACATGAATCCATCTAGCCTAATTGTTTTTTGCTATCCAAAGTATTCGCTTCAGAAATACTACTACGCAGTTTTGTTAAACTCACCTACCACTATTACGAAGCTAATTCTTCTCAATATGTAAACTAAATCAGATTTGTTCCAGTTGGAATTCACTGTTGCGAGATCAATCTCATTTAGATGTTTCCAGCATCGTATTCATATCCCGTTTACTTATTTCACATTTTCCCTCATTCTACGTTCTTCTAAACTCTTTAGGATGAGTTAATAATAGTAGGAAACAGGTAGGATTAAGTATGGGTTTCAACTAATTTATATCCAAACCATGATCATAACAATAATCAGAACACATAATTAAAACAAGAAATAACCAATCCCATATAGAGATGTAGTATGGAGTATGAAGTCTGCATGATTGCGTTGCTCACAGGTAAAGCTGAAATCTTTTAAATCCATCAAAAGTTCTCCACAAAGCTTAGGATGATAATGTTGGGAACCAACATTATCATCCTATTACATCGGCTGTAGTTTTTAAACTAAATCTCTTAAATGTAGAGAGGAACTTTATTGAGACATTTGTCCTGTGGTCCAAGTCCCTCAGCTTTCCTCAATGTCGAAGGACTAATCACTTTATTAATATCTACTTCTGCACTTGTGTAATTTACTCTATATTTCGACCGAGGAAGCCTGCCAAGCAGGCGAAACTTATCGTTAATAAAGATATCAAACTTTTGCACCTGTATTGATCGTCTATTCATCGGCATTGTACATCATTAACATAAAGCATAGTTAGATGACCGACGGACACCTGGCCGACAGGCATCTAACCGAAGGACAAATGGCTGAACGGATATGTCGCAGACAGCCATTTCGCTGAACGGACAATAGACCGAACGGATAAGTAGGTTAGGTTAGGTCAGGTTAGGTTAGATGATGAATGTCAGTTCGGCCATATGTCCATTTGGTGAAATGTCCGTCTGCAAAATGTCCGGGAGGCAGTAAATATAGTCAGGAGAGCAGGTGAAGAGAAGACGTGAGGTGCGACCCTTACTATATCAGGTGCTGTGAACCACGTAAACCTGGGGTTCCATTAATAGGATATTTCCTTGGTTTTTCAGTGTGTTTGTGTCTGCCATCTGGAACTGTATCCAGTGCCTTACCAAAGGACAGTAAACTAGTTAGGCACACACGACCCTTTGTAAAGATCAGCCCAAACTCGTTGATCAAATTATGTTCATAAGCGTGACCTTGAATTGCATCTGTTATTAATTAATTCTGTAATTTGCACACACAACCTGTTTTCAGTTATTTATTGAAGATTTAATAATTCCACTTTGAATTTACTAAGAACACATGAAAAAATGTTCATGGGGACTCGGCTTGGTTTTAATTTACTTGTTTTGTAACTATGCATTTTCAGCTTTCCCCTTCTCCCCCCCCTTCCTTATTCTCCCTTCCTTCTCCTTTCCATCCTTTCATCTCGCTTCTTCTCTTCCTCTCTCTCCCATCTTTTCCCCTCCCTCTCTCCCATCTTCTTTCCCCTCCCTTTCTCCTCTGCCTTCCACTTCCTCTTCACACCAATCAATGGCTGCTAATTGCAAGAGTTTCGTTTCCCGAGCTTCACTTTATAATGACTAATAAGCGACATTGTCCAAGGCTTCGCAAGGTTTCCCTAGCTCCGTGTCCCGTGAATTGACCCTAACGACGTAGCTGGGATTAAATTAACGCCCAAATTGAGTTAAAGCCTTCGATAGCTTTGTCGTTTCTCGTCGTGTCTGGTAGTACGAGGGCAACGACACCCGAAGACACCCCTATCCCCACAATCCTGAGGACCTGTCCAACTACACTCCATACTACCACCATCCTGAGTATCAAGAGGAACGACATCCCATACTCCCACTATTCTGAGTATCAGGAGCAAAGACACCTCATACTACCAGCCTGAGTATCAGGGGCAACAACATCTCATACTACCAGCATCCTGAGGATCATGAGCAACAACATCTCATACTACCAGCATCCTAAGGCCTCTAGCACCTACCTAACGTTACAACGACAACCAGTATTATTTCATGCTACCTGTGTGTGTGTTGTGTGTATGTGTGTGTGTGTGTGTGTGTGTGTGTGTGTGTGTGTGTGTGTGTGTGTGTGTGTGTGTGTGTGTATGTGTGTGTGTGCGTGTGTGTGTGTGTGTGTGTGTGATGTGGTGTGTGTGTGTGTGTGTGTGTGTGTGTGTGTGTGTGTGTGTGTGTGTGTGTGTGTGTGTGTGTGTGTGTGTGTGTGTGTGTGTGTGTGTGGGCGCGCCTTCCGAGTTTCCACATTTCCTTCACTAGCTGGTTTATTTATTTGCTTATTTCCTTTTTTATTTGTGTTCTCGGCAGTGGATGGAAATTAATTATGCTGTGTTTGTTGTTTGTTGTTTTTGCTCGGAACGTCCACCTGCAGGTGTTTTTTGTTTGTAGGAGGCATGAGGAAGTATTGCTTCTTTCTTCTGTTTGTTCCCTTTCGTCTTGGCTTAACCTGGGAGAAAAGGGCACAAAAGAAAAGGGATAAGAGAAAAGGGAAAAAATAATGAGAACAAGAGAACAAGGGGACAAGAAAAACGACAAAATAGAAAGGGAATAAAGGAGAAAGGAGACATGAGAAAGGCCACAAGAAACAGGGGCAAGAAAAATTAAAGTTAAATATAAACGGAGCAATAGAAAGAGAACAGGGAAAAGGGAGCAGGAGAAAGGAGGTAAAACAAAGAAGAAAAAATCGACAAGAGAAAAGAGATAAAAGAAAAGGGAGAAGAGGAAGGTACGATAAAATGTGTAGTCTTATATGTAAACAAAATTGTTTTCACTGCGGAATTAGCGCTTCCTTGTTAATATAATATTAACTTTAAATCACCTGACCTGACCTGACCTGACCTGAAGTGATGATCTTCAGTATAATCACGTGACCTAAAAAAAAATATCACCCTTTGGAACGTTTCTATATTTTCCTTACTGATGGAAACTTTTCTATTTTTCCTTTACCCCTCACATACTTTTCCTCCCTTTTTCCCCTCACCCTAATCAACTTCTTGTCCTATTTTCTCCCACAAACTCACTTTCTCCCCGTTTTCCTTATGCCTTTCTCCCCTCGCCCCAGAAATTTACCCAGTTTCACTGATCTTTTAACTGCCATTTCTTTTCTTCCTTCTTACTCACTTCATTTCTCCACTTTACTATCTCCTCCTTTCATCCTTACCTAACTTCCTTTCATACCTCTTTCCATCCTTCCTTCCTTCTCCTTCCTTCCTTCCTTCCTCCATCTTCTTCTTTCCTTCACCTCAACTTAATCCTTGTCCCTCCTTCCTTCATCTTTCTTTCTTTCTTCCTTGTTACCCTACTCTCAATATACCTCTTTAACCTCCCTTCTTTTCTCACTGCCTCCTGGTGCTCCTCATTCCTTCATCACCTCTCTCACTTCAGTGTTGTCCTATTTCCACCCTCCTTCCTTCTTTCACCTCCATTCCTTCGTCATCTCCCTCCTGGCGACACAGAAACAGCTCGTCCTGACCCCAGGCAACAAGCAGACAATTGGGGCAAGCATGGTACTCCCTTTTGAGAGTAACGCAATTACTGCGTCACCCGTTTGTTGCGTCGTCGTTTCTAATGGGCTGTCAGGGCTCTATAAAGTTGTTTGCCGTGTCTAAAAACTTTGTCGTAATGAATTTGCAATGATCTTTTGGCTGTAATGGGGAGGATGTGGTGGTAGTAGTAGAAGTGGTAATAGTGGTCGTGGTGGAGGCAATGGTTGTTTTTGGTTGTTGGTGGTCGTAGTGGTAGTGGTGGTGCTGGTCGTAACAGTAGTGATTGTGACAGCGAGTATAATTATTCCATATCAAAAACACGGATGCGAACTTCATTGTTCCCCCTGACTGTAATGAGCGACACAGCATGAAGGTGACCCCTTGATGGTCCCTGAAGATGAACCTGGTGGTCCCTGAAGGTAACCCTGGTGGTCCCTGAAGGTGACCCCTGGTGGTCCTTGAAGGTGACCTTGGTGGTCCCTGAAGGTAGCCCTGGTGATCCCTGAAGGTGATAACTGGTGGTCCCTGAAGGTGATCCCTTGTGGTCCCTGAAGGTGATCCATTGTGGTTCTTGAAGAAAGTGATCTCTGGTTCTCCCTGAAGGTGACCCATGGTGGTCCTTGAAGAATCTGATCCCTGGTAGTCCCTAAAGGTGACCCTTGGTGGTTCCTGAAGAATATGATCTTTGGCGGTCCCTGAATGTGCTTCTGGTGGTCCTTGAAGGTGATCCTGGTGGTCCTTGAAGGTGATTTTTGGTGGTCCCTGAAGAATCTGATCTCTGGTGGTCCCTGAAGAATCTGATCACTGGTGGTCTCTGAAGATAATCCTGGTAGTCCCTGAAGGTGATCCTGGTAGTCTCTGAAGAATCTGATCCTTGGTGATCCCTGAATGTGATCCTGGTGGTTCCTGAAGGTGATCCCTAGTGGTCCCTGAAGAATCTGATCCCTGGTGGTCCCCGAAGGTGATCCTTGGTGGTCCCTGAAGAATCTGATCCCTGGTGATCCCTGAACGTGTTTCTGGTGGTCTCTGAAGGTGACCCTGGTAGTCCCTGAAGAATCTGATCCTTGGTGATCCCTGAATGTGATCCTGGTGGTTCCTGAAGGTGATCCCTAGTGGTCCCTGAAGAATCTGATCCCTGGTGGTCCCTGAAGGTGACCCTTGGTGGTCCCTGAAGAATCTGATTCCTGGTGATCCCTGAACGTGATCCTGGTGGTCCCTGAAGGTGGCCCTTGGCGGTCCCTGAAGAATCTGGTCCCTGGTCGTCCCTGAAGGTGACCCTTGGCGGTCCCTGAAGAATCTGATCCCTGGTGGTCCCTGAACGTGATCCTGGTGGTCCCTGAAGGTGACCCTTGGCGGTCCCTGAAGAATCTGATCCCTGGTGGTCTCTGAAGGTGACTCTTGGCGGTCCCTGAAGAATCTGATCCCTGGTGGTCTCTGAAGGTGACTCTTGGCGGTCCATGAAGAATCTGATCCCTGGTGGTCTCTGAAGGTGACTCTTGGCGGTCCCTGAAGAATCTGATCCCTGGTGGTCTCTGAAGGTGACTCTTGGTGGTCCCTGAAGAATCTGATCCCTGGTGGTCCCTCATTCAAGTACGATATTTTCAGCTGTGAACTCCAGGAGGACAAAAAAGGCTTTAATATATGGTTCGGTTTTAATGCTAAAACTCGAACCGCAATTACTGGAGGAGGAAGATATGCACCTCAGAACTATACGTTAACGGAAGCTGCGTCCCTGGCTGTCCGTGCGTCCACTCTACCGCGTCACGTACTCGCGTGCATGTTGGTCCATACGCATGCAAAATTATTCACTAGGGAGATTTATGCACGCAATCGCAACATTACGCACTTGCGTGCATTTTAAAGCACCCATTTGCTAATTAAATCGCATTTACACAGTGACCAGTGAAGAGGCGCGGCCAGGAGCTATGACTCGACCCCTGCAACCACAATTAGGCGAGAACACACACACACACACACACACACACACACACACACACACACACCACACACACACACACACACAACACACACACACACACACACACATCACACACACACACACACATATACACACACACATACACACACACATACACACACACACACACACACACACACACACACACACACACACACACACACACACACACACACACACACACACACACACACACACACACACACCACACACAGGGATCATGGAAGCTGTAAAGTCTAACATTTGTCCTTAATATCTTTTCTATCACTTTTCATCAAAGACCCATAAAGCACTTCCCTAGACGAGTCAGCAGACATCAACCAGAGGCTACCACACATCAGCCAGAGGCTACCACACATCAGCCAGAGGCTACCACACATCAGCCAGAGGCTACCACACATCAGCCAGAGGCTACCACACATCAGCCAGAGGCTACCAGACATCAGCCAGGGGATACCAGATCAGCCAGAGGCTACCAGACATCAATCAGGAGCTACCAGACATCAGCCGGGGGCTACCAGACATCAGCCATTGACCGTCAGACATTAGTCAGGGGCTACCATACATCAGCCAGGGGCTACCAGGCATCAGCCAGAGGCTACCAAACATCTGCCAGGGCTACCAGACATTAGCCGGGGTTACCAGAGATTAGCCGGTGATTCCAGACATTGGCCTGGAAGACCAGGCATCAGCCAGGATAACAGACATCAACGAGGGCTATCAGACATCGGCCAAATCCAGCAGCAGTCTCTTTAGACGTGCAAAGGGAGAGAAGTCAGGACCAGCCTGGCGACGAGTTATGAGAAAAGCTTCATTAGCGAGTCTGGGGCCTTCAGGTCTCGTTAATGAACGAAACTTGTAAAACTTCTCCTCCTAAATTTATTGTCGACGCGATTCTGTCACCCTCGCTGCTGTAGGTAGAGTCAAGAACGAGTTGAGGGGGAGCTGGTACAGTGTGGGGCTTGAGATAGGAGATTGAAGTGTATGGGGCGTAATTGTGAGCAGCAGACTACCTGGAGTCTACCTGGAGGGTATTCCGGGGATCAACTCCCCCACGGTCCGGTTCACGACTAGGCCTCCCGGTGGATCAGAGCCTGATCAACCATGCTGTTACTGTTGGCAGCTAGTAGTCCAACGTACGAACCACAGCCCGGCTGATCCGGCACCGACTTTAAGTATCTGTCCAGCTCCCTCTTGAAGGCAGATAGGGGCCTATTGGAAATTCCCCATATTCCTGGTGGGAGGCTGTTGAACAGTCTTAGGCCCCGGACACTTATGGTGTTTTCTCTTAGTGTACCAATGGCGCCCCTACTTTTCATTTGGGGTATTTTGCATTGCCTGCCCAGTCTTCTACTTTCGTAGGGAGGGATTTCATTGTGCAGATTCGGGACCATCCATTCTAGTGGAAGAGTATATATATATATATATATATATATATATATATATATATATATATATATATATATATATATATATATATATATATATATATATATATATATATATATATATATATATATATATATATATATATATATATATATGTATAAACACTGATCTCTGGCTGAAGGAGACTCGAACCTACGAACCTTGGAACAAGGTACGCATTGCTTTACCAATCTAAACCTACATGGCTAGACTTTGATCCAAGGCAGCCAGCTTTCAGGAGAAGGCTTACAGCTTGTCATCTATCTATCCCCTGCATGCATCACCTTATAGAGATATTAACAATGCAAGGAATTCGCAAAGAGCAGGCGAAATATACACAAACACTGATCTCTGGCTGAAGGAGACTCGAACCTACGAACCTTGGAACAAGGTAGGTGTAGTAGTAGAAAAATTCTCAAACAGCTTCAGAAGAAACTTGAGTTTTCCCTGAAGCAAGTTTATTCTTTTTCTTAGGATAGGGTCCCAGGACAGTTCTAGGTGGTACCTCCCTATATTTATTTTATATGTGTATATATATATATAAATATATATATATATAATATATATATATATATATATATATATATATATAAATATATATATATATATATTATATATATATATATATATATATATATATATATATATATATTATATATATATATATATTATATATATATATATATTATATATATAATATATATATATATATATATATATATATATATATATATATATATATTTATTTATTTATTTATTTATTGTGTGTGTGTGTGTGTGTGTCTCCGAATAAGTAAAACTTGCGAGTTTGGCTTAAATAGCAACGCACTTCTTGCCGAATAGGGCAAACAAGCAAAAATTTGTGTATTCAATAATCTTGCAAATATCATTCTGATCCTATGTGACAAATGGTTTTGAAAATCGACAAGTTGAAGATTGAGACACTTATGCAACATATGGGAATCTTTATTAAGGAACCGTTTCCTTAATACAGATTCCCATATGTTGCTTAAATGTTTCCATCTTCAACTTGTCGGTTTTGAAAACCGTTTATTACGTCTGTCAAACACTGCAACATCATGGGATCCTGATACAAGAAATTTTTCAATACTTATCCAACCTTTTGACGAAGACATGCTTACACTAGTGGATAGTTCCACTGTGACTCGGCTCCTCCTGCTTCCACTCACCTGATACGGTATATAAGCCACTTTTCCAACCATATGCTGTACTTCCTACAAGAGTGATGGACTGAACTCATCGATACCAGGCTGAGGGACTGATTACCTCAAACTCCTCTCTTTACCCTCTCTGCCTTGTATTGGACTGATGAAGCCACTGTGTGGCGAAATGTTTCCTTAATAAAGATTCCCATATATTGCATAAGTTTTTCAATCTTCATTCTGAGCCTACGAAAAAAAATATATTTCGGCGTGATATCCCAGTGGAAGTAGATCATATACGAGGGACGGGCCAGTAGTAGAATAGAAGGTTGTGGAGATGTCCTCTGAACCAAGATTCCATGATACTGCGATGTCTGACACGTTCTACAATACCGACAAGATGATAGCAACACGTGCAACATCTGGGTATTTTTATTGTAGACGTTTCGCCAACCAGTGGCTTTATCAGTCACTCCAAGGCTGAGGGATTAATTACCTCATCTTTTATATAAAGTTCTACTGTCTTCCAATTATGTCTTTGAATTTGTTTTGATAAGGCACAGGTTGTCTTTATCAATATAATTTCTCTCTCTCTCTCTCTCTCTCTCTCTCTCTCTCTCTCTCTCTCTCTCTCGCCTCTCTCTCTCTCTCTCTCTCTCTCTCTCTCTCTCTCTCTCCTCTCTCTCTCTCTCTCTCTCTCTCTCTCACACACACACACACACACGCGAGGCTTCCCTTCTTGTGTATTTCACATTTGCTCTGGGTTATACATTGAAATTTAATAGTAAAAATAGTGTATTATATACCAGGAGAGGCGCAGCCATGAAGGGATGAATTATACAATTGTATTAACATATTAAAATTTCTTCATTGCCCGAAATGGAAGAGGGGAAAAAACAGTGGAATTGCCGAGTTGGTCTAACGAGGGGAACGATGCCTGGCGGTGGATATAAAAAGTGAAAGAAACTGAAAGTATGCCAAGTGACAGCGAGGGATAGTGAGGGGGGAGGGGATAGTACCTACATCCCTGTAGGGAATATCGATATACCAGGTGAATATGGGGGAGAATATACCATGCATGCAATGGAATCTAAAGATACTTTAAATTTTGGGTGAAAATTTATGCTGGGTGCGTTTTGGCAAATAATGCCTGGCCCCCCATCCCCTTAAAACTGAGGGGAAATATAATGCAGGAGACCGAGGGAAATGCTATACAAGGTGAGAGGAGATACAACATAAAGGGAAATAAATTTTGGGAAGGGAAGAGAAAACATTAAAAAAAAAAATTATGATATTTTTTTCTGGTGGATATAAGTAAAACAAAATAATTGAAGAACAAAGATATGTCATTAAATTATAATAATAATAATAATAATAATAATAATTATTATTATTATTACTGCTACTACTACTACTACTACTACTACTACTATGGCTACTACTACTATTATTACTTCTACTAATACTGCTACTATTACTACTACTACTATAACTACTATTACTACCACTACTACTATTAATGCTACTTCTACTACTATTAATGCTACTGCTGCTAGTATTAACATTACTACTGCCACGGCTACTACTACCACAGCTACTACTTACGGCTACTACTACCACGGCTACTACTACCACAGCTACTACTTACGGCTACTACTACCACGGCTACTACGACCACGGCGGCTACTACTTCTACGGCTACTGCTTCTATGACTACTACTACAACGGCTACTACTACCACGGCTACTACTACTACGGCTATTACTACTACGGCTATTACTACTACGGCTATTACTACTACGGCTATTACTACTACGGCTATTACTACTACAGCTACTACTCCTACAGCTACTACCAATGCAGCCACTACTACTATTACTATTACTGTCACTACTAGTATAATGCTGCTAATACTACAACTACTACTACTATTACTACCACAACCACCGCCACAACTATGACTACTACTGTTACAACTACTATTACTACTATTACTGCTACTGCTAATACTATAATCTTGGGGAAGCGATGAACCCATGGCGGTCAATCAACACCTAGTGAACAAGTACTCAGAACAGATACTGGAAACAGGAGGATACCTACAATTCCTTGGATTAAAAGTCCATCATTAGCATCATGACGCCTTAAAGGGAGAGTGACCATTAACTTTGCAAAATCCGAGGGGAAATTTTAATAAATAGATTAGGGGGAACTGAGGGAATTTAAAGTTAATAATTAACAGAGGGGAAAGGTATAATAGCCAAATGAAAAGGAAATAAACACGTGTGACTTTGGAGTTACTATGGATTTTTTTCTTTTACTATATAGGTGCACGGGATTTTTTTTTTTTAATTTGGATGTATAGAATTTTTTTTTCTTTTTTTTTTTTGATTAGATAAATTTAGAAAAAATAAAATCTGAAGATTTATGTGCATCGGAAAAGAAAATTTTCATGACGATTTAAACGTATGATTAATTATATATATATATATATACGTACATATATATATATATATATATATATATATATATATATATATATATATATATATATATATATATATATATATATATATATATATATATATTAGATGCATAGTGAAAAAAAAAGCTGTAAAACAATGGAAAGGGCTGTAAAAAAAGGTTCATTTGAGAGAAAATAATGAGGTACAAAAATTTAAATATTTTAGGAATAAATGCACGAGCGAGAGAGAGAGAGAGAGAGAGAGAGAGAGAGAGGAGGAGAGGAGAGAGAGAGAGAGACAGACAGACAGACAGACAGACAGACAGACAGAGAAAGTTGCAGGAGAAAGAATATAAATAATAGTGTAAAAGAAGAAATGGTAAATGAGAGGAGGAAACATTGGTGAAGGGGGGGAAGGGGTGGTGAACGGGTTTGGGAGAAGAGGTGGTAAAAGGTGATGGAAAAGAAATGGTATGTGGGTAGAGTATAAAAAGGGGAGAAATGAAAGAGGGGAGGGGAAGTAGATAGGCGATAAGGGGAGAGAGAGTTGGTGGGGAAAACAGAGATAGTATGAGTAAGTGTATTAAATGGGACTGATTTATAATTTAGGGAAGAAAGTAGCTGGAGTCATGAAAGGAAATAAAAGGATTTTTTTTTTTTGCAGTGAAGGAATAAAAGGGGAAAAAAGTGGGGTTAACATAATAGAAGAAAAGTGGTGGCAAGTGGGAATTATAAATAAAGGTAAAAATTGTTGCCAGGTGGAGAGAGAGATATATATACGAGGGGATAAAAGTAGTGGTAAGTGGTAAGGATGTAGGTACACGGTTTGGGATTGAGGGGAATAAAGTGGGAGTGTGAGTGATGAGGGGTGAGGGTGTGCATCTGAGGGGAAAATATATTGGTCACAGCGGGGAACCATTCGGCCGTTTCCTGCAACTTCTGTGACCTCTCCTTCCTCTCCTCCTCTCCTCATAACCTTCCCCTACCATGTGTCTCCTCTCCTCCCCCCTTTCCCCTCCCCAACACCACAACCCCTCACCACCGTCCCATACCATATGTTGCCTCCTTTTCCCTCTCCCTCCCCACTCACTACTTCCTATTCTCCCATGTTTCTTAGGATATCCTTTACGAAACACACACACACACACTGGGAAGTGATGTAGTGGAGGTAGGATCCATACATAGCTTTAAGAAGATGTATGATAAACTTCATGAAGCGGGAAGAGTGACCGAGTAGCGGCCAGTGAAGAGGGGAGCCAGGAGCTGTGAATCGATCCCTGCAACCACAACTAGGTTACCTGGAGGTTACCTGGAGGTTATTCCGGGGGTCAACGCCCCCCCCGGCCCGTCCCCCGACCAGGCCTCCCGATGGATCAGGGCCTGATCAACTAGGGTGTTACTGCTGGCCGCACGCAGTCCGACGTACGAGCCACAGCCCGGCTGATCCGGTACTGACTTTAGGTATCTGTCCACTCTCTCTTGAAGGCAGCCAGGGTTTATTGGCAATTCCCCTAATGCTTGATGGGGCTGTTGAACATTTTGGGGCCCCGGACACTTATGGTGTTTTCTCTTAGTGTACCAAAGGCGCCCCTACTTTTAATTTGGCGGCATTTTGCATCGCCTGCCCAGTCTTTTACTTTCGTAGGAGTGATTTCTGTGTGCAGATTTGGGACCATTCCTTCCAAGATTTTCCAAGTGTAGATTATGATATAATCTCTCCCTCCTGCGTTCCAACGAGTACAAGTCAAGTGCTTTAAAGCGTTCCCAGTAGTTAAGTGCTTGACAGAACTTATACGTGCAGAAAAAGGGATCTCTGTACACTCTCTAGATCTGCGATTTCACCTGCTTTGAAATGGAGAGTAATGTACAGCAGTATTCCCAAAGCCTAGAGAGAACAAGTGATTTGAAAAGGATCATCATGGGTTTGGGCCCATCTCTCGTTTTGAAAGTTCTCATTATCCATCCTATAAATTTCTTTGCACGTGCGATCGTGGCACTGTTGTGATCCTTGAAAGTGAGATCCTCAGAAAATACTACTCCCCAGGTCCCTTACATTATTTTTCCGCTCTTTGTATGGCCGGAGTCAGTAGTATACTCTGTTCTAAGTTATTATCTCCCTCCAGTTTTCCATAACGGAGTAGTTGGAATTTGTCCTCATTGAACATCATATTGTTTACCGTTGCCCACTGGAAAACTTTGTTTATATCTTCTTGGAGGTTAACCGCGTCCTCAGCAGATGACAGCCTCATGCAGATCCTAGTATCATCCGCAAAGGATGAGTACACACCCACACACCAACACCCCACGCATCCACATACACACGCCCCCTACACTCACCCACACACACACACACACACACACATACAGACAGACACACAGCGGCCAGTGGAGAGACGAGAACAAGAGCAGAGATTCGACCCGAGCAACCACAAATACGTGAGCGCACACGTAAGCAACATGTTTCATGTTATGTCCTCAGATGAGGTGAAATGTAGGATAAATAAAACGATACATGGCCAAAAAAAAAAAGATTGTAATAAGAGCTGGACAAACTAGAGAACTGGCCATGTAACTGGCTGCTGGAATTCAACCCCGGCAAATGCAGGGTTAGGACAAGCTGGTAAATTTCAAGAAGACCGAAAGCAGAGACTCTGTGTACAAAGACTACAGACACCATTTAAATTGATGGGCTAATAAATACGTGGATGGACCCACACGGGTTTAGAGCTGTATTCAATAACGCTTACAAAAATAACTTCAGTTTTATCTGTATACCAAAAACACTTCTCTTGTCCCTGCCACATAGGAATTTCCCTGCCCACCTTTTCCTGCCTTCACAAAGACCTTTTTCCTCAACTTTTCTTAGACAACCAGAAATTCCTCCTTCCATCTTTCCCTGCTACCCATAAATTTCCCTTCCCCTTTTTTCCCTGTAGCTTTTGACATCTCCTGCAGACACCTCAGTCTTCCCCTATCACACGTGTTATGCTTAAAGTTTCCCTAACTTATCCCTGCGTTTAAATCTTCTCTCTCTCTCTCTCTCTCTCTCTCTCTCTCTTCTCTCCTCTCTCTCTCTCTCCCCCTCTCCTCTCTCTCTCTCTCTCTCTCTCTCTCTCTCTTCTCACCTCTTTCATTCTTGCACCTCCCATAATGCATATATCTTTCAAATCTCTCTCTCTCTCCTCTCTCTCTCTCTCTCTCTCTCTCTCTCTCTCTCTCTCTCTCTCTCTCTCCTCTCTCTCTCTCTCTCTCTCCTCTCTCTCTCTCTCTCTCTCTCTCTTCTTTCAACCTCTCACCATATAAATCTGGATTCTTCCCCTCCCCCTTGCTTAATTCCTTTTACCCCCCCTCCTCCAATCGCTCTCCCCGTCCCTCCCTCCCTCCCCTTTGCCCCTTTCCTGTCTCCCCTCCCCTGTGCCTCCTTCCCCTTCAGAATTCCTAGTGATGGCAGTTGATGCCAGTGGTTCCTGAATTTGAGTTTTCCCTCAGACGTCCAAAGAATAGGGAAAAGTCCCCGCCAGCTGTCCGCTTAATCAAGCCCAAAGTTCTCCTCTTTCTCTACTTCATTTCGTTTCCTCTGTTCTTCCCAATTCCTTTTTTTTCTCTCTTCAACTTCTTACTCTTCTTCCTTCCACCTGTCCTTCATCTGCCTCATTGTATTCTTCTGTCATCTATTTCTTCTTCCTCTTCCTCCAAATCTTCTTCCTCTTCCTCCAACTCTTCTTCCTCTTCTTATTCTTCCGCTTGTTTGTAAAGGGAAAGACAGAAAGTAAATTCGATCAGAAATATAGGAAAGGTCAAGCCAATAATAATAATAATAATAATAATAATAATAATAATAATAATAATAATAATAATAATAATAATAATGATAATAAAAATAATAATAATAATTATTATTATTATTATTATTATTATTATTATTATTATTATTATTATTATTATTATTAATTATTATTATTATTATTATTATTATTAATTATATTATAATAACCATCAACGATTATAATAATGAAGATGTGGTGGTAGAAGAGAAGAAAGAAAAGAAAGAGAAGTAAGAAGAGAGGAGGAAAATGAAGAGGAAGAGAAAAATGAATTAAGAGGAAGAGAAGAACGAGGAAGAGACGAAGAAAAGGGTGAAAAATAGGGAAAAAAAATTTCTCTGGAATGAGTCCCTATTTTGACATTAGATGATTTAGGTGTGGAACGTTTATCTCATTTGAAAGAAAAAAAATGAAGGAAAGGGAAACATTTGTTTTTGAAGCGCGATCAAAAGAACACAACTTCCACCTTAATAAAAATAACAGAGTTGAGTAAAGCATTTCAATTATGGAGTAAAACTTTGATAATGATTAGCGAAACGTTTATGTGGCAACGTTTCGCTAATCCATACCCCTCCCCCCTCTCACCAGAATAGTTTCACTCACTAATTGAAACACTTAATCAAACTCTCTTATTTTTATATTTTATTAATATCATGGGATTTAAGAACGTTTTATTGTGCTCCCAAAAATTCTTTTCAATTTCCATCCTTCTGTTTATATTTTTTTAATGCGCAAAAAACGTCTCGACGCCGTGGCAATGATCTGTCAAAAAATGAGACGTACTCCAACAGGGAAACGTTCCGGGAGAAACGTTGCCAGACAGTTCACAGGTCACAGCAGTTATTAGCTGTGGAGCTGAACACTCAGTAAGGCTGAAGGGGACTGATAACCTTAGACTTGCTTATTTCATCAGGATGAGAGACTGATCACCCTCGTGCCTGCATGTCTGTATCTCGACTGATGACGCCTGCTGAGCGAGCAAAACGTTTCGTCAGTAAAGATACCACCTGAAGAATATATTTTTTTCAGCTCTTTGTAAATGTATTTAGGTATATTATAAGTATACTAGGTATATTTGCATACCAAGTACACTAAGTATACTTATATAGGTATACTAATGCATGATAATCATTCCAGAGGAGCAGCTTAGAATAATTGAATGATGCAGTTACCTCTCTTATATTCTATGTATATCACAGAGAGGGTGGAACTCGAACCCAAGGCAGGAGAATCCCAAAACTCGCAAGCCGGTGCGCTAACCAGTGTACTCGCCCATTCCTTGATTTGTCGGCAGTCGTGTTATTATTACGGTTTCGGTCGCTGTTCTACGCAGCGCGACTGTTTGTAAATTCAATTGAAGAAAGTGCATTTGAAAATTAATGTCCCTTATTATGAAGGACTTTTAACGCGCTTTTAGGCTTTAAATGCATTTTTTAATTGCATTAACTAAAAATGTGTTGTTTAGAGGAGCTATATAAGAGAGTTTACTATAACTTTCATTGAGGAAACCTACGTGCTTTTGTTGCTGTTTTGAGCTGTTGTCTATGGGTCTCTTGCCGCGTTTTGGAAAATGATGATGGTGATCTGAGTGGCCGTGCAGATAATGATGCTGAAGGTGAGATCTGAGTGGCCGTGCAGACAATGGTGTTGAAGGTAAGATCTGAATGGCCCTGTAGACAATGGTATTGAAGGTGAGATCTGATTGGCCGTGTAGACAATGATGTTGAAGGTGAGATCTGAGTGGCTGTGTAGACAATGATGCTGAAGGTGAGATCTGAGTGGCTGTGTAGACAATGATGCTGAAGGTGAGATCTGAGTGACCGTGCAGACAATGGTGGTGAAGGTGAGATCTGAGTGGACGTGCAAACAATCATGCTGACTCGCTAAATCGTAATGAGATGATCATAAACAACTCAGGGTGGATTAAGCTCCGGAAAGCTAGTTATAGCACTGTCTTACAATGGGTTTTGAAAACCATTCCTATCAGTGAGACGAAGATACTGTGTCGATGGATCTTTACTTCCAGATTTTGAAAGAAGATCTCACTGCTGAATCCGAGACAAAGTTACCTCGCATTTTACGGTCAGTTGAAGCATGTATCTGTCCAGCTTAGAAAAGAATTTAAATTAGGAGAGGTTTAATTAGGATTATTTAGGGGTATAATTAGGATTAGTTAGGATTAGTTAATTGCAGGTGCAAAGGAGTACAGGGGAAAGACAGACAGCAGAGGTCCTGGAAGGCCACACCGAGGCTATCTGCTGAGAACTACGGTGTACTGTCTAGGTGTTTGGGTCAAGGATAGACAGACAGAAGATCGCTTTTCTAAGGTACAATGATATTTTCTTCTTTTTCTGAAACAAGAGAGCAATATAAAAGCATATCACGGTAGCGGTGTCAATATAGCCGGGGTGAACACGCCTGGAATGACGGGAAAGGAATGGTGATATCGACTTGTAGCGTTACGTTCCCCAATAAATGTCTTGAGATGTGCAGGGTAGTCTTGATCTACACACATTTAGAATGCCTACGGTGCATAGTTCATTTTATGGATTACAACACAGGACCTGGTAGTTGATGTGATTTCTAAACGCAATGATCGCACAATTAGATTTCCTTATTAATTTCCCTCCACTGATTCTTCATTTGTAGGTTTAGGTTAGCAGTCTAACTGAAGATGAGTCTCGCCCCCTGAGACTTTTGTCACCCCCCTTCATTCTGCTTTTGTTGCCGCCTTTTCTTGCTTTCTATTGGTGTATTCTCTGTTTCTATTTCCCACTCTCCCTGCTTGTATTACCATCTCCTCCTTTTCTTGCCCTCTCCTGCTTTTTCGCCCCCCTTCCTCCTGCTTTTATCATATCCTCCTCCTCCTGCTTTTATCGTTCCTCATCCTCTTTTTATCACCTCCTCCTTTTATCGCCTTACTCTTTCTGCTTTTGCTCCTTCTCTTCTCCTGCCTCAGCAGAGACAAAGACAAGGTGTTTGGCGGCCCCCAAGACAGTCGTTTAAATTAAACCCCCAAGCATAAGTAGGGTGGTGGTGGTAGTGGTGGTGGTGGCGGTGGTGGTGGTGGTGGTGGTGGCGGTGGTGGTGGTGGTGGTGGCGGTGGTGGTGGTGGTGGTGGTGGTGGCGGTGGTGGCGGTGGTGGTGTGTGGTGGTGGATGGTGGTGGTGGTGGTGTGGTGGTGGTGGTGGTGGTGGTGGTGGTGTGGTGGTGGTGGTGGGGGTGGGGGTGGTAGCAGTGGTAGGGGTTGTTGTCCAGGTGGCGCTGTGGAGGAGAGGAAGGGGTGTTAGTGCGGTGATAGTCTCATGGCAGTGGCCTTAATTAAAGGTAGAACACTAGCGACAGTGGTAGGAATTATAGTAAGGAGGAATTTTTGATAGTGATGGCTTGAACCCCCAACCCCTTCCCCCCTCCCAAAAAAATGTCCATCCACCCACCCGTGTGCCCACTTGCCGCCCTCCCAGCCATCCACCTACCCACTTGCCGCCCTCCCAGCTATCCACCTACCCACTTGCCGCCCTCCCAGCCACCCACCTACCCACTACAAGGAACAGTAATCAAGAGCCAGGCGTGGCCAAGAAAAATACCTCAGTGTGTATCCATGAGTCCTTGTTTTATTGTTCTTCCTTATGGCCGGGTGGCGAGTGATCCTCACTCCAGTAAATTAAGAGGATGAGGAGGAGGAGGAGGAGGGAAGAGAAGGAGGACGAAGAGGAGAAGCAGGGATGGAAGACGACGAGTAGTAGGAGGGAAAGAATAGGAGGAAAGAGGAGGTGGAGATGGAGAAGGTCAGGAGGATGACTAGTAGCAGGAAGAACGAGTAGGAGGGGAGAAGAAGGAAAGGGAAGAGAAGGAGGAGTGGAGAGGAGAAAAGAAAAAGAAAAGAACAAGATGAAGATAAAGAAAGTAGGAAGAGGAAGGAGAAGGGGAAGAAAAAGAGGAGAAAAATAGAAGACACAGAGGAGAAAGAGTAAAGAAAAAGAAGTACAAGAAAGAATATGAGGAAGAAACAAAGGAGAAATAATAAAAAATGGTAAGATGAGCAGGAAGAGGAAGAAGAGTAGGAAGAATAGTAGAAACTTGACAAAGTGAAAGTCAGAAGAAAAGAGATATAAATATATTCATTGGGAAACGCTAAACCCAAAAGAGTCATAAAGAATTTAGTTACAATTCCTCAGATCAAGAACCGTGAAGGAATCCAAAAATACCTTTTTAAGGGGTCTTGAGGCTGTTGAAGGGTTCTTGATCCGAGGAGTTGGAGCAACCCTCACTTTCATAAGAATATATGAAAGGAGGAACACGGCAGTAGACCTACTGGCCCATATTAGGCAAGTCCTTCTCAAACCCAAACCCTGATTTGGTTTAGCGTCAAAATCTAATTAGATACCTGGATACCTGAAGGATGTTTCTAGGGGGGGTCATCACCCCTTCGGCTAGTTCCCAGACCAAGCCCCCTTATCCATCATGCCGACTGTAGTGGCTAGTTTATTGTTCACCACATATCCACCATTTGGACGGTAACAGGAAAGCATTTGGGTATAAAAAAAGGCATAGGAAATAGGTTCCAAAAAGTTATGTAGAATTCACCTGAGTTTTTATCTACAATTGTCCTTATATAAATTTAGGATATTTTCTTAGTTTGTCTGGTGTTTTATTTTATTAATAAGATACCTTGATATATCACGTTACTTTTACACTATCTTTATATTCCTCGGTAAGTGGACAATAAAGCACATAGTGTTGAAGAAAGTAATAGTAAGCCTAACCACATACTTTGTATACTTTGGTTATCATCTGTATGTCAGACTGCTAGAAGAACGTGTAACCAGGCCTTAGCCTATCATCTGCTACATAAGTTGCTCCATAAATAATGCTGTTTATGTTCATGTCGTCATAGTGAGTTCTAGATCTGCTCAGGCTTTTATCTTCATTCCTATGACATTCATTTTGGCCAGACCTAAGATTCTAAAGCCTTGCACTCTTCAATAACCCGACTGTCTTTTCCCTCTGACTCTGAGGTTTTCTCCTCCTCGGTAACCTGCATCCCTTTCCTCTCGGACCCTGAGAAAATCTTCTTCATCTTCGGTAACTTACCTAAAAGAATTCTACAATATTTTTCCCCCCTCTTCACTAACCCTCAAACTGCCCTATCTCCTCAGACCCTGAGAAAGTCTTTTCCTTCTTCAGTAACCCACCTAAAAGACATCTACAATGTTTCCCCTCTTCTCTAACCATCCGACCCCCGCTAACCCCTCAGACACTGAGAAAGTCTTCCCTGTCTTCAGCAAACCGCCTACAATATAGACTGCCACTGAGTGTATCGACGGGGAGCTTCCTCAGTAATATTCATAAACCTTTGCTCTTATTGACACACTTGTTTACGCATGGTGGGGAGCATTTCAATATTCATGTTTGGTATTGTGTGCGGGAGGGTCTCCCCCACACCCTAAGGGGCACTAGACTGGGGCCTCCGACAGACTTCCATCAGGGTCCCCAACTTATCTGCTTGGGAACCCCGCTGTATTTCAGGACCCCCGGTTAACTATCAAGAAACACCAGCTATCTGGTAGGGACATCACAGACAATCAAAACTTCCTTGCTATCTACCAGAGATTCCCATTGCCTAACATGATTTCCAGCTATCTACCAGGGCCCGTAACGGCTCATTATGATTCTCTAGTATCTGCAGAGCCTTCAGATGTCTACCGGGATAGGAACAGTTGTAAATCAGGAATTCCTATTGTTTATCAACCTTCTGCTATCTACGAGGAAGTCCTGCTGTCTATCAGGTCCTCCGATCTGTCTTCCTGTTGTCTACAGTGGCACTCGTCTGTCGATTAGTGTCCTCTGTTATTCACCGGAGGTTCCACTGTTAATTATGGCCTTCTGATATCTATCACTATCAGCTGTCAACCGGATTTCCAGCTGTCTACCAGGGACCTAAGATGTCCCTCTGGCTCCCCAGAGTTTATCAGGGCTCTCGGCTGTCTTCCAGGGCTCTGAGCCGCCAACCTGCTAGGGTGGTAAGAAACGAGGGAGTCTGTGGTAGTCATGTTGGTGTAGTGTTTGATGTTGGCGCCGACAGGAGTAGTAGTAGCATCAGAAACAGGAGTAGCAGCAGCAAAAGCAGCATCAGCAACAGAAGCAGAAGTAGCAGCAGCAGCGGTGGGAGCAGCAGCAAAAAAAGTAACAACAACAGCAGTAGCAGCAACAGCAGAAACAGTAGCAGTGGTAGAAGTAGCAACAGCAACAATAGGAGCAGTAGCAGCAATAACACCAGGAGCCGTAGCAGCAGTAACACCAACAGCATTAACAGCAGAAGTAGCAGGAACTATCAGGTCACTGGAACACCGAATTTGAAGAAAAAAGATTCTCTACGCTAGACAATTGGCAAAACTTTATAATTTGGGGCACCCCCCCCATCCATCACCCCCCCCCCCTCCCTCAACCCAACAACCAAACACCTCCACCCCCCCCGCAACCAACACCACCATCACCCCCCCCGAATCCCTCACCACACCATCCATCCACCCCCTCCCGCAACCAACATCGAGCCATCACCCCCCCTCCCTCATCCAACACCACCATCACCCCCCCCTCACCACTCCCTCCCCCCCCCCCAACCAACACCATCCATCACCCCCTCCCTCAACCAACACCATCCATCACCCCCCCCCCTCAACCAACACCATCCATCACCCCCTCCTCAACCAACACCATCCCACCCCCCCCCCCTCAACCAACACCATCCATCACCCCCCCTCAACCAACCACCATCCAGCACCCCCCCCCCTCAACCAACACCATCCTTCAACCCCCCTCCCTCAACCAACACCATCCATCCCCCCCCCCTCCCTCAACCAAAACCATCCATCACCCCCCCTCCCTCAACCAACACCATCCATCACCCACCCCCCCTCCCTCAACCAATAACCACACCATCCCAACCCCCCCTCCCTCAACCAACACCACCCATCAACCCCCCTCCCTCAACCAACACCATCCATCACCCCCCTCCTCAACCACACCATCCATCACCCCCTCCCTCAACCAACACCATCCATCACCCCCCTCCCTCAACCAACACACCATCCATCACCCCCCCCTCAACCAACACCATCCATCAACCCCCTCCTTCAACCAACACCATCCATCACACCCCCCTCCCTCAACCAACACCATCCATCACCCCCCTCCCTCAACCAACACCATCCCCTCACCCCCCTCCTTCAACCAACACCATCCATCACCCCCCCTCCTCAACCAACCCACATCACCCCCCTCCTCAACAACACCATCCATCAACCCCCCCCTCAACCACACCATCCATCACCCCCTCCCTCAACCAACACCATCCATCACCCCCCCTCCCTCAACCAACACCATCCTCAAACCCCCTCCTTCAACCAACACCATCCATCACCCCCCTCCTCAACCCAACCACCCATCCATCACCCCCCCTCCCTCAACCAACCACCAACATCCACCCCAACCCCCTCCCTCAACCAACACCATCCATCACCCCCCCCCCTCAACCAACACCATCCATCACCCCCCCTCCCTCAACCAACACCATCCATCAACCCCCTCCTCAACCAACACCATCCATCAACCCCCCTCCCTCAACCAACACCATCCATCACCCCCTCCCTCAACCAACACCATCCATCACCCCCCCTCCTCAACCAACACCATCCATCAACCCCCCTCAACCAACACCATCCATCAACCCCCCTCCCTCAACCAACACCATCCATCAACCCCTCCCTCAACCAACTCCCTCCATCAACCCCCCTCCCTCAACCAACACCATCCATCACCCACCTCCCTCAACCAACACCATCCATCACCCCCTCCCTCAACCAACCCATCCATCACCCCCATCTCCTCAACCAACACCATCCATCACCCCCCCTCCCTCAACAACCTCCATCCATCACCCCCCTCCCTCAACCAACTCCATCCATCAACCCCCTCCTTCAACCAACACCATCCATCAACCCCCATCCCTCAACCTAACTCCATCCATCACCCCCATCCCTCAACCAACACCATCCATCAACCCCCTCCCTCAACCACACCATCCATCACCCCCTCCTCCCTCAACCAACTCCATCCATCCCCCCCTCTCTCAACCAACACCATCCATCACCCCCCTCCCCAACCCACACTCCATCCACCCCCCTCCCTCAACCAACTCCATCCATCAACCCCCTCCCTCAACCAACACCATCCATCAACCCCCCTTCCCTCAACCAACTCATCCATCACCCCCCATCTCTCAACCACACCATCCATCAACCCCCTCCCTCAACCAACCATCATCACCCCCCCTCCCTCAACCAACACCATCCATCACCCCCCTCCTCAACCAACACCATCCATCAACCCCCCTCCCTCAACCAACTCATCCATCACCCCCCCATCCCTCAACCAACACCATCCATTCAACCCCCTCCCTCAACCAAACACCATCCATCAACCCCCTCCCTCAACCACCTCCATCCAAACACCCCCATCCCTCAACCAACCCATCCATCAACCCCCTCCCTCAACCAACACCATCCATCACCCCTCCATCCCTCAATCCAACTCCATCCATCAAACCCCCTCCCTCAACCAACACCATCCATCAACCCCCCTCCCTCAACTCAACCCTCCATCACCCCATCCCTCAACCCCTCCATCCAACCCCCCCCTCCCTCAACCAACTCCATCCAGCACCCCCTCCCTCAACCATACTCCATCCATCAACCCCCTCCCTCAACCAAACCATCCATCAACCCCCTCCCTCAATCCAACTCCATCCATCACCCCCCATCCCTCAACCAAACTCCATCCATCAACCCCCTCCCTCAACCAACCCATCCATCACCCCCCTCCCTCAACCACACCATCCATCAACCCCCTCCCTCAACCAACACCATCCATCACCCCTCCCTCAACCAACTCCATCACATCACCCCCTCCCTCCCAACCAACACCATCCATCAACCCCCTCCCTCAACCAACTCCATCCATCACCCTCCATGCAACCAACTCCATCCATCACCCCCTCCCTCAACCAACCCATCCCCAAACCCCCTCCCACAACCAACTCCATCCATCAACCCCCTCCCTCATACCACACCATCCATCACCCCCTCCCTCAACCAACTCCATCCATCAACCCCCCTCCCTCAACCAACTCCATCCATCACCCCCCCCACCTCCCTCAACCCTCCCATCCATCACAACCCCCTCCCTCAACCAACTCCATCCATCCAACCCCCTCCCTTACCTACTTCCATCCATCACCCCCCTCTCCTACTCCATCCATCACCCCCTCCCTCAAACCCACTCCATCCATCAACCCCCTCCCTCAACCAACTTCCATCCATCACTCCCCTCCCTCTACTACTCCATCCATCACCCCCCCTCCCTCTATACTACTCCATCCCTCAACCTTTCCTCCTCCCCACTCCCTCCATCCAACCCCCTCCTCAACCAACCTCCTTCCTCCAACTCCTCTCCCTGTACCTCTCCACCTCCTCCCCTCCCTCAACATTTTTACATCCTCAACCCTCCTCCCTAACCAACTCCATCTTCACCCCCCTCTCCCTAAACCATCCTCCTCTCCCCCTCCACCTCTTCCCACACTAGATCTCCCTCTACCCTCCCCCTCCCTCTCCCAACTACTCATCCTCCACTCCCTTCCTCACCTTTCCCATCCAACACCCCCCCTCTCCCTTCCTACCTCTCCCAACCATCCTCCCTCTCCTCCTTCCTACTTCTCCCAACACAATACCCTTTTCCCTCTTCTCCAACCTCTCCTACACTTCGATCCTCCCTCTCCCTCCATCCCCCTTTCTCCCACACCAGACCTCCCCTCTCCTTCTCCATTACTCCACCACTCCCTTACAACAACCCTTCCTCCCTCCATATCACCCCAACACACTATCTCCCTCTCCCTCCCACTCCTCTCCACATAATCTACCTTTCCCATTCCCCACTGCTCTCCCAAACACGCCTTCCCTTCTCCTTCCCCACCTCTCTCACTACATCCTCACCTCCCTCTGTCTTACCCAAACACTTTCCCTTAAAAACTTTACTATTTCCCTTGCATGTGGTTGCAGCCAACTTGACCAACCCCTCGTTCCCCCCTTACCTTATGATATGACACAGACCTTTCAACCCTCCCCATGCTATGTCTCCATAACTCCACTCCTCGCAAATAAACGAACACCAGATTCCTGGTAACTCCCCCTTCAAAGGAACATTCTAAGTAACAGCTTTTATTAACCCACACAAAAATTTACCTGGATTGGTTTACAGATGTCCTTGCGCATTAACAAGCTTGCATATCATGGATCGATGTGCCAACGAATACAAAACTGTTTTCATTTGTATAAAATAATGCACTGTATTGTTTCAGGAAGAAAGGTACTGTAATAAAAGCGCCATTGGTGATCTTATTAGGAAACTTCACTACAGCAGTATAGGTCACGATAGATCCGGAGAAGTGGACCCTAGATGAAGCATTGTGAAGCCAATAGTAAAGAGGACATGTAATTTATAAATCACGAAAATATGATGCTTATAAGGAAGCTTCAGTGTCCTAGGAAAAATACCGTCATCTAAGCGATCTAGATTCCTGGATAAGGTCCAAACAGTAATGAAGATAAGAAACAGTATGACATTATACTATCCTAATAAATCATGTAGAAAATTTTGACCGTGTTTCAGAGATAGGGAAATAAAATTTGATCTGGGGATACTCTAGTAAGGAACTAAGAAAAGGAGCATTAATCAATTCTTAGACTGAGACGAGTGCCGAACGTTTCGAAAAAACCCATAGTTGGATCATTGTTAATAAAATAATTTAAAAACGTAAATAGTTTTTTTTAAAAGGTGGTTTTAAAGGAGGGAAATCCCCCTCTTCATCTAGCCGAATTGACTTCTGTGATTTGACGTCTAACATTAAGGAAGAAAGAAAAGGATGACATATAGTCTATTCCTATAGGATCTTGACTGAAATCCTTGACGTTGTCCTCTCAGAGAAGATAGGGAAAAAATAGTTTGGGATGACCTGGGGAATACTCCAGTGAATGAGAAAATAATTAAAGAACAGATGGAGGAGGGTCGCAGTGAAAGAGAAAGTGTGAGATTGAGAGGAGACAGGTAACAAGTGCGATACCACAAGGCCCAGTTCGTGGGCCTATTCTGTTCAATAAATTTAAATCGCTCGCCTATACAAATAGACTCCATATCAATGTTTTCGGATGCTTGAAAATCCTTAGGAAGATCAAGTCTGATGCAGCTTGCAAGAGGCAGCAGCATGACTAACAACCGACATAAACTGCCTAAAAAGAAGCTTACAAGACATTATTGACTGCATTTCTCCTCTGGGACTTTGATCACTTCTACAAAAATACATATATATTTTAACACGTGCCTCCTGATCTTCGATGCAAACATTTGCAAGGTAATGATGATGGGAAGAGGAGGAAAGAAACAGAGGCGCTCATAGAATCAAAGTTGCTACAAGTGAACCTGGACGAACTGCAGTATTGGTCAGACAAGTGATTACTGGAGTTCATCCCAACTATCGACTATAGGAATAGAAACTGCAAGCCTCAACCAAGGAGAAAAACCTAGAGGTAAGCAAAGTGCCAAGCATATTGCTAGAGGTGCACATCAACCATCAACCGAGTAATTAGTGAACTACTCATTTGGTAAATCGAAGACTAGCCTTTTGGAATCTCAACAGAAACTCACGGCCTTATGTACGAGGTGTGTCAGGTCCATCTTGGTGTATGCAGCAGCAACATGAAGCCCAGTCCTGATAAAGCATGTCTAGATACTGGACCAAATATAGAGGTATGCATCAAGACTAGTCCCAGAGCTAAGGGAAATGAGCTGACTAAAGCTAAAGGAAGTAAATTTAATGACAGTGGATGATAATAATATAATGTCATACTAAATGCTCAAAGGGCTTGATAGGGTGAACAGGGATAGTCTTCCCTATGAGTGAGAAGCATGTACAATAGGGAATATTTGGAAATCCAACAAAAATATGAGACATACTTATGTCAGGAACCATTTCTCCAGCCTGAGGGTGGTCAGGAAATTAAATGACCCGGACAACGAAGTAATGGAGGCGGACTCCATACGTAATTAAAGAAGATAAGGTATAATAGGGGTCACGAGGCCAGGAGAGTAAACCCAAAAAGCGGCCAGCTAAGAGGCCGGGCCAGGAGGTGGGACACGACCTCCCTGGAACCACAAACATGTGATCTACACTGTACAACACACACACACACACACACACACACACACATACTGTAGCGATCAGTGAAGAGGCGGGGCCAGGAGCTAAGTCTCGACCCCTGCAACCACAATTAGGTGAGTACAATTAGGTGAGTACTGAAGGTGAGCGACGCTGGAATCGCAACATTGTATTCTGTATATTATTTTTGTTATTCTTGGAGAAAAATACTTGTTAATCCCCGGGTGAGGGGAGTAACTAAGTTAGCCAAATATTTATGGATTTCAGCAGTTTCCCGGGATTTTGTGAATGTTTGTAAAACAAATACTTTTTCATGAGATTTTTTTCATTTTCGGATATAATGTTAGTTTTAATTCCATTTTGCGATATACGTGTTTGTTCTGGGTTTTCGTGAATGTGTTTTGTAAAGCCGATATCCGAGTATTTATAAGCAGTGTTTTTATTAGTGTTAATTGATACGGTTAACTTTAATTGACGGAAGATTAGCTTTATTAGTAAAGGAGAGTTTTACTAATAATTTTATTGACTGAAGGCGTTCTATAAACCCTAAGATAATACAAAGCTAACAATAATAATAATAATAATAATAATAATAATAATAATAATAATAATAATAATAATAATAATAATAATAATAATAATAATAATAATAATAATAATAATAATCTCAGAAAGAAATGAAGAGATTTCACAGCTACATCTAAGACGTAAACAAAATTAATAGAAATATTTGACGGCTTTCACAAACGACAGAACCAACCAATTGTACCTATCATATTTTAAATATTGCATCGTGTGTGGTGAATTCTCATACCTAAATTTCGTGTGAGTTTGTCGCCTCTGTAATAATATATTCATGAATTGCTTGGTTGCATGTTGTGTCAAGCGGCAGTGAAGGCCAGGGAGCGGAGTAGAGAATATGATTAGCCAGTGTGTGTGTGTGTGTGTGTGTGTGTGTGTGTGTGTGTGTGTGTGTGTGTGTGTACTCACTTAATTGTGGTTGCAGGGGTCGAGACTCAGCTCCTGGCCCCGCCTCTTCACTGATTGCTACTAGGTCCTCTCCCTCTCTGCTTCCTGAGCTTTATCATACCTCTTCTTAAAACTATGTATGGTTCCAGCCTCCACTACTTCACTTGCTAGGCTATTCCACTTCCTGACGACTCTATGACTGAAGAAATACTTCCTAACGTCCCTGTGACTCGTCTGAGTCTTCAGCTTCCAGTTGTGACCCCTTGTTCCTGTGTCCCCTCTCTGGAACATCCTATCTCTGTCCACCTTGTCTATTCCCCGCAGTATCTTGTATGTCGTTATCATGTCTCCCCTGACCCTTCTGTCCTCCAGTGTCGTCAGTCCGATTTCCCTCAACCTTTCCTCGTACATTTCCCTGAGCTCTGGGACTAGCCTTGTTGCAAACCTTTGTACTTTCTCTAACTTCTAGACGTGCTTGACCAGGTGTGGGTTCCAGACTGGTGCTGCATACTCCAGTATGGGCCTAACATACACAGTGTGCAGTGTCTTGAACGATTCTTTATTAAGGTATCGGAACGCTATTCTCAGGTTTGCCAGGCGCCCGTATGCGTGTGTGTATGTGTGTGTGCGTGCGTGGTGTGTGTGTGTGTGTGTGTGTGTGTGTGTGTGTGTGTGTGTGTGTGTGTGTGTGTGTGTATGTGTGTGTGTGTGTGTGTGTGTGTGTGTGTGTTTTGTGTGTGTGTGTGTGTGTGGAGGGTGGGTGGGTGAGTGTGGTATTGCATATTTATAATTACGGTAACAGGGCTGTTCTCATTGCGTCCCGTTATCAGTGAGTAATTTATGCGTGACAGGACGACAAAGAAGAAGAGGAGAAGGACGAAGAAGGAGACGGAGTTTGAGGAGGAGGAGGAGGAGGAGGAAGAGGAAGAGAAACTGGAACCGAATTTGAAAGAGAAATGGAAGCATTAAGAAGACTTAAAAAGAGGTATGAGAAGTGACAGAGAGAAAAAAACAGATGGGGCAATTTTTTAAAGCCTTGCTTATGTTATCATTATCAACACTATCACTGCCACCACCACCACTACCACCACCACCACCACCACCACCACCACCACCACCACCACCACCACTACCACCACCACCACTACCAGTCATCATCATCACTACCACCACCACCAATCATCACCATCACTGCTACCATCACCAGTCACCACCATCACAACCACCACCAGTTATCACCATCACAACCACCACCAGTTATCACCACCACAACCACCACCAGTCATCACTATCACAACCAACACCAGTCATCACTATCACTGCCACCATCACCAGTCAACACCATCACAACCCCCACCAGTCGTCACCATCACAACCACCACCAGTCGTCACCATCACAACCACCACCATTCGTCACCATCACAACCACCACCAGCCGTCACCATCACAACCACCATCCCACCAATCTCACCACGAAACATTAATAAAGAGAAGTGCCAACATGGTTAATTACCAGGATGGGGAAGAAGAGTAGTGGAAAGACGACTGGGGATGGAGAGAGGTTAGGGAGTGATGGGCCACGACGTGAGGGGTGGTGAGGGGTTGGAGAGTGAAGGGAGGGGTGGTGAGGGGTTGGAGAGTGAGGGGAGGGGTGGTGAGGGGTTGGTGTTGCCTACAATTCACATGAATTAACGTTTGCAATGTGAAAACTTTACAAGATAGTCATTGTTATATTTGACACACAGAGTAATTGAGGAGTGGGGGGGACAGAGATGAGTGGGGGTAATGGGAGGGATGTAGGGAGAAACAGAATGGGTAGACAGACAGGGAGAGAGGAGAGGGAAGGGTGTGTAAAGTATAGAGTTAGTGGAGATGTAAGGAGAGGGGAGAGGCAGAATGAATATGGATAAACAGATAGATATGCAAGTAGATAGAGGGAAGGGAAAGAAGTGATGGAAACTGAGTAGGTTAGAAGGAGAATATGAAAAAAAAAACAAATCCTCAACCAGATGTAATGAAATGGGAAAGGTGGGAAAGATTCCCTTTAGTTTAAGTAGAAGGAATAGGGTTGGAAAAGATAGGAATGAGAGAAAATGTGTATATAGAATGGAAAGAAAAGGGAATCTGGAAGGAAAATCCGGTTAAAAATATATGAGAAAATATAGAAAATATGGAGAGGTGATGAACAGAAAACAGAAGGAAGAAATGGGCTTAGGATGAGGAATATAAAAACTGCAAAGGAAAAGAAACGTGAGATAAATGCGAAGGGAAGAAGTGAAGGAAAGTGATGAGTACGTAAAGAAGAATAACAAGAACAGAAGGAAAAAGGGGCAGGGAAAACTCGAGGGATGATGAGGGATGAGCACGAGAGAGAGAGAGAGAGAGAGAGAGAGAGAGAGAGAGGAGAGAGAGGAGGAGAGAGAGAGAGAGAGAGAGAGAGAGAGAGAAGAGAGAGAGAGAGAGAGGAGAGAGAGAGGAATGAAAAACCGATGGGAGAGAATGATGAAAGATAAATATAAGAAAGATTTGGGGTGGGTTACTTACTGTCTAGAATGGTGATAGGAAGAGAATTAGAGAGAAGGGGGAGGGAGAAAGAGAAGGGAAGGAGTTGAAATGGATAAAATAGACGAAAGGGAGAGGTAGGAAGGAGAGAATGATAAAAGTAAGAGGAAAAGGAAAAAAGAATCAGCAATTACCTAGAAAATATAGTCCCACAAGAGTCAATTAGGATAATTATCGTGTTATGTCCACTGGATGATAAAGAAGATATGTGTTGAGGAAGGGAGAGGAGGAGGAGGAGGAGGAGGGGGGTTATTTACTCTGGTAAGGGGTTGGGGTAGGGGAAGTTATCACCTCTGGTGGGGTGGAAAGAAAGTTATCCAGTCTATTGGATAGGTTATGTTAGGTAAGATTTGTCAGGAAACGGGACAAGTGTTTACTGACGCAGGTGTTAGTCATATGATGACCCGCAAATTTTTTAGCAAAAATTGTATATAATGATAGTAAGAAAGTAGCAACAAAAACTGTTCCCTCATATCATAGACCTATGGTGTGGGGTTGGGGGTATAGGGAGAAATCATCCATTGGAGGTTGGAGGGGGAATTGGGGGTGATTAAGTGGCTGGTGGGAGGAGTTTTGTTTATCTTTTCTTCTTGTGATAAGGTTATGACACACTTATTGTGATGAGGTTATGACACTGTGATGGGGTTGACACACTGTGATGAGGTTATGGGACACTGTGATGGGGTTGACACACTGTGATGAGGTTGACACACTGTGATGAGGTTATGACACACTGTGATGAGGTTATGACACTTAATGAGGTTATGACACACTGTGATGAGATTATGACACACTGTGATGAGGTTGACACACTGTGATGGGGTTATGACACACTGTGATGAGGTTATGCCACACTGTGATGAGGTTATGACACACTGTGATGATGTTATGACACTGATGAGATTATGACACATTGTGATGAGGTTATGACACACTGTGATGAGGTTATGACACACTGTGATGAGGTTATGACACACTAACTGTGATGAGGTTATTAAACTCGAGAAGGAATAGGGAAGGAGTAAATATTAAAAGAAATAAGAGATTACTATATAACCTTCCAGAGACGATGGGGGTAGGGAGGGGGTGGCATCCCTCCCTCCCTCCCACCTTCCCTTTACCTCCTGTCTAGTGGTTGGGATTTATTGGGAGATGCACGGGAGTGCTGGTAATGATGGTGGTGCTGCTGCTGTTGCTGGTGGTGGTGCTGGTGCTGCTGTTGCTGGTGGTGTTGGTGGTGGTGCTGCTGCTGGTGTTGCTGGTGGTGGTAATGATGGTGCTGCTGCTGGTGGTGGTGATGATGCTGTTACTTACGTTATGTTGTGTCGTTATGTTGTGACAATTCCACGAGAAGACTTTGATGTACGTGACCCTCGTCGTAATATTGTTCAACAGTCCAGTTCAGTTGTTCATTGGGGGTTTCAAGCCTAACTAATACACGAGGCTGTATATCCCCAATAAATCAGTCAAGAATACTTTACTTCTCCTATAAAATAATTTAAATAAACTCTCAGCATATATACAGCAAGACACATGTCCTCAGCATATATACAAAAGACATGTCCTCAGCATTTATACAAGAGACATGTCTTCAGCATACATATAATAAGAGACATGCCCTCAGCATATGTACAACAAGAGACATGCCCTCAGTGTATATAAAACAAGAGAAACGTCCTCAGCATATATACAGCAAGAGACATGTCCTCAGCATATATACAACAAGAGACATGTCTTCAGCATATATACAACAAGGGACATACCCTCAGCACAAATAAAACAAGAGACATGTCCTCAGCAGAAATACAACAAGAGACATGTCCTTAGCATATATACAAGAGACATGTCCTCAGCATACATACAATAAGAGACATGCCCTCAGCATATGCACAACAAGAGACATGTCCTTAGCATATATACAACAAGAGACATGCCCTCAGTGTATATAAAACAAGAGACATGTCCTCAGCATATATACAACAAGAAACATGTCCTCAGCATATATACAGCAAGAAACATGTCCTCAGCAGAAATACAACAAGAGACACGTCCTTAAGCATATATACAACAAAAAACATGTCTTCGGTATATATACAACAACAGACATGTCGATAAATTAAACACATGTGCAACACTTGGGTATCTTTAATGTGGAAACGTTTCGCCACACAGTGGCTTCATCAGTCCATACAACGGAGAATGGTGAAGAAAAGGAGGAGTTTGAGGTAATCAGTCCCTCAGCCTTGAGTCGACGTGGTCAGTCTATCAATCTTGATAAGAATACAGCATATGTGAGGAGAAGTGGCTTATATACCGTAGGCAGGAGAGGTGCAGCAGTCGTAGGTGGTATCACATTTGTCCAATGTGGAAGTTTGTCGTGCCCAAGGGTTAGGCAAGTGAAGACTTCCCTGTATTAAGATTCCAAGATCGATTCAAGGCTGAGGGACTGATTACTTCAAACTCCTCCTGTTTTTCCCCATTCTCCTTTGTATGGACTGATGAAGCCACTGTGTGGCGAAACATTTCCTCATTAAAGATACTCAAGTGTTGTACATGTGTCTAATTTATCAATTTGTCGGCTCTTTGAACCATTCATCTACAATAGGCATGTCCTCAGCACATATACAACAAGAGACATTTCCTCAGCATATATACAACAAGAGACATGCTCTTCTCAGTAAGCCTATCCTGACTCCAGGTTACAGGGCAAAGAAGGCGACGATTTTCCACTAAAATGTGTAATTGTTACTTTGGTACTCTACCATCTGGTCAGCTAAATATACGTGATTGTTACTGTGGTACTGTACCATCTAGTACGTGATTGTTACTGTGATACTGTACCATCTAGTACGTGATTGTTACTGTAGTACTCTACCATCTAGTCAGCTAACTGTACGTGATTGTTACTGTGGTACTTTACCATCTAGTTGGTTCATTGTTCTTGTTATTACGACCTCAATGATGTCGCTTCTTCTCAACAAGTGACTGACGTTTCACCTACAAACGCCAAATTCACATACCTTTCCTTGCAATATTAATGTCGACATTTTTTGTTAGATATCTGTTGATTACTCAAACATGTATAACCTCCCTCCCCAGCCTCCCTACCCTTCCCTCCCTCCCCAGCCTCCCTACCCTTCCCCCCCTCCCCAGCCTCCCTACCCTTCCCTCCCTCCCCAGCCTCCCTACCCTTCCCTCCCTCCCCAGTCTCCCTACCCTTCCCTTCCTCCGCAGCCTCCCTACCCTTCCCTCCCTCCCCAGCCTCCCTACCCTTCCCTCACTCCCCAGCCTTCCTACCCTTTCTTCTCTCCTTAGCCTCCCTCCCCTTCTCACCCCCACCAGCTTTTCTCCCTTTCCAGCATCCCACCCCGTTCTCCTCTCCAGCATCCCTCCCCCTTCTCTCTCTCTCCAGCATCCCTCCCCCTTGTCTCCCTCTGCAGCATCCCTCCCCCTTGTCTCCCTCTCCAGCATCCCTCCCGCTTCTCCTCTCCAGCATCCCTTCCCCTTCTCCTCTACAGCCTCCCCCCCCCCTCAACTCCGGTAGCCTAATCATCTTCACCTTACAAAAACTTCTTTTAGATTCGTTCTCCCTTATTCATAAACAAAAAAAAATCTCAAGGGAAGAGGGAGAAGAGGCAGGATACTCAGAGGAAGGGAGAGGAAGTAAGGAGCAGAGAGAGAGAGAGAGAGAGAGAGAGAGAGAAGAAAAGGAAGAAGAAGAAGGGCGGAATGGGATGAATATAAGTTGGAAAGAAGGTTAGTGTGAGTGGAAGAGAAAGAGAAAGAAGAGATCGGAGGGAGAGAGGGAGGAAAGAGGATAGGATGAAGGAGAAGACGGGGGAAATGATAAGGGGAGAGGGAAGAGGATGTGAGGGGAGTGGTCAGAAAACGATAGGGACAGGCGAGAAGGAGAGAAGGTGACGAGGGAGGAAAAAAACGAATGGAGAGAAGAGGAGAAAGGGAGAAGAGGAGAAGGAAAGACGAGAGAACGAAAGGGAGAGGTGAACGGACGAGAGGAGAGGGGCGTTGAAGGGAGGAGGGGAGATGGGTAGAGGGGAAGAGGGGAGGATGGGAGGGGAGGCGAGGGATGGGAGAGGGGAGCACAAGGCCCTCGGGGAGCAGTTCACATAAACATGATGAATTTTGTATCGATTGGACCAGCGCGGGTTTGGTCAGGAGGGGGGAGGAGGAGGGGGATAGGAGGGGGAGAGAAGAGGAGGAAGAAGAGGGGGAGGAGGAGGAAGAGAAGGAGGAAGGGGAGAATGAGGGTAGGTAAGGAGAGAGGGAGGGTAAGCGGAAGGGGGGAAAATGTAAGGGGAGGAGTGGTAAAGTGCATTGTTAGAAGGGGGAAATGGGAGTATGGGGAAGTAGAAGGGGAGGAATATAGGAAGAAGGAAGGAAGGAGGTGAGATAGAAGGAGGAGGAAAGGATAAATGAGGAAGGTAAGGTAGGAGAGTGGAGTATAAAAGGGAGGAAAGAAGGAATGGAGGGAAGACGAGGGGGAGATATATGGGAAAGATGGAAGTGAGGCAGGAAGTAGGAGGGGCGGGAAAGCGAGAGAGAGAGAGAGAGAGAGAGAGAGAGAGAGAGAGAGAGAGAGAGAGAGAGAGAGATTGCTCGTGCTTACGACCGACTGTGGCACCAGGACCTCTTGGCAAAACTGCAAGCACTGGGAATTGCAGGCTCTACGCTACGTCTCCTCAGTGATTACCTTCATGATAGATCCCTAAGGGTAGTTTTCTTTGGAACGGAATCAGCAAGGCATCCTACTGGGGCAAGTGTTCCACAAGGAAGTGTGCTGGGACCACTGTTATGGATTGTCTACTTAAATGACCTTCTTCATCTCATCCCAGAATCCCATTCATATGCAGACGACTGTACACTGACATTTACTTATCAAAGAGAAGAAATGCCAGCTGCTCTAAACTACATCATCACAAGCTAAGAGCTATATCAGCTTGGGGAAACCAGTGGCAAGTAATATTTGAACCTGAGAAAACACAAATGATGATATCTTTGGGGTGAAATTTGACTCCAAACAAACCATGAAGAACCACTTGTAAATCTTGCAAACAAGGCAGCCAGGAAGCTTACAGCACTTCGACGTATCTCGCATCTGCTTGACAGTAGGGGTTGCAAGATTCTGGATGAGGCACAAGTACGCTCACATCTTGAGTATGCTCCACTTTCTTAATTTGCCTGCCCCCCCTCTCATCTGCTACTGCTTGACAGAGAAAAGAGAAAGAAGTCTCATCTCTCGCCTGGACCCATCCTGGATAGATCTGTCATTTCAGCAGAGCCTTCAACACAGGAGGGAAATGGGTGACCTTATTATTATGTACAAGGCCAACATTGTCAAAGTACCACACTTGGATCCACTTCGAGGAGAGCGAGAAGCGATATTCTATACCACAAGACGGGCAGAAAGCAGCAACTTCACTCTGGCTGTACCCTTCTCCAGAACATCACTCCATCTGAGATCATATATACCCAGGATGACTCGAGTATGGAACACATTCGTACAGCATAATGATGTCGACGAGATAAAGTCAGTTGATCAAATGAAAATGCTTCCCACAGATGGCTCCAACTTCATCCTGTTCCCCACTTGTATGTCCCTTAACAATAAAAATGCTTTCAAATAAGCTGATGTAAGGTAACAGCTCTTAGCTTGTCAGTAAAGTTAGGAATCTTTAACTTGTAAATAGTTTGTCAATAAAGCCAGAGATCCTTAACCTAACCTTGTCAAATCTTGTGTGAACAAAGAAAAAGAGAAGAGAGAGAGAGAGAGAGAGAGAGAGAGAGAGAGAGAGAGAGAGAGAGAGAGAGAGAGAGAGAGAGAGAGAGAGAGAGAGAGAGAGAGAGAGAGAAAGGGGGAGGGAGGGAGGGAGGGAGGGAGGGATAGAGAGGTCTGAGGAATAGTACCAAACAGGAGATGGTGGACAAGTGGATTATGATATGCAAATGTGTGTATGTGTGTGTGTGTGTGTGTGTGTGTGTGTGTGTGTGTGTGTGTGTGTGTGTGTGTGTGTAGCAATATTTTCCACTTATACATTACCCGTGAGGAACAAAAAGGCACAATTCCGTGACTTTGTATATGGTCCAAGTCGGACCGACACGTCGTCGTAAGCTCCTCTCTCCTATGTGCGGGTTATTTGTGTATTACACCTGAGATGGACAACTGGAGATTGCCACTCATTCTCTGATTGAACATTAGAATGAATCATTTCCCATCTTTGTTTCATTACCTGATTGCTTCCTGCTCCCTACTTCCTGTTTCTTAATCACTACTCCCTACTTCCTTACCCTTCAAACTATGTACTTCCCATCAGCATGTCAAAATAATAATCCACACAGAATTAATTTTTAACTAATGCCGCAGGTTTACCTTATTCGAAGAATGTTGGAGGTTCAAACTGAAGGGATGATTCAGCGATTTAAATTGTCACTGAGAGTACTGGGTTGACACTGGAAGGACTCACACCGGAGGACTCACATCGGAGGACTAACACCGGAGGACTCACACCGGAGGACTCACACCGGAGGACTTACACCGGAGGACTCACACCGGAGGACTCACACAGGAGGACTCACACCGGAGGACTTACGCCGGAAGGCACACCAAATGCGTAGGGAGACACTGGTCAGAGAAATAACAAGCATCGAACTTAAGCTAAAGGAATCTTATAGGAGTCAGGAATCGCGGGAAGAACTAAAAGCCATAAATGAAATAGAAAGAAACCCAAAGTATTTCTTCTCCTATGCCAAATCAAAGTCGAGAACAACGTCCAGTATTGGGCCCCTACTTAAGCAAGATGGGTCCTACACAGATGACAGCAAGGAAATGAGTGAGCTACTCATGTCCCAATATGACTCAGTTTTTAGCAAGCCGCTAACCAGACTGAGAGTCGAAGATCAAAATGAATTTTTTATGAGAGAGCCACAGAATTTGGTTAACACAAGCCTATCCGATGTTATCCTGACGCCAAATGACTTCGAACAGGCGATAAATGACATGCCCATGCACTCTGCCCCAGGACCAGACTCATGGTACTCCGTGTTCATCAAGAACTGCAAGAAGCCCCTATCACGAGCCTTTACCATCCTATGGAGAGGGAGCATGGACACGGGGGTCGTCCCACAGTTACTAAAAACAACAGACATAGCCCCACTCCACAAAGGGGGCAGTAAAGCAACATCAAAGAACTACAGACCGATAGCACTAACATCCCATATCATAAAAATCTTTGAAAGGGTCCTAAGAAGCAAGATCACCACCCATCTAGAAACCCATCAGTTACACAACCCAGAGCAACATGGGTTTAGAACAGGTTGCTCCTGTCTGTCTCAACTATTGGATCACTACGACAAGGTCCTAGATGAACTAGAAGACAAATAGAATGCAGATGTAATACATACAGACTTTGCAAAAGCCTTCGACAAGTGTGACCATGGCGTAATAGCGCACAAAATGCGTGCTAAAGGAATAACAGGAAAAGTCGGTCGATGGATCTATAATTTCCTCACTAACAGAACACAGAGAGTAGTAGTCAACAGAGTAAAGTCCGAGACAGCTACGGTGAAAAGCTCTGTTCCACAAGGCACAGTACTCGCTCCCATCTTGTTCCTCATCCTCATATCTGACATAGACAAGGATGTCAGCCACAGCACCGTGTCTTCCTTTGCAAATGACACCCGAATCTGCATGACAGTGTCTTCCATTGCAGACACTGCAAGGCTCCAGGCGGACATCAACCAAATCTTTCTGTGGGCTGCAGAAAACAATATGAAGTTCAACGATGAGAAATTTCAATTACTCAGATATGGTAAACACGAGGAAATTAAATCTTCATCAGAGTACAAAACAAATTCTGGCCACAAAATAGAGCGAAACACCAACGTCAAAGACCTGGGAGTGATCATGTCGGAGGATCTCACCTTGTTGTTAGGTAAGACACATATGCAACAGTTAGGTATCTTTTTTTTTCGAAACGTTTCGCCTACACAGTAGGCTTCTTCAGTCGAGTACAGAAAAGTTGATAGAAGCAGAAGATACTTGAAGACGATGTAATCATCCATCACCCTTAAAGTTTTGAGGTGGTCAGTCCCTCAGTCTGGAGAAGAGCATTGTTCCGTTGTCTGAAACAATATGAAGTTGAAGTGACAGGATGGAGCCTTTATATATGTGCCAGGAGGTGAGACGTAGTTGCTTTGGAGGGCAGTCCTTCTCAAACCAGCCGTCTCACTATAGAGGTCGAAGTTGATGGTCTGTACCAAATACCCTTGTGTTGCAGTGTCTGACAGATGAACATTAAAATGTATAAAATACCGACAGATGTTAGGTAAGACACATATGCAACAGTTAGGTATCTTTTTTTTTCGAAACGTTTCGCCTACACAGTAGGCTTCTTCAGTCGAGTACAGAAAAGTTGATAGAAGCAGAAGATACTTGAAGACGATGTAATCAGTCCATCACCCTTAAAGTTGAGGTGGTCAGTCCCTAGTCTGGAGAAGAGCATGTTCCGTTGTCTGAAACAATATGAAGTTGAAGTGACAGGATGGAGCCTTTATATAGTGCCAGGAGGTGAGACGTAGGTTGCTTTGGGAGGGCAGGTCCTCTCAAACCCAGCCGTTCTCACTAGTAGAGGTTGTCGAAGTTGATGGTCTGTACCAAGATACCCTTGTGTTGCAGTGTCTGACAGATTGAACATTAAAATGGTATAAAATACCGACAGATTGTTAGGTAAGACACATATGCAACAGTTAGGTATCTTTTTTTTTTTTTTTTTTTTTTTTTTTTTTTTTTTTCGAAACGTTTCGCCTACACAGTAGGCTTCTTCAGTCGAGTACAGAAAAGTTGATAGAAGCAGAAGATACTTGAAGACGATGTAATCAGTCCATCGTCTTCAAGTATCTTCTGCTTCTATCAACTTTTCTGTACTCGACTGAAGAAGCCTACTGTGTAGGCGAGACGTTTCGAAAAAAAAAAAAAAAAAAAGATTACCTAACGTTGCATATGTGTCTTACCTAACAATCTGTCGGTATTTTATACCATTTTAATGTTCAATCTGTCAGACACTGCAACACAAGGGTATCTTGGTACAGACCATCAACTTCGACCTTACAGTGAGAACGGCTGGGTTTGAGAAGGACCTGCCCTCCCAAAGCAACCTACGTCTCACCTCCTGGCATATAAAAGGCTCCATCCTGTCACTTCAACTTCATATTGTTTAGTACAGAGACAACGGAACAATGGCTTTCTCCAGACTGAGGACTGACCACCTCAAAACTTTAAGGGTGATGGACGATTACATCGTCTTCAAGATCTTCTCGTCTATCAACTTTTCTGTACTCGACTGAAGAAGCCTACTGTGTAGGCGAAACGTTCGAAAAAAAAAAAAAAAAAAAAAAAAAACGGATACCTAACTGTTGCATAGTGTCTTACCTAACAATCTGTCGGTATTCTTAGACCATTTTATGTTCAATCTGTCAGACACTGCAACACAAGGGTATCTTGTACAGACCATCAACTTCGACCTCTACTAGTGAGAACGGCTGGGTTTGAGAAGGAACCTGCCCTCCCAAAGCAAAACCTACGTCTCACCTCCTGCACTATATAAAGGCTCCATCCTGTCACTTCAACTTCATATTGTTTCAGACAACGGAACAATGCTCTTCTCCAGACTGAGGGACTGACCACCTCAAAACTTTAAGGGTGATGGACTGATTACATCGTCTTCAAGTATCTTCTGCTTCTATCAACTTTTCTGTACTCGACTGAAGAAGCCTACTGTGTAGGCGAAACGTTTCGAAAAAAAAAAAAAAAAAAAAAAAAAAAAGATACCTAACTGTTGCATATGTGTCTTACCTAACAATCTGTCGGTATTTTATACCATTTTAATGTTCAATCTGTCAGACACTGCAACACAAGGGTATCTTGGTACAGACCATCAACTTCGACCTCTACTAGTGAGAACGGCTGGGTTTGAGAAGGACCTGCCCTCCCAAAGCAACCTACGTCTCACCTCCTGGCACTATATAAAGGCTCCATCCTGTCACTTCAACTTCATATTGTTTCAGACAACGGAACAATGCTCTTCTCCAGACTGAGGGACTGACCACCTCAAAACTTTAAGGGTGATGGACTGATTACATCGTCTTCAAGTATCTTCTGCTTCTATCAACTTTTCTGTATTCAGGATCTCACCTTCAAGGACCATAACATTGTATCAATCGCATCTGCTAGAAAAATGACAGGATGGATAATTAGAACCTTCAAAACTAGGGAGGCCAATCCCATGATGACACTCTTCAGGTCACTTGTTCTATCTAGGCTGGAATATTGCTGCACACTAACAGCACCTTTCAAGGCAGGTGAAATTGCTGACCTAGAAAATGTACAGAGAACCTTCACGGCGCGCATAACGGAGATAAAACACCTCAATTACTGGGAGCGCTTGAGGTTCCTAAACCTGTATTCTCTGGAATGCAGGCGGGAGAGATACATGATTATATATACCTGGAAAATCCTAGAGGGACTAGTACCGAACTTGCACACGAAATCACTAACTACGAAAGCAAAAGACTTGGCAGACGATGCAACATCCCCCAATGAAAAGCAGGGGTGTCACTAGCACGTTAAGAGACCATACAATAAGTGTCAGGGGCCCGAGACTGTTCAACTGCCTCCCAGCATACATAAGGGGGATTACCAACAGACCCCTGGCAGTCTTCAAGCTGGCACTGGACAAGCACCTAAAGTCGGTTCCTGACCAGCCGGGCTGTAGCTCGTACGTTGGTTTGCGTGCAGCCAGCAGTAACAGCCTGGTTGATCAGGCTCTGATCCACCAGGAGGCCTGGTCACAGACCGGGCCGCGGGGGCGTTGACCCCCGGAACTCTCTCCAGGTAAACTTCAGAGGATTTACACCGGAGGACTCACACCGGAGGACTTACATCCGGAGGACTTACACCGGAGGACTCACACCGGAGGACTCACACTGGAGGACTCACACCGGACGACTCACACCGGAGGACTCACACCGGAGGACTTACACCGGAGGACTCATACCGGAGGACTCACACCGGAGGACTCACACCGGAGGACTTACACCGGAGGACTCACATCGGAGGACTCACACCGGAGGACTAACACCGGAGGATTAACACTGGAGGACTTACACCGGAGGGCTCACATCGGAGGACTCATACCGGAGGACTTACGCCGGAAGACACACCAAAGGATTTACACCGGAGGACTCACACCGGAGGACTCACACCGGAGGACTAACACCGGAGGACTTACACCGGAGGACTTACACCGGAGGATTAACACTGGAGGACTTACACCGGAGGGCTCACACTGGAGGACTTACACCGGAGGACTCACACCAGAGGACATACACTGGAGGGTATACACAAGAGGACTTATTCCAGAAGACTCACACCAGAGGATTTACACCGGAGGACTTACACCGGAGGACTCACACCGGAGGACTCACACCGGAGGACTTACACCGGAGGACTCACACCGGAGGACTCACACCGGAGGACTCACACCGGAGGACTCACACCGGAGGACTCACACCGGAGGACTCATACCGGAGGACTCACACCGGAGGACTCATACCGGAGGACTTACACCGGAGGACTCACACCGGAGGACTCATACCGGAGGACTTACACCGGAGGACTCACACCGGAGGACTCATACCGGAGGACTCACACCGGAGGACTCACACCGGAGGACTCACACCGGAGGACTCACACCGGAGGACTCACACCGGAGGACTCACACCGGAAGACTCACACCGGAGGACTCACACCGGAGGACTCATACCGGAGGACTCACACCGGCACTGAGAATATTGGATAGAGGCTTTAGGAGCTCAACTTGGCACTCAGTGATAACTAGAAAAACTCAACAACTCCTTAATTTGATGATAGCTGAAGGTTGTGTGTGTTACAGTAGCACTTTCATGGATTGGAAGTGAGGGGGGGGAAGGAGGGAGGGATTACTAGTGTATATTTCTGAATAATCACAGCTGATATGCTGCTCTGGCTGGGGAGTGATAATTAATAATAATAATAATAATAATAATAATAATAATAATAATAATAATATTTTTTTTATTGTTATTAACACATCGGCCTACTCCCACCCAGGCAGGGTGGCCCGAAAAAGAAAAAAAGTTTTATCATTTACTCCATCACTGTCCTGCCAGAGGCGCGCATAAACTACAGTTATAAAACTGAAACATTAACACCCCTCCTTCAGAGTGCAGACACTATACTTCCCATTTCTCAAACTCAAGTCTGGCCTACCGGTTTTCCTGAATCCCTTCATAAATGTTACCTTGCTCACACTCCAACAGCATGTTAAGTCCTAAAAACCATTTGTCTCCATTTGCTCTTATCTAACATTTTCACGCATGTTTGCTGGAAGTCCAAGCCCCTTAATACACAAATCCTCCTTTACCCCCTCCATCCAACCTTACCTAGGCCGACCTCTACCCCGCCTTCCCTCCACTACAGATTTGTACACTCTCGAAGTCATTCTATTTTGTTCTACACTCTCTACATGTCCGAGCCACCTCAACAACCTCTCCTCAACCCTATGGATAATAGTTTTGGTAATCTTACATCTCCTCCTAATGTCCAAACTACGAATTCTCTGCATTATATTCACACAACACATTGCCCTCAGACATGACATCTCAACTGCCTCCAGCCTTCTCCTTGCTGCAATATTCACCATTCATGCTTCACACCTATATAAGAGCGTTGGTTTAACTATACTCTCATACATTCTCTTTGCTGCCATGGACAAAGTTCTTTGTCTTAACAGACTCCTAAGTGCACCACTCAACTTTTTCCTTCACTAATTCTATGATTTACCTCATCCTTCATAGACCCATCTGCTAACACATCCCCTCCAAAATATCTGAACACATTCACCTCCTCCAAACTCTCTTCCTCCAATCTGATATCCAATATTTCGTCACCTAATTTTTTTGTTATCCTCATCACCTTACTCTTTCCTATATTCACTTTTAATTTTCATTTACTTTCCCTGCCAAACTCATCCACCAACCTCTGCAACTTCTCTTCAGAATCTCCCACAAGCACAGTCTCATCAGCAAAGAGCAAATGTGACAACTCCCATATTGTGTTAAATTCTTTATCTTTTAACTCCACACTTCTTGCCAACACTCGAACATTCACTTTTCTTACAATCCAATCTATAAATATATTGAACAACCATGGTGACATCACACATCCTTGTCTCAGGCCCACTTTTACTGGGAAATAATCTCCCTCTCTCCTACATACTCTAACCTGAGCCTCACTATCCTCGTAAAAACTCTTCACTGCTTTCAGTAACCTCCCTCCTATTCCATACATCTGCAACATCTGCCACATTGTCCCCCTATCCACCTTGTCATGCGCTTTGTCCAAATCCATAAATGCCACAAAAAAACTTTATCTAAATACTGTTCACCTATATGTTTCACTGTAAACACTTGTTCTTCACACCCCCTACCTTTCTTAAAACTTCCTTGTTCATCTGCTGTCTTACTCTTAATTCTTTCAATAATAAATCCACCATACACTTTACCAGGTATACTCAACTGACTTATTCCCCTATAATTTTTGCACTCTCTTTTGTCCGCTTTGTCTTTATCCAAAGGGACTATGCCTGCTCTCTGCCAATCCCTGGGTACCTTACCCTCTTCCATACATTTATTAAATAAAAGCACCAACCACTCCAAAACTATATCCCCACCTGCTTTTAACATTTCTATCTCTATTCCTTCAATCCCAGCTGCCTTACCCCCTTTCTTTGTACCTACTTCCTCACGAACATTCCCCAGACTCACAACTGGCTCTTCCCCACTCGTACAAGATGTTAATCCTCCCTGTCCTATACACGAAATCACAGCTTCCCTATTTTCATTAACATTTAACAATTCCTCAAAATATTCCCTCCATCTTCCCGATGCCTCTAACTCTCCATTTAGTAACTCTCCTCTCCTATTTTTAACTATCAAATCCACTTGTTCCTTAGGCTTCCTCAGCTTATTAATCTCACTCCAAAACTTTTTTATATTTTCAATAAAATTTGTTGATAACATCTTACGCACTCTCTTATTTGCTCTCTTACATTGCTTTGCCACTCTTAACCTCTCCTTTACTCTTCATATACTACTCCCTCCTTGCATCACTACTACTTTGTAAAAACCTCTCATATGCTAACTTTTTCTCCCTTACTACTCGTTTTACATCATTCCACCAGTTGCTCTTCTTCCCTCCCACACCCACTTTCCTGAAACCACAAACTTCTGCTGGACACTCTAACTCTACATTCTTAAACCTACCCCATACAGCTTCGACCCAGTGCCTATACTCTCACTAGCCCATCTATCCTTCAATAGTTGTTTATATGTTACCCTAACTGCATCCTCCTTCAGTTTATGAACCTTCACCTCTCTCTTACTTGCTGCTTCTATTTTTTGTATCCCATCTACCTTTTGCTCTCACTGTAGCTACAACTAAAAAGTGATCTGATTTATCTACGAATACGTAGTCCAGCAAACTACTGTCATTACGCCCTACATCATCTCTTTCTATACAAAGTTCAATCAAAGGGCCCCCATTATCGTTTACACCTGGCACCCCAAACTTGCCTACCACACCCTCTCTAAATGTTTCTCTTGCTTTAGCATTTAGGTCCCCTACCAAAATTATTCTCTAACTTGGCTCAAATTTTCCTACACACTCGCTTAACATCTCTCAAAATCTCTTTCTCTCCTCTATACTCCTCTCTTCTCCAAGTACTTGCACACTTATTATGACCCACTTTTCGCATCCGACCCTTATTTTAATCCACATAATACTTGAATTTATACATTTATATTCCCCCTTCTCCTTCCGTAACTGATCCTTCAACATTATTGCTACCCACTGAAACTCACCTACCCCCTTCAGGTTTGTTTCTCTCAGGGCCAGGACATCCAACTTCTTTTCATTCATAACATTAGCAATCAACTCTTTCTTATCATCTGCACTACATCCACGCGCATTCAAGTAACACAGTTTTATAAAGTTTTTCTTCTCTTGTTAAGTATTTTCTACAGGAGAAAGGGTTACTAACTCATTGATCCCGGCATTTTAGTCGCCTCATACGACACGCATGGCTTACGGAGGAAAGATTCTTCTCCACTTCCCCATGGAGGATACAGGAAATAAAGAAGAGAACAACAACAAAAATAATAATAATGATAATAATAATAATAATAATAATAATAATAATAATAATAATAATAATAATAATAATAATAATAAATTATAATAATGATAATATCTTCACTCGGCAGCATCTCACATCCACCTCACCATAATCAACATCATCTCTCTCTCTCTCTCTCTCTCTCTCTCTCTCTCTCTCTCTCTCTCTCTCTCTCTCTCTCACACACACACACACACACACACACACACACACACACAATACTGTAGTTTCACTGCGATTGTTGTAGAAATGGTGCAAACAAGAGACGTGTCACTACTCCGACATTTCTCTCTGGTATCTACATGTTGAGTCTTACTCGGTCCACTGTGCTACACAGGTGCTGTTGTATTAGACATATGCACACTGTCCACCTGGCTGGGCTGGTGTTCTCATCTGGGCACTGATTCGCTCTTTTGTACGATATTCTGAGTCCAAGATTCATCTCTCTCCTCACTTTATCCTAATATAACAGCGCCTGGATGAGTTAAGTAGTGGAGGGCAAGGTGTGGTGAATCTAGGTGTGATTTGAAGGCCGATATGGTGTGGAAAATAGAGGCTAATTAAGGGGAGTGGGTAGCGAAAGGTGCGGAAGATGGATGTGGGAAGATGAGTTGGAAGGGGAGAGAGGAAGAGATGGGACAAGAGGAAGGGAGTCGGAAATGATTTGGTGTAGGGTTGGAACCTATGTTATTGGATGTGGAGAGTTCCATCTGGAGTTGGTTCTCTTGCTGGAGATGTAGAACAATATGAGAGGGTAATGAAAGAGGATTTGACGGAGGAATATTGTTGCTACGGTGGGGAGGAGGGTCTATGAAGATGTAGAGTTGCTGAGGGTAAGGAGAGAAGAGTGTTTAATGAAGAGTTGCAGGAGTAATGGAAGAAGGGTAGGCTGAATGGAGAGAGTTGTAGTGGGTAGGGAAAGAGGGTTTTGTGGAGAGATAGAGTTGTTGAGGATGAACGAAACTGCTTGTGGGGGGCACTCCCGTACTAGAGGAGAGTACGGGAAGATAAAATGAAGGTAGTGAAGGCATGTAGGGCAATGGGGGAAGAAATAAATATACTTATCATTCATTTCAAAATTCCCTCTGACTTCTCTCTGCTTTTGCATCAGCATAAGTCCATAATAACAAAAGAATGGAGGAACACTGCAGCAGGCCTACTGGCCCAAGCAAGGCAAGTCCTTCTCAAAACCAGTCACTCCCACCCACATAATTGTCCAACCTATTCCCAAACTTTCCACCTGTTTAATTGACAAACACAGTTCCAGAGATACTGCATTTTAATAATAATCATACCATCTGGCTATTGAAAATAACCTTTTTAAGTCACTGGCACTTCTTTAAGCACCCCAAAAGCCTGGAAACCTTTCCTAATTCCTCGTTCAAACTTCTAAATGTAGTTCTTCAAATACGTCCTGCATTGCTCTCGCTTTTCTGTATGAGGAGATTGAGAAAGAACTTTATTAAGAGAGTATAATGATATAATAAGAGAATTACAATACAAGGTTAAATATTGAATCGGTACCCGGCATTAAAAACGTTATATCCTTGAGTTACAGGGATTACAGAACTTTATCCCTGAACTTAAGTATTCTCTTAGGCTAGTATTGTCTCACTATTATTTCTCTTTATTTTTCTCTGTCCTCATTCCCTTTCCTCCCTATTCTCTATTCCATTAAACGCTCTCACTATTCTCTTTCCTGATTATTTCCTCTCCTGACTATTTTCACTCCTCATTCACTAGTAAATCAAACATCTCCATTCTGTTTTTGACGTGGCAGTAATGTATTTAAGGAAGATCCACACATGACCCCTTGTCAGACCGTTTTGTATGCAAATTAACCACTTCTTGTCCCTTCAATTTCCATTCAACACTGAACTTTAGCTTTGCGGATCAATACACGCCCTCTTCCACGCCTCGTCCTAGTAGAGGATATCAAGTCGTTTGCGGAGTTTATTCAGATTCCAGTTAAATACTTTGCACTCTGGCAGGGTTGCTTTTATTTCTGTCTGGCGAACACTTAAATCTTACAGACTTCTACTTGCATTCAGAATACACTAAGCTTTACTTTCCTGCAAGTTTAAATAGGACTTATTCCTGTATCTGGCAAACTTATGATGCCTGTTAAATAAGGCAGCGGGAGCAGTGATACTCGGAGCGATTAAGAGATAACATAGGACAGATTGGTGGCGTTTAATATGATGTATATTTAGCGTATTTTTAAAATAAATGGTTAGAACAGAAGTTTATATATAAATTATTAACTTGTCTATATTAACTGGTAGATGTTTTTATGTGATTTGTAGATTAGCGACATTTAATCTCTACTTGTTGAAGCATTTAAGATGTTTAGATTTTCTTATTATGGAAATTTATTGTTTAGATGTGCTTATAGTATAATTTAATGCTTAGATTTGCTTATTAGGGTAATTTAAGATATTTTATTACAGCGCTGGTAATTTAATGTAATGGCGTGACTGGCTAGACTCGAGATCCCTAAAATAATTAAGTTTTCTAGGAGGGCATGACAATAATTTTCTTCTGTAGATCGAAAGGCAGAATCGCTTAGAATGTATCGTCATTTACTTAGCTAGTTTTTATAGTCATTTACTTAGCCAGTTTTTTTAATCATTTTGTCTGCTTTCCCTGATAAGTGGTTTAGGTGGGCATTTAATATCGGCGGATTAGTGTCAATACTTTTGGCACTTACGGTATTTATTTTTATCTCAGTAAGGTACCTGGATTAAAAAGCCATCAACACCTAGCGATAAAATTGTGAGAAACCCCTTGGGAAAAATACTAGAACGCAAGTAGCTGAAGGGACCGGCTTGGTTAAATTTTTGGTGTATTTGATTGTGGACGTTGTGCCATTAATGCCTTCTGATGTTTGTGTGTTTGGTTGTGGATGGTGGTGATGGTAGTTGTTGTAGCTGCGGGTGATGGTGATGGTAGTTGTGTAGTTGTGGGTGGTGGTGATGGTAGTTGTGGGTGGTGGTGATGGTAGTTGTGGGTGGTGGATGGTAGTTGTTGTAGCTGCGGGTGGTGGTGATGGTAGTTGTTGTAGCTGCGGGTGGTGGTGATGGTAGTTGTTGTAGCTGCGGGTGGTGGTGATGGTAGTTGTTGTAGTTGTGGGTGGTGGTGATGGTAGTTGTTGTGGCTGCGGGTGGTGGTGATGGTAGTTGTTGTAGCTGGGGGTGGTGGTGATGGTAGTTGTTGTAGCTGCGGGTGGTGGTGATGGTAGTTGTTGTAGTTGTGGGTGGTGGTGATGGTAGTTGTTGTGGCTGCGGGTGGTGGTGATGGTAGTTGTTGTAGCTGTGGGTGGTGGTGATGGTAGTTGTTGTAGCTGCGGGTGGTGGTGATGGTAGTTGTTGTAGCTGTGGGTGGTGGTGATGGTAGTTGTTGTAGCTGCGGGTGGTGGTGATGGTAGTTGTTGTAGTTGTGGGTGGTGGTGATGGTAGTTGTTGTGGCTGCGGATGGTGGTGATGGTAGTTGTTGTGGCTGCGGATGGTGGTGATGGTAGTTGTTGTGGCTGTGGGTGGTGTGATGGTAGTTGTTGTGTGCTGTGGGTGGTGGTGATGGTAGTTGTTGTAGCTGTGGGTGGTGGTGATGGTAGTTGTTGTAGTTGTGGGTGGTGGTGATGGTAGTTGTTGTAGTTGTGGGTGGTGGTGATGGTAGTTGTTGTGTCTGCGGTGGTGGTGATGGTAGTTGTTGTAGTTGTGGGTGGTGGTGATGGCAGTTGTTGTAGCTGTGGGTGGTGGTGATGTAGTTGTTGTAGTTGTGGTGTGGGTGATGGCAGTTGTTGTAGCTGTGGGTGGTGGTGATGGTAGTTGTTGTAGTTGTGGGTGGTGGTGATGGCAGTTGTTGTAGCTGTGGGTGGTGGTGATGGTAGTTGTTGCAGCTGTGGGTGGTGGTGATGGTAGTTGTTGTGGCTGGGGTGGTGGTTGATGGTAGTTGTTGTAGTTGTGGGTGGTGGTGATGGTAGTTGTTGTGCTGTGGTGGTGGTGATGGTAGTTGTTGTGCTGTGGGTGGTGGTGATGGTAGTTGTTGTAGCTGGGGTGGTGGTGATGGTAGTTGTTGTGCTGGGGTGGTGGTGATGGCAGTTGTTGTGGCTGCGGGTGGTGGTGATGGTAGTTGTTGTAGCTTGGGGTGGTGGTGATGGCAGTTGTTGTGGCTGTGGGTGGTGGTGATGGCAGTTGTTGTGGTTGTGGGTGGTGGTGATGGCAGTTGTTGTAGCTGTGGGTGGTGGTGATGGTAGTTGTTGTAGTTGTGGGTGGTGGTGATGGTAGTTGTTGTGTCTGCGGGTGGTGGTGATGGTAGTTGTTGTAGTGTGGGTGGTGGTGATGGCAGTTGTTGTAGCTGTGGATGGTGGTGATGGTAGTTGTATTAAGTTGTGGGTGGTGGTGATGGCAGTTGTTGTAGCTGTGGGTAGTGGTGATGGTAGTTGTTGTAGTTGTGTGGTGTGTGGTGACTGCAGTGTTGTACATGTGGATGGTGGTGATGTAGTTGTTGCACTGATGGGCTGTGGTATGGTAGTCTTTGTACGCCAAAGCGGGTGTGATATGGTGTTGTCTTATGTGGGTGTGGTGATGGTATTTGTGGCTGCGGTGGTGTGATGGTATTGTTGACTTGGGTGGTAAATGGTAGTTATTTAACTGTGGGTGGGGAGATGTGAAGTTGTTGTGGCTGCGGGTGTGTGATGGCATTTGTGCTGCGTGTGTGAGGTAGTTGTAAAGCTGTGGGTGGTGAGTATTAGGCAGTTGTTGTGGCGTGGGTGGGTGGTGATGGCAGTTGTTGTGCTTATGGTGTGGTGATGGCATTGTTGTACTGTGGGGTGTGCGGAGGTAGTTGTTGTAGCTGTGGCTTGGTGATGGTATGTTGTTGTCAGCTATTTGTGGTGATGTTGCAGTTTGTGATACTTGGTGGTGGTGATGATACGTTTGTAGGTGCGTGTGGTGTGATGGTAGTGTGTAGTGCGTGGTGTGGTGATGGTAGTTGTTGTGTAGCTTAATGGTGTGATGCAGCTATTACAGTGTGTGTGATGGTGATGGTACTTTTGTAGCTGCGATAGTGACGAGTACTGCGAAGTCCTGGCCCATGGTGATGATGGAAGTCGCGATTGTGCAACATGTAATAACGATTGATGTTTAGACACGAGTAGACTTCTGAGCATCCTTTTCCACCCCAAACACACCAATGATCGATCATGCTCTTCACCATAATTTGTCGTTATTAATACCAAGGTCGTTCACCATATGTCTGACAGGATACCAAAATTGTTAATTTAATCGGTGCTCAGGACGATGTGACAGCGTTATCCTTGTTATCACACTGTATAATTTAACACTCAAGTAATTGAGTACTTACCATTGTGTGCAGGGGTCGATTCACAGTTCTTTCTAGCACCGCTCTTCAGTCGACTGCTAGGTCAATCTCTTCTTGTTCCAAGAAGCCTTATTGTAATTTCCTATAGCTAAGTATGACGTGCCTCACACTTCACTTCCAGTGTTCCACTTCCTGACAATCTAAAGCCGAAGAACTACTGCTAACACCTATGCTCATTGACTGTGTATAGTGGTGTAGTGTTGGTGTGTGTGAAAGTAATCATTGTGTGTGAACATGGTGTGTGTGCTTGTGTACTCACCATTTGTAATTCAGGTCGAGTCGAGCTCCTGGCCAGGTTAAGTGAAAGTGTCTTTAGTCACTCGTAACATTGAATATACGTGTCAATTGCTGGGGACCCCCCCCACTAGTAGACAAAATCTATAATGATTAACATCTCCCCTGTATATACTCGATTCACGGTCTATCTGGCTACTACCAGCCAGTGCATTAATCAAAGTGACTTGAACCAGTAGTTTACCTTCCACTAGAGTTAGTCTTCTACCATTGAATTAGCTACATTTACAGCACAAGGGAAATCTACATTTCGAAGACATTTCGCGAACTAGTGGTTCCAAATTCAATACGAGATTTTAAATTGTTTATATAGAAGATGAGGTAATCACTCCTACAGGTTTGAAAATGAAAGTGAAGACCCTGAAAGATGAGGTAATAAGTCGCTCAGGTTTGAAAGTGAATCTGACATGATAGTTTGTTATGACAGTCTTCCACAATAATCAATAATGATAATGAATAAATAAAGTGTAATGAACACTTGTCAATGCTCAATAATATCCCACATAGAGACAGAAATTAAGAAGATTAACTGATATGTATATATCGATTCTCTTCTAGGAAGAGGATCCCAGAAGTGGATTAAAATATACAGACCAATTAATCTTTTGAGTTTCTGTCTCTATGTGCGTTACTATTAAGCAATAATGGTAAGCTTCAAAATATTTACGTCGCTACGCCACATGTGTTTTATAAACCGTTTTACAGAACGTGCTAAAAGCAGCGTTTGACAGAACGTGCTAAAAGCATCATTCACTGACGAAAAGGCTTTAAATTTGTCCTGGCTAATATGCCTTCCTAATACGTCCTTATTCTGTTTCAGCAGCATTTCCCTCACTTAGAAGAAATTTCTCGTTTGTAAAATGATTGCTTTGGTTACGCACCTTCAATTAACGGATACCATCATGCAATGAAACTACAGCTAATTGACTTTGATTTTGTATGTTAGCAGAATCAGCATTTGGAATTTTGTCTGAGTCATGATTTAGCCGAGTGACTGAGACGTGCTGGGTGGCTACGTTGCTTTACATACAAATTAAACTTCAGTTGCCATTCCCTAAAAGGTACATGACTCTCTCGCTTCCTCTAACTCACTCGACCGACACCTCTCTCTCTCTCTCTCTCTCTTCCCTACCCTACCCTACCTCCATCCATCCATCTATTTATCTATCCCACTCTCCCTCCTCTGCTCTCCTCCCACCCTTCCTGCCTTTTTCCATCTCTCTAATCCTCTGTCCATATCTTCATCTTTTGCTTCCTCTTCCTCCTCCTTTCTTTCCTCCCAAACTTCCTCGCCTCTTCTCTGCCTTCATCCTCCTCAACCCTCCTCCCTCCTCCTCTTTTACCCTCAGTCCCTCCCTCCCTCCTTTCCTAGGATTCCTTTTATCTTTCATTCTATTTCCATCTTTCTGTTGCAGATACTCAAAGCAACTGTCGTTTCACCTATACGTATGCATACAAGGATATACACAGATATACAGAAGCTCAAATATGTTAAACGGTATACAAACGTATATACACAAAAATACGCCATGATATAGGCAAGTTTCAAGATATGCTCTGGTACACAAAAGCAAACATTAACATACAAATGTACACAAAGGTATAAGAGAACATACAAAAGCATACAGAGAGATTCACAAGTACGGCATAAATAGGTATGCACTTGTATTTACAGATATACACAAGCTCACACAGGTTTACAAAGGCATACAAACTGCTCAACAGTCAAATAGACGCAACATAATTGGATTAGTATAATACAACAGAAAATATAAACCTCAGACTTAAAAATATATTATATATTATTATATATATATATATATATATATATATATATATATATTATATATATATATTATATAATATATATATATATATATATATTATATTAATATATATATATATATAGAGAAGTACCACCTCTATAGCTGAATGGGGACCCTCATCCTCAAGAAGACAATAAACTACTCAGAGAAATACTCAAGGTTCTCCGGAGCTGTTTATATATTTTTTTCCTTACCACCCCTATATATATTGTTTTATTCTATGTGAACATTTTATTAATAAACAAATAACATTTACCGATAAAAAATCATAAACATGAATACAATGGCACAATGTATCAAAGATGATGAATTTCCTCCAGCTCCTCCGAGGCTGGAGTGAGCCAAGTATGCAGCAAGCTTTCCCCTCTGGATGGCGACGCTGAGGCGCTGGAACATGAAAGTGGCTGCCCTTGGGTCCCTGGTGGTGTCGATGAGTCTGGAACCCAATTCTTTAAGGAAATGTGTGGCATTTTTTCCCCATGATCGCAAGGTCTCTGATCCCACTGGGACAAATTGATACTGTTGGCTAATGTCCCTGTACTTGCTGATCTTGTACTCCTCCTGTGGTCAGCAGCCTCTCCCTGTCGCCCCACACTGTGATGGATATAGGTGTCAGCCAGTGTGGACACACAGGTATAGTCCCATGCTAAGAGCTTGCCATTCTTCCAAGGATAGATGGTGATCCCGTCGAGGCGGTTTGCTGGGTTGTGGGTATTGTTTGCTGCAAAGTGATTCGTGGCCCCCTCTCGGCAGGGCATCCAGCTGTAGCAAGGGTTCTCTTAATGATGTCGTTGACCTCATTGTGTCTTGCATGCCAGCCCTTGGTTTTGGAACAGTTAAGACCATGTAGACCGTATTGGTCTGCTTGCACTTCGCCTCAAATATATATATATATATATATATATATATATTTTATATATATATATATATATATATATATATTATATATATATATATATATATATATATATATATATATATATATATATATTTGTCCAATCTTATTTTCAGTTATTATTCTCAAATGCTTTTTCAAATAATCAATTACACATGTTCATAACTCGATTATAGATAAAGTATTTCTCTTCGTTGGACTGAAATTGTTTGCCTATAATTGCAAAACCATTATTGTTCTTTAGGTTCCAATTCTTCAATGGGACTAACACTTTCTCGCCTCTACTCTCTTTTGTTTGTCTGAAAGTTCTTACTGAATATTATGCGACAGCCTTTGATTCTGTCTGACAGTCCGAGATTTCAGAAGAAATTAAGTATATTTTGATACATTGTAATAGTTTATAAGGAATGTGATTATCTCTCGTTACAAGTCCTTAAGGAGCTCAAGACTTTCTCTGGGCGGCAGGAACGTAAAAAAAAAAAAATGAAAAAAATCTTATTTATTGTGAGTGTCCATAAAGAAGATATTGATACTCTTTTTTTAGTACTCTTTGATGGTCCTAAAAACTTACTGTACTGTAACATCTAGGATGATGTCATTATACAGGGAACCTCGGAAACACTCTCACACTAACAATTGACCATATGTATCTAACTATGCAGGAGTAGTAATAAACTAGGAAGGGGGACAGCTATGTGGCGAGGTCGACCACTGATATTCTGATGGTCATCAGGTCATCTAAACTGTAAGAGATCTCTCCTCTTCCTTTTGGCGTTGATCACGACAAACTAGTTAATTACATTTTTTTTAATTTCAGGTATGCACCAAACTGCATCAGAATCTAAATGTATTTTTTTTATTATTTATTATGTTATTTTATTATATAAGTATTCCTTATTATAATATATATATATATATATATATATATATATATATATATATATATATATATTATAATATATATATATATATATATATATTATATATATAAATTGTGGGGCCGATAGCCTCGGAGAAGTGGATAAAAAGGCTTAAAGGAAGAATATTTGGATTTCCTTCCTGAAGCCGTTTGAATATTCCACTTTCCCTACCACCCCATCTTCTCATTCGTTTTTACCAATAGGTATATTTTATATGGTACAGAAGATTTAAGAGATATTTTGCTGATACAAAGATGGCATGTACAGTACATGAGGTGTGAGTGATACATGTCTAGTACATATTGTTACGTGTTTGTCACTGATTATAATGCGAAAAACTCATCCAGCTCCTCAGAGCTGGGGCGTGTGCCCAAAATACAGCAGGCATTACCCCTCTGAACAGCCGCACTGAGTCGCTGGAACAGAAAACTAGCTACCCTGGGATCCCTAGTTACCCTGATGAGTCTTTTGCCTAGCTCCTTAAGGAACTTAGATGCATTCTTTCCCCATGATCAAGGTTCTCTGAGGTTATGGGAACAAACATATAATGATGGGCAAGTTCTCCATATTTTCTAGACTTTTGGGACTCCCTGAAGCTGGCGGCTGGCCCTCCTTCCTCCCTGGCGTACTGGAGATAGATATTAGCCAAGGTAGATGCACATGTGTAGTTCCACATCACCTGCTTACCGTCTGTCCAGGCTTGAAGGGTGGTACCATCTGGACGCTTCTGGCTGCCATCAGATCTACATCCGGCTGGGCATCCGGCTGTTGTGAGGTTCCTCTTGATAATGTTATTAACCTCCTCATGCCTTGCAATCTTTCCCTCGGATTTACGACACACAAGACCATGATACCCAAATCGGTCTGCTGCTTCACTGCCACAAATACACCTGTGTTCGGCGAGAATAGGGGCGGCAAGTCGAGGGGCAACACCAATGCGGATATATATAATAAAGGGTATCTATCTCACATGTAAACAAGAAAACAACAGTTTAAATAAGAATGTGTATTTGGACTCCCAACCGGAGTCAACATCACACTGACGATGAGAAAGTCACTCCAAAGCATATTAGTATCAGTTTTAATCTCCTCCTCCCCCCCTCCCTCCCCTTGCCAATTCCCTCTTAGTGGGAAAAAACATTTCGTCTTGACATTCACAGTAACTCACCTTCTAATGTCACAAGCAAGTTTCCTTCGACTATTATTGCGTCTATTCTTTTCTATGATGTTTTTCAGGTTTGGTAAAACTTTTCGTTGTTGTCTGATAATCCCTAATTATTCATACGATTCTCTTTGGTTACTTCCTGTTATTTCAGTTACTATTGTTTTTACTCCTGTAAATACGTCTGGTTTAGTGTATCTGGTCTTGTCATCGATTCACTCGCTTTGTTGGAAATTCAATTTTCATGTGTGTATAGTTTTGAGACTTGTGGGGAATAGGTGGGGTGCTGGCTCTGTACGTGTTGGGGAATGTTTAGGAGTGGGGTTGTAGGGTAGAGATGGGTTTGAGACGGGGAAAGAGGCTGAGGCTGAACGTTACAGTGCTGGGAATGGAATGGTGTGGGTTGAAGTTCATGTGTTGTTGATAGAGGTTGAGAGAATGTTGGTGAAGGATGGGTTTGCGGCTGATGGTTGCAGATTGAGGTATAAAATATATAGAGTGTAAGTTTGGAAGGGAGTGTTCACTGGGTGGAAGGCAAGGTCGGTCTCTCTCCCTCCCTCCGTCTCTCTCTCTCTCTTTCTCTCTCTCTCTCTCTCATTTTAAAATCTTTTGATTTCTGTTCCTCTTCCCTTCTTTGCAATTATACAACCATCAGTAAAGGTCGATTATTATATTCATGGGGTAGCGTTTAAGGATAAATAGCTCATGGGGAATAAGATATAGTCAGGTTGGACCCACGGAAGGTAAGGGAAAGTTTACCCTCTCCTCTTGCATTAAGTCTGTACTGACATGTAGGCACTCCTTACCCTCTTTCCTGACTGCCGTGAAAGTGATACCTCACAGTTTATGATTATCGAGGCTTAACTTTAGCGAGCTCTTGACAGCAATAGCTTTCTGGCAGTCGAGGAATATGTAGAATATTCACTCTTCTCCGCCATGAAGGAAAGATATTGGTCCTGAGAGAGATTATTTTGATATAACGTTTCGCACTAAGAAGTGTTACAGAACGAAACGTTGTCACAATAAAAGCTTGTTTTTTAAACCCGAGTCTTTTCTATCTTACTCTCGGCATTACATCTTTGCAGGTGTTTTGTTATGAGTTGTCTGCCATCCGGGTGCTCGACTAATCCTTTCCTTATACCATTTCTACGAGGACTACTGATTTATTGCGCCCTCTCATAACCTAAGCTTTGTAGCGCATTTCTGGTGTATCATTACTTCTGCTGTTTCAAGATTTTCCGAGTCTGTAGGAACCTGCATATCCTTTCCCAGCTCAGATCTAGACCCCAGCTCCTCTGTGAAGACGTCGTGAAATCTGCTAAGTTCTTTACATCTTTCCAAGTTGATGCCTTTGAATAAACCGCCTTCATTTTTCAACCTTGTCACCTGTTCTTATATTTTCATCTTCCTCTTGACGTAACTTAAGGTTGCCTTTCAGCCTCGCTCCTTACCGAGATACTCAATTCATGGCTTATCTTCCAGTTTCCCAACCCTCTTTTTTCACTCTTGTACCTTTCCATTCTTTTATATTTTTTTGTCTCATTTCATTGTTGGCACAGCCACTGGCTCTTCTCACATTGTTAGGCTTCTCATTTTTGTAGTTGGAATGAATCTGGCATTTGCTGCCTAGAACGTTCGTGTAAAGAAAATGGGTTACGAGGACATACCACTGTGCTCCTGTCCAATTGCGACCTTAGTAGGAACACTCATGCTATCTAAAACCTCAAGGATATCCTTTTAGAAACTCGAATGGCGCAACCGGAATACAGCGCTGAGAACTGCTATTTAAATTTCCATTGGGTCAAAAGTTAAAGGGGTGTGGAGAACATGGACAGAGGTTATGAAAAGCACTGGGAGTATTATTCAGGACACAAACAGAAGTGGAAGAACCAGAAATCCTTTGTACCCTGTACCAACAGCGAGCCGCCAGCGATTGAAGACGCAAATCCCAAGGTAGCTTTGCAGCATCCACCGGGAGGCTAAGGGATTGTGGAGGAGCAGAGAACCTCCCGTGACCAAGTGAAGAGACAAGAAAGGGATGGAGGCAGACAAGGAGGTAAAGGAAGGATAAATAAAAATAGAAAATGACATTGTACATAGGAAGAAAAAAAATAGAAAGCAGATAAAGTTAGAATCATACAGATATACTCAGAAAATGGAGGATGTAGGGAGGGAAATGAAAGATAAAGAGAAACAGAGTAAAACCTTATAAACAAGGTATTGAATGATGTAAATAAAGAGGCAGACAAAGGAGAGGAAGTGAGCAGAATAGGCAAGAGAGAGAGTGACAGACAGACAGACAGACAGACAGACAGAGGGAGACGGGGGAGGAGGGAAACCAGGCAGAGAGGAACAAGGCAGAAGGGAAGCTGGCAGGGAGGCAAGAAAAGATGGAAGTAAGCAAATTAGAAGGCAAAAGAATGAAGCAATTCTGGAGATAAAGATGGGAATGATGGAGGAAAATAGACAAAAAGGAAAGCTGACAAGCAAATGTTATAATGAAGAGGGGAATAACAATCACCACAACTACTGCCACTGGTTCACAACAATTACCACTACTACCACCACCGGTTCACAACAATCACCACAATTACCATCACTGGTTCACAATCACCACTGCTCCCACCACTGGTTCACAACATCACCACTGCTACCACAACTGTTTGACAGCAGTCACCACACTTACCACCTGTACGGGAAACAGACATCACCACACAACCACTATTACTACCAACTACACCCTCTACAACCTCAAGAAACAAGCATCACCACCACAACCATTCCTACTGCCAACAACTACTACATCTTACCAACGGTGGTGGAAAGTAGAAAAAAATCATTGAGTACGGGAAGGTGAGGATAGAGAGGAAAGTGGGGATGGAGGAAGAGGCGGGGATGGAGGAGGAGCTGGGAATGAAGGAAGAGTGGGGATGGAGGAGGAGGAGGAGGAGGAGGTGGAGATAGAGAACGAGTCCAACTCATCACAAGTAATTAACATTTTGTGCAAGTTGTAAGGCCCTAATCACCCCCGTCATGTAAAGAGTCCCTGTCTTCCCTCTCCCTCCCTCCCTCTCCTTCTCCCCCATTCCATCTCACCCTCCCTCTCGCTTCCCCGCCTTCCCTCTAGCCTCCCCAGCCTCAGGGGATGAAGTCCTTCACGTGTGAAGGAGACGTCTGCTGCTACCTACGTCCCCTCTGAAGGGGTTGGGTAGCCGTGATGCTACTGAAGGGCTTTTGATCAAGAGAAGTGAGGTTACCCTTCCTTCCTTCCTTCCTCGGATCAAACTTAATTGCTTCTAATTTCCCATTTGATGTGTGACTCTTAGAGGTTCATAGTTTCACCATAATATTATTGATAGTAAAATGTTATTAATTATTATTATTATTATTATTTATTATTATTATTATTATTATTATTATTATTATTATTATTATTATTATTATTATTATTATTATTATTGTATATTATTATTATTATTATTATTATTAATTATTATTATTATTATTATCATTATTATTATTTTTTTTATTATTATTATTATTATTATCCGGTAGGATTAAAGCCTTAAACGCATTACAGCGCCATGTAAATGGTAGGTAATCATAATAGCTCCCAGCCCCTGGATCAAAAGCCCTTCAGGAACATCAAGGTAGCCACACTCCAGGTATAATAGGAGTGAGAGAAAGAGAAAGAGAGAGAGAGAGAGAAGAGAGAGAAGAGAGAGGAGAGAGAGAGAGAGAGGAGAGAGAGAGAGAGGAGAGAGAGAGAAGAGAGAGACAGACAGACAGACAGACAGACAGACAGACAGAACCAAGGGAGTGAGGAAATCTACATCAAGTCAGAGTAATAATTAACTCCCCCAGGGACTGTAAGGAGTTATATCACCCGGGGGATGAGCCTTTGATAGTCGTTGTTTGCAAAGCAAAGATGGGTGCGAGGAGACGGAGGATAACCAAGATTTTAAAAGAGAGTGATAAAGGAGAGATGAAATAAAGAAGGATTTCGTTTTTTGTTTGTTTGTTTGTTTTTGCTTTATACCCGGTGAGATTATGGTCTACCAAATATTTTTTCACGTAGTAGCTGATGTGACAATGAATGGGATTAGTGAATGTGGAATTCGCGAATGGGATTCGTGAATGTGGAATTCACGAAATGGGATTCGTGAATGTGGAATTCACGAGTGGGATTCGTGAATTCCACACGGTAGGAAGCATCAGCATAGCTGTCAATCCTCTGTATACCTGGAGTATACCTGGGGAGGGTTTTGTGGGCCATTTAAAAATGGCAACAGCATTTGGTGTTCCCAGGCTGTCACCCATCCAAGTACTAATCAAACCCAACGTTGCTTAACTTCGCTGATCATACGAGAAGCGCGTTCAACGTGGCATGGCCCTTGATGGAAAAATATTTTTGCTAAGACAGTCAAATTAGCGACTGTTTAACAGCCCTAAACAGTGATCCAATGACTGAGGTTCAGGTAAGGACAAAAAAAAAACACGTGCGAAGTATAAAAAGGGATACATTCCTTATACCTCAAAAAATAAAGCATTGTTTTTAATATTATAGTTCTTCAAAAAAAAAAAAAAATCTAGCAAACATGCAAACAGCTTCACCATCTATACTGAGTCCAATATGTGTGGGCGAAACCTCACGTGAGGCAGCTGGTGTCTGGTTCAGTTCATATCTGCTCAGTAATACGTATTTCCTATCTGTTTCCCCAGGAAAATTAATTGTTTTTCCTTGGGGTTTCCTTATTAGGATTTTTAGATTTGTCCTTCTTTTTGTTTGCTTGGTCTTTCTCCTCCTCATTTTGTTGCTGTAGTTGCTTGTGTGTCTCTTCTAGTGCCTCCTCTTACTTTCATCTTCCTCCTGTTCTTCGTTCCCTCTTTCTTCACATTATTCTTTTTCGTCCTCTTCCCCATCCTCTTTCTGCTTTTCATCATCTTCCTCCTTCCCCTCCTCTACTCTTCCTCCAAATTTAATTCTTCCTCTTTTACTTCATCTTCCTCCTCTTCCTCCTCCTCTTCCTCCTCCTCTTCCTCCTCCTCTTCCTTCTCCTCTTTCTCCTCCTCTTCCTCCTACTCCTTCTCTTCCTCTGTCTCAGGAAATACTGCAGTTGATTACTAGAGAGAATTTAGTTACTTAAAACGTTCAACTTGTGCCTCAGTTTCGTCTTTCTTACCTAACTACAGTTGAGATAAACTGTTTGTTAACCATCAGACGTCTTAACTTGTTGTTTCCCAGCGTCTTGAGTCCTGTCGTATCTGCTCTTGAAACTGTGTGTGGAAAATTTGCCTTCTCTGACTTTCCCGCCGCATTACGGATACCATTTCTTTTTGTCCAAAATTTTTACCAGTGTCTTGGCAGTTCCACGTCTTGGTAACTCCAGTGTCTTGGTAGTTTCCATGTCTTGGCAGCTCCCATTTCTTGGCAGTTCCCATGTCTTGGCAGTTCCCATGTCTTGGCAGTTCCCATGTCTTGGCAGCTCCCATGTCTTGGCAGCTCCCATGTCTTGGTAGCTCACATGTCTTGCCAGTTCCCATGTCTTGGCAGCTCCCATGTCTTGGCAGCTCCCATGTCTTGGCAGCTCCCATGTCTTGGCAGCTCCCATGTCTTGGCAGCTCCCATGTTTTGGCAGCTCCCATGTCTTTGTCTTCTCAGCCAATAAATTCTCCCCTGAGCATTCACTTTTAAATTTACGTTTTAGTTCAGTTATAATAATAATAATAATAATTGTTATTATTATTATCATTATTATTATTATTATTTCAATATAAAAATAGTAACAAAAATATTAATTACGAAATCGTAATAGCACCATTGCTAAAAATAATAATAGTAATCACAATAATAATTACCTAAAAATAAAAGTTAAAATGTAAAAATAATAAAACCATTAACACTAATCAAAAAATAATCCTGTTGTTAGGTAAGACACATACGCAACAGTTAGATATCATTATTCGAAACGTTTCGCCTACACAGTAGGCTTCTTCAGTCGAGTACAGAAAACTTGGTAGAAGCAGATGTGAAGACGATGTAATCAGTCTACAACCCTTGAAGATAAAGTTTTCCTACTGATCGTAATTATGATACCTACAACGAACATTTCAAAAGAAATGATTGCGAAAATATTCCCTTTTCGTGTGGGTCAGTAAACAGAGCCTAAGGCACTGCAAACACAATTAAAATTCTTCCCTCTCAGTTTATATATTAACGAGTGTCAACAGCAGTGAAATGGATCACAGTATTTGCACTGGGGAGTGGTGAGCGGACAGACAGGAACACGAAGCGCCAGTTGAAACTAGAGTGCTAAGCTACGCGAAAAGAAATATGTGTATTGCAAGGTTATGAAGGGATTTCACGTCCTGGTATTTTGTTGGATTGAAAGTTGCATGTTGGTTGTGTGAGTGTGTTTGTGTGTGTGTTTGTGTGTGTGTGTGTGTTTGAGTGTGTGTGTGTGTGTGTGTGTGTGTGTGTGTGTGTGTGTGTGTGTGTGTGTGTGTGTGTGTGTGTGTGTGTTCTATATGCTGCTGTGATCTATTGTTTGTGTCCAGTGACCTATTATTTGAGACTCTCTCTACATTTGTAACATTTCGTTCAAGCATTAATAATTGTATACGTTATAATGAGTTACATGAAGCTCATAAGCTCGTATTAACGAAGGAGGCATACAAAGCATTGTGTAGTGTTCCTAATAACGAAGGTGTTGTACAGTGTTCGTCATAACGAAGGTGTTATATAATCTTTCTCATTGTTTTTTTTTCTACAGGTAAGTGGTGAGTGAGTGTTAGGATCAACATGAAGATAAGTAGTTTCTCTTTCTCTCTCTCTCTCTCTCTCTCTCTCTCTCTCTCTCTCTCTCTCTCTAAACCACACACACATGTAAACTAGAGAGTGTGAGGGGAAAGGGAAACGGAAGAGGGGATGGGAGAAAAAGACAGAGAGAGAGAGAGAGAGAGAGACGGGAGGGGAGAGAGGGAGGGGACTCGTCTGGCCCGCAGCCCAAAACTTGTTGCTGCAGCGGCAGCAACGGTAGTTGTGCAACAAGTAAGACATGTTGCTTCCCTCTTACACCACACTGCAACAGTGCTCTGCAAGGCTGCCATCAGCGTAGTTTTCCGTCCCTCTCTCTCTCTCTCTCCCTCTCACATACAGGATACGTACGTAAGGTGTCTTTCCCTCAGCGAATATATCCTGAAAGTTTACTCTAATCTCTACTTTCGGGAATAGATTATTCTTGAGTGGTGAAAAGGTTACGTGCGACCTTAGTGGCGCCTAATGTTATTGACAGACGTTAAACACCATTAAATAACTTCACGTTTTCACATTATACCATATTTGCACTCTTGCTACAACTGCTGGTACGGCTGCTGCTGCTTTTGCTGCTGTTGCTACAGCCGATTCTGCTGTTATTGTTACAGCTACTGTTGCTTCTGCTTCGTATGCTGCTGTTATTTCTGATTTACATGACGTTCCTATTTTCATTGTCTCTCCAGCATCAGCTAGTTAATTGATGCAGTTCTCATTATAACTTTGGTGTAAGTGGGATGGTTGTTGGCGAACACTGAGACAGACACTGAGACAGACAGTCACACAGACACACACAAACACACAGACACATAGGCACAGACACACAGACACAGACACAGACACAGACACAGACACACAGACACACAGACACACACACACAGACACACACACACACCCACACACACACACACACACACACACACACACACACACACACACACACACACACACACACACACACACACACACACACGCACACACACACACACACACACACACACACACCAGGAAGCAAGATAGTTCACCAAATTGGTCTTAACAAGAGCATCTGGCGCGAGTGCACCCCAGCTCGACCGCTGCCGTGAGGTGCTTATTAATTAAGAAGGGCACTGGGCGGAAAGTTGATGTAATTGATGCGAGATGCTTAGCCAAGATGCTTTGTTAAGATACTTAGTAAAGTTTCTTAACTTAGATGCATAGCTAAGTTGATTAGGTACAATGATTAGTTAAAATGATTGGATGAGATATTTAACCAAGATGTTTAACTGAGTCTAAGATGCTTCTGTAAGATATTTTATGAATTTTAACTAAGATTTTTAACACAGATGCTTAGTTAAAAATGGATAGCTTAGATGCTATTTAGGGTAAAACTTTTTTACCTTGCTTTCTTCAAGGGAAGGAAGTTCCTTGATAGCAAAGACGGACTCTTGATCGAAGAAGCTGGAGCCATCAGTGAATCAAGTCTGATTTTCGCGCATAGATTTACTGTACTCACATATTCTATATACACACATATTTAGTGCGCACACCTATATTTAACGTGTACTTATAGATTCAATTTTCACACTCAGATTTAGTGAGCACACATGGATTTAATGTAGACATATATTTTCAATATACACACAGAGACTTAATGTTCATACGGTTTCAATATTCACGTATAGATTCAGTGCACACATACATATTTAACAATCGTACTTATATTAGTTACGTAGGAATGTAATGTATACAGATATGTGGGGTACACATGGATGTGTAGTGCACAAAGATACATGTACAAGAATGTTATATATGTTTGAATGTTTGGTACAGATATGGTGCACACATGCGATATGTATCACACATACAAACACACACACACACACACACACACACACACACACACACACATCATGTGGTGATCGATGTATGAACAACTCACCACCTGCTCTTGACACCTGTTATTTGACAATTGTATTTGTAACAGCAATCTCCTCCTTCTGTTTGTTGGTTTGACTGACGAAGACAGGAGATGAGAGAGACATGACTCACTAACAGAGTGGGTGAAACGTGGGTTTATCACGCCCCATTTGGGTAGAAAGTCATTTCATAAAATTATCACGGGTGTCTGGTAACACCTGTAGTAATTTTTAGCTGATACTTGACACTTTCTTGCTTATCAGTGACACGGTATGATCTCTACGGCCCGGAGAGAGGTCTGATTTTTCCCTCAAGTACGTTTATTCTCTTCACTGAGGCTGTGGATCCTTAGTTCTGAAGGTGGTATATATATGTTATATATATATATATATATATATATATATATATATATATATATATATATATTATATATATATATATATATATATATATATATATATATATATATATATACGTACACAAAGACTCGATCCGTGGTCTTACCTGGTAGCAGGTTCAGCGCTGTGCCACAGGGCTACAAGGATTTTAATACGAAAGTTTTGTAAACAGAACTGCTCTAACAGATCTGCGTCAATAGCCACCATCTGTGACGCAAATGTCCTTACCCACAATCCCATAAGCATTCCTAGTAATTTATTGTCACACCTGGAACCACGAAGTGGTCGGGATGAGAGTGGGGTTCTGGTGTTGGGAAGGTTTAAAGACCTGAAGATGTGGGGGAATAGGGAGATCAGAGTACAGTTGAAGGATGGACGGGTGCCAGAGATCTAAAGATCGGGGTTTGCAGGTTAAAGACCTAGAGATGGAGATTTGCAGGTTAGAGACCTAGAGTTGACAAGGCCTAGGTTGACGAGATGCATGTTTAGACCAGCAGACCTATCACAGGTTCGGAGCCTAGATAATTATTCATAAGTGTCAGAAATTCTCTTCCCTCTCCTCAAACTGTCGGCTCACCCACCAGCTTCCTATTCTAACACAAATGGGCTATTTTCCACATTTACCTATTCGTTTCTTTAATATTTTCTATCACACCCTCGTTGTTCATGGAATTTTTCCATTTTCCTCCTGTTGCCCCTGTGTAAACTTCCTCGTTCCACGTCGCGTGCTTGTCAAATGATCACGTTTTTCACTCCAGTTGACGGAGCAGATTTTCATGTTCTCTGTACACTGGGTCGAGTTTTCTCTTATTTAGTCAGGTGGCAAATTGTCGTTTCATATGCTGGACAGACTTTCTTTCATATAAGCATGTGACATATTTGTTTCTATTAAAACCTCTTAAAATTTCCGTTCACCTAAACACTAGATAGAGTTTCATTTAGGCACAGGTCAGAGTTTTCCTTTCATCTAAGCACCGGACAGATTTTTCATCTAAGTACAAGACAGATTTTATTTTCACTTAATTAAGAATTTTGCTGCGAATTTTCATGATGAGGGTTTAGCAATGTTTACGACACAGGGTGATGTTTATTCTGCACACACAGTGCATATTATATACATACATATATATTATATATATATTATATATATATATATATATATATATATATATATATATATATATATATATATATATATATGTATATATATATCGGAGTATGGGGGAGAGAATGAGGAGAGGAGGGGTGAAGAAGATAACTGTGGGAGAAAGAGGAGGGGAGTGGTAGGGGTGAGCCAGGGAACACAATGTGGCTTGCGTGTTTCACAGCACACCATCACACTTTGTGGTCACGGAAGACACGCACACGACAGACATGCACAAGGCAGACACGCACTCGGAAGACAAGCGCGCGGCAGATATGCACTTAGCAAATACGTACACAGCATCAAGGACTGAGGAAGAGAGGATAAGAATATGTAGTACACTATTATTATTATCATTATTATTATTATTATTATTATTATTATTATTATTATTATTATTAATATTATTATTTATTATTATTATTATTATTATTATTATTATTATTATTAGTATTAGTAGTAGTAGTAGTAGTATAGTAGTAGTGTAGTAGTAGTAGTAGTAGTAGTAGTTAGTAGTAGTAGTGTAGAGTTTGCTGTTCTTGTTAATATATTTGATGTTGGTCTTTGTGGTGGTGGTAGTGGTAATGATGGTAGTGGTGGGGAATAGTTTGGTGATGAGGGTGATGAAGAGTGGTGTAGTGGTGATAGATGATGGTGAGAGTGTGAGGTGGTGGTAGTGGTGATGGTTGTGGTGATGATGTGGTGGACAGAGGTGGTGGTAGTTGGTGATGGTGATGATGGTGGTGCAAGTGGTGGTAAGTAGTGATGGTGGTGGTGATATGGTGGTGACAGAGGTGGTGGTAGTGGTGATGGTGGTGGTGATGATGATGGTGGACAGAGGTGGTGGTAGTTGTGATGGTTGTGGTGATGATGGTGGTGACAGTGGTGGTGGTAGTGGTGATGGTTGGTGGTGATGAATGGTGGTGACAGTGGTGGTGGTAGTGGGATGTGGTGGTGGTGATATGGTGGTGACAGAGGTGGTGGTAGTGGTGATGGTGGTGGTGATATGGTGGTGACAGGGTGGTGGTAGTGGTGATGGTGGTGGTGATGATGGTGGTGACAGAGGTGGTGGTAGTGGTGATGGTGGTGGTGATGATGGTGGTGACAGAGGTGGTGGTAGTGGTGATGGTGGTGGTGATATGGTGGTGACAGAGGTGGTGGTATGGTGATGGTGGTGGTGATGATGGTGGTGACATAGGTGGTGGTAGTGGTGATGGTGGTGGTGATGATGGTGCTGACAGAGGTGGTGGGGGTACTGGTAGTCTTGGAGTCATGGTGACAGCAAGGAGTTTGGTGCTTTGAGGAGTGTAAGCTAGCGACCTGCGTCCCTCCTCGTTAGTAACTTCCCTTGTTAAGTTTCTTCCTCCCTCCCTCCTTTCCTCAACCTACTCCCTCCCTCTCTCCCTCCCTTGGATTTCCTCCCTCCCTCCCTCAGCCTCCCTCCCTCTGCCACCCTCCCTCTCTCTAACAGGAGCGTGCACTTTCATCACCCTCTCCAGCGAGATATTTAAATGCGGCTGGATATGTCCGTAGAATTAATTTCCTCCATTACCAGTATACGGGTAATTATGTATCTTGTGTGCTGCATTACATATTTTCCCGCATACAACGCAGGTGAGTTAAAATGGAATTTTATTCATCAGCTTATAGAACGAACCTTATAATTTTGACTCTAACGTCATCTGTTCAGGCTTCAAGGTGGATTTAAATGCTTCAGTTCTAATAACACGGCGCAGAACAACCTTTCGCCCCCTTTGTGGAGCTGTTTCAGAAGCGTCGTCTCAGTGAAAGCTTCCTCTGAAACTAGCATATTTTCTCCACAGCCTCCTGGGTGTGTGTATATATATATTATATTATATAATATATATATATATAATATTATATATATATATATATATATATATATATATATATATATTTATATATATATATATATATAATATATATATATATATATATATATATAATATATATATATGCAATAAAATTACAGTAAACAGGTGATACCACAATATGCTGAACAACCACTGTGAAAAATAGCGAAGTTCTAAGCGCTTTCGTGATTTCTCACATTATCATGGAACAGTTCCTTCATAATGTGAGAGATCATGAAAGCTCTTGGAAGCTCACTACATTTTCATTGTTTTTGACCCGTGCATTTAAATGATGTAAAGTGGTAAGTTTTAATTATATAATTTTTTTTCAACAATAAAGGATGGAAAAACTGAGAGACAGACAGTGAAAAATTCAAAGTGACAGAGTATTGTGTAAGTATTTTGTATCTTCACTGTTAGTATCCTTCCTTCTGTGTCGTTTCTCTATTTCTATTCCATTTCGTTTTCTCCATCCTCCGCCCCAGCCCACCAAAAAAAAAAACTTTATCTGCTCCCTCTACATCATCATCCTTTCCTCCCTGTAATTTCCTCCTCCACCTCCCTCCCTCTCTCTAACTCCCTCCTCCACCACTCTCCCTCACAGGCCCAAAAGTCATAAACAATTAGATGTAAACAAAATATAAACAGAAAATAAATTTTACCTGAGGGGTTAACAGCAGGGAGGGAGGGAGGGAGGGGGAGGAAGGGAGGGAGGGAGGGAGGGAAGGAAGGAAGGGGAGGGGGGGAGGGAGAGGGAGGGGAGGAAGAAAGGAGGTATGTGAGGAAGGAGAGAGAGAGAGAATATATGGAGGGAGGAAGGAATGTGTGGAGGGAGAGAGGAAGGTGGGTGAGAGAAAGAAAGGGAGGTAGAAAAGGGGGAAAGGCAGAAGGAAAAAGGGAGGGAAGGAAGAAAAAAAAAGGAGAGGAAAAAGTTTGAGCGGAGAAAGAAATATTTTTCAACGCATGACTGGATCCAGTTCTTCACATGGCGACACATGACTTGCCAGAGATGTACGGTCTGTCCCATCAACTCTCATTCCAAATCTGCCTATCCTACCTTCTCTCATTCTCACCCAGGTCATTCCACCTCCCCTCATTCTGGCTCTGACTATCCCATCTCTCTATCCCTCATCCTATTATCCGTGCTGTGTCCTATCCATACAACAAAAACGTGTTAACTGGTGATGGTGTTGCTAGTGATGGTGTTGCTAGTGATGGTGTTGCTAGTGATGGTGTTGCTAGTGATGGTGTTGCTAGTGATGGTGTTGTAAGGTGTTGCAGTGATAATGTTCTAAATTGATGGCTTAGCCTAGTGCATGGTATTGCTATGATTGTTCATATGGTATTCTAGTGATGTATTCAAATTGTGTGTAACGTTAGCAGGGATAAAACCTAATACATATTTGATTAATGCAGGCCAAGCGTATAAACATCCTCAAGGCTCGCATTCACATAGAGTATAATTCGTGAAAATTCAATCTATGTTTAATTTCGAACGTCAGTGGAAAAGTCCCTCTCCAACCTGTTAAATGATAATTGTTTTAACCATCTGTATACAAAACTTAGTCTGTGATCCTTTCAACTTACCCGTTATTTAGTTTTCGGAAGAATTGATATAATGTCGATTTTGAAGACAGCGACTTATACGATGAAATATAAGTAGTTACGGAGCAGAACACAACATTGATGTCCCTTATTCCTCTAATCCTGTCTGAAAACTATGGGATATATCAGTTCTTATCAGTCATGTCACAAACCCAGAACTTTTTCTTTTCTGCCTGATCCTTCATTGAATTCCTGTTATTTATGTTCATTCGGTATATTTGACAACAGCGTTCTGCAGTTTTGAGAAGCAAGCTGACTTACTGAGACGATGAAACTATACAGAGTAGAAAACTAGTTGAGCAGAACAAACATTGTGCTTCTCTTCCGGTTAGTGAATGGAGGAACGAGCCTCCAGTATTCCTTGCATTGAATAACCCATATGGGTTTATAATCTAGCAATAATCTATACGTAGATCATTTAAAACCTGGAAACTTAATGTTCTCTCTAGCCATGATGCCTCCCAGAGGGAATGTGCCTTATGCATACTGCTTACATTTCCCTGCTTACACATATTTTCTTGCATATCTCTTTTCTTTGTTGACTTTCTGCTGATGTGTATTTTGTTTTTAAATACTCGTTCTTAACATAATAAATGTATTTTTTCCTATTAATATTTACCGCATATGCTTTTAAGAGCGTGTATTTTCCCGCTATACATAAAAGAATCCATACCTGCTCATATTTTCATTCTTAAGCCCTTTTTTTTTACTTGCACTTATACTTTCCTACTTACACACACACACACACTCTTCTGCTTATATATACGTGTTATTCCTCTCTCTTCACTGAGTTTCAGAAATACAATGGATGAATTTGTATGTATCAAGTGTGAGTGAGTGTAATCTGTGGGACAAAAGAGCTGAAATGAGCCGAACAGATAATCGAAGCGCAAATTCGCAGTCCAGGAGGTGGAATTCAACCTCCTCGCAGACACGACTAGGTGAGTACCATCAGCTGATAAAAATTAACCGGTATCCGAAGCTGAAGATGGTGCTCTCCTCCTGCGAAAGTTTTGTGATCAATGCTTCACAAGTTAGAGAAAAGGTAATATTTCGCTCATTTAACACAAATTCGTCGTTTGAGTATTGCCCATTCCTTGGAAACGAAATTTCAGATATTTTGGTCTATTCTGAGCCATTATTGATAGTCATAGACGGACCGAAACGTCGCCTCAAGTTTCCACTCCAAAGTGAGATAATTTGTGAATACACATCAAACTTCAAATATCTGACATAACCTTACAAAAAAAAAAAAAATTACAAGCGCATCAGAAACAAAAACGCTGAATAGTTAATTTCGATACACATCTAGTGGAGTCAAGTATCAGTGTTTCAAGATGTACACTAAGGCACTGCCAAGTACACACACACACACACACACACACCACACACACACACACACACACACACACACACACACACCACACACACACACACACACACACACTCACACACACACACACTTACACACACTCACACACACACACACTCTCCCTGGTGAGCTCTTTGGTTTAGTATAAGACAAGAGAGCACTCGGACAATCACCCATCCCACTGGTGACATGCTATCTGGAGACAAATAGAATATCTTAATTTAATTTTATAAGCTCTAAGCCGCTTTCACCGAAAAAAAAGGAGAATTAGCATTTAATCCCTGAACTCACAAGATCTGGAGAATATTTGAAAAAATTCTGATGTAGCTTATTTTTTTAATGTTTTGTAAAAAGAATGTTTTCTCTATCGACTTTGTAATAGTTAACCTAAAATATTAGTGATGAGAAAAATTAACCAAAATTATGTTAAAATAATTAAAATGTTTATAAATGTAGTAATCACAATGAATGTTGTATGAATTTTTTTCTCCTTAAAGTAGACTAATGAAAATTGCTTGGTTTATATTATGAGTAATATCAGATTCACATGACTGATATACTCTATTCGAAACTACACAGCAGAAAGTTAATATCTCAAACGGATATATACCCAACGACCGTAGGTATCACTCAATATAAATACAAAGATATTTTTAATCCCTATTTTAGGGATTTAGGATATTTTGGGTTTTGTGTACAGGTGTATGTTCAGTAATCTACGTGCAGGTGACAGGTTTCAAGCCTAAGAAAGCTCGCTGATTTATAAGAGGGGGAAACAATCTCGTTTTCCCATCATGGAAATGCGATTTCCTCTCAGGTAGAGCGGCCAGTGATTAGGCTTCAGTTGCTGAGTGAATACTACGTTAGAAAATCCGCACACAGAAGTAGGTTTAACATGAGTCAGTTGCACAAATAAACCTAAACAAAGAATATAAATTACAAGGTAAGAAGAATTCGGCATACATCAGTTTTCAGTTGAGGTTCTCTTCAACTGTCAACTGCAGAGAGCGTTACTTATTAGCTTAAATAGAGATAGTGTTTTTTTGCAGTGACCGTGGTAATAGTGGTAGTGGTAATTTTCACTGTGATAGTGGTAGTAGTGATAGTGGAGTCGGTGGTGAGGGATGTAACGTTGGTAGTGATGGTTGTAGTGATGGTAGTGTTTCATGAGGTTCATGCAGGGAACTAGCACTACCGTATGGTAGTATGGTATTGCTAGCAGGGAGCTAGCACTACCGTATGGTAGTGCTAGCCTCGCCCACCAAACCAAGTACTCCAGATGTCAATGTTACTAACACATATTAATGGAAACACGCGAATATATCGAGGCATTTCGAAGTGTTTCCTTATCAATGGCCGGAGAGAATCACATCCACGATCTTAACTTTTTCCATAACATAAGCTGTAGATACTTCCATGTGTTATATTTTATTGCTGCCTTGATTCAAGTCTTGACCCATCCTCAGTGGGAGAGATGGAGAGGGAAAAGGAAGAAAAAGATGGTGGGGGGAGATAAGAAAGATGGTAGGGAGAGAAGGTAAAGCCATGTGTGAAGATTTTGGTAGACATAAGGGGGAAGGGAAAATTGGTGGCTGCCATTGGGGGGAGGAATATTGGTGAAGATTTTTGGAGTACTAGTAAAGGAGAAACTGTATGGGAGATATGAGATAGGGACCAGAGTTTGGAATTATAGAAGTCCCTCCAGTCATCGCCTCTATATTCACCCACGTAAGGATTTTAGTCACTATTATACCCCATTCATTTCCTCTATAATCATGATTCTAACCCATTTACTGACTCCAAATTCACTATAACACCCCATTTAGGGATGAGAGACAGTGTTACAATACATTTACTAAGTAGTCTCTTTCATTTGATTTGAAACAATTGGCCTTTGCGACATTTATAGTTATAGTGCAGAAACTAACTGGAACAGAATTCAAAGCTAACACCGACGCCTCACTGAAGATGCAAACTTTGGGACCATTAAATTGCTAGTCAGCTACAGTCACCACCCAGCCACCATGCTCCAAACGAGGGTGTGGTGGTGGTATGGTAGTGGTAGTGGTAGTGTTGTTGGCAGTGGTGGTGGTGATGTTAGTGGTGGTTGTGGTAACGGTGGTTAGTAGGATGGTGAATATAGACTGTGGTTGTAATGTCATGGTCCTTCCGTCCCTCTTTTCATTCTTCCTTTCCTTCCTAACCCCATTCCTTCTTTTTTTTTTTTCTTCCTATATCACCACTTTGTCACCGTTCCTCCCTCTATCGCTTTCACCATCCAACCCTCTCTACTACTATCCATTCATCCCTACCTCTATTCCTATCTCTCTTCTCTCCTCTCCTCTTCTCCCTTTTCCTCCTCCTCTTTTTTCATCCACCGTAGTATTAACAAACAGACACACAATACAAATTACCATGAAACACGAATTTCTAACAACTTATATTTTTCACACATATCTCATATGTAAATTACCTGGAGTGATTAATGCTCCTAAACATGATGGATTCTTCGTGGACACTTAGTGAAATGGAACAAGCTTTTCAAAGTCCAGCTAAAACGAAAAGAGGCTGAAAGTTTTTCGTTTCTATAAGATGGAAAATGATACAGAGAAACCCTATTGTATTTATATATATATATATATATTTTTATATATAATATATATAATATATATTTATTATATATATTATATATATTATAATATATATTATATATATATATATATATATATTACTTCATCTTTCGCTGTTATTCAGCAAAAAATTAGGACATCATACAAATGGAAAGAATTTGAGTATTAAGTAAATTGCTTTTGCATTGATTGGTTTATTGGGTTTAAATCTTATCGACTACACAATACCACCACTTAGGGATGCTTGAATCGCCTAGCCTAATTTGACATTAAAATGAAATCTTAGCGAATATACACAAAGAGATACATCTCGGTGTATCACAGTGAGAGATATACACCTCTCAGCGTATATACACTGAGAGATACAGATCTCTCTGCGTATATACACTGAATACACACCTCACGGTATATATACACGGGAAAGCACTACTCTGTCCCTGTACACTGAAACACTCCTCTCGGTCCATATACACTAAGGCACACACTGGCCTCTCGGTCCATATACACTGAGACACACACTTGCCTCTCGGTCCATATACACTGAGACACACACTGGCCTCTCGGTCCATATACACTGAGACACACACTTGCCTCTCGGTCCATATACACTGAGACACACACTTGCCTCTCGGTCCATATACACTGAGACACACACTGGCCTCTCGGTCCATATACATTAAGACACACACTGGCCTCTGGTCCATATACACTAAGACACACACATGGCTCTCGGTCCATATACACTAAGACACACACTGGCCTCTCGGTCCATATACACTAAGACACACACTGGCCTCTCGGTCCATATACACTAAGACACACACTGGCCTCTCGGTCCATATACACTAAGACACACACTGGCCTCTCGGTCCACATACACTAAGGCACACACTGGCCTCTCGGTCCATTTACACTAAGACACACACTGGCCTCTCGGTCCATATACACTAAGACACACACTGGCCTCTCGGTCCATATACACTGAGACACACACTGGCCTCTCGGTCCATATACACTAAGACACACACTGGCCTCTAGGTCCACATACACTGAGACACACACTGGCCTCTCGGTCCATATACACTAAGACACACACTGGCCTCTCGGTCCAATACACCAAAGACACACACTGGCCTCTCGGTCCAATACACTAAGCACACACTGGCCTCTCGGTCCATTACATAAGACACACACTGGCCTCTCGGTCCATATACACTAAGACACACACTGGCCTCTCGGTCCATATACACTGAGACACACACTGGCCTCTCGGTCCACATACACTAAGACACACACTGGCCTCTCGGTCCACATACACTAAGACACACACTGGCCTCTCGGTCCACATACACTAAGACACACACTGGCCTCTCGGTCCATATACAATAAGACACACACTGGCCTCTCGGTCCATATACACTTTCGTGGCTTATTTTTCCATGAGAATGAACAAGGTATGAAATTGTCTAAATTGACATCCAAACTATGCAACTAACTTTCCAAAAAATAGCATAATACATGGAATTATACGGAGCAACTTTATCCTGTTGTTGAATTGTCACTTGATAAGTGTCCTTTGGCACTTACCTACCGCAAGATATTATTGTTTAATAAGATAAAACTAACTTAAAATAAAGATGGTTTTAT
>NC_069449.1:17804030-17806530 GCF_026875155.1 Cherax quadricarinatus
TAGCCTTATCTAAATACTGTTCACTTATATGTTTCACTGTAAACACCTGGTCCACACACCCCCTACCTTTCCTAAAGCCTCCTTGTTCATCTGCTATCCTATTCTCCGTCTTACTCTTGATTCTTTCAATAATAACTCTACCATACACTTTGCCAGGTATACTCAACAGACTTATCCCCCTATAATTTTTGCACTCTCTTTTATCCCCTTTGCCTTTATACAAAGGAACTATGCATGCTCTCTGCCAATCCCTAGGTACCTTACCCTCTTCCATATATTTATTAAATAATTGCACCAACCACTCCAAAACTATATCCCCACCGGCTTTTAACATTTCTATCTTTATCCCATCAATCCCGGCTGCCTTACCACCTTTCATTTTACCTACTGCCTCACGAACTTCCCCCACATTCACAACTGGCTCTTCCTCACTCCTACAAGATGTTGTCCCTCCTTGCCCTATACACGAAATCACAGCTTCCCTATCTTCATCAACATTTAACAATTCCTCAAAATATTCCCTCCATCTTCCCAATACCTCTAACTCTCCATTTAATAACTCTCCTCTCCTATTTTTAACTGACAAATCCATTTGTTCTCTAGGCTTTCTTAACTTGTTAATCTCACTCCAAAACTTTTTCTTATTTTCAACAAAATTTGTTGATAACATCTCACCCACTCTCTCATTTGCTCTCTTTTTACATTGCTTCACCACTCTCTTAACCTCTCTCTTTTTCTCCATATACTCTTCCCTCCTTGCATCACTTCTACTTTGTAAAAACTTCTTATATGCTAACTTTTTCTCCCTTACTACTCTCTTCACATCATCATTCTACCAATCGCTCCTCTTCCCTCCCGCACCCACTTTCCTGTAACCACAAACTTCTGCTGAACACTCTAACTCTACATTCTTAAACCTACCCCATACAGCTTCGACCCAGTGCCTATACTCTCATTAGCCCATCTATCCTCCAATAGCTGTTTATATCTTACCCTAACTGCCTCGTGTTTTAGTTTATAAACCTTCACCTCTCTCTTCCCTGATGCTTCTATTCTTCTTGTATCCCATCTACCTTTTACTCTCAGTGTAGCTACAACTAGAAAGTGATCTGATATATCTCTGGCCCCTCTATAAACATGTACATCCTGAAGTCTACTCAACAGTCTTTTATCTACCAATACATAATCCAACAAACTACTGTCATTTCGCCCTACATCATATCTTGTGTACTTATTTATCCTCTTTTTCTTAAAATATGTATTACCTATAACTAAGCCTATTTCTATACAAAGTTCAATCAAAGGGCTCCCATTATCATTTACACCTGGCACCCCAAACTTACCTACCACACCCTCTCTAAAAGTTTCTCCTACTTTAGCATTCAGGTCCCCTACCACAATTACTCTCTCACTTGGTTCAAAGGCTCCTATACATTCACTTAACATCTCCCAAAATCTCTCTCTCTCCTCTGCATTCCTCTCTTCTCCAGGTGCATACACGCTTATTATGACCCACTTCTCGCATCCAACCTTTACTTTAATCCACATAATTCTTGAATTTACACATTCATATTCTCTTTTCTCCTTCCATAACTGATCATTCAACATTACTGCTCCCCTTCCTTTGCTCTAACTCTCTAAGATACTCCAGATTTAATCCCATTTATTTCCCCCCACCGAAACTCCCCTACCCCCTTCAGCTTTGCTTCGCTTAGGGCCAGGACATCCAACTTCTTTTCATTCATAACATCAGCAATCATCTGTTTCTTGTCATCCGCACTACATCCACGCACATTTAAGCATCCCAGTTTTATAAAGTTTTTCTTCTTCTCTTTTTTAGTAAATGTCTACAGGAGAAGGGGTTACTATATATATATATATATATATATATATATATATATATATATATATATATATATATATATATATATATATATATATATATATATATATATATATATATATCATAAAATTTGCCAGACATCTATAACTAATCAGTTTTACTACCCTCCTAACCCATCCCGCCACCCACTCCAACCCTTTTCCATTACTCTCCCAATCCCTTCAAGCACCCTCCCAACCCATTCCAGCACTATCAATTCAAAACAAGGCTTTTCACCATTCATAGGCATCCTCTCCCAACCCAGGTTCCTCTCTTCTACTCAACACACATCTGGTTTCCCTCTCCAACTAACCACATATCGCGCTATCATCCTCCAATACCACATTGCTTTTCCTCCCTCACATACTCTTCTCCACATCATTCTCTCTCTCCTCTCTCCTCATCTCTCATTCTCTCCTTTTCTCTCTCTCTCTCTCTCTCTCCTCTCTCTCTCTCTCTCTCTCTCTTCTCTCTCTCTCTCTCTCTCTCTCTCTCTCTCTCTCTCTCTCTCTCTCTCTCTCTCCCTCTCTCTCTCTCTTCTCCCCTCTCCCTTCCTCTCGCGTGTCTAACCCACATCTTCTTCGGCTGTTAATACTTGCTTGCGGTCACTGGTGGAAC
>NC_069449.1:17811530-17829030 GCF_026875155.1 Cherax quadricarinatus
AAAATGTGTGGAAAACGGGGTATGTGTGTGCGTGTGCAATTATGGGAGGCAGGAAAGCAATCTGTGTGTACCCAGGACTGTGAAAAGATGTACGGAAATTAGCATAGAAGCTCCCCTGAGGGAAATGAATGTACGTAGCTGCCATCGTTTGCCGAAATATTTGGGTGGGACTGCCTGCCATCCATGAGGGGAGAATTGAACACTAAAATATGTGAATCACTCATTGGTAAAGAGAACTCTAAAATAGTGAACGAAAGCCTATAGGAAAGAGTAAATGATAGTGACGAAAATTAAAATAGTGAAAACAACAGAGTATAGTCAGCACCGAATCAACCAAAAATCATTCTATTTTATCCACTAAGCAACGTAATTATCCAGAGTTAAAGCGATTGACTCTTGGATGATTATGTTTGGAGAACTGCTGAAGCTGTAGGAAGTAACCAGCATCGGTCCAAGGAACAGGAGAAAAGCTCTGATTCCATGACCCAAGAACCGTTAACCAACATCAAGAAATCCCAACCTTTCCCTTCTATTCCAAATCTCAGTCCTCTACACATGGATCAACTTCCTCCCGGTCGAATACTCCATCCAAAGCAAATCCCTGAATCTGGTTGGTAGGGAAGACTTCATAATTAAACAAGCATTTCTGTTGCTACTCCCTTCACCCCTCACCCATGGTTGCTACTCCCTTCACCCCTCACCCATGGTTGCTACTCCCTTCACCCCTCACCCATGGTTGCTACACCCTTCACCCCTCACCCATGGTTGCTGCTCACTTCATCCCTCACCCATGGTTGCTATTCCCTTCACCCCTCACCCATGGTTGCTGCTCACTTCATCCCTCGCCCGTGGTTGCTACTCCCTTCACCCCTCACCCATGGTTGCCGCTCACTTCATCCTTCATCCCTCATCCATGATTCTCCTACCCCTAATGGTGGGTCAATCCTGCATCCATCAGCTCACCTTTCCAACTTACAGTGAGCATGGAACAAGTGATGGAAGATGGAGGGAACATAAGAGTATGAGAAGGGAAGGAGAGAATGGGAGGGTAATGGAGCTCCAGAAGGAGGGATTTAGAAAGGCTCTGAATGAAGTGGGAGGGGAGAGTACAGTACATAATTAACCCCCTCTTCTTTCCAAATGAATGAATATATATATATATATATATATATATATATATATATATATATATATATATATATATAATATATATATATATATATATATTTTATATATATATATATATATATATATATATATATATATATATATATATATATATAATATATATATAAAAAAACAATAGGAGTTCACTTTTATTCCTATTTTAGGAATTAGAATATTCTTGACAGTTGATGTAAAGGTGATATGTATCCCTCATGACCTGTAATACACAGACATCACGCCTAATAAGCCAGCCATAAAAATTAAATAGATTGCCTAATCTCTCTATTGAAACTACAAAAATTGACCAAGCTGTTACTTCTCTATAAATTACAAAAGCCAAAGGCCTTATGCATTTAGAAAATTTTGTTTCTATGAACTTTGGAGAGGAGTGAAGGAGGGAGGTGGAGGGAGAATTGGAGAGTGAGGGAGGGAGGGGTGATAAGAGGCAGGAGAGGGGGGATTGGCACTGGCATGCAGCTAGCTGGGACCATCGCTGTCTGAGTGGCACTGCCCGTTTGTCAGCGCTAGTTCACAGGCTTCAGTCTATTGCTCCAGTGCTGAATTACCTCGCTCGGCGATATTGCCTTTTTTCAGAGGTTCCCGTTGTAACCATTCCCTCCCTTCCCTCCCTTTCCATCCCTCCCTTCTCTTCACTCCCTTCCCTTCGCCCCCTCCCCTTCCACCCTCCCGTGTTGACCCCATGTTCGACACCTTGTTGACCCCATATTCGATATCGTGTTTGCCGTGGTAGACACCGTGTAGAAGTTGTGCTCAACACCGTGTTGACACTGTGTTGAACACCGTTTCTACCCCGTGTTCGACTCAGTGTTCAATGCCGTGCTCTCCTCGGGATTTGTAGCCGTGACCCCCCCCCCCCAAAAAAAAACCATCACTCAAGCTACAAGATTTTTTCCTGTGAATTTTTATCGTAGAAGAAGTGTTTCTCCCTATCTACACACACACACACACACACACACACACACACACACACACACACACAGAGGGGGGATATGATAACGACATATAAAATACTGAGAGGTATAGGCTGTGAGTCGTGAGTCGACCCCTCCAACACAAATAGGTAAGAAAACACACAACACACACTCGTTCATATGTAAGTTAACGTATGTGTGTCTTTTAATATTTAGTTTACAAGATAATTGGTCGTGAAAATCAGGTTCGCTAAGGCGATATTTTACACTTAATCTTTAGTCCCATTCATCGCGTGTAACAGGTGGCGCTGCCTTGGTCTGTGCCGGACCAGGAAGCACTCTGCTTGACGTGGGTAATGGCTTCTCCACTCTTCTGTTAAATGGCTTATTCTCTTATCTATTAAATGGCTTGTTCCTTTATCTATTAAATGGCATGTTCCCTTATCTAGTAAATGGCTTATCCAATTATCTGTCAAATGGCTTTTCCCCTTTTATAATGAATGGTTTGTCCACTTATTTATTAAATGGATTGTCACATTATTCTTTTAAATGATTGCCCCTTACATATTAAATTGTTTGTCACCTTATTTATTAAATGGTGTCTCCCCTTAAATATTAAGTGGCTTGTCCACTTATCTGTCAAATGGCTTGTCTCCTTATTAAATGGTTTGCTTCTTTTATTAATTGCTTTTTAATTTTTTTTATTAAATAACTTTTCTCTTTCGCTTTTAAAAAACATATCTTTAAATGTTTTTCCTCTCCAATTTTAAATTATTTGTTCTACATTTATTAAATGGCCTGTCTCTGTCCTACCCTATTACATAGTTTGTCCTTCCTTTTAAGTTATTTCTTCCCTAAATAACTTGTCCTTCTCATAGTATAGGGCTTTTCTTCTCCCTTTCTAAACGCCTATTTTTCTTTCCTAAATTGCTAGTTCTTTTCTCTCTTCAATGGCTAATTCCTCTATTACTAAAAGGCTTATTCCCTCAGCTGAAAATAACTTAGCCCCTCGCATAATAAATGGTTTGTCCCCTTTAGTAATAAATGGTTAGTCTTCCTTACTAAATGGTTTGACTCTTCCCATATTAAATTACTTATATACTCTCCAGTTAATTGGCTTTCCTCCTTTCTTGTGAAATTAGTTTTTTCTCTATTAAAAGGCACTCTTCTAATACACAGATAACCCGCACATAGGAGACAGGAGCTTACGACGAAGCTTCGGTCCGACTTGGACCATTTACAATGTCACACCAACAAAAAAGAGAGAAGGAGGGACTATATATAGGCCAGCAGACAGGGACGGGACAAGAGAGGCAGTAGGAAAGGAAAAAAGGTAGTAGTAGTAGTGTAGTAGTAGTAGTAGTAGTAGTAGTAGTTCTGAAGTTTGGTACATTTTACAATGTAATAGGAGAGGAAGGCATCTACAGAGACAAAGCCAGGACTAAGATTCATGCAAGGAAAGTTGTGTATAAGGGAGGATTCAACCCTTCGTCTAACTTTCACAGACGTACGGTAGACAGTTTTAGCAGAAGACCAGTCAACAGGATGACTGTGATCTCTGACATGACAGAAAAGAGCATTTTTGGTGTTGGCAAGCATAACACTACTTTTGTGCTCCCTAAGTCTGTCAGAAAGATAATGGTCAGTTTTTCCAAAGCACTGAAGAGAACAAGAGGAACAAGAAATAGAGTAGACACAAAGAGAAGATATAGAGGGAGGAGAGGTATGAACTAGATTGGTGTGAAGAGTGTTAGCCTGGCGAAAAGTAAGTTTGATGTCTCAGGAACAGAGAGTTGAGATTAGAAAGACTGGAAATATAGGGAAGGCAGAGGACAGGAGAGTTCCCAGGCGTAGAGAGTTTGGGAGACAAGAAAGTCCGTTTAGCACGTGAGAAGGCAGAGTCTATGAAATGGGAAGAGTAGCCAAGACGGGAAAAGGAATTACGAAGAGTTATTTAGTTTTTCACTCTTCCTAATCCGTAATACAATTCAGTGCATTTCCTCTTTCAACATATCTGTAATGCCCTCTGTTGTATTTCTATGTGTAATAAATCTAGAATACAATTTGATGTATTTACTCATATAATAAATCTGATATACCAAATCATGTGTATAAAAAAAATAAAGCAAGAGCCCTTGGAGAATGACGTAATTAAAACAGGAACGGTACAGGTTGTGTAGCAGAAATGTGGTACCAATAACTGTCCACGTGACCCTCTCTCTCCCAATGGGGAAGTGGCAGTGCTTTGATGTCTGGCACTGCTGACACTGCTGATACTTCTGGTGGGCGTGCGGGGGTCTGTGCTTGCACGTATGCTTGCGTTAGATAATGTGTTCTGAGTAGTATTATGCTATTTCTATCTTTTACTATATGCTTTATCTTGCTAGTCTTGACTGGCTAATGGTGCTGACAGGAATTACGAAAGACACAGTGTACCCAGTGAACGTCTCTCTCAGTGGGCGAGACGTCGGAATGAAGATTTTTTCCTCTGCGAAGTGTCTTTCTGTACCATATTTCGTCTTGAAATTTAAGTTAATGTGTTTGGCAGCTTAGGTTTTAATAACGATACTAGGTCGTTTGTATATGTGTTGGCAGATGATTGTGCTTAAAAGTTTCAAGAAAAAAAGCTGTCGATTTCTCCTGGTGCCCTCGTGTGAGCGCGGATTATGTTCCACCATGCTCAGAAATTTAATAAGTGAAAACATCAAATATCGTAGAATTACCTTGAATGTTGGCAGCGCCTGCAGTGGTATAAGGCAGCAGAACACACTACAACAGATTCTAACTTCGCCAGTTTACAAAGACGAGGTCTGGCTAGTCATCAGTCAGTCAGCCGGTTAGCCAGGATGTTAGCCAGTCAGTCAGAAAGTCAATAAGGAAGCTAGTTAGTCAGTTAATCTTGCTAGTGAGTGAATGGAGAGTCAGCTATGAACTTCAGTAAAGAGCGTGGCAACAGCACCAGTAGTAGCGTTCTGTCGTGCTAAGAATATTCAGTGGAAATTCTCACGGCGAGCTGCAAAAAATCCGAGGAACGACTGTAGAGAACTATGGATTCTGACTGAGAATTGGTTACCTCGTGATCCTTAATCAAAGCACTAGTGGCTGTCAAGTCCGCATTTCTGAAGACTACAGTCCACCGAAATTCAGGCGGGCGGCGAATCATTTAGACAGTCCCGCTTCATTCTGCGCTACGAGTACGCGGATGAGAGCGCCGCTTGACGTGTCTTTATAGCTGGAACGACGCAGAACACAACGCAGTACACGACACGACATTTTAGCCCGCACGATTCGGAAGACGATGCAGCGGATTCTGGATTACGGCTAGACTTCGATATGTCCTAAGAGCACGAAGCGCATTTCGATGCTGTGTTCTTTGGCTTACGAAGACAGCGACGCAGTACACGGCGTGAGACATAACCAGTACGATGCGGAACAGGACACAAAACACACCAGCTTGCCCAAGGTTGGAGAAGCTCTGACGAAGCCTGAACACCCTATCTTAGACGCCCAGACCGAGGCTGTTCAACTCTGATGTTAACCTGCTGATGATGTTCAAGTGAGGTTATTCGCACTGGAAGGGAGTGACCAGGAACCCCAGTTAATCTTTCTCTTGGCTATGATTCACCTCCATACGTCCCACTGTGTAACTCACCTCCATACTTCCCACGGTCCAACTCACCTCCAGAATCTCTCACTGTCCATCTCATCTTCCACTGTCCAACTCATCCACTTCTAGCACCTCCCACTGTGGAACTCACCCACCTCCCTACTCCACTGTGATACCCACCTTTCGAACTTCAACTGTGCAACTCAGGTTCGATGTGAAGTTTTACACAATACACACACACACACACACACACACACACACACACACACACACACACACACACACACACACACACACACACACACACTCACCGTGTTGCGCGACATTTTAATCCCTGGAAGAGAAAGAATGTGACCAGCCAGTTTTATTTCACACAAATAGAATATTTATCTTTCCAAGGGACTATTGCGACGCTTGAGGGCAAGTTCATTTTGTTCTGACAGGTCACACTGTACGATATTAATTTGTAAGTTATTGCGTTAGTTGCTGTGACAAAAAGATGTGTGTACCAGAGCAATTTTTATCCAATTTACGAGATAGAATTTTTGTTATATTCATCGTGTCTTGCATGAATCACGGCTATTCACTTTTGCAATTTAGCAAGGGAGATTTGTATGCGTATTATCTGCGTATATGCTCGTAGCCCCCGAGGAAAAATATTTATTGTATGTTTGTATTCTCTCTAACGAAGACTTGTGTATTTTCCGTGTAAGTGTGTGCGTGTATGTGTGTGTGTGTGTATTCGTTGACACTGCGCGTTCTTCTCGCGGTTCAGCAAGCACGGACAAGCTGTGTGAGGCATAAGTCGGTCTGTAAATAATGAGTTTATCATCCATGTCGCTTCATTATTATTGCGCATCTGTCATGTGCGAGTCAAATTAGCGAATTGGGGCATACAGCCCAGTGCCAACACTGTCAATATTTCTCGGTGTCTCTCTCACATGGAGACACAGACAGTGGAGGACACAGGCAAGGGAGGACACAGGCAGGAGAGGACACAGGCTGGAGAGGACACCGGCAGGGAACAACACAGGCAGGGGAGGACACACCCAGGGGAGGACACAGGCAGGACACAACACAGCTGGAGAGGACACAAGAAGGGGAGGACACAGGCAAGGGAGGACACAGGCAGGGGAGGACACAGGCAAGGGAGGACACACCCAGGGGAGGACACACCCAGGGGAGGACACAGGCAGGAGAGAACACAGGGTGGAGAGGACACAAGCAGGGGAGGACACAGGCAGGGGAGGACACAAGCAGGAGAGGACACAAGCAGGAGAGGACACAGGCAGGGAAGGACACAGGCAGGGGAGGACGCAGGCAGGGGAGGACACAAGCAGGAGAGGACACAGACAGTGGAGGACACAGGCAGAAGAGGACACAGGCTGGAGAGGACACAAGCAGGGTAGGACACAGACAGGGGAGGACACAGGCAGGGGAGGACACAGGCAAGGGAGGACACAGGCAAGAGAGACACAGGCAGAGAGAATACAGCTGGAGAGGATACAAGCAGGAGAGGACACACCCAGGGAACGACACACACCAGGGGAGGACACACCCAGCGGAGGACACACCCAGGGAGGACACAAGCAGGGAGACACAGCAGGGAGGACACAGGCAGGATGGGACACAGGCGGAGAAGACACAAGGAGGAGAGGACACAGCAAGGGAGACACAGCAGGGGAGGACTCAGCAGGGAGGACACAGGCAAGGGAGGAAACAGAAGGGAAAGCACAGGCAGCAGGGACAGGCAGGGGAGGACACGGAGGGGAGGACCAGGCAGGTGAAGACAAAGCAGGAGAGGACACAAGCAGGAGAGGACACAGGCAGGGGAGGACACAGGCAGGAGAGACACAGGCAGGGAGGACACAGGCAGGAACGGACACAGGCAAGTAGAAATACACACACACACACACACACACACACACACAAGCATACTCGCTGGTCTAGACAATATTTCAATAATAAATACAAACAGCGTTAAGAGAAAATAATGGCCAACACGGGGAAAATACTGTCAGTGGATCCCCACAAGCGTCATTGTCAACCCTCGTTTTTAATTTAATTTTTAATTTAAAGTTTTTCATTTCGTTTAACGTAAATAATTTGAGTGAAAGCAATCAAGAAGTTCATGAATATGTTTTTTGACCTAAAAGAAAATTAGGATAAAATAAGAAATCAAAATGACTATAGAATCCTACAAAAAGCTTTCGATTAATGAAAAAATCTTTAAAATATATGAAAAAATCTTTAAAATATATGAAAAAATCTTTAAAATATATGAAAAAATCGTTAAAATATATGAAAAAATCGTTAAAATTTATGAAAAAATCTTTAAAATATATGAAAAAATCTTTAAAATATATGACACAGAAAGTGATCCGTCGGTGATTGTAAACACTGGATTCTCACGTTATTATTCCCTTTTTTGCTCCCGCTCTTATTTATCGGTTTTCTCGTTTGTTGAAGCTTTCTTCTTTCCTTTTCCACCTCTTGCTTTTACCTCCGCTTCTTTTACTATTTCTCACCTCCCTCCCATTTCTTACATATCACTCGTTTCCATCCCTCCCTCCTCACTTTCTTCATTTTTTCGCCCTTTCTCGCTCTCCTTCTCTCCCCTTCAATTTCATCTCTTCCCATTTGCTATCCTCTTCCTTGCTTTCATCCATCTATTTTATAACTCCTTCACTTTCCCCTCTAATTCCCCTATGCAGCCTCCTTTCCCGCTCTCTCTCTTCTCCAGTCTTTCCCTTTTACCTCCACCTTGCTCTCCTTCGTCGTCTCCTATTTTTACCATTCCTCTATTTCCCCCTTTCCCTTAGCCCCTATGTGTCTTCCCTCTCACTCAATGTTTGACAGTTCCCATGCAAGTGTCAGAGAAACACGTCCTTTCTGTATCTGTTGTATGTAGGACTTTCTGTGTTATATTATACCCCTGGTGTGTTGTATTATGTTGTGTTAGTCGCCCTGTGTATTGACTTGTGTTGTATGATACACCCCTTGTGTTATGTTAAACTATACTTTTTTCCCCTTGTGTTGTCTGACGTATGTAATTCTCTAGTGTTGCATTATGCTGTATGATGCAGCCATTGTACTGTATTACGAGGTAGCATTGTAATGTTTCAGGTATCATTATGCTGCATGCTATACCATTCTCTCGTATGAGGTACCCAATGTGTTTTCCAAGTTACCATTTCGATGTATGTGACATCACAGTGTTGTAGGAGAAATAACTGTGTTGTACGAGATTCCACTGTATTGTTATAAGGTACCACTATGTTGCGTAAGGTAACACTGTGTTGTATCAGTCTCCTCTGTGTTGTATAAGTAAAATAAGTGTGTTGTGCACAGCTAGTGTATTCTCCTCCCATAGTTTTTCCCAAACAATTGTAATTCATTTTTTTTCGTTGTTGGCAGAGGCGGCTGTGTTGGCAGTGTTGGCAGTGTTGCCAGTGCGTGCCACTGATTTTTGTATATGAATTTATTTTCAGTTCGCTTCCTGGATTGTGTGTGGACAGTAATTTCGTAATCCAATTTAGCCTTTGTGTGGATAGAAAAATATTTTTTTTTTATGCTTTACAATTCGGTTGAGTTCATACAAACCTTAACCTAATGGGTAAATGTGTAATCCGTTGACAACATTTATGCAAATGAACACATTTTTTCCATTAATGCTAAATGTGACATTTAGTTCCACCCTATCTCTCGTAATTATGCTCTATGTTAACAATTCATAAAAACGAAATGCAGAATGGAGGACTGTCTGTCATCCCTTTGTCAAACATTTTGATTCGATGGGACGGGCTGGGGTGGTTATTGGGTGGGAGGGAGGATGGGTGCCGGGGAAAAAAAGGAGACGAATGGGGCGACAATGAACACTAAGGGGGTACTTTTGCCCTGTGGCTCTGGGTGGTTGGGGAGGTAGGGATGACTTTGGGCATGGGGTGCCTTTGCTGTCTCTCTTGGAGGCTGAGGTAGGGGGAGGGGGATTTGAGGAAGGGATTTACTTGTTCAGTGTTCCCTAAGAGGCTGGGGAGGGGGTGAGGGCTGGAAAGGCTGAGCCTATGGTGAAGGATTTCAAGAAAGATGTATATAGTACACTTGTGTAGAATTCCCATGGTGCCTTGGGAGATGGGAGGTGTTTGGTCAAGGGGTAAACGTGGCAAGCACCCCTGGGTAACTCAAGAGAGAAAGAGAGACTGGGGAGAGGGCGACGCAAGTTACACACATACCCACTCCTCTCAGAAAGAGACGTAAAAACAATAAAGTTGGTGTTTACGAAATACTTTAACTCATAACCTGAAAAGTTCCCAGAAAATGCAACAACAGTGCGACAGGCAAGGGGTAAGCATCACCTAGTGTTTTCCTTCCTCCACCTTCACTGAGTTCAACCTTGAAAATATTTATGTTCTTCCACCAGTAGTGAAGTGAAACTTGAAAAAAATTGTTCCTCCACCAGTACAGAGTTGAACCTTGAAAATATTTTTGTTCCTTCAGCAACAGGGAGATGAACCTCGAAACTGTTTTATCTACGATTGCAATATTTCTTTGTTTATTACTTACATCTACGAATATACAGAGTAATAGCTGTTATTTTTCCCCAGCACACTGTAAAACCCAGCTCTATCTAAAGTATATTGTCCCATCTCCCTAAGAAGCAATAACGACAAGTACATACGCAAGTATTTACAAAGGTATATATCTCAGAGTATTTACACAGAAACTTTACTTTCAATAATGCTGGAATTAACGTGTGTATACTCCAGAGTGGCTAATTATATTGCTGTCCTAATGATCCTCGTGCAGTCAAGGAGACTTAAACGTGCTAACTAGCCGAAATAAAAGGAGAGCTTTGCATATGTTTAGTATCACCCTGGGATACTTTAATGTCACATATACATTTTAATGTTTACAGCTCCCTGATGTATCTTCTGCCAACTTAATGTATATCCCTGGCGTCGTTGAATGTTACACACATGCTTTTTGATGTTTATTGGTTCTTGATGTCCTTAATGCCACATAAAATGTGTAATCGTGGGTCCTTATTTTAATCAATCTATAAACACCTTATTAAAAAAATTCACATTGGGCGGCCGAACTCCCATAAAAATTAAACTTTAAAAAAAATCGTTCATAAAATGCTAGATTTTTTTTCATTGACGATGATATAAAGATTTATATTTTTGAGCTATAACTTAGAGACCTCAGCAAACACAGGATTTGGAATCTTGCAACATTCTTCATTAATAAAAGTTTTAATAGTTCTTTTCCTTCAAGACGTTAGGAAGGAGAGACACAGACAAATAAGCCACTGGAAGGTCAGCAAAAACACGTGTCCTATGAGTGGTAAGAAAGTGGAAGGAGTGACAGGTTCGAAAATCACGAGGAGATTCAAGAGTAGGTGTGGCTATGTATAAGATTCCAGGGATTAAGAGATGAGTCTGAGAGCGATTTTTTAGTTGCGGAGCAAAGGTCTGAGACTAAACCCCAGGAGAGCAGAACTCGGTGAGCACATACACGCTCACACACACACACACACACACACACACACACACACACACACACCGAGGACATTACATATGAAAGGCCCCTCGGAACTACTGATCACGTGGTTCTGAGCTTTGAATACATAGAATTACAAGTGGAAAGGGTAACAGGAGTAGGATGGGAAAGTCCAAACTACAAAAGCTGGGACTACACAGGCATGAGGAACTTCCTGCAGGAGGTTCAGTGGGAAAGAGAATTGGTAGGAAAATCAGCAAACGAAATGATGGACTACGTGACAACAAAATGCAAAGAGGCAGAGGAGAGGTTTGTTCCCAGGTAATCAGGTTGAGGAGGGAAGGTGGGGAGCTCATAAGAAGCGACCAAGAAGTATATGAGGAGCTCAACATGAGATTTAAGGAAGTATTTACAGTGGAGACAGGAAGGACTCAGGGAAGTCAGAACAGGAGAGTACACCAACTAGGATTATGCCAACAAGTGCTGCATGAGATACACAACCGAGGAGTAGCTGCTAAACGAACATGATACCTCAAAGGCGGTGGGACCGGACATTTCTCCGTGGATCCTTAGAGAGGGAGCAGAGACTGCTGCGTGTGCCACTATAACAATTTTCATCACATCCATTGCAACTGGGTAAATACGTGAGGTATGGAAGACAGCAAATGTAGTCCCCATTTTTAAGAAAGGAGACAGACACGAGACACTAAACTTACAGACCAGTGCCACTGAAGTGTATAATCTGCAAAGTCATGGAGAAGATTATCAGGAGGAGAGTGGTAGGGTACCTAGAACGGGAAAAGCTTATAAACGACAACCAGAACGGATTCAGGGAAGGGAAATCCTGTGTCACAAGCCTACTGGAGTTTTATGACAAGGTAACTGCAATAAGACACGAGAGATAGGGATGAGTAGACTGCATTTTCTTGGACTGCAAGAAGGCCTCACAGGAGATTAGTTAAAAAGCTAGAAGATCAGGCACACTAGAGGATCAGGAAGGGCACTGCAATGGATCAGAGAATGCCTGACAGGGAGGTAATGAGTCATGGTACGTGACGAGGTGTCAGAGTGGGTGCCTGTGACGAGCGAGGTTCCCCAAGGGTCAGTCTTAGTACCAGTGCCATTTTTGATATATGTGAATGACATGACGGAAGGGATAGACTCTGATGTGAAGCTGATGAGAAGCAGATCGGATGAGGATCAGGCAAGACTACAAAGAGACCTGGGCATGCTGCAAGCCTGGTTCAACAAATGGTACCTCGAATTTAACCCCGTCTAATGTAAAGTTATACAGATCGGGGAAGGGCAAAGAAGACCGCAGACAGAATATAGGTTAGGTGGCAAAAGATTGCAAACCTCACTCAAGGAAAAGTATCTTGACGTGAGTATAATACTGAGCACATCTCCTAAGGAGCACATCAACCAGATAACTACTGCAGCATACGGGAGCCTGGCAAACCTGAGAATAGCGTTCCGATACCTCAGTAAGGAATCGTTCAAGATTCCGTACACCGTGTACGTCAGGCCCATACTGGAGTATGCAGCACCAGTTTGGAACCCACACCTGGTCAAGCACGTCAAGAAATTAGAGAAAGTGCAAAGGTTTGCAACAAAACTAGTTCCAGAGCTAAGGGAAATATCCTACGAAGAAAGGTGAAGGGAAATCGGCCTGACGACACTGGAGGACAGGAGGATCAGGGGAGACATAATTATAACATATAAAATACTGCGAGGAATTGACATGGTGGAGAGAGACAGAATGTTCCAGAGATGGGAAACAGAAACAAGGGGCCACAATTGGAAATTGAAGAGTCAGATGACTCAAAGGGATATTATGAGGTATTTATTTAGTTATAGAGTTGTCAGGAAGTGGAATAATCTGGCAAACGACGTAGTAGAGGCAGGAACCATACATAGTTTTAAGACGAGGTATGATAAAGCTGATCGAGCAGGGAGAGAGAGGACCTAGTAGCGAACAGTGAAGAAGCGGGGCCAGGAGCTATGACTCGACCCCTGCAACCACAAATAGGTGAGTACACACATAGATACACACACACACACACATGCAAACACACATACATTCATACACAACACACACACACAAACACAGAGGAAGTATTTCTTCAGCCACAGAGTAGTCAGGAAGTGGAATAGTTTGGAAAGCGATGTAGTGGAGGCAGGATCCATACATAGCTTTAAGCAGAGGTATGATAAAGCTCACGGTTCAGGGAGAGTGACCTAGTAGCGACCAGTGAAGAGGCGGGGCCAGGAGCTTGGACTCGACCCCTGCAACCTCAACTAGGTGAGTACGACTAGGTGAGTACACACACGTACACACAGACACACACACACACACACACACACCCACACACACACACACACACACCACATAAGTGATACACATGTCAACTTCAGATTCCATACAGAAGTCACAAAGGTTTACACTCAACCAAATTTTTTCATTGTACGACTCACTGCTCTCTGTTTTCTGTGTGACATTTCAGGAAGACTTAAGGTAGATCGTGTCAAATGCAACAGATGTAATTATGAAAATGTAATGGCCTGTATCGAGTTACGCTTCTAATTTCACATAATGCCTTGTAATTACTGTATTCTGTGCCTACCTTGTTGAAGGTCGTGAAAAGTTTTCGTTTCTCACGGTACGTGGAAAATAGAGATAACATAAGAAATTAAGAAAGGAGGTACAATGTAAGAGGCCTACTGGCCCATGCTAGGCAAGTCCTTCTCAGATGTGACAAAAAAGGTACAGAGATTAGAGATGAGTATCTTTGTAAGAATCTTCGTAGCCCTCAGGTGACAGATTCATAGTCCTCTTAGGTAGATTTGTATCATTGAAAGGTTATTACCTCCTGATGGCGGATTTATGACCTTACGATGGCAGATTTAGAGCACTCTAGTGGGCGATTTATAGCGAAATGGTGGCAGATTTATAGTTTCTCTGGATGCAGATTTGTAGACTCCTAGTGGCAGATTTATAGCCTCCTAGTGGCAGATTTGTAGCCTCCTAGTGGCAGACTTGTAGCCTCCTAGTGGCAGATTTGTAGCCTCCTATTGGCAGATTTGTAGCCTCCTAGTGGTTGATTTGTAGTCTCCTAGTGGCAGAATTGTAGCCTTCTAGTGGCAGATTTGTAGCCCTCTAGCGGAAGATTTGTAGCCCCTTGAGGGCACATTCGCAGCTCTCTGTGACCACACGTCTAGTCCCCCGAGGTACATTTGCGTTTCCCTTGTGGAAGGATTTATAGCTCTTTGATGGTAGATTAATAGCCAGCTGGTAACGGATTTGTAGCTCCCCTTGGGAGCAGATTTGTAGCTACCTTGTTGGCAGATTTGTAGCTCCCCTGTTGGCAGATTTGTAGCTCCCCTGTTGGCAGATTTGTAGCTCCCCTGTTGGCAGATTTGTAGCTCCCCTGTTGGCAGATTTGTAGCTCCCCTGTTGGCAGATTTGTAGCTCCCCATGGTGGCAGATTTGGAAAGTAATTAAATGTTTTGTTTCTCCAGCAAGCAAATGTTTACTCCGTGTAAACATCTTGCGCTATACCCTGACGCTTAGCGCTTTATTGCTCCCAAGGGGTGGGCAGGGGCAGGGATTTAAACTATTTTTTTTATACAGTGTGTGTGTGTGTGTGTGTGTGTGTGTGTGTGTGTGTGTGTGTGTGTGTGTGCGTGCGTGTGGTGTGTGTGTGTGTGTGTGTGTGTGTGTGTGTGTGTGTGTGTGTGTGCGTGTTGTGTGGTGTGTGTGTGTGTGTGTGTGTGTTGTGTGTGTGTGTGCGTGTGGTGTGTGTTGTGTGTGTGTACTCACCTAGTTGAGGTTGCGGGGGTCGAGTCCGAGCTCCTGGCCCCGCCTCTTCACTGATCGCTACTAGGTCACTCTCCCTGAGCCGTGAGCTTTATCATACCTCTGCTTAAAGCTATGTATGGATCCTGCCTCCACTACATCGCTTCCCAAACTATTCCACTTACTGACTACTCTGTGGCTGAAGAAATACTTCCTAACATCCCTGTGATTCATCTGTGTCTTCAGCTTCCAACTGTGTCCCCTTGTTACTGTGTCCAATCTCTGGAACATCCTGTCTTTGTCCACCTTGTCAATTGTGTGTGTGTGTGTGTGTGTGTGTGTGTGTGTGTGTGTGTGTGTGTGTGTGTGTGTGTGTGTGTGTGTGTGTGTGTGTGTGCGCGTGCGTGCGAGAGATACAAAATTGGTATATCTTCATATATCATTTTTCTAGTGTTTCCTGAAACATTTTGGAGATATTTAAAATTTTTCACTAAAAGTAATATATTTTTGGAGGGTTATAAAAAAACATTAATTTAAAAGAGTTTTCTATTCTTACAGATTTTAAAGAATATTCCAGATTTATTTTTAATAACTTGAATATGTGAGATTTGTGGAAGACTGTGTTTGTGAGAGGTATACTGGTGTCATGGAGAAGGGGATCCCTTCCTGAAGTGTTTAGGAGAGTCATGCAATATACAACCACCACTACCACCACTACCACAACCACCACTACCACCACTACCACCACCACCACTGCAACCACCACCACTACCACCACGCCCTACCACTACACAACCACCACTAACCTACCACACCACTACACCACTTACACCACCACCACTACCACCACTACCCACACCATCCACTACCACTATCACCACTACCAACACACACACCACTTACAACCAATAATCACCACTACCACTACACCACCACTATCACCACTACCACCACTACAACTACCCACCACCACTACCACCACCACAACTACCACCACTACCACCACCACCACACACACCACACCACTTCCACTACTACTACTACCACCACCACTACCACCACCACTACCACACCACTACCACCACCACTACCACCACCACTAGCCTCTACCACCACCTACCACAACCACCGCTACCACCACTATCACCACCACCACTACCACCACTACCACCACACCACCACACCACTACCACCACTACCACCACCACTACCATCACTCCCCACCACTACCACTACCACCACTACCACCACCACCACTACTAACCACTACCACCACCACCACCCACCTACACCCACTACCACCACCACTAACCACCACACCACTATCACCACCACATACACACACCACTGCCAACCACTACCACCACCACCACCACCAACCACACCACCACCACTACCTCCGCCACCACCACCACTTCCACCACCACCATTTCCTCCACTACCACCCACCACTACATACCACCACCACCACTACCACCACCACCACTATCCACCCCACACCACACTACCACCACCCCACCACTACTACCCACCACACACAACACACACCACACCACCACCACCAACACCACACCCACCACCACCACCACCACACACCACACCACACAACAACAGCACCACCACCAACAACAACAGCAGCACCACCAACACGACTACCACTACTACCACCACCTCTCTGCCGCTACCACCACTATCGTCACCAACAATGTCAACACCAACACTCATCTCACTGGTTACTATGACTACAGCATTGCCTAGAGCAGAATCGGGGCGAGGGGAGATAAGGAGGAGAGATGGGGAGGGGGCAGAGTAAGAGGAGAGAGAGAGAGAGAGAGAGAGAGAGAGAGAGAGGAGAGTAAAGAGAGGAGAAATTGTGGAAAAGGAGAGGGAGGGAGGTGAAGAGAAGGGATGGAAGAAAACTGAAGGAAACTTAAGGAAGTAATGGAAACAAGGAGTAGGAAAGAACAACAGTCTGAGAAAAGTTGAAAGATATGGTGATCTTAATAATGTTGAGAAGTTGTTGGTGATGGTGGCAGTAGTTGTAGTGATGTTAGTAGTGATTGTAGTGATGTTAGTTGTGGTTGTTGATATTAGGTTGTTGATGTGATTGTGATATTGGTAGTGATTGTAGCAGTGGTGGAATTGGTGGTATCTGATGTTCATATGTGGTGGTGCTGGTAGTGTTTGTGGTGGTGATATTAGTTTTTGTGGTGATGCTGGTAGTGGTTGCGATGATGCTAATAACTGTGATGATATTAATACTGATGCTCAAGGTATAATTCATAATTTCCATTCATTGTACGTTTATTGTAAATTATTTTCTTACCACTCGAGAATTTATTTTTACTCAATTGAATGTACAAGCTCAGATCTCTTATCCTAAGATATTTTCGAAGATATTTGTTTAGTAATGGAATTTAAATCCTGTCAATTAAACGACGGGTCATCAAGGCTGCAAGACTGTTCACCACTTGTCAAGAATTCTTCAATTCCTAA
>NC_069449.1:17836530-17851530 GCF_026875155.1 Cherax quadricarinatus
TAGCCCCTTGCTCCCGGCATTTTAGTCGCCTCTTACGACACGCATGGCTTACGGAGGAAGAATTCTGTTCCACTTCCTCATATATATATATATATATATATATATATATATATATATATATATATATATATATATATATATATATATATATATATATTTATATATATATATATTTTATATATATATTTATATATATATATATATATATATATATATATATATATATATATATATATATATATATATATATATATATATATATATATATATATATATATATATATATATATATATATATATATATATATATATATTATATATATATATGTATATGTATATATAGGTAATACACGTGTATGCAAATGTCTACTTATGTATATCTGTTATCCTTAATTATATTTATTTATTATTATAATAATGTTTACAAGAAACTATTAAACTCGTAGGATTATACAGCAGTACTGAATTATGATACACAGCCAGAGAGTGTACATTACAGTGCCTGTTGTTGTGTGTAGAGGAAGCGTGTAGAGTCAGTTCACAGTCCTGATATCCACAGTCGTTTTGAAGTGAGATTAGAAGCGGCTTATTAAAGAGGATTTACTGTAGCGTGGGGAACCAATCAGCGGACCTCACACCTTATCACCCTCCCCATTACCCGGCCAAATTAATGGGGATGTGGGGTGGTGGGGGAAGGAGGAGAGGGGAGCAGGCAGGCCAGTGTCACGAGCTATCTGCATCTCCTCTCCTCCTCCTTCTCCTCTTCCTCCTCCTTATCCTTGTCTTCCTCCTCTTTCGCCTCTTTTTTTCGTCTGCCTCCTCACATTTTTCTCTTTCCCCTCCTCATTTTCTTTCTTTTTATCTCATCCTATTTTTTCCGTTTTTCTTTCGTTTTCCTTCTCTTCCTTCTATTACTTATCTCCATTCTTTTTTCTCCCCTCCTCGTCCTTCTCCTTTTTCCAATTACATTTTCCTTTTTCTCTTTCTCCTCCACTTCATCTTCGTCTTCTTTTCCTCCCCTTCCTCTTTTCTCCTCCTCTTCTTCCTCCTCCTCCTCCTTCTCCTCCTGGCCCTCCTGCGACGTCCCAATTACTCCCATTGTCACCTCGATGTGGCCACCCAGGGCCTGGCTGAGGCTGTTATCACATGCAGCCTCCTCACGGCACTGTGTCACAATGACTTCCAACAACAGTTACAACAACAGTAGCAACAACAACAGCAGCAACAGCAGTAACAACAATAGTAGTAACAACAACAGTAACAACAACAATAGTAGTAACAACAACAGTAGCAACAACAATAACAGCAATAACATGCAACCTCCTGACAGCACTGTGCCAGAATGACTTCCAACAACAGCAGTAGCAACAACAGCAAGAGCAACAGCAGCAGCAACAACAACAAAAGCAACATACTTCCTCCTCGCAGAACTGTAACACAATGACTTCCACAGCAACAGCAGCAGCAGCAGCAGCAATAACAACAATAACAGAAGTATCAATACAATAACGGCAGTAACAGGAGCAGCAGCAACCAAAGTCACAGCAACAACAATAGCAGCACCAACAAGAGTAGCAGCAACAGTAACAGCAAAAGTAACAACAGCAGCAGGAACATTCTCCCTCCTCGCGGCACTATGCCACAATAACATCCGGCAGCAGCAGCAGCAACAGCAACTGAAGCAACAGTGCCAACAGCAGCATCACACACCACCCTCCCGGCACTGCTGGGTCACACTGACTTGCAGAAGCAGCAGCAACAGCAGCAGCTGAAACAACAGTAACAGCTGTTGCTAGCTATCACAGCCGTAACTACAAGAACAGTAACAAAAGCAGTTGCAACAGATACATTAACAAAAAACAAAAGAAACATAAACAACAGCACCTTTACTTGTAAGTTTCTTCCTTAACTTAGTACACATCACAGAAATTGTTATTGTCTTTACTAAAGACATTGAAAAAATCTAGGAAAACCAGATGGGGCCATAAAATGGAATTTAGATTACGCATGTGGCGTGGGCGTATAACAACTATGTGGGCGTGGGCGTGAATTAGTCATGAGGGTGTGAGTGTGATGCAGGCGCTGTAGACCTTGTTATTAGCTGCTAATGCCCACAATGGGATCCATATTTCCCATTAAGATTTTCTATTTCTCTTTTCCATGTTCTGTTACCCCCTTCCTCTTCTATTCCTTCCTATTCCTTAGTATTTTTTCCATTTCTTCACATTTTTTTTATCCTTTTCGTCTCTTTTACACAACTACCGCCATAACCACTTTCACCTCCCCCACCACTATCCCCATCGCTACCACAACCACCACCATCAACCCCCCTCCTCCCCACATGCAACCCTCCCTCCCCCCCACCACCACCACAACCACCAGCCACACTCCACTCTCTGTCGTTACCTCACACAAGTGGGGCTAACAGCCTCGTTACATGGTGATGGCTGCCGGCGTATCGGTTCACCAGGTCGACTGATGCCGCCAGCCAGGAAGGACCGGCTTTTACACCCTCTACGTTACCGTGGGATGCGAACCCTTGTCTCCATGTTACCTGCGTCTCTTGTACAACGGGTGTTGCCCACTATCTCCATGTTACGTCGGCAATAGTGTGCAATTCTATTTTGAATGGAGTGTGTGGCTTTCCCCAGTATTTATGTATCGGCCAGAATGACCAGAGCAGCAGTGTTTACAGGTTAGCACCTACGGTCATGAGCAACAGTGTTTACAGGTTAGCACCTACGGTCATGAGCAACAGTGTTTACAGGTTAGCACCTACGGTCATGAGCAACAGTGTTTACAGGTTAGCACCTACGATTATGAGCAACTATGTTTTACAGGTTAGCACCTACGGTTCATGACAACAGTGTTTACAGGTTAGCTACCTACGGCCATGAGCAACAGTGTTACAGTTAGCACCTACGGATTATTATGTTTTTTTAGCACTACAACTACTTTTTCCTAACATGTGTGGCTTCTTTACTTTCTAAAGATTTTCGGTTTGTATCTAAGGCTTTGTGGTTGTCTCCAAGGGCTTTGTTAGAAATCAGGAATATGTGGAGCACCTAGGGCCTCGCGATTACTACCTAGGGTAATGGCGTTTAGCAGTCAAGGCTTTGTAACCGACACTCGTGAGTTTTCAGGATTAGGAGTTCTGCATTAATTCTATCTGCAGCTTGGACTGTACTCGGCATATTTTTAAACTGACTCTGTGATTGTCATCATGCTTCTACTTTCATTATTTAGTGGTGACGCCTTCAAACTTCTACTAGTATCGGTCGGCACAAATTTTCTGGAAGCCTCTAACTCCCCAGACCTCCATTGTACTTTTATTAACAGCATTATACCACATCGAGTGTCATATTCTTTATATCGTATTTTCTTGGCCGTATTTTGTCAGGAAATGTTTGAATTGGCATAGTTTCTCTCGTTGCCATTTTTTCTAGAGTTGCCTCTTCATTTTCTTTCTTCATGATTCCTTCATGATTTGTGAACAAAGATTTTTCCTGAAGCGCAGTAAATGTGTGTAGGGAGTTGGATGTTATGGCAGTCTGTGTCCTCTTGAATTCCATTTGTGACTCCATCGCATTCATCTTTTTTTTCGAATTCGTATATGAAATTGTTTGTTTCCTGCTGAAATTGCTTCTGCATCGCTTATATATATATACATTTTTTTATTTTTGGTAATCTAGCCTGAACCTCTCTGATTAGGTCTCCTATCCTTTCCATTCATCCTGCCCTGCCTCCAGCCTCATCTCTCGCCTCCACAGGGACTGATCCCTCTATGTGCTGGATCGTCGTCCATCATCCTCAAACTCCTTTTTTTTCATTTTATCGGTCAGTTGTGACTTGTAATGGTCCTGGAAGGTCTGAAACATCGTGCAAAGTTACTTATATATTGGGGTATTTGTGAACTGCTCCAGCCACGGTATTGTGACTTGTTCTGCGTGTTAATTTGTCCTCACCTACTGCAATTTCAGTTTTGACTTTTTCGTTTCGCGCAAGTCTAGGTTAAGCAATCTTAGATCATCTTACACTGACACTCAACACAAACTTTAAGTTATTCACTTTGTTGGCCAGGGTCGGTTGCTGGCCAGGGTCGGTTGCTGGCCAGGGTCCGTTGCTGGCCAGGGTCGGTTGCTGGCCAGTGGTCGGTTGACTGGCCAGGTCGGTTGCTGGCCAGGTCGTTTGCCTGCCAGTCGAGTTTGCTGGCCAGGGTCGGTTGCTGGCCAGGGTCGGTTGCTGGCCAGGGTCGGTTGCTGGCCAGGGTCGGTTGCTGGCCAGGGTCGGTTGCTGGCCAAGGTCAGCTGCTGCTACAGATTTTTTCCTTTCGTTCCACCTGATGACAAATTTTTATGCATGAGTATTATTTTTTCTGGCCAACACTCGCTTTCTCACTATTTTCACTTCTTACCATTTTGGTATCTTTATCAAATAAACATTTTCTTACAAACGACAAACCATGTTTGTCGTTTGTAAACACAACCTTGTAGTCCTGTTTCGTTTTTTCTCTTTGCATTTGACTAAGTTTCGCTTTGGTTTGCTACGTTTCGCCATGGAGAAACCACGGTAAATCACCTGGATATTTAGAGACTAACTACAGCAGCGCTCAATATCCATTGTTGCCTTCAAAAAGGTTCTTGATCCAAAGAAGTAGAGCCTCCTCCACCCATTCCTCGAATCGAAATTAATTATCTCCCATTCCCCAGGCGCTGCATAACCCTTTCAGGTTTAACGCTTGCATATGATTACAATAAATATTATTGAAAATATTATTGAAAAGTTAATAAGGAACGATAATATACATAATAACTGTTTCAATAATGCCTATCGACAACATATTCTTAACCATCTTCTCTCTGCATGTAACTACCCTGTGTCACTGACCAACCATCTGTCCGTAAACCTGTCTGACCAACCGTCTGTCCGTCAACCTGTCTGACCAACCATCTGTCCGTCAATATATTCTTGAAGCATATATTAACCTCTGCACTGAGTGATTATCACTGTTTTGGTAAAAACACGATTATATCATCGGGATCTAAAACAATTATAGGCAAACCTTGTCTTCCTAGGAGCTGAGTGTCTGGCATCACTTTGGCTGGGGACGAGAACCCAGAAAGTAGCCCGGCTAGTAGCTGGGAATCCCAAGCACAAACTAGCTATGCAAGGAGAGATGCGGATCAGTGTGATTGGATTTTTTTGTTTTTTTTTAGTTTCTGGGGCCAGGAACTAAGACTCGACACGTAATTAGGAGACAGTGGGGAGAATGCATGGATGTGTCCAAGCACAAAGGTCGTATGTCGTGCTTTAGAAGATAGAAAAGTATGCGCTAATTTTTAGCTTTGCATTTCTTAGTCTAGGAAAACGTTTTCTTATGAGTTAAAAGAACGTGCCCTAGGAGGTACGAGAACGTACTTTAAAACCTGTGAGAACGTAACCTTCTGGCTTAGTTCCTGTAGCGGCGAATTTAGCCGTTCTCAACGTTCATTCTCCCAGTACGAACTCGAGCAGTTGGTATTATCCAAAGGTAAATTAGTTTGCTTAAGTTCAATAGTTGTGGCGTAGTGTTGGTGCATTGTGGCACTGGGTGGTTGTGGTGGTGGGTTGTAGGTGGTGGGTTGTGGTGGTGGGTTGTAGTGGTGGTGATAGTGAGCTGTGGTAACGGTGGGTTGTGTTGATGTTGATGGCAGCTGGTTGTCGAGATCATGGTGATTTAGTTTAGCTTTTGTGTTTGCTTCTAATATTTTCGATTTTTTTTTTTTTTGCCTGTGCAAAGACGAGGGCGAAACATCTTATTCAACATTTCGTTATCGTGAAACATTAATGGCCTGATATTTGTTACTTTGTGATCGTGTCCCGGGTCAGTCCTGACGCCTCCCACTCCCTCGTCTTCTGCAAATATTATTTTATCGGGTCTAGCTGCAATGGATTCAAGCTGGAAAAAGTAAGATTCTGAAAGGATACAAGAAAACACTGGGTTACTTTTTCCCTTGTCAGCTGCTGTAGCCTACTGTATTACCAGAACTTGATCATGAATGGGCACTGCAGTAGGCTTACCGACTCGTATTAGTCAGGTATTTCTAATTCCTTATTCTTCTCACTCATAATTCGTCTTTTATTCGAGTAACAGTACGCTTTTATTTCAATTTAATCTTTTATTTCAACAATGTACTCTCTGTGTTAATAGTTGCTTAATAGTAACGATATTGTTCATTTTGATGTAATTAGTTGTCACCCTCTGGGGTCCTAAGAGGTTATTTTCCTCCCTGTTAACTTACTTGTTTGTCCTCATGACTTACTGGGTGAAGTGTGGGGTAACCCAGACCGTGAGGAAAGGGCGGGATAATTAATTGTGCCATTTACTTACGTTTGAAGTTATCACTGACTTGTCTTCTTGAATCACTGACACTTCTAGTACTACCTGGTACTAGCTATTGCTGCTTGGTTCTATTTGATATTACCTGGTACTTCCTAGTGCTACTCAGCCACTTTCTCAATGGAACTAATCAATAATCTGTGTCAACCGAGGGCCATTAGTGTGTCAGCTCTGTCATTACTTGGCCACTTCTTGTTGACATATCTATTCTGACAGCTTTTCATTCGAGGCCCCTTGACTGTCCTCTCTGTAACTGTCAGGCCACAGTTTGTTGCTAAACCGGTCCCCTCAAGGAATTGTTGTTCTAGATTCGCCGGTATAATCGCCTGGCTCGGGCCTTTTCCAAGAGATGGCCCGGCCTTGGCTCCCTTTCGCGGGAATGTCTCAGAGCAGTGTCTGCCATGGGAGAAGGTACAAGTACCTTCTCGTCTTCTGCGACCAGCTGTCCCCAGGCCTAGCCCCATTCCCCGCCTCCACGGGGCTCGAAGGGATTAGCTAGGCACCTTGGGCTGCCACAAACCCCGCCTATACTGGTCCCAGTGGGTGTGGTAGCGGCATAGCAGCAGACGATATTAGGAGGTGAAGAGGCAGCAAGCACTACAGGATCCTTTTGGAGCCACACCCCAGCTTTGGGCATTAAGCCCGATGGCTGGGGAAGCTCAAGAATGCCTCTTATTGTGTGTGTTGCTGCTATTTCACTCCTCCGTGGCACTCTGTCCCCCTCAAGGAAGGTTCCTTGACGCTGGTGTGGGGTTCTTGATTTAGGGAATTAGATCTGTGCTCCGGTTCCCTGAATTGAGCATGAAGGTCTCCCATCCCCCCCCCCACACACAGACGCTGTATAATGCTACGGGTTTAGTGCTCCCCCATGATTATAATAATAAAAATGCTAAACCAGTCCAGTTTGATATTTTTAAGGACAATTATCACTTGTACCACAAACATCCTCGAGAAGATAACCATCAGCGGACCTTTAAGACCCAATGAACATCAGACTTATTGCCGGGATTTCGGAATTTTTTACTCAGTTTTTCATTTCTCTTACATTGTTTTAATAATTTTTCGGCATTTTACATGAACATAATTATAAAACGTTTGATTATCGTAATTATCACTTTTTGTGCTTTGCATTGACGAGTGATTATTTTTTCCATATTTCTTTCAATAAAAATGAAAGAACAATTACCAGAAAAGTTATAGCAGGAAAGTCGACGTTGTCCTCACCTCTGGCGACCATTTTCCTTAAAAGTATACTCAGAGAAAAATGCGTTGTCTGGGTGAAGCGGCCTTTTTATTATTATATACAAAGGTGAGTATATGACCAGGTATGAATTTGACAGTGTTCTCGTCAGGGTACGAAGTTTTTATCTGCCCGTTCTGCCTCTTGCTATCAATGTTTCTTTTCCATCTTCTCCTCTTTTTCTTCACCTCCCACATTCTTTCCTTCTGGCCACCACTCTTTTTCAGTCGTTCTCCGCTTTTCCTCCTCCCGTCATCAAATCTGCGTTCTCGTTCATCTCCCGTCTTCCTGTTGTACTCTTGTACAACATTTCTACACATATCTTCATTTTATACATAACACCCTTCTGTACTGATACATATTATGTCAATTAAATATTGCAACATTTGTCACCCTATACATATCTGCACCCTTCGTCACCCTATACGTATCTAGCACCCTTCGTCACCCTATACATATCTGCACCCATCGTCACCCTATACATATCTACACCCTTCGTCACCCTATACGTATCTACACCCTTCGTCACCCTATACGTATCTACACCCTTCCTCACCCTATACGTATCTACACCCTTCCTCACCTTATACGTATCTACACCCTTCCTCACCCTATACGTATCTACACCCTTCCTCACCCTATACGTATCTACACCCTTCCTCACCCTATACGTATCTACACCCTTCCTCACCCTATACGTATCTACACCCTTCCTCACCCTATACGTATCTACACCCTTCCTCACCCTATACGTATCTACACCCTTCCTCACCCTATACGTATCTACACCCTTCCTCACCCTATACGTATCTACACCCTTCCTCACCCTATACGTATCTACACCCTTCCTCACCCTATACGTATCTACACCCTTCCTCACCCTATACGTATCTACACCCTTCCTCACCCTATACGTATCTACACCCTTCACCCTATACGTATCTACACCCTTCACCCTATACGTATCTACACCCTTCTTTACCTTATACAATTTACATAAACGACATAGCTGAGGGAATAAATAGCGACATAAGCAAATTTGCTGGTGACGCCAAAATAAGCCGTCCAATTCATTCTAATGAGGACACTAGAGCACTCCAGGATGATTTGAATAGACTGACGCAATGGTCGGAGAAGAGGCAGATGCAGTTTAATTTTGACAAATGCAAAGTTCTAAATGTTGGACAGGTAAATAACCACGCCACATATAAACTAAATGATGTAGATCTTAATACTACTGATTGCGAAAAGGATTTAGGAGTTCTGGTTAGCTGTAATTTAAAACCAAGACAACAGTGCATTAGTGTTCGCAATAAAGCTAACAAAATCCTTGGCTTCATATCAAGAAGTATAAATAATAGAAGTCCTCAGGTTGTTCTTCAACTCTATATATCCTTGGTTAGGCCTCATTTAGACTATACCGCTCAGTTCTGGTCACCGTATTACAAAATGGATATAAATGCTCTGGAAAACGTACAGAGGAGGATGACAAAGATGATCCCATGTATCAGAAATTTTCCCTATGAGGATAGACTGAGGGCCCTGAATCTGCACTCTCTCGAAAAGCGTAGAATTAGGGGGGATATGATCGAGGTGTATAAATGTTAAACAGGAATAAATAAAGGGGATGTAAATAGCGTGCTGAAAATTTCCAGCCAAGACAGGACTCGCAGCAATGGTTTCAAGTTGGAAAAATTCAGATTCAGGAAGGATATAGGAAAGCACTGGTTTGGTAATAGAGTTGTGGATGAGTGGAACAAACTTCCGAGTACAGTTATTCAGGCGAAAACGTTGTGTAGTTTTAAAAATAGGTTAGATAAATACATGAGTGGGTGTGGGTGGGTGTGAGTTGGACCTGACTAGCTTGTGCTGCTGGGTCTGGTGAAGTGCTCCATCCTTGAGTGGAGATGATCAGACTGGGTGGGTCATTGGGCTAATCCGGGGGGGGGGTCATTGGTCTAATCCGGGGAGGGACATGGACCTGCTCCGCATGGGTCAGTAGGCCTGTTGCAGTGTTCCTTCTTTCTTATGTTCTTATACGTATCTACACCCTTCGTCACCCTATACGTATCTACACCCTTCTTCACCCGATACATATCTACAACCTTCTACACCCTATACATATCTACACCACAGTCGTTTTTAGAGGCTGTCTCCCAAAATGTTGCCAGTACGACCTGTCCAAGGCTTGTGTATCTATTTACTGCCAGGAGTAAGAAAACATCTTACGTCTAACCTCTCTTAAAGTTTAAACCCGGGATCATTCCATTGTAAACCAAACGCTATTACTCTGAAAAATCTCTCCCCCATTATTTACAAAATTTGCCTATTAAATGGCCAGTTATTTTGTTATGGACAATTCAGCTGTCACTTTCATTTGTTTAGTTCAGACAAATTATCGTCAAGCCTTGTCCGCGATACACAATTTATTTGTATGGTAATTGATGTAATTTGTATGCAGCTCTTTAATGTATGTGAATATTATTTGGGTATATTTCAGTGTATGCAAGCATCAGTACGTACACACACACACACACACACACACACACACACACACACACACACACACACACACACACACACACACACACACACTGAACCAACGATGTAAAAGAAAAAAATTAAAGAAATGTAACATAGATTCTTAAATAGAATTTTTTACCTGTGTGTGCGAGCGCGTGTGCGCGTACTCGCCTATATGTGGTTTCAAAGGTCGAGACTTAGCTCTGGGCCCTGCCTCTCGACTTGCCGCTTGCAAGATTCACTCTCGCCTAACTTTCGTGTGCTGTATCGTACCTGCTCTTAAAACTATAATTGGTGTCTGCCTCCATCACCTCTTCGTCCGTGTTATTACACGTCCCGAACACCCTGAGACTGAAGAAACATTTCCTGACTTCCTTGTAACTCGTCTGTCTGTAACTTCTAGCTGTGTCCCTGAGTTTCTGTTTCCCACTTTTCGAACAGCCTGCTCCTATGCCTCTGTCTGCTTATTAATTCCTTTGAGTATTTTGCGTGCTGTTATCATGTCTCCCCTGGTCCTTCTGTCCTCCAGGGTCGTTTGACCCAATTCCTAAAGCATTTGTTCATATACCCATTAGCTTTCCTCGGTACTTCTGCACTTTCTCCACTTTCTTAACATGCTTCCTTAGATGTGGGTTCTATACTGGTGCTGCGTACTCCAAGGTGGAGCTGACAAATGTGGTATAAAACGCTTGGAATAACTGTTGGGATTCGTAAAAACTGCTCTCAGATTTGCCTGACAAGCATTTGCTGAAGAGGTTGTTCGGTTGACGTGTCTTTGGAGACATTTTAGGCACTATGCTTACTCCCAGGTTCTTCTCTTCGGATGAGGTCTTCAGCCTCCGTTCCCCGAGTATCTACTCCGTTTCGGTTTTCTGGCCCATTTACCAGTCTTCATAATCTTACATTTGCGTGGGTTGTATGTGTATATGTATGTTCACATGTTTATGCGCGTTTCTCTGTACTCACATACTTGTGGTTTCAAGGGTCGATTCAAAGCTCCTGGCCCCTTCTCTGGTCGTTACTAGGTCCACTCTCTCCCTGCTGTATGAGCTTTATGTATCTATTCTTAAAATGTTGTATGGACCCTGTCTCCACTACATCACTCCAGATTGTTCCACTCCCTGACAACTCTGGTGTGAGTGTGTAGTGCGCGTCGCGTACGTGTGTATGTAGACGGTGAAGAACTAGTGTTGCTAGATTAATATTTTAGATTGACCTCGTCAGAAATTACGTCTCCTTTGTTCCTCTCTCTCCCATCCGCTACCTTCCATACCCTCTCCCTCCCTTTCTTCTGCCTCCCACCCATCCTCCGTTCCTATTAATTCCCCCCCTCTCTTTCCATCCCTCTCACTCTCATCCTTTCCTCTCCCTCACACTTCCGTAACCTCTTTATCCTTTCATCCCCTTCTTCTGGTTCCTCTCTAATTCCCCTCCCCATTCTCTTCACTCTCCTAAGATTCCCTCAGTCACTTAACCTCCCACCCTCCTTCCTTCCCTCCCTCTCATCCTGCCTCCCTCCCTCCCTCCCTCACTTTCTCAGAACTCCTGGTCAGGCGACTTGTGGAAATTTGTCTTGAAATACTTATACTGGGGAACGCCTCCAGAAAATCTTCCACGGATGATTGACGGCTTATCAAACTTGCTGGCCGCTCAGGAACAAGGAAGGTAGGGAGGGAGGGAGGGAGGTAGGGAGGGCGGAAGGTAGGGAGGGCGGAAGGTAGGGACGGCGGAAGGTAGGGAGGGCGGAAGGAAGGGGGGGCGGAAGGTAGGGAGGGCGGAAGGTAGGGAGGGCGGAAGGTAGGGAGGGCGGAAGGAAGGGGGGCGGAAGGTAGGGAGGCGGAAGGTAGGGAGGGAGGGCGGAAGGTAGGGAGGGAGGCGGAAGGTAGGGAGGGGGAAGGAAGGTAGGGAGGGAGGGAGGAAGGTAGGGAGGAGGAAGGTGGAAGGGAGGAGGTAGGAGGGAGGAGGAAGAAGGTGTTTCGGGGAAACCCCTGGTTCTGGCGGATTTGGGAAATTTTTCGTGAATTTTTATTTTTTAAAAAGGGGGTTTTTAGCCCTTCCCAAAAACCCTTCCAGGTGATTACCCCTTAAAAACCTTGGGGGGCCGCTCGGAACGGGTAGGAAGGTAAAAAAAGGGGGGGAAATAAAAAGAGGGCGGAAGGTTCCACCAATTCCCCCCCCCTTTTTGGGGGGGCCCCCCAAACCCATTGGGGCCAAAAAACCCCCCGGGGGGGGCCCCCAAACCTCAATCCTTTTTAACCAAAATTGGGAAAAATTTAAAATTTGGGGGGGGTTTTTAAAAATCCCAAAAATTTAAAAAAAGGGGGGGAAATAAAAAAAATTTTTTGGTTTGGGGGAAAAATTAAAAAGGGGGGAACCCCGGGGGGGGGGTCGGGGGGGGGGAAGGGGGAAAATTTTGGGGGGTTTGGGGGGAAAAATCGGGGGAAAGGGGGGGGGCCAAAAATAAGGGGGGAAAATTAAAGGGGGGGGAATTTGGGGGGGCCAAAAAAGGTGGGTGGGGGGAAAAAAGGGGGAAAGGGAGGGGGGGGGGGAGGAGGTGGGGAGGGGGGGGGGAGGGAGGGGGAAGGGTTTAAGGGGGGGGGAAGGGGGTTAGGGGGGGGGGGGGGGGGGGGGGGGGGAAAGGGGAGGGGGGGGAAGGGTTTGGGAGGGCGGGGGGAGGGAGGGGGAAGGAAGGGGGGGGGGAAAAAAAGGGAGGGGGAAAGGAGGAAAGGGGGGGAAGGAAGGGGGGAAAGGCGGAAGGTGGGAAAAGGGAGGGGGGAAGGTGGGGGAAGGGAGGAAGAAAGGGAGGGGGGAAAGGAGGGGGGGAGGAAAGGGAGGGGGGGAAAGGAAGAAAGGGGAAGGGGGAGGGAGAAAAGGGGAGGGGAAGGGGGGAAAGGAAGGAAGGGGAAGGAAGGAGGGGGGGAGGGGAGGGAGGGAGGGGGGGGGAAAGGTGGGGAGGGAGGGAGGAAGGGGGAGGGAGGGGGGAAGGTGGGGGGAGGGGGAAGGGGGGGGGGGAAAAAGGGGAGGGAAAGGAGGGGGGAAAGGGAGGGAGGGGGGGAAGGGGGGGAGGGAGGGGGGAGGGGGAAGGTAGGGAGGGAGGGGGGAGGGAGGGGGGGAAGGGAGGAAGGGAGGGAGGGGGGGAAGGAAGGGGGAAAGGGGGGAGGGGGGGAGGAAGGTAGGGAGGGGGGGAAAGGAAAGGGTAGGGGGGGAAAGGGAAAGGGAGGGAGGGGGGAAAGGGTGGGGGGGAGGGAGGAAGGGGGGAAAAGGGAGGGGAAAGGAAAGGGAGGAAGGTGGGGAGGGGGGAAGGTGGGGAGGGAGGGAGGAAGGTAGAGGAGGGAGGGGGGAAAAGGGGTAGGGAGGGGGGGAAGGGGGGGGAGGGAGGGGGAAAAAGGGAAAGGGAAATTGGGGAAGGGAGGGGGAAGGAAGGTGGGGAAAAAAGGGAGGGAGGGAGGGAGGAAGGAAAGGAGGGAGGGGGGGGAAAAGGGAAAGGGGGGAAGGGGGGAGGAAGGGGGGAGGGGGGAAGGGTAAGGAAGGAATGGGGGAAAGGGAGGAGGGGGGGAGGGGGGGTAGGGAAGGGGAGGGAGGGAGGAAGGTAGGGAGGGAGGGGGGAAAGGAAGGTAGGGAGGGAGGGGGGAAGGGGGGAAGGTAGGAGGGGGGAAAGGGGGGGGGAGGAAGGGAGGGAGGGAGGGGGGAAAGGGTTTAAGGGAGGGGGGGGAGGGGGGAATGGGGGGGGTTTAGGGGGGGGGGAAGGAAGGAAGGAGGGGGGGGAGGAAGGGGGGAAGGGAGGAAGGTAGGGAAGGGAAGGTGGGGGGGAAAGGAAGGTAGGGAGGGGGGAAAAGGAAGGGGGGGGAAAAAGGGAAAGGGGGTTTAGGGGGGAAGGGAAGGTAGGGAGGGGGGAAAGGGGTGGGGGGGGTAAAAAGGAAGGAAGGGGGGAAGGAGGAAAGGGGTAGGGGAGGGAGGAAGGAAGGGGAGGGGGGGAAGGAAGGTGGGGAGGGGGGGAAGGGAAAAAAGGGGAAGGGGGGAAGGGAGGAAGGGGGAAAGGGGGAAGGAAGGGGGGAAAAGGGGGAGGAAAGGAAGGTGGGAGGAAAAAGGAGGGAGGGGGAAGGTTGGGGGGGGGGGAGGGAGGGAGGGAAGGAAGGGAAGGGAAAGGGAGGGAGGGAGGGGGGAAGGTAGGGAGGGGGGGGGAAAGGGAAGGTAGGGAGGGGGGGAAGGAAGGTAGGGAGGGGGGGGAAAAAGGAGGGAGGTAGGGAGGGGGGGAGGAAGGAAGGGGGGGGAGGGGGGAAAGGAAGGAAGGGAGGGGAAAAAGGAAGGAAGGGAAAAGGAAAGGTGGGGAGGGAGGAAGGAAGGGGGGGGAAAAAAGGGGAAAAGGTAGGGGGGAAAGGAAAGGTGGGGGGAGAAGGGGGAAAGGGAAAGGAAGGGTTTTGGGAGGGGAAGGTGGGGGAAGGAAGGGAGGGAAAAGGGGGTAGGGGAAGGGGAAGGGGTAAGGGGGGAAAGAAGGAAAGGGGGGGAAAAAAGGGGGGAAAGGAAAATTTTTAGGGAGGGGGAAGGTATGGGGGGGGGGGGGGGGGAAAGGAAAGGGAGGGAGGAGGAGGGGGGGAAAAGGAAGGGGGAGGGGGGAAAGGAAGGGGGAGGGGGGAAGGGGGGGGTTAAAAGGGGGGGGAAGGGGGAGGGGGGAGGGGGGGGGGGGTTGGGGGGGGGGGGTTTTGGGGAAAATATTACTTTCCCCTTATCTTTATTTTTTTTTTAAAAATTTATCCCTTTCTACTACCCCTCAATTTTCATTTTTAAATTTTAATTTATTCCTCTTTTTTTTATAATTTTTTCTTTTTATTTTTTTTCCCATTTATTTTTTTCCCCCTTC
>NC_069449.1:17856530-17934030 GCF_026875155.1 Cherax quadricarinatus
GGTTCAGTAGTAGTAGTAGTAATAATAATAATAATAATAATTTTATTTAAACAAATACATGTACATGTACAAGGTATACAGTCCTAGCTGACATCAATGACATACTACTATATAGAAAGCCGCTTGTTATGCAGAGCATTTCGGGTAAATTAGGTCACTTTTGTCCCAGGATGCCACCCACACCACTCAATTACCACCCAGGTACCCATTTTACTTTTACTGATAGAGAACATAGACAACCGGTGTAAAGAAAAAGTGTGTTTCTACCTTCGCTTGAAATCGAACCCAGTCACAGACCCAGCGAGCTTGATAAATAAGTCATAATAAAAATAATTATCACAGTAATAATAATAGTTAAAATATTAATACAAGTACTAATAGTAATGATAAAAATATTGACATTAATAGTAATGATAATATAATAATTATAATAATCTTACTACTTGAATGAATGCCAACTACCAGCTTGAACCTTATCTGTGTTAATGTAAATTTCTATACCCTCCTTCCCACGACCTCACCTAATACGTACCAGGGGTAAAAACTCTCTCTCTTTTCTCTCTCTCTCTCTCTCTCTCTCTATAAAAATTATATATATTTTATATATATAATATTATATATATATAATCTGTCTTGTCTCTGTTTTCTCTCTCTCTAAACTATCTTTTATCTATCTCTCTATCCTTTTCTCTCTCTGTCTCTGTCTCTCTGTCTCTTTTCTCTCTGTCTCTCTCTCTGTCTCTCTCTCTGTCTCTCTCTGTCTCTCTGTCTCTCTCTCTTTTCTCTGTTTTCTCTCTCTCTGTCTCTCTGTCTCTGTCTCTCTCTCTCTCTGTCTCTCTCCCGTCTCTCTGTCTCTCTCTCTTTTCTATTTTCTTTTCTCTATCTCTCTGTCTCTATCTCTCTCTCTCTCTCTTCTCTCTCTCTCTCTCTCTCTCTCTCTCTCAAGCTGTTCCTGATGTTACAGCGGTTGCTAATGCTGATGTATGTTTCTGTTACTTACATTGCTGTAGCTATTGCTGACGATACTGTAGCTGCTGTTAGTGCTGCTGAAGGCGCTTGTATTGCTGGTACTGCAGCTGTTTCCGATGCTGTTGAAGCTGCTGCCGGTACCACTGTATACGCTTCTACTGCTCTTTTTGTTGATGTTGCTACTGTAGCAGTTGCTGCAGTAGTTGTTCCCGTTGCTGCTGTTGCTGTTGCAACTGTTTCTGGCGCTGTTGCAATAAATTGATAGTAACATAAAATAGTCGCCAAATCCTCTACAAAACAAATCAGTCTAATAAAAAAAAGCGATCCTTCAGAAAGGGATCTGTGAGGACTCCATTAAACCTCTAAAGAGCGTTGAAGGTGTGCGGTAAGAAGACAAATGACTGCCGACATCTCGATGGGAAATAGGATCAAATGAATTCGCTTCGGTCACCTTAACTGTGAACGTTTAGGTCCTTGGACCGTAGTGATCAAGCTCAGTAGACTGAAAAGTTTTCAGTACTTGTGTCTATAGTGGTGGTATTTCTGTTTTTCCATAGGAATCAGGTTTAAAACTTTCATATTTCAAGGAAATCCCTCGTGTGTGTGTGTGTGTGTGTGTGTGTGTGTGTGTGTGTGTGTACTCCCCTACTCGCCTGTTTGTGGATGCAGGGGTCGAGTCGCAGCTCTTGACTCCGACTTTTGGCTGGTCGTTACTAGGTCCACTACATCTTTGCTCCAAAAGCTTTATCGTATCTCCTCGTAAAGCCATTTATGGCTCCTGCCTTCACTTCGTGACAACTCTGTGTGTGTCCACAATAATAATAATATATTATAATATCTTCATTTACTACAAGTGCATGTACAAGGTATACAAGCCTAGATGACATCAGTGCCATACTACTTTATAGAAAGTCGCTTGTTATGCTGAGCATTTCGGGCAAATTAGGTCAGTTTTGTCCCAGGATGCGACCTACACCAATGGACTAACACCCAGTCACCCATTTTACACTGATGGGTGAACAGGGACAGCAGATGTCTTATGGAAACACGTCTCTAATGCTTATCAGCCGTACAGGAGAAGATTCAAACCCCGGACCTCAGTGTGTGAGCTGAGGGCGCTAGCGATCGTGCTACGGGACACCCATGTGAAAGGAACATGCAATATTGTATTTTATTATGAAATACAACAACACTGTTGTATTTCATTCAGGCGAGTGTGAGAGTAACTGGTTATAATTAATCAGAAGCACTCTGAGGCTGACAGTATCTGCTGGTTAAGTGTGAGTGCCTTGAGAATAACTTCGAGGCTAAGGAACTCATCAACTTAGACAAGGGAGTATGTGATGAGCGGGTCGACATTTTTTTTCTGTCTATAATTTAATCAGTTTGAAAGTTAAGGAAATGTTGGAAGCAAGCGCTTACGCAGTTTCAGGAAGAGGTGTTACAGGTTTCAGGACTAAGAACACCAGTAGGTTGCAGGAGCGGGGGATCAGGAGCTTAGTGTGTGTGTATGTACAAACACACACACACACACACACACACACACACACACACACACACACACACACACACACACACACACAGGATAAGTTTCAGAGGTGTCCCTGTTCGCAGACGATATGAAGCTGATGAGAATACATGTGGACTAGGATCCGGTAAACCTGCAAGGGAATTTGGACAGGTTGCAAGCTTGGTCCGACAAATGGCTCCAAGTGCAAAGTCATGAAGTTGTGGGAAGAACCAAGAAGACCTAAGACATAGTACAGCCTGGGAGGTCAAAGACTGCAAAACTCACTTAAGGAAAAGAATCTTGGGGTGAGCATCATACCGAGCACATCTCCTGGGGCTCACATCAACCAAATAACGGCTGGAGCATATAGGCGCCTAGCAAACCTAAGAATAGCGTATCGACATCTGAGTTAGGAGTCATTGCAGACACTGTATACTGTGTACATTAGGCCCATATTGGAGTATGCAGCACCAGTATGAAACCCACACCTGGTCAAGCACGTCCAGAAATTAGAGAAAGTGCAATGGTTTGCAAGAAGACTAGTCCCGGAGCTAAAGGATATACCCTACGAGAAGAGGTTAAAGAAATCAACTTGACGTTATTAGAAGACAGGAGGGATGGGGGGGGGGAGGACATGGTAATAGCATATAAAATACTGAGAGGACTTGACGAGGATGATAGTGGCAGAATGTTTCAGATGAGTCACAGTGATAATAGGAAGTATTTCTTCAGTCGTAGAGTTATCAGGAAGTGTAATAGTATGCAAAGTGATGTAGTGAAGGCAGGAATCATACTTAGCTTTAAGAGAGGAACAAAAAACCTCGTGGTGCAGGGAGAGAGTGACCTAGTGGCGACCAGTGAAGAGGCGGGACCAGGAGCTATGACTCGATCCCTGTAACCACAATTAGGTGAATTTACACACACACACACACACACACACACACACACACACACACACACACACACACACACACATTTCCATTCTCTAACTAATAAACAAACAAGCAAGCAAAAAATAAACCCAAACCTCCACGTGTAAGTTCGTTCCATCAGTTACGGTCGCGTTTTATATTTATTTGTTTCACAGCCATTAATCAGTGGTCGCTGCCGGCTGAACACGAGACTCCCCTAGCCAGCTGAACACCACAGTCCCTAGCCAGCTGAACACCACAGTCCCTAGCCAGCTGAACACCACAGTCCCTAGCCAGCTGAACACCACAGTCCCTAGCCAGCTGAACACCACAGTCCCTAGCCAGCTGAACACCAGTCCCTAGCCAGATGAGCACCACAGTCCCTAGCTATCTGACCGGCCACTAATCTATTTCGAAATTATTCCCTCCCCTCTCCTCCTCCTCCTCCTCTTTTTCCTCTTCCCCTCTACTCCTCTTCCTCCTACCTGTTGATGGTTCCCGGAATCATGGCCTTTTAAGCTGATCTCAGACCAGGTCCTTGCGAGCTTTATCATTCTGTTTCTTAATATTAGTTATGGGGAAGAGAATTGTGGCGAGAACTGTCTTAAGAAACACATCTTTTCACCGTAAAAATCTCAGATTTTTACTTATTTTTTTTTATATTTTTACTTCTGGTGTGAAATGTTACGAAGTTGATGATCCATTTACTGACCTTTCTACTGATATTCCAACCGACCCTTCTATTCCTCTTGCAAGTATTTTGCATAATGTTCAATAATAACCCTCATGGAGACAGAAACTTAATAGATTGATCGGTATATTTCGAACCTCTTCTAGGATCCTATTCAGCAGATACACGAAGGGAAAACATGAATATATAGGGAAGGTTGCACCTCTCAGTAAGAGGAGCAACCTTCCTTATTTATATATTATAAAATATATATATATATATATATATATATATATATTATATTATATATATATATATATATATATTTAATATATATATTAATTCATGTTTTCCTTTCACTTGTGTATCTACTAAAGAGGATCTCAGAAGGGGGTCGAAATATACAGATAAGTCAATCTTCCGAGTTTGTCTCCATGTGGGTTTACTGACTAGTGTTCATTACATTTTATTTATTTTGCGAGATGTTACATCACTGGGAAATTAGCCAGGTGCTTTAGAAAATTCTGCTGCATGTTTGATGCAAATCAGGGAACTGTTAGGTCTTAAACCCAGGGCAAGTGATTCATAAAAACTCACAGGCAAGTGTGGTTAGCGCACTGGCCTCTGGATTTTAAGACTCGCTTGTCATCCGTTCCCTTATTTGTTTGTAATCGTGTTATTACGAGTCCGTGAGTCTTCACCAATTGACGTTCTCTGAAGAACAGTGAACGAAAGATACGCTGGAGAACAAGTTTTTAATAGGAGAACGTTTCATTTTGTATAAATATGTAGCAAATCATACAGCAAAATGTTATCCAAATTGAAACTTGTTTTTCACTCCGTTTATGTTAAGTCGGCAGTTTGCTCTTCTAGCGAGTCAAAAAATACGTTGAAATGGTTTAGGTGTTTGAGAGAGCGACGGAATCATCTTGTCCTAAACATGCGACTCGTATTGTTCCACATGTTTAACAGTCTTTAAAGATTTCACTACGGTGTGATGTCCGCGATATTGGTCGATAGCTTTCCGCGACTGCTGTGTTGTCACTTAAGTAAAGTAAAGTTATATTTAGTGAGGCTACATTAGTACACCTTCTCGTCCCATCAAAATGAAATGTTGGAAAGTTCATTAGATATCATAGGCTCCACAGGCGCTTAACACAGTTTCATAAATGATGACAGCTACGGTGGCAAGTTACTGTGGCACGGATAAACATATGGCTATAAAAGGTTTTGAAGCAGGAAAGGAACTCAAAAGTCTAGGTGACCCTTCACTAGACAAGGAAGATGTTATTCGCAAATCACCAGCTTTCATTACAGCTTTGAATGGTCAGAGATAAGCCCTCATGGAATAAAAGGAAAGGTGTAAGTCTTTTGCTGACAGCTAAACCTTTACCTCCGACTGGTGAGGCATCCAAGGAAACGAGAAGAAGGGCTCATCAGGCGTGCATATGGTGGGTCGTTCTGGATGGAAAAACCTCCAGACTCGGTAAAAATATGCATTGAAGAATGAACTTGGCGAAAACTCACTGGTGGTGTACCTTTACCTCGGAATGTTCAAGTTACACCGCCAGTGGTTCTGAAATTCACAGCTACCTACACACACACACACACACACACACACACACACACACACCACACACACACACACACACACACACACACACACTCACAAGGATGTTAGGAAGTATTTCTACAGTCATAGTTGTCAGGAAGTGGAATAGTCTGGGAAGTGATGTAGTGGAGGTAGGATCCATACATAGCTTTAAGAAGAGGCATGATAAAGCTCATGGAGCAGGAAGTGACCTAGTAGCGACCAGTGAAGAGATGGGGTCAGGAGCTGTGAATCGACCCCTGCAACTACAACTAGGTGAGTACACACACGCACAAACTCTTTAAAGTAACCAGCCACGCAAACAGGTGTGGGGCAGCGAGGGTGGTGGGCATCGTAATTATACATTTTCCCAATGGGTCCACCACTAACTGCCATATTACGGAAGTTTTTAGCCCCCGTCTTAGCCTCGTGGATCTCAGAGGATCAAGGGGTCGCACCCCGGCCAGGGTTTGCTTCCCACCCTGCTGCTAAATCATAGTGGGAGTGGGGGAGGCTGTATCCTCCCAGTCGTGGGGGATTATGGTAGATTTATCCACTTTTTGGCCTGTGTGGACAAAATTCATTATTATGGTAATTGTAGGTGAATTTATTTTGTCTTTCATTTTATTGTTTATCTTATTTATTTCCTCCCCCCCCCCTACCTCTACCACCAGCCGCCTTTTGAAGTAGATTCATTTTATTTACCAATGTGTTTGTCTACCAAAAAAAGATTTTAGTATTATTGTTGTTACAAAACCCGCACAGAGATTTTCCATGTGCGAGTTATTTATGTATTGTTCCAGTCACGGTATTGTGCCTTTTATTATTATTATTATTATTATTATTATTATATTATTATTATAGACACGAGAAAAACTCTGAGGGACCGTACAGTGCCAAGGGTAAGGGAAATGGGGAGACATTCATGGTTCATCCAAGGAGGTACAGGGTAACTCAAATTTCTTTGATTATGAGCCTTCCACCGGCATCTAGGGACTTCACTAAAAGAGACGGCATTGTACAATATCTCTAACGATCATTAGTAAAGGGCTAACAATTAATCCCCAGACGGTAAATAATCTATGATAACCCAGGAAGGCTAAAAGGCTAAGCAGATTCTTTTAATGATCTTCCTGAGGATGCGAGCCGGTTCCTTGTGCCGGGAGTCGAACCCTCAACTCTTAACCATCACCACTTACAACAAGCAATTTCATAGTGTTGTAAAGCAAAAAAAATAAGAGTTTTACATGACTGGTGCGAAGCTGGCTAAAGAATGAGAGTAGTGATATTCTAAGAGTAGGGATTTACGAAGGAACAGAAGTTGAATACTTCTATCCAGTGGATAGTGCGGTAGCTAGCCTTAGGGGTGAATATAATAATAATATAGATGGATATGCTGCTATAACTAATACTACTAATAATACGCTACTATAACTACTACTAATAATATGCTACTATATTACTACTGTTAATAATAATATACTATTACTACTAATAATAATAATATACTACTAATAAAAATATATTAATAATATACTACTAATAATGATAATATAGAAGAATATTAAAATAGATTTTCATACTGTGTGAACCTGCTGAACCCTAAACCTGTACAGAACCATCGTCTGATGTAGCTCACAAGAACTTGATCGATTCTGGATCACAAATATATATACCAAAATGTGTGTGTTTCTCAGTGTATGCACCCTGAAAATTGGCTCTAATCTCAGTTTCAGGGATTAAGGTATTCTTGACTGGCGGTGAGCAGGTTACAAGTAAGTCTTTTAATGACCTTTGCGTAGTTGATATGTTTCAAGTCTCGTTACGAAACCGTAGCTCGGCTAATTTCCTTGGGCCTAGAGGATTATTGTATAGGGTTTTCCTTTCCAAATCTTGTCTTTGAGTCTTCATACGAATGAAGCATCGCTGGCAGTGATAAGAAAAATGGTTCACCCTGTAGAACAAGCTTTTATTGGGACGATGTTTCGTCCAGTGTTGAGTTTTATCAAGTGGGTCTACACAGAGATAAGTTGCGACGTGTGTTTTTTCTCTTCTTATCAGCGTGCCTTTTCAATGCTCAATAATGGATTGACCTAATCATATCATTACCTAATCATATCATTACCTAATCATATCATTACCTAATCATATCATTACCTAATCTTGTCATTACTTAATCATATCTTTACCTAATGTAATAGCGTCCAGTGGTTAAATACAGGAAATCTCGTGCTTCCGTATATAAGAGAGCCAGGAAAGCCTTGAGGACTGTAAACAAGAAAGCCCTCTCAGTGTAGAATCTTGAAGACATGCATATAAATGAATATGAATATATATATATATATATATATATATATATATTATATATATATATATATATATATATATATATATATATATATATATTGGTGGATGAATTTTGTAGGGTGTGCAAAAGAAGAAAATTGAAAGTGAATACAGGGAAGAGTAAGGGTATGAGGATAACAAAAAGATTAGGTGATGAAAGATTGGATATCAGATTGGAGGAGAGAGTATGGAGGAGGTGAATGTATTCAGATATTTGGGAGTGGACGTGTCAGCGGATGGGTCTATGAAAGATGAGGTAAATCATAGAATTGATGAGGGGAAAAGGGTGAGTGGTGCACTTAGGAGTCTGTGGAGACAAAGAACTTTGTCCTTGGAGGCAAAGAGGGGAAAAGTATGAGAGTATAGTTTTACCAACGCTCTTATATGGGTGTGACGCATGGGTGATGAATGTTGCAGCGAGGAGAAGGCTGGAGGCAGTGGAGATGTCATGTCTGAGAGCAATGTGTGGTGTGACTATAATGCAGAGAACTCGTAGTTTGGAAGTTAGGAGGAGGTGCGGGATTACCAAAACTGTTGTCCAGAGGGCTGAGGAAGGGTTGTTGAGGTGGTTCGGACATGTAGAGAGAATGGAGCGAGACAGAATGACTTCAAGAGTGTATCAGTCTGTAGTGGAAGGAAGGCGGGGTAGGGGTCGGCCTAGGAAAGGTTGGAGGGAGGGGGTAAAGGAGGTTTTGTGTGCGAGGGGCTTGGACTTCCAGCAGGCATGCGTGAGCGTGTTCGATAGGAGTGAATGGAGACAAATGGTTTTTAATACTTGACGTGCTGTTGGAGTGTGAGCAAAGTAACATTTATGAAGGGGTTCAGGGAAACCGGCAGGCCGGACTTGAGTCCTGGAGATGGGAAGTACAGTGCCTGCACTCTGAAGGAGGGGTGTTAATGTTGCAGTTTAAAAACTGTAGTGTAAAGCACCCTTATGGCAAGGCAGTGATGAGTGAATGATGGTGAAAGTTTTTTCTTTTTCGGGCCACCCTGCCTTGGTGGGAGTCGGCCAGTGTGATAATAAAATAAATAATATATATATATATATATATATATATATATATAAATATATATATATATATATATATATATAATATATATATATATATATATATATAATATGGTTACAATAATATATATATGTGGCTGGTGAGGCTAGTACACTAAACAAGGATGAGAATGAAATTAGCTTAGAAGCTCCCACACCTCCGTATGCCCTCGGATGGCGGCCCAACAGCTAGTTGTGTGCTGGCTGCGCTATTCTTGTAGGGTTGGGTGGTCCTGTGGTTTAAAGCGTCATGTGGTTCTCGCTTACCATGAGGCAGGCCAGTACAACATGGGTTCGAATCCTTGGCAAGCGCAGTATTATTATTATTATTGTTATTATTATTATCATTATATATATATATATATATATATATATATATATATATATATATATATATATATATATATATATATATATATATATATATATATTATAATGGTTACAATAATATATAAATGCTGCTGGTGAGGCTAGTACACTAAACAGGGATGAGAATGAAATTAGCTTAGAAGCTCCCACACCTCCGTATGCCCTCGGATGGCGGCCCAACAGCTAGCTGTGTGCTGGCTGCGCTATTCTTGTAGGGTTGGGTGGTCCTGTGGTTTAAAGCGTCATGTGGTTCTCGCTTACCATGAGGCAGGCCAGTACAACATGGATTCGAATCCTTGGCAAGCGCAGTATTATTATTATTATTATTATTATTATTATTGTTATTATCATTATTATATATACATTATATATATACATATATATATATAATATTTATATATATATATTATATATATATAATATTTATATATATATATATATATATATATATATATATATATTATATATATATATAAAATATATATATTTTATAATAGGTAGTAGGTTGGTAGACAGCAACCACCCAGGGAAGTACTACCGTCCTGCCAGATGACTGTGAAACAAAAACCTGTAACTGTTTTGCATGATGGTAGGATTGCTGGTTTCTTTTTCTGTCTCATAAACACGCTAAGATAACAGGGATATCTTGCTACTCCTACTTACACTTTGGTCACACTTCACAGACACGCACATGCATATATATATATACATACATCTAGGTTTTTCTCCTTTTTCTAAATAGCTCTTGTTCTTTTTTATTTCTTCTATTGTCCATGGGGAAGATGAAAAGAATCTTTCCTCCGTAAGCCATGCGTGTCGTATGAGGCGACTAAAATGCCGGGAGCAATGGGCTAGTAACCCCTTCTCCTGTATACAATTACTAAAAAAGAGAAGAAGAAAAACTTTATAAAGTGAAAGTTTTTCTTTTTCGGGCCACCCTGCCTTGGTGGGAATCGGCCGGTGTGATAATAATAAAAAAAAAAAAAAATAATAATATATATTTATATATATATTTATATATATATTATGAAAAAATCGAAAAAAGTTAATACACGTATTAAAAAAGCCCACAGAGCCTTCTGAGTCTTGAATCCGCCACTTTGGGACCCCCAGTCCGAAGTGTTCCTGCTGTGTAGCTCCTCAAAACTTCACTGGTTTTTGCCAAGCAGTGCAACTCTTCCTGCCTTGAGAACAGGTGTATGAAAAGGCCGGAAATCTTCATGAACAGAGAAGACCTGTATATGACAGCGCCAGTAAAGCTTTCCGAGTCTTGGATCGTTAGGTCAAGACATTCTTCAATTAAAAAAAAAAAAAACTGCCAGATGTTCGGTACCTAGGCGGGTGGAGTGTTAGGTTCGGTAGACTCCCTGGACCCGATAGAGTTCCATTCCTGACTTTTCCATGTCATTTTCTGCCTGTTTTGTGTTCTTGTATTTCTGCTCTTTTCTGTTCTGCTTTCTCCGTGTCTTGTGCTTTCTCCGTGTCTTGTGCTTGCCCCGTGTCTTGTGCTTGCCCCGTGTCTTGTGCTTGCCCCGTGTCTTGTGCTTGCCCCGTGTCTTGTGCTTGCCCCGTGTCTTGTGCTTGCCCCGTGTCTTGTGCTTGCCCCGTGTCTTGTGCTTGCCCCGTGTCTTGTGCTTGCCCCGTGTCTTGTGCTTGCCCCGTGTCTTGTGCTTTCTCCGTGTCTTGTGCTTTCTCCGTGTCTTGTGCTTGCCCCGTGTCTTGTGCTTGCCCCGTGTCTTGTGCTTGCCCCGTGTCTTGTGCTTGCCCCGTGTCTTGTGCTTGCCCCGTGTCTTGTGCTTGACCCGTGTCTTGTGCTTGACCCGTGTCTTGTGCTTGCCCCGTGTCCTCGCAAATATACACAAATATACATCAATATACATCAATATACATCCAAGTTCATTTCTATTATATTAGAACATTTTTATTTGGACTTTCACGAATGTAATTTATTTATCGAGGATTTTATTTTAATTCGAACAAAAGCGAAATTTCAACAGAAATAAAATCCCTTTTATATTTTGAGTGAATTAGTAAAAAAAATAATGACAAAGTATCATTCTTTTGTATATTTTAATTGACTTATCCCTCCCCCCCCAAAAAAAAAATATATATATATATATATATACATATATATACATAACCTCATTTTGACAATTTAACTAGCTTATAAAATATATAGATATATATATATTTTTCAATCGCAAAGAGTGACATATGAACATATTAACTTAGCGGAATTAAATTTAAATATGTAGCTCTCCCCTCCCCATCCCTGAAATTTAATTAAAATATCCAGACGGTGACCTTTGACCCCCGCTCAACCCGGTCTCCCGCTGTCAGTGTCGACCACGGACATCCATGCGTCGCCTCTCTTGCCTCCACGTCAGAGGTGTAAACACATCATGTAAATCCATAAACACCAGAACAGCATTCAGCAACCTTAACAAAGATTCATTTAGTAGACAAAATATATGGTATTAGTGAGACTTATCATAGAATATGCAGCACCCACTCACAGCCCACAACTGACGAAGCATCACTGGATCAAAATAAAAAAAAAACTCCAGGAGCTATATATCAAGCCGTTACGAAACGTTGTAGAGTGAAACGTTGCCAAAGCAAAATGTCGCATTAGTTGCACTTGTGATCTTTTAACATATTGTCGGCAATTCTACCAACAATAATACAGGATAAGAACATATGAAAGAAGGAGCACTACGTTAGACCTACTGGCTCATGCTAGTCAGGTCCAACTCACCCACTCATGTATTTGTTTCGCATATCCTTGAAGCTAAAACGTTGTGCAGTTTTAAAAATAGGTTAGACTGAGTAAATTAACCTGCGATCGGAAATTAAGACGTTGCAGGAAAGAAGGACCAGAGGAGACATAACAACTTGAAAAATACTCAGAGGACTGAATGCAAACTGATCATAGGGATCATAAGTGGAAATAAGAAATAGGGTTGTCAAAAAAAAAAAAAACGGTTTCAGCCATAGGAGGATCGAGGAAGTAATGGAAACAGATTCCACACACAGCCTTGAGAATGAGTACGACGGCGGTTACTGAGACAAGGAACTAATGGAAGAAATTGTATGTAGTTAAGAAGACTACATCTAGGTGGGTACAACTGTATGTGTAAGTGTAGTTCCTCCCTCTCTCTCCCTTCTCTATACAGCTTTTCCGGCTTTATTTCCGCCTTCCCTCTCTCTCATCTCTCTGTCCCTCACTTCTGTCCCATCCCCTTTCTTTCTCTCTCTCTCTCTCTCTCTCTTCTCTCTCTCTCTCTTACACCTCTCACCCTCTCACTCATTACATCTTTTCCTTTACTTCTTTCCCTTACCTCTTTCCCCGTTCTCTTTCCCCTTACATTTCCGGTCATCTCTCTTCCCCCACCTCCCTCTCTAACAGCCTACCTTCCTTTCCTCACCACCCTTCCTCAACACCGTCCCCACCCTCCGTCCCCACCCTCCTTCACCACCCTCCTTCACCACCCTCCTTCACCACCCTCCTTCACCACCCTCCTTCACCACCCTCCTTCACCACCCTCCTTCACCACCCTCCCTCACCACCCTCCTTCACCACCCTCCTTCACCACCTTCCCTCACCACCTTCCCTCACCACCGTCCCTCACCACCGTCCCTCACCACCGTCCCTCACCACCGTCCCTCACCACCGTCCCTCACCACCGTCCCTCACCACCCTCCCTCACCACCTTCCCTCACCACCCTCCCTCACAGTATACCTTCACACTGGAGAATTAAATACCCTGAGCACTCATTTTTACGCCCTTGTTGCCTATTTACATAAACGCATTATCTTATGGCCCCATAAGTTTATTCTCTCTCACTTACCATAGAGGGAAAAAATAGCCATCTGCTTATATTATTATTTTTTTATTGTTTTCTTCAATTTAATTTTCTTATTTTACTTTTTCTCTCTTTTCATCTTCTGTAAATTTAATTGAGGGATTCTCTTTATTTTTTTTCTGTTCATTTTAGCTTTACTTAGTTAATAAAGTATAAGAAGATTCACACACACACACACACACACACACACACACACACACACACAGGAAGTGGAATAGTATGGGAAGCGATGTAGTGGAGGCAGGATCCATACATAGCTTTAAGCAGAAGTATGATAAAGCTCACAGTTCAGGGAGAGTGACCTAGTAGCGACCAGTAAAGAGGCGGGGCCAGGAGCTAGGACTCGACCCATGCAGCCTCAACTAGGTGAGTACACACACATTACCTCTGGCACTATAAGAGGCTCCATTTTCCACGCTTCAGCTTCACGTTGGTCCAGACTAGAGCAGAACACTGCTCCAGGCTAAGGGGACTGACCCCCTCCCCTCTAAATTACTACCTCAAGGCTCATGGACTGATCATGTCTTTACCTCTGCACCGCTTCTACTGTCGCCATATTAAGCCACCTCTGCATTCGGCTAAAGAAGTCTACTGTGCAGGCGAAACGTTCCGGAAATAGAGAAACCTAAGTATTTCACAGGTGTGTTTCACAATTGTGATAATTATTATTTTGCGGGTGCGAGCATGGGTCTGTCAGCGTGGGTGACGACTGTCAGCGTGGGTGACGACAGCAAGCGTGGGTGACGACAGCAAGCGTGGGTGAGGTTTGTGGGCGGGTAAGGTCTATTGGAGTGGGCGTAGACTTTGTGATCGATGGCAAGTTTGTGTTTCACTAAGAAACTGTTAAATTAACAAATACTACGTCTGGAATGCACCAGAGAGGAGTACAAACAATGTTAATAAATTACTGATACACACAGTTGCTCAGGATGCATGCAAAAAGCTTAGCAAATTATATTTAAGTAATCAGTAAGAAGAGCTTGCTCATCGTAGCGCTAATGAGGCGGTAATAATTAGCTTATGACGATGCTTCGGTCCGATTCGGACCATTTACAAGTCACACTAACACACAGATGAGGGAACCGGTATATGTAGGAGAGAGGGACAGGTACGAGACAGAAGAAGAAAAAAGGAAGTGAAGAAGTAATGGCAGAGGTAATGTTGATAGTGGTAGTAGTAGTGATAGTAGTAAATAGGGTAATAGTATTGGTAATAGTGTCCATAGATTCAGGGTACTTATGAAAAAAGACATATGCATCACTTGCTTATCTTCACTGGAGAAATGTCTCGCCTGCACAACAGGCGTCTGTAGGCGCAGGCAGGTGAATATAACACTGGATTATTATTATTATAATCAAAAAGAAGCGCTAAGCCACAAGGACTATACAGCTCATGTATAACACTGGAGACTGTAGAAGTGATTTTAACGTGGTCAGTCACCCTTGGTAGGAGGTGGTCAGTCCCTCATGCCTAAAGCATAGGAATACAGCCAGACCTTATATACTAGAGTAATAGTGAGTTGCAGGTGAGGCCACAGGCGAGTGTGGTCCACTCGTGGATGATGATGCCGAACAATTGTAGTAGTAGAACACTTCCCCTGTACCAAGAAGCTATGGTGTTGCTGTGTCAGACATGTAACATGTTATTGATGGTATGCAATACCATCAGGTTGATGAGTAGCACGTAAATGCAACACATGTTGCCCATGTATCGTACTCTTTTGCAATACGTGGGAAGATCTTGGGATAGGGATATGACTCTCTCTCTCTCTCTCTCTCTCTCTCTCTCTCTCTCTCTCTCTCTCTCTCTCGCATCCTTCGCCCCCTCCCTCTGCTTCCTTTTCATTCCTTCCTTCACCTTTCCCTCTATTTCCTCCTTCCCTCTACCCATCCCTCCTCAACCATTACTAGAGAGCCACAAGAGATCCATGACCAATCGTCATGAGTGACCATGTGACAGATATATGAGCCCTCATATAGTGTGTGTGTGTGTGTGTGTGTGTGTGTGTGTGTGTGTGGACGCTCCGTTTAGTAAGAAAAGTTGTACCATTTACCCAGCCTTGCTCTCTATGTGTCTTGCTTATGGAGACGCACTGTTCCCATGGCCGTGGGGTGGGGGTGATGGTGTGGGGGAAGTGTTGGGAGGTGTGGGTGTAGGAGGGGCAGGTGGGGACTGTAATGAGGTATGAGGGTGGGAGAAGGCGTGGGGTTGTGATGAATGTGACTTAACGCGATGGTAATTTTGGTGGCGAATATGGTTGTGGGGAATACTATGGTTGGGGTGGCGATGAGTGCAGTGAGGTTGTGGTTGAGTATCTGATGGTTGACCGATTAAGCCAAGCCAGTTGTTGGCCTGATTGATTAGGCTGTTGGTACCCGCCGCCCGCAGTTCGATAAATGCACCACAGCCCGGTTGACCAGGAATTAACTTAAGGAATTTGTCCAGTTCCCTCTTGAAAACAGACATAGGAGAGGGTATTGAAGGGTCATGGTACATTAGCACTTATTGAGTCGCTCCCAGTGTGCTCTTCCCCCTTTTCACCTGCGGTATCTTGCTCGGTCTACCAAGCCTTTTGTGTTCATAAGTAATAATTTCGGTGTGCGGATTTGGAAGCAATCCCTCTAGAATTTTCATGGTGTAGATTATCATGCATCTTTCTCGCCTGTGTTCTGAGGAGTACAGTTCGAAGGATTTCAGACGCTCCTAGTAATTTAGGTGCTTGACTGAGTTTATACGATCAGTGGCCTGGTGGTTAAAGCTAGAGTCTGGGTTCGTTTCTCGGCGAGGGTAGAAACACTGGGCGTGTTTCCTTTCACCGGTTGTCTATGTTCACTCATCAGTAAAATGGGTACCTGTCAGCCGGCTGGTGTGGGTCGCATCCGAAATGATTTGCATGACAAGCGGCTTTCTGTATAGTAGTATGTCATTGATGTCAGCTAGGACTGTATACCTTGTATATGTACTTGTAGAAATAAAGTTATAATTATTATTACAAGTTTTTTGGTACATTTTCCAGTTCTACAATTCCTCTTGCCTTGAAGGTAACTTCCAGGTAACTTCCAGGAAGGTGTTGTGGGACAAATCCACAGCTTCATACCTAGGAACGGGATGAACAAATTCCTAACGTACCTGTATCTGAAGCTGGTTACTGAGCCCGCCTCCACTACTTCCTCATCCAGATCAAGAGGTTTGATTATTTTAAACTGGAAAGCCTTATTCCTTAGATTAAGGGCCACTCGCCAGCATCAAGCTACCCTTTTGCCCCTTTTCCGTCTCTCTTCATCCTCTTCTCGTAACCTTAAAACTCCCTCTAGTAGCCCCAGGAGACCTGGTCAGGGAGGAGGTCACCTCCGAAAACAACTACAGGTAAATGACAGGTAACTCTTCTCCCTTTCCTCCTATCGGCAAACTACCCGTTCCCTCTCCAGGGTATCATCCCCTTTTCTATACCCTGAGGCGAGCCTTCCGTTCCTCTCCTCTCCCCTCCCCCATCCCTCGGCTCCCCACGGCTTTCCGTCTGCTTGCCCCTTAGTGTTTTAAACACCCGTGATCCTTCTTAAGCCTTTTTTATCTGTTTTGCGTCTAGGTTTGTAAATCCCACCCAAGGCCGTTTTGATGTGTGATTCTCTCCCCCGTCCAGAGACTGAGAGAGAGAGAGAGAGAGAGAGAGAGAGAGAGAGAGAGAGAGAGAGAGAGAGAGAGAGAGAGAGAGAGAGAGAATGAATGAGAAGAAAAAAACATATTTTCCATAATATCTTTATTTACTCTAGTATTAATCGACACTACCCGGTGTTAGGACAACACTGACACCAGCTCTGATGGGAGTATCTACTGACGTCACAATAGTTGTGATAGACACCAGACGTCATGACAGTAGTGGCTGACATCAGACACTGTCATGCAAGCATTGATTAATACCAGAAACTCTCGTGAGAGAAGTGATTGATACCGTCGTACCTGCAATGACTACCACAAACTGCCATTCCAACAGTGTCACCACAAACTGCCATTCCAACAGTGTCACCACAAACTGCCATTCCAACAGTGTCACCACCACAAACTGCCATTCCAACAGTGACTGCCACCACAAACTGCCATTCCAACAGTGACTGCCAAACCCCAAAAATGCCATTTTCCGGGCAGTGACTGCCCCCACAAACTGCCATTCCGACAGTGACTGCCACCACAAAACTGCCATTCCCACAGTGCTGCCACCACAAAACTGCCATTCCGACAGTGACTGCCACCACAAACTGCCATTCCGACAGTGACTGCCACCACAAACTCCATTTCCCACAGTGACTGCCACCACAAACTGCCATTCCGACAGTGACTGCCACCACAAACTGCCATTCCGACAGTGACTGCCACCACAAACTGCCATTCCGACAGTGACTGCCACCACAAACTGCCATTCCGACAGTGACTGCCACCACAAACTGCCATTCCGACAGTGATGCCCACACAAAATGCCATTTCGACAGTGACTGCCACCACAAACTGCCATTCCGACAGTGACTGCCACCACAAACTGCCATTCCGACAGTGACTGCCACCACAAACTGCCATTCCCACAGTGACTGCCACCCAAACTGCCATTCCGACATGACTTGCCACCACAAAATGCCATTCCGACAGTGACTGCCACCACAAACTGCCATTCCGACAGTGACTGCCACCACAAAATGCCATTCCGACAGTGACCTGCCCCCACAAACTGCCATTCCGACAGTGACTGCCACCACAAACTGCCATTCCGACAGTGACGCCACCACAAACTGCCATTCCGACAGTGACTGCCACCACAAACTGCCATTCCGACAGTGACGCCACCACAAACTGCCATTCCGACAGTGACTGCCACCACAAACTGCCATTCCGACAGTGACTGCCACCACAAACTGCCATTCCGACTGACTGCCACCACAAACTGCCATTCCCACAGTGACTGCCACCACAAACTGCCATTCCGACAGTGACCTGCCACCACAAACTGCCATTCCGGACAGTGACTGCCACCACAAAAATGCCATTCCGACAGTGACTGCCACCACAAACTGCCATTCCGACAGTGACTGCCACCCCAAACTGCCATTCCGACAGTGACCTGCCACCACAAACTGCCATTCCGACAGTGACTGCCACCACAAACTGCCATTTTCCCACAGGACTGCCACCACAAACTGCCATTCCGGACAGTGACTGCCACCACAAACTGGCCATTCCGACAGTGACTGCCACCACAAACTGCCATTCCGACAGTGACTGCCACCACAAACTGCCATTCCGACAGTGACTGCCACCACAAACTGCCATTCCGACAGTGACTGCCACCACAAACTGCCATTCCGACAGTGACTGCCACCACCAACTGCCATTCCGACAGTGACTGCCACCACCAACTGCCATTCCGACAGTGACTGTCACCAGAAAGTGTCAATTCCATCATTGACACCAGAAACTGCCATTTGCAGCAATGACTGACACCAGAAAATGTCATTTCCAGCAGTGACTGCCACCAGTAACTGCCATGACAGACAGGAAAATCGATCACCAGAGGGCCGGACCTTCCCGTCAATTTTCTCTAACGGCGTCATAGTGTTTGTGCAGGAAAACATGAAAGCGTAGATGTGACGTCAACATCGATTTTTATGAGCCATAACACCCATTCCAGTCACTTCTCTTATTTTTATACATTTTTGGTAATAAATTTTTTGTCTTTCAGCACATGGCTTGCATGGTCGTTGTGTATGTTAGTCTTGACACGGGAGAAGGCTGTAAGCTCACGAGTCTTGAGTTTTGCAATGATAAATAAGGTGATGATGGATAAGCTGTGAATGGGTGTAAGTTTTCCAGGTTTATGGATGTAAACAATAACAGAGAAAGAAAGAGAGAGAGAGAGAGAGAGAGAGAGAAGAGAGGAGAGAGTGAGAGAGAGAGAGAGAGAGAGAGAGAGAGAGAGAGAGATGGTAATGCCGGAGCAGTAGTAAGTATGAATGGGAGAGTGTTGGTACCTGGGGAATAAGTTGATATCCTTGGGGTAAAATTTGACTCCAAACTGACCATGAAGAAACACGCTGTAAGCCTTGCAAACAAGGCAACCAGGAAGCTTACAGCACTTCGCTGTATCTCGCATCTGCTTGACAGTAGGGGCTGCAAGATTCTGTATGAGGCACAAGTACGCTCACACCTTGAGTATGCTCCACTTTCTTGGTTGCCTGCCACCCGTCCTCCTATTTGTCATCTGCGACTGTTTGACAGAGTAGAGAATAGAGCAAGACGTCTCATCTCTCGCCTGGACCCATCCTGGATAGATCTGTCATTTCGGCAGAGACTTCAACACAGGAGGGATGTGGGTGGCCTTACTGTTATATACAAGGCCAATATTGTCAAAGTACCACATCTGGATCTACTTCGAGGACAGTGAGAAGCTAGATTCTATACCACAAGACGAGCAGAAAACAGCAACTTCACTCTGGCTGTACCCTTCTCCAGAACATCACTTCCTCTGAGATCATTTATCCCCAGGATGACTCATGTCTAGAACACATTCGTACAGCATTATGATGTCAACGAGATAGTCAGCTGATCAAATGAAAATGCTGGCCCACAGATGGCGCCATGTTACGCCGAGATGCGACTTTGTAAGAATTAACTTTTATATTTGTTCATCTATCTAATAATACATTGCGATTACCATCGTTAATAGCTAAAACGAGAGTAATCAGCTTTATAATATTAAATATTCATTTTTATCTTTCCCATTTTCATTATATGTATATATTTATATGATGAATTATTTTGGTAAGGAAATGGATCGTTCATCATGGGTAACGACCAATTTTTGTTTGTGTGGCCTCTCCACTACACTACTCCTGACGTCAGCTGACGTCAAGGGTGAGTAGTGCGAGTTAGGCAGTACGACACCTCTGTCTTCAGAAGGTGCTTTCTACTTACTCGTTTACTTTGAGAAGTTATCCAGCCGTATAATAGTATTCTCTCAATCTCTTGAAAGTAGAGTATTTGTGAAACTCTCACCAAGTAAAATCTAGGCAGTGTTTAAGGAGATTTCAATTATTAAGCTTGGATCGTCTCTAGTTAGAGAGACCAAAGAACTCTTCATCAATTTCACATGTAAATACCCATTCAGTCAGAATGGAGGTAATTGTAAGCGGTATATAAGTGATAAGTCTGTCAAGTGTTATTTCTATAAGTAAAGACACCATTTTAAAATACCTTATAGAATATTACGTAAATTACGTAATATTAAAAACAAATTTTAATGCAGTCTTTCCATCACCCCATCATATCAATCCTTATTTCGATTTTCCATGAGTATATTCGATACTAAGGATCTCCTATACTCAGGCCAAATATAATAAAAATTCTAAGGTCTATCGTAATACACCAACTTCATCCTGTTCCCTACTTGTCCGTTTCATAACAAAAAATGCTTTCAAATGACCTGATGTAGGTAAAAGCTCTTAGCTTGTCAATAAAATCAGGAATCCTTGTAAATAGCTCGTCAATAAAGCTAGGGATCCTTAGCCTAACCATGTCAAATCCTGTGTATAAAAAAAGGAGAGAAGAGGAGTCAGCCAAGTTTATAAGCACCGTCAGATAGACTTTGGTGTTTTCAGGAGCCTATTCAGTTGACCTCTTCAGGGAAACCTCGCTTCTCATCATGGCCCCTTCAACGTGGCTCCTTCATCATGGCCCCTTCAACGTGGCTCCTTCATCATGGCCTCTTCAGCGTGGCTCCTCCTGGATGGCCTCATCAGCATGATCTCGCTCCTTTCTATCCTCAGCATGGCCTCTTCAGCATGGTCTCCTCAGTTGACCTCTTCAGCATGATCACTTTACCATCGGAGGTGAATGGCCATGTTGTCTCCTCTGGTCAGAGGCGCCTGGAGACGAGTTCTCCAGTGAATATTCTCTCATATCCACGATCCTGTGAGTTTATCAGTATAAGGAAACTACTGTAGGAGGGCATGAAGGTCATCGCTTGAAGCGTCTCTCTGTGGAGTGTCTCTACATCTCTCTGCGCTGTTTTGCTCACGACACAACACAGTTTTGGACCAACTTGCTATGATGATCTTATAAAGACCTTTCGCCAACCAGGCAAATGCATTTGCATACTAGTGGCTTTATTTTGTGCTTAATAGCGCTTTATTGCATGTAAACTACATTATCTTTGTAAGTACAAATTTGAATTTGATTTTAATACAGAGAGCATATAAGAGACGGTGAAAGATGAGTTAATCGGTCCCTCAGCCTTGACAGTATAATGGAAGGTGGTTCGATCCTCAGTTATGGTCAGTCTAAAGCAAAGCCTGGAGGACTGATCAAGGATGTAGGTCTGAGTATAATACATAAATAACCGGCACATAGGAGAGAGAAAAGCTTATGACGACCAATACTACTACTACTACCACTACCTCTGCCACTACTACCACTACCTCTGCCACTACCTCCGCCACTACTTCCACTACCTCCGCCACTACTTCCACTACCTCCGCCACTACTTCCACTACCTCCGCCACTACTTCCACTACCTCCGCCACTACTTCCACTACCTCCGCCACTACTTCCACTACCTCCGCCACTACTTCCACTACCTCCGCCACTACTTCCACTACCTCCGCCACTACTTCCACTACCTCCGCCACTACTTCCACTACCTCCGCCACTACTTCCACTACCTCTGCCACTACTTCCACTACCTCTGCCACTACTTCCACTACCTCTGCCACTACTTCCACTACCTCTGCCACTACTTCCACTACCTCTGCCACTACTTCCACTACCTCCGCCACTACTTCCACTACCTCCGCCACTACTTCTACTACCTCTGCCGCTACTTCCACTACCTCTGCCGCTACTTCCATACCTCTGCCGCTACTTCCACTACCTCTGCCGCTACTTCCACTACCTCCGCCACTACTTCCACTACCTCCGCCACTACTTCCACTACCTCCGCCACTACTTCCACTACCTCCGCCACTACTTCCACTACCTCCGCCACTACTTCCACTACCTCCGCCACTACTTCCACTACCTCCGCCACTACTTCTCCACTTCTTCCTCTCTCTGTCCCGTCCCTGTCCCCCTCTGTATACACTGGCTCCCTCACCTTCATGTGTTAGTGAGCCTTGTAAATGGTCCAAGTAGGATCGAAACGTCGTCATAATCTTTTCTCTCTTCTATGTGCGGGTTATTTGTGTAAATGTTCCACGTTACTGGCATGCTCCTTGCAACTGATGTTTCCCCTAGAGGCTGTTACACCTCTAAGGAGGTACTCTGCTCTTAAACTACTTTCGAGAGTCATCAAGAGAGTAATGGGTCGTTTAGAGCCGAGCCTCAGAGCCTAATTGCTGTCTTGGTTTGTACAGTGTTGTGTGGGGAAGTTAAACATGCCACGGAACGGGTGGGGTTTGAACCCATGGTGGAGTTGTAAAACTTGTGTTACGATTTCATTTAGTCGTGTGGGAAGTTCACCTCTCGGGAAGTGTCCCGTTGCTGCTGAGCGCCCTCTCCTTCCTCGAATCAGCATATTGTTCAATGGACTAGTCTAGAATTCAGTGAATCAGTGGTGTAGAGTTTATTATACCGGTCAGTGGGGCAGGGTTCACTCTACGGTCGCAGTGGTTCACAGCACACTGTCCCAGTGAGTGGTTCAGTGTACCAGTCAGTAGTCCAGAATCACTGTACCAGTAACCTAGGATTCACTATACCAGTGGTCCTGGACTCTGTACCATCGGTCCATGATTCCCTGTACCTGTGGTCAAAGATTCACTGTACCAGTCAGTGGTCGTGGAATCATTGTACCAGTGGTCCAGGATTCACTGCACAAGTCAGTGGTCTTGAAATCGCTGAATTAGGGGTCCAGGAATCACAAAAAGTTTCCCAGGATTCATTGTGCCAGTTAGTGGTTCTGAAATTACTGTACCATTGGTCCAGGATTCACTGTACCATTGGTCCAGGATTCACTGTACCATTGGTCCAGGAATCACTACCATTGGTCCTGGATTCACTGTGCCATTGGTCCAGGATTTACTGTATCAGTCAGCGGTGAAGGATTCGGTGAACTACTCAATAGCAAGATTCACTGGACAAGTCACTGTTCCAGGATTCATTAGATCAGTGTTCCAGGGTTCACTGGATCAGTCAGTGTTCCAGGGTTCACTGGACCAGTCAGTGTTCCAGGGTTCACTGGACCAGTCAGTGCTCCAGGGTTCACTGGACCTCAGTGCTCCAGGTTCACTGGACCAGTCAGTGCTCCAGGTTCACTGGACCAGTCAGTGCTCCAGGGTTCACTGGACCAGTCAGTGCTCCAGGGTTCACTGGACCAGTCAGTGCTCCAGGGTTCACTGGACCAGTCAGTGCTCCGGGGTTCACTGGACCAGTCAGTGCTCCAGGGTTCACTGGACCAGTCAGTGCTCCAGGGTTCACTGGACCAGTCAGTGCTCCAGGGTTCACTGGACCAGTCAGTGCTCCAGGGTTCACTGGACCAGTCAGTGCTCCAGGGTTCACTGGACCAGTCAGTGCTCCAGGGTTCACTGGACCAGTCAGTGCTCCGGGGTTCACTGGACCAGTCAGTGCTCCAGGGTTCACTGGACCAGTCAGTGCTCCAGGGTTCACTGGACCAGTCAGTGCTCCAGGGTTCACTGGCCCAGTCAGTGCTCCAGGGTTCACTGGACCAGTCAGTGCTCCAGGGTTCACTGGACCAGTCAGTGCTCCAGGGTTCACTGGACCAGTCAGTGCTCCAGGGTTCACTGGACCAGTCATAGAGGCAGGGTAGAGCTGTGTTCAACTAATCCACGTAATCTAGGTTAAGTGTTTGCTTTTCCACGCATTTCAAATGAAAATTTTTTTCCTGTAATTTTTAAAATTGATATATTGTATATATTTTATCACCAGCTTAATTTTTTTTTTTTTTTTTTTTTTTAATAATTATTAAATTCAAAGCATTCTTACTGATTTTCATTCTTGAAATTTAAGCCCAAAAACTTATTTTTCCTATAATTATTATTGATGTAATTTTTATTTGAATGATTATAATTAGCTTTAATAGTAATCGAATTGAATATGTTTTTGTGCATCCTAAATCGATTTTATATAATAATAATAATAATTGATGAGAGACAACGTTCTGGACGTCACTCTACATGTTACACATAATTCAGTGTGTATCTGAATGCTCCTGAAGGGCCCACCTGAAGTTCTGCTGAATACTGAACTTCATATTTTTTTCGCCAGAAGTGCCTAGCCAAACTATACAAACATATCAGTTGAGTATCGTATCGTTATGTATATGGAATATTTCTCACAATGAGTATTATGCTGTAATATATACAGAATATGTTCTGCATTTGAGGATCCCAGAAGCGGGTCGAAATATACAGATGAGTTAATCTAATGGGTTTGTCCCCATGTGGGTTATTACTGAACATTGATAAGTGTTCATAACATTTCAGTTATTTGTCAGTGTAAATGTGTATTGCATCATACTGGATACACGAAATACAAGATAAATTTAGTTAATACACACACACACACACTATATATATATATTATATATATATAATATTATATATATATATAATATATATATATATTTATATATATATATATATATTATATGCAAAACATCCACGGGAAAGGTAATATTATTAGGTTCTGGTAGCTTTCTGGTCTGAGCTTGGGACTGAGTCCCTGATCTTTTATTAATGAAACCATCGGTACAGACAATTTACATATAATTAGCATGACAATCGGAGACCCTGATGACAGAATGACTAAAACACGAGTCAAAGGAGATCGTGTCTTTAGCTCGCGTTCCTGCGGACTGCACAGCTGGTTAATGGTTCTTCTGCTCCTTTTTTTTTTTATCTATGTCTGTGCAATCAGCATAGGAAGAAATTCGATAATGTGTTCTGGCGGCGGTGAGAAGCTGAGGGACTCCTGCTGTCTGGCTTTTATCAGAGTGGCTTATTCTTTTTGTGTAAGCCACTCTGACATTTCTTACTTATTTACTGTCATATTTCTTTCTTTCTTTCCTTCTTTCCTTACTTCCTCCTTCATTTCCTTCCATCGTTACTTATTTTTTTTCCTTCTTTCCTTCCTTATTTCTTTCCTTTCTCTCTCTCTCTCTCTCTCTCTCTCTCTCTCCCCTCTCTCTCTCCCTCTCTCTCCTCTCTCTCTCTCCCCTCTCTCCCTCTCTCTCTCTCTCTCTCTCTTCCTCTCTCTCTCTCTCTCCCTCCTCTCTCCCTCTCTCCCCTCCTCTCTCCCTCCCTCTCTCTCTCCTCTCTCCCTCCCCTCCCTCCCTCTCCTCTCTCTCCTCTCTCCCTCCCTCTCTCTCCTCCTCTCTCTCTCTCTCTCTCTCTCTCTCTCCCTCTCTCTCCTCTCTTATTTTTTTTTTACACATGGTTTGACAAGGTTAAGGATCCCTAGCTTTATTGACAAGCTATTTACAGGTTAAGGATTCCTAACTTTATTGGCAAGCTAAGAGCTGATACCTACATCAGCTCATTTGAAAGCATTTTTATTGTTAAGAGACATACAAGTAGGGAACAGGATGAAGTTGGAGCCATCTGTGGGCCAGCATTTTCACTTGATCAACTGACTTTATCTCGATGACATCATTATGCTGTACGAATGTGTTCCATACTGGAGTCATCCTGGGTATGTATGATCTCAGATGGAGTGATGTTCTGGAGAAGGGTACAGCCAGAGTGAAGTTGCTGCTTTCTGCCCGTCTTGTGGCATAAAAGCTTGTTTCACGCTGTCGTCGAAGTGGATCCAAGTGTGGTAGTTTGACAATATTGGCCTTGTACATAACAGTAAGGCCACCCACATCCCTCCTATGTTGAAGGCTCTGCTGAAATGACAGATCTATCCAGGATGGGTCCAGGCGAGAGATGAGACGTCTTGCTCTGTTCTCTACTCTGTCAAGCAGTCTCCTCTCTCTCCTCATCCTCTCTCTCTCTCTCTCCTCTCCTCTTCCTCTCTTCCTTCTCTCTCTCCTTCTCTCTCTCTCTCTCTTCCTCTTCTCCTCTCACTCTCTCCTCTTTCCTCTCTCCTCTTTCTCCTCCCTCTCTCTCATCTCTTTTCCGCTCTCTTTTCTTCTCTCTCTCTTTCATTTCTCTCTCTCTCTTCTCTCCACCCTCCTCTCCTACTCTCCTCTCCCACCTCTCTCCTCCTCTCTCCCAGCTCTCCTCCCTCCATCCCTCACCTCTCCTCTCCCTCCCCTCACTCTCTCTCCTCCTCCCGCCCTGTCCTCACCCTCCCTTTACCCCTGCCCTTCTCTCAGCCCCTCACTCTCCCTCATCCCACCACCTCCCCTTCCCCTCCCTCTCTTCATCTCCACCCTAAACTTTCATCATTGCTGTTTGCCGCCTCTTATAGCTTCTCTCTGCTTTCTTTCTTTCCATATCTTACTGTTTCTGCTCTCCCCCTGCCATAACCTCCCCTGTGCCCTCACCCCTCACCCGGAGCCTGTCCCTTTCCCCTCACTCCCTGCCCCTCATCCTGCCCCTACGCCTCGGCCCCTCCCCCTGGCCCCCCCCCTCCTTGACAACCACTCACCTCTCGTCTTCTCATCTTCCACCATCTGGAAAATGAGGTTTGAGTTGCATAATGTCTGTTTGGTCGCCATTCTTTAAATTTTTCGCTATTCTCGTATTCGTTTCCTCACTATAATTTTTGAGTTTGTTTACTGCTCTTCGCCCCTCTCGTTGTCGTTGTGTGAATGGTGTTTATGCCGTTATTGCTGGGCGGAGCTTTGGTCGCTCTTGCTGTCAGTGGGACTGATCCCCCGCTGGTAGCTGAGTGACCTATCTGTTGTTGCCTCACTCGGGGAGGGAAGGGGATCGGTCGACTGCTCTTCCCCTGACACCCAGCATCCTGAGATCTCTACCACACTTAGCATCCAGCTGTCTGTAGAGCTCCTCTCCTCTCCGACATCTAAGATCCTGAGCGCTGTTGAGCCCCTGTCCTCTCAGTTACTGTAATTAGATCTGTAGCTCTCTTTTTCCTTGACACCCAGCATCCTGAGATCTGTAGAGCTCTCCAACACCCAGCAACCTACTATCTTTAGGGATCTCTCCAACATCCAGCATCCTACGATCTTCAGAGCTCTTCTCTCTCTCCAACACCCAGTATCTTACTATCTTCAGGGCTCTCCTCTCCAACATCCAGCATCCTACGATCTTCAGAGCTCTCTCTCCAACACCCAGCATCTTACTATCTTCAGGGCTCTCCTCTCCAACATCCAGCATCCTACGATTTTCAAAGATCTCCCTTCTAACCCCCACCAGCCCATCTTCAGGGTTCTCCTCTCCACCCAGCATCCTACTATCTTCAGGGCTCTCCTCTGCAGCACCCAGCTTCCTTCGATCTTCAGGGATCTCCCCAGCATCCAGCATCCCACGGTCTTCAGGGCTCTCCTCTCCAGCATCCTACTAGCTGAAGAGCTCTCCTCTCCAGCACCCAGCATCCTACTTTCTGAAGAGCTCTCCTCCTCCGACGAGGCCAACACCAGTTTTTTTTTCCTGAGGGCCGACCTGGTGTAAATAGGTAATTTTTACGAGTGTTAAGCTGCATAATAACCTTTATTGGCACTCCAGAGGCAATATCTCGTTTTACCCCCGAGAGCCTGTTGGAAATATCTGAAAATGGGATGAGGGTGGGTGTTGCGGGGGGCAGCCGCAGCCGTGTTAGCAAAAATACCATTAATGTTGGCAAGATACTCTTTTTTTTTTTTATCAGTTCAAAATGGAAACTAATGAAATATCCATTTTAAAATGAGATCCAGGAGTGTGGATTTATGAAATTTGGATTACTCCAGCTCCTGCTGTTGGTGCTGTTGCTGCCGTTGGTGTATGTGCTGCTGTGTGACCTGTTTACATGTTGATGGTGCTGGTGGTTATGTTGCTGCTGCTGATTACGCAATTGCTACTACTGTTGCTCTGTTGCTGATTCTGGTAGTTGTTGCACTTGCTGTTCTTACTTGTTCATACACTGCTGTTATTGCTTATGATGCTGCTGTTCTTGTGTGCTGTTTCTGGTGCTGCTGTTGATGGTGATATCGCTGGTGCTCCTAAGGTTGTTACTGATGATGCTGTCGTTGATGCTGCTGATGCTGCTGCTGTTGTTGGTAGGGTTGTTTGTGGAACTGTTGCTAGCGGAACTGTTGTTTATACTGCTGTTATTGAAATTGCTGCTGCACTTGCTGTTACGTGCTCACAAGCTGCTTACAGTGCTTATGATGCTACTTCTGCGACTGCTGTTGCACAGGACTTTGGTTGTTGTTGCGAGTGCTTTTGTTGCTTTTTTTGTTGCTTTTAACTGGTTCTCTGGTTTCTGTTGCTGCTGTTGCGGTTTTTCTGTTGCTACCGAAACTCCCGTTGTGTTGCTATACTTTCTAATGCTTTGTTGATTGTTGCAGTAACTGTTGTAGCAGTTGCTGGTAGTTGCCTTCCCCCCTCTGACAATGCTGCATTTCTCTTCTTAAGGCTGATATTTTTCTTGCTACAGAAATCTTTTCTGCTCTTGCAGTAGCCACCTTTTGAAGACCCCTGGTTGTCTTCAAGAGGGAGCTGGACAGATACCTAAAGACGGTGCCGGATCAGCCGGGCTGTGGTTCGTACGTTGGATTGCGTGGGGCCAGCAGTAACAGCCTCGTTGATCAGGCCCTGATCCTCCAGGAGGTCTGGTCGTGGACCGGGCTGCGGAGGTGTTGATCCCCGGAATGCCCTCCAGGTAGACTCCAGGTAGCCACAGTCATTTTTCCTGTTCATGCTGATGCTACAGATTTCTCCTCTTGTTGCTGTTATAACAGATGCTTTTCGTGCTGATGCTGCTGTCGTTAGTGCTTCTTTTCTCTCCCATTACTGTTCCCACAGATAGACAAAATTTTCGTTCTGTGGCTGTCGAATTGTCTATTTTCTAAGTGCTGGTCCTGTTGTTCATCCCGTTGTTGCTGTTAGTGCCGCCGTCCGTGACGCTTTTGTTTCCAGCACCGCTGCCTTTGGTGGCAGCATAACATGGGAACCAATAGCAAGTTACCTGGATGCCGTGTCAACACCAATTAAGGTAACCAAGCATGTAGCCTCACACGTGTAATCACCGGTCGACTGACGCACCAATCATCAACCAGTTATATGCATAGTTTACGCCTAACCGGTCAAACGGCCAATCACAACACCACTAACATCAGGACTGTACCCAGTCTGTAACCAGCGTGGTGGAAAACCGCTTACGGTTACAGTTTCACTGTCTGCTGTGCTGCTTGCTGTACTTCTCATACAGTGAGTGGATATGACTTATAGTGGGCAGTGAATGTTCTGCCAGTCAAATTGGACAGTGACTGACACACATTCTCACAAACACTTGTATATACTTCATATACTATAGTATATCTTGTCATATTATTATTATAATCAAAAAGAAGCACTAAACCACAAAGGCTAGACAGCGTTGCAGGGCAGGAAGGAAGCGGGGGTATCAGGTGGCAAAAGGGAGAGGGATAATTAGTAGGTTACGAAGAACAGCAGGGTAGTGGATAGTACAGGGGTAGAATGTAGCAAGAGATTGAGGTAGAAAGGGCTGAGGGGAGTGCGAAAGGTATCGTCATCAGAGTTTGTAAGTCAGTTGTCAATATCTTGTCATAGCAATGTACCTGCAGGTACTTAAGTGCCGTACAGTTATTAAATGTGCTTTCAGCATTATATGCCTGTCAAACTGGACAGTGATTTATGTCTGTCAAATCGTAAAGTAAATATCATAGTGACAATACTGCCTTTCAACATGTAAAGTCGTACTACTTGACGCTATATACTGTATAAATCCTTTTACTTCAAGAAATGGTAAGAGCTTATTTTCAAGATCTTTTACTATCTTGTATGTCCAAGACTGACGATATTACGTGAAAAAGTACGACCAGTAGCTAGAAAAATTACGAAAAACATTAATATATATCAGGTTATTCGACTTTTCACTGTTTTAAGTAGACGGAATAACTTTGTAAAGGGATATATTCTCGTGTTTACGTTCCATCCTCGATTTAGATTCCTGGACAAAACACACTCACTTTTTTGTAGTTTATTTAGCTCAGGCCTCGTCATGGACCAGGTCGCGGGGGCGTCGCCCCCCGAAACACCCTTGAGGTATACTCCAGGGGAGAAACTTCTCGTGTTAGGCTGTTATCATGTATCAGAAGAGAAGTCCTGTGTTGATGCTGTGTTAGTGCTGTGTTTGGGTTGTTAGTGCAGTTGGTGCTGTGTGTATGTTGTGATGCTGTTGGTGCTGTATTTGGGTTGTGTTGGTGCTGTGTTGGTGTTAGGTTTGATATCTCTGGTCTGGGACCTGGCTGCGAGGGAATGACTCCAGGAAACTACCACAGGTAGGCTACCGGTGGACTCGAGGTACACTTCTCGTTGGTAGACCTAATCAATTTGAACAGATGATCTGACAAGGAACATACGACAGTTTATTATTATTATTATTATATTATTATTATTATTATTATTTCTATTGATATTATTATTTCTATTTATTATTATTTCCATATCAACAGTGGCAAGAAAAGTTTGGCGAATTTCATCTGGCTGTGTTCGCCACATAATGTGGTGTTGAGGCAACATGATGTGGTCGACTCAGTCATTTTGCAATTTTACCAACGGAACCACAACAGATTTTTTTCCTTTCGGTCTTTTTTTTTTTTATTTTGTGAATGTGATTTTTTTTGTGTACTCACCTAGTTGTACTGGCCTAGTTGTGATCGCAGGGGTCGATTCACTGCTCCTGGCCCCGCCTCTTCACTGGTCGCTACTGGGTCAGTCTTCCTGCTCCATGAGCTTCATCATACATCTTCTTAAAGCTATGTATGGATTCTACCTCCTCTACATCACTTGCCAGACTATTCCACTTCCTGACAACTCTGTGACTGAAGAAATACTTCCTAACATCCCTGTGATTCATCTGTGTCTTCAACTTCCAACTGTGACCCCTTGTTGCTGTGTCCCATCTCTGGAACATCCTGTCTCTGTCCATCTTGTCGATTCCTCTCGGTATTTTACACGTCGTTATCATGTCCCTCCTATCTCTCCTGTCCTCCAGTGTCGTCAGGTCGATTTCCCTCTTCTCGTAGGACATACCCCTTGGCTCCGGGACTAGTCTTGTTGTGCGCGTGTGTGCGCGTGTGTGCGCGTGTGTGTGCGGTGTCGTGTGTGTGTGCGTGTGTGTGCGTGTGTGTGCGTGTGTGTGCGTGTGTGTGTGCGCGTGTGTGTGCGCGTGTGTGTGTGCGTGTGCGCGTGTGCGCGTGTGCGTGTGTGCGTGTGTGTGCGTGTGTGTGCGTGTGTGTGTGTGTGTGTGTGTGTGTGTGTGTGTGTGTGTGTGTGCGCGCGCGCGGATTCTAGCCTCAAACATTTGAACACAAAATCTTGTAAAATACCTCAGTTTAGAAAAACACATAAGCAAACTGTACCACACATAATTGTTAGAAAACGTTTCGGTCCTGGGACCTTGATCACTTCTACCATACAGAGGTTAAAAATACATTATATGTATAGACGGAGAGTGAGGCATGACACCTGGTGACCTGAAGAATGACATGTTGGGATGAGGACAGGTAGACAATGTGATCATACGACATCTTTCTTGTTGGGTAGAAAATGCTTTGCTTCGACCGAAATGTGTTCTAATATGTCCTAGTGTTTTTACTAACATGTTTTTCTAAACCAACTTGTCGGTATCTATTACCAAGGTTTATACCTTAAGTCCTGATAAACGAGCAGAAGGGACTCACAGGGAAGGACCCACTCGGGATGAGGTGTAAAGTGGGGGTAGTTGAAGAATAAATGGGGAGAAAAGAATATAGAGAAAGGAAAGAGAGTCGGGGCTAAACCCAAGAGTAAGGTATTGTATTTATAGAGCATTTATATAGGGCATGTGCAAGGGTAGATTCAGTCAGCATATAAATCTGATTCAGAATGAGTTTCCACGGAACAGAACAGAGTTAAACGAACATATTCGTACATATAATTAATTGTAATATATTAATGAATGTAATATTCTCGTTGTCGCTTATTTGAAAATAAGTTTTGTTAAATTTTTATTTTATCATATTTGAAAATGCCGTAAGCATTTCTAAAATTATTTCACTTATATTGTCTTCCATCCCTATGTGTGTCGTGCCGAATAAGTAAAACCTACCGAACATGGGAAGTGTATCTAAGTTTCTGACTTTCTTGAATTATTTTCTAGTCGGGGAGAGAGAGAGAGAGAGAGAGAGAGGAGAGAGAGAGAGAGAGAGAGAGAGAGAGAGAACGAACAGGGGAGAAAGTTGAAACTGATGCCATTTGAAGAGGAGGTCAGGTTAATTGAAGGGAGAAGAGGTTATTAAAATTCAGTCAAGGTCAAGTCGGGTGAAGAGAGGTTAGAAGACAGCCAGAGGCTGGTTACAATAATAAAAGTGTACTTCTGACAGAGGTCTGCAGCAACGGCCAATGAAATAGCAAGTATCACTTAAAGGAAAGAAATCAGATTCATTAATAAAGTTTGTACTCTATATATATATATATATTATATATATAATATATATATATATAATATATATATATATATCACATTCATTCCTTTACCAAGTAACATAATTTCACTATTTACAAATGTTCGCAGGTCTAAATTACACCATAACAGCACAAGAACAGTAAAAACACAACACCAGAAGACCAGGGTAACAATAATGTCAGCTACTCGTTAGCTAAATAGAATTTGAGATGCTGAAATGATTACCACAGACACGGTAATCGAATCAGTCATCCACTTGTCCCCTGACAAGGTCAGAACGCCTTAGTGCCCCTGTTACTATTCATCTAAGCTCAAACGACACCAGAAAAATTATGCCTCTATTGAGAAAGAGGCTCTAGCTCTTGTGGTGTCCTTGGAACATTTTGACGTGTATTTGGGCACTTCCCCATTTAAAATTAACGTTTATTTCAGACCACAATCCACTCACCTACATAAATACAATGAAGAGTAAAAATGCTAGGATTATGAGGTAGGCTCTCAGAATCCAGCCTTACTCTATTAGTATACAACATATCAGTGGTCGATGTAATGTAATTGCTGACGCTCTGTCACCTCCTTAATTATCATTGTTACATTTAAATTAACGTAATTTTATGCCCAAATACCTTTTGTTACTTGCTACGTCAAATTCAGTAAAGTAACGTAATCTATCAAGCTGATGTAAACTATGTATACTCATGTCTAATTATTTATATATTCACAGTAGTGGTGATATATGTTGGTGTGTGAAGGACACAGTTGGAGACAGAAGCTGAGTGTTGAGTGTGTAGTGCTGTGTGGGCGATGTTAGTTACTGAGTGACGGAACACTGTCCTGCAGCAGACCTCTCTCCACCCTCACTACACACCTTTAAGTTATTGCACTCAAGCTTTCTCATACGCAGATGTCCATACTGCCTCGCATTCCACTACCACTACTTAAGAGTGGAATGCCGTCTCCTGTCTATCGCACAAGACTGTTGTTCATATACAGTCTCCACTACTATGATCGAGCCACAACGTGTCATGCTTGTCTACCCTATCCTGTCTCTACACTGATGTATGCAGAGATACGATACTGTGTACTGCCCTAGTACGAGGGGCATAACTTATAGTGAAACAGACACTGTAAATTGTAAGAAGTGCTTGACACAAGAGTGACTCTAAATTTTTTATTAAATTGTATTATTAAAGTGACATAAGTTTTCACAGTAATCATGTGAAAGACACTAACGCAACTCCTAGTGCGACCGTTTGTCGTGCTGGGGGGGGGGAGGGTATTGTGACCCCTGAATGGGTCACAATGTATATAATGTATATTGCCTGTTCATATAATTTTTTATATTTGCGATATTAGCTAAATCGTAAATATATTGCTTATATTATTATTTGACTTAGTTATATTATTAGGTAGGATGTAACATTTATATATTATTCAGTGCTCATAGTTCGAGTGTTAAGTAGCTGACAGCATTGTCTAACTACTGTATTATCGTTTCACTCGTTACGCTGCTGGCTTCTCTGTCACGTGATAAGGGGGGGTGATCACACCTCGCCTGGAGTAGTCTGTCTGGGATGCGCTGTCTCTTGTCTGTTTGACGTTCTTCTAACAAGACGTGCCTCTAGCTCTCCCTTGTTGGCCCTTGTTGGAAGATCGTCTCTGTCGCTTTCTTGTAGTTGGTTCTGTGTAACTCTGTTCACAGAACATAGTCTAGACTTAGTGATTTTCGACGTTGTACTGAGGTTCTCTCTTAGACACTCTGAGAAACTCAGGTCCTGAGCTGTAGCTTCTGACCTAATTTGTACTGGTATCTCTGCACTGTCACAGTCGGGGATTTTCTAATGCTGAACTTGGATTCAGTAGTATGGAAGTTTTGCGACTTTTGTGGAGGATCTGCAGATGGTCCCTACTTAGTGTCGTTATATTATCTCCTTGTTCCTGATTCTGTGTTGCTGTTGCATGTTATATTGCTGTTCGGCTTATCAGTCGTTTTATTGTTCAAGCAAGCTGTTCTGATTGTCAGGTTGGCCAAGAAGTTAGTTTATGTGAGGACTTTTAGTCAGTCACTGGTTAAGTCTAGTCGAGTCTTGAGACATAGCGAACTACTTGGAGCACTTACACCCATACACACAAACTTACTTGTATATGTATTATGTTATTAAATGCTAACAATGTACCAGACAGTACTTAAAAGCCATGAAGATGTGATATGTGCCTTCAGCACAATACTACTGTACACGAGAGAAGTGATTATTTTGATTATTTTGATTACTATAATTTACTTTGATCTTATACACCTAGACGACTTTATTATTAATAAACTTATTAAATTTTAATTTCTTTAGTTAGTAGCCTTACCAGTTGTAATCCTGAAGCAATATTGATCTTACTGAATTCTAATGGATAATTGGACAGGATACTGACTACTTGTTACAAAAACCCAGTAACAGGCTGGATGCTAGAAGGGCAGCCCTTTCTAGTATTCACTGGAGATTTCTATGCTTACTAGATTTCGCGTTTTTTGTAACAGCCCTATCACTCACCAGGCCATCTAGTCACATGTTACTGCAAGATGGCCCTAATGAACCCATGCTTCCAGTTGTCAGGGTGACTACAGGACTCATTGTTGATGTGTATTGATTGTTATATGCTCAGCCTGTGCAATAACACCCAAGAGAACTCTAGTCAAATTAGGGTCCCAGGTAATCTTAAAAGAGAAATGCCGTTGTGACATCGTAACATATGTTAAAGCTAACGAGACAGCATCCCTGTCCACCACCCGACCCAGTTAACAATGCTCAACTGGAGACAAATTTAATCCGACACACACAATCGATATTCTCAACTCCATACGCTATCACGAAGGGAAACAGTAGATGCGAATGTTAAAGGCTTAAGAAAAATGTTGTACGAAACAAAATATTCACCACTTAAAAATATAAACACTTTAGTGGGAAAGAAATGAAAAATATTCAAAACCTAATTAGCTAATTATTAACCTTAGGAGAGGGGATCAACAATCTGATTTTCCTTTGCTAAAATATGAAATATTTTAAGATTATAATGCACCTGCTGGAAGTTCTTGTTCCATATCCAGTTTTGCGAAGGTCAAAAGTATATGGTCTCTGGGACTTGTATGTGGTCAGGCTTGAAAACACTTGAATATACTTAAAGGATTATGCCGGAGATAATGCCTCCTCTTCGATCGTTGCATTTACCTGTTGCTGTTTCCTCTGTTTTACTGAGAAATAAGATACTGGGTCAAGGGCACCATCTCCCGAAGAAAGTTGAGAGAACAATGGAGGATCAGGTCAGGAGAAGAGTGGCTGGAAGAGTCGAGATCTGGTGAAGAAAAGAACACATGAGCAGTATCGGAATATTTTATCAAGCAAATATTTTGCTATGAATGTCTTCTCAAGCCCTGAAGAAATGAAACGTTTGACGAAACGTTTCCTCAGTAATATAGGGCTTCTACTGTACGTGCGCTGTATTTCACATTTGTCGGCATCTCATGCCAACTGTCATCCAGATTAGTAAACTGTCTCAAGACAAGGTTAGTGATTCCCCTCAGTAATTCTCTTCCGATTCTTCAACTTATTCTGACCTGAACAATGACTCCAGCTTTCCTGTTCTGGAACAGCCAGTGTTCAGCCCGGCGACTACGAGTGTCACAGTCCTGGAGCCTTCAATGACCAGTTCAGTGACTGTACAGTCCTGGGGCCTTCAATGACCAGCTCAGTGACTGTCCAATCCTGAAGCCTACAATGAAGAGCTCAGCTCACCGACTGCGTCTGGCTGTCCGACCTTAATTAAAGCGGCGATGTGAATATTCTCAGCTCGCGAAAAATTATTCGAAAATTATCGAGTGACCAGCTGGTAATCCGATTATCAGCTGGTCAGAGGTAATCATTTTCAGGCAAGCCAGGATTCTGATTGTTGCTGACGATGTTCTGTCTGTGTAAGAGGTCATCTGACTGTTACAGGAGCTGTTCTGACTGTAATGAACGTAGTCTGATTATAGCTGGTGCTGTTCTGACTGTAAGAAGCGTAGTTTGATTGTTATTACTGCTCTCAAATACTCTCAGTTCCCATGATATTTCTTTGGTACTCTAATTCTCTCCAATGCTCTCTAGTACTATAATAATCTCGGACACTTTAACTCTGAATTACTCTAAATATTTTCTAATAAGCTCTAATACATTCTTTAAAGCAATCTAAATCTCTTGAATACTCTAATAACAATAATCTAGGATGATCACTAATAATCTTTGATAATACTCCACACCACATTATTCCATCATCACACTACTCCATTACCAAACCATATTACTCCACCACACTACTCCATCATCACACCACACTACTCCATTACCACATATCATCATCACAACCTTTTTTCCAACATATTCTCCTTCCCCCTCATACCTACTCATCCTATTTCTTCTGCACCTCTTCTTCCTCCATCATTTCTGCCTCTTCTTCCTCTAAACCTTTTCCTCCTCTTCCTTCTTTCTGCCTTTTCCTCCTCGTACCCCTCTACCTCTTCATCTTCTTTCTCTTCCTCTAAACCTCTTCCTCCTCCTCCTCCTTCTTTCCACCTCTTTCTCCTCCTCCTCTCCACCTCTTCCTCTCTTCCCGTCGCAAAAGGCAAATTCCTGTTCATTTGAATATGCAGATTAGAAATGATGATGTCAGCGGTGGCAACACGCGATATTAATGCCGCTGTTTTTATTATTCAACCAATTTTCAAGCTCATTATTGGAAATTTTTGGTAAAGGCGACTCTATCTTGCCTGCAGCTGCGTGCTTGGGAGACTCGTACTCTGAATGTTGCCCTATGGGTTGTGAGTACCTAGCGGAGCGAGTACCAAGGAAGTGAGAACCGAGGGTAGGAAATACCAAGTGTAGTGAGTACTAAGAGTAGTAGGCGAGTGCTGAAAGTTATGGGCGAGCAGCAGGAGTGGCGAGTGAGTACTGCTGTCTGGGAGAAATGTAGTTAGCAATTTCTACTTGTATGGGTTGAGAGCCAGCTCCTGTCTCCACATGACCATCCTTCTGCCGACGCACCTCGATGATTCCCGACCTTACATTCGCGTAGCTGATCCTCAAAACATGCATAGAGTCTGTTTCCACTGTGTCTTTTCTTAATGCATTCCAAAGTGAGAAAATATTCCCGTGTCCCCGTGGTTCATTGGAATTGCTAGTTTTCATTTGTGACCACTTGTGTTGGTACCTCACGTTTCAAGCAGTCTGTCCCTCTCTGATCCGTACGTGTGCATTGTGCGGGGGCAAACACGGACGTGGAAGGAGGAAAGAATACAATGGAGAGGATGGCCTGTGCGTAGAATGGGTAGGCTAAATGATGGGTAGAGAAGAGGGAGAAGAGCTAAATGTAACCTTGTGGATCGGAAACTTAACTGACATAACTAACACGCGCGCGAACAGGCACGTACGTCCTCTTAAATCACAATCAATGAGCAAGATGATTTGGTGAAATTTAGTCAACTACCCAACCACGACAGACGTCTTTTGACGTCACAAGTTGCGTACGTCTTAATCCACCACTCACCTGAGAGAAAAATATACACTATCGACAGCGTTATGAGGTACGTGTGTGTGGGTGGGTGGTGTGTAGGTGTAGGTGTGGGTGGGTGTTTGGGTGGGTGATTTTAACTTTTTTACCTAGATCAATTTGCAAGTTCTCAACTCCAGCTCTTGAGCCGTTTCTCAATGTTGTTTTGGTTGACCTACTGTACGTATATTCATTTCTGATTCTTTTTCTCTATTCCCTTAAGACGAAAGGGATTGGTAATGTTTCTTTGGCTCACAGAGGTGTTCACTTGCTACCTGAAGGAGGCTTGGGTCGTTAAAGGTCAGGCATTACCTAAGGGAGGCGTGGGTCGTTAAAGGTCAGGCATTACCTAAGGGAGGCGAGAGTATTAAAGGTCAGGCACTACCTAAGGGAGGCGAGGGTCGTCAAAGGTCAGGTATTACCTAAGGGAGGCATGGGTCGTCAAAGGTCAAGTACTACCTAAGGGAGGTGGGGGTCGTTAAAGGTTAGGTACTATCTAAGGGGGGCGGGAGTCGTTAAAGGTCAGGCACTACCTAAGGGAGACTCTCCTGTCTCTTCTGACACCAGCATCGTTAGGAAAACATCAGTGAGTGAAGTGCATCGTGCTTCATATCAAAGGTTGTGTTGGCTATTGTGAGTGGCGCTTCCAAGATTACTGCAGGTGTTTTAATGTTGCAGAAATCCAGCCTAGTGCATGTTTTTATTATAGTTGAAATCCAACTTTCTGTTGGTGTTTTAATGCATAAAAGAGCCAGCCAACTACAGGTGTTATCCATCAGAGAACCAGCCTGCTACAGGTGTTGTTATTCATCAGAGAACCAGCCTGCTATAGGTGTTGTTATTCATCAGAGAACCAGCCTGCTATAGGTGTTGTTATCCATCAGATAACCAGCCTGCTGCAGATGTTATCCCTCACAGAACCAGCCTGCTACAGGTGTTGTTATTCATCAGAGAACCAGCCTGCTACAAGTGGTGTTATCCATCAGATAACCAGCCTGCTATAGGTGTAACCCATAAGAGAACCAGCCTGCTACAAGTGTTATCCATCAGATAACCAGCCTCCTACAGGTGTTTTCCTTCTGAGAACCATACTGAGTCAGGAATTCTAACCCGCTGAGGCAACACGCTTCGGGTGTTTTAATGAAAGCGGTAACGTTGTGGGTGTTCTCAATGGAGGTGTCTGGTGACAGGTGTTCTCGACCCACAGGAATCCTGAGGGAGTTTGTGTTCCAGGATCTACCCGATACAACGCTGGATTGGAATGTGGAGAGCCGCTGACGGGAAGGGAATTGTGGAGGAGGGATGGGTAGAGAGACTGAATAATTGAGGGAGGAAATAGAGGGAGGAAGCCATCCAAATATGCTTAAGACTAAGCTAAAGGCTGAGCTGAAGGTACAAAGATGTTAAGGTATATAATACATAGTTAGAGGGATACATACAAACATGTGTGTCAGCATAGTTGCTGAGTGTTGTATAGCATATCAGTATCATCCATGTGCTTTAGATAGGAGATCCCTAGGCCTGTGACTGTGTGTGACGTCACAGGATGCGCATGTGTACGTTCGTACCTCTGCCTCCGTCTCAGTCGGCGTTAGACATCCAGGCTAGGACAGGCAGAGTCTGGGCTCCATCACCACAGACTGGAAGCTGGCTTATTTTGCAAACTCGGGTCAACCCCTCGGGAGTGATGCAAATAAGCAGATAAACACTAATATAAAGAGACTGACCAGTGAATGGTGTAGAAGCTGGTAGGAGCTTGGGCGGGAGAACTGGCTGAGATAGCTGGCTGGCGTTAACCTTCTCGGTAGGCCTACTCACAAGATGGCAGGCTCGGTCGAAATTTATCTCCAGAAATCGCTGTAATCGTCAGAATTACAGGCCCTCCGTTGCCACCATTTATCGTAGGGGTTCTTAAATGGAGATATCGAGGGTTGAAAGTAGACACACTTGTTGGATGGTAACGATATATTGTCAGACTGTGATGATGAGAAATGGAGCCCAGCCTCTGCCTGTCCTAGCCTGGATGTCTAACGCCGACTGAGACGGAGGCAGAGGTACGAACGTACACATGCGCATCCCGTGACGTCACACAAACAGTCACAGGCCTAGGGATCTCCTATCAAAGCACATGGATGATACTGATATGCTATACAACACAGGGATCAGCAACTATGCTGACATGTGTGTTTGTCAGTCTACATTAGAGATGTCTCGTCCAGCTCCTCATTGCTGCAGCGTGGACCAGGGATACAATATTATTCTTAAGAAATTTGGATGTGCTCTTTTCCCATGGGTCGAGGGTCTCTGAGTCTACAGTAGCAAACATACAATGAGAGAGAACGCAAGCCCTCCATATTTTCAAAATTTTTGAGACTCCCTGAAGCTGGCAGCTGCCCCTCCTTCCTTCCTACTGTATTGGAGATAGATATCAGCCAGTGTGGATGCACATGGGTTGCCCCTAACCACCTGTTTGCTGTCTGCCCAGGCTTGCAAGGTAATTTAATCTGGACTCTTCTGATTGCCATCAGCTCTGCATAGTTAAGGCGGTTCCTTTATTGCTGGGCACCTATAAACCCTTTCAACAATGCTCAGGTTTTCCAAGTATTTCAACTAGCGTCTGTCAGATGGCAGTCCACTGTAACACCACTCGGCGAGCACCACCCAAACTGGTGTACCACTGTGTTGTACCACTGTGGGATGATCTCTGCTGTTGGTGGCCTCTGAAAGTTTCCAACAGTCACGGTAGGACACGAGTTGGGAAGCATACTATTAGAGTGGAACCAGCCAGTGGTATCGCAGTGGGCAATTACTTGACAGAACACTTTCAATGCTTATGTACACACACACTCGTAATGTATATACAGAGCTATGTACACTTGTTGGTATAGAAGCACAAAAGAAAGGGTCGTAATGGGGAGGGATGAAGGCGGGGTTGTGGTAGGGAAGAGGAGGAAGGGTTGAGGGGGCAAGTAATGCAAGGAGGCAGAATGTTTGGGATAAGGAGGCAAGGAAGGGAAACAGTGGGTGGGGAGAAGGGTGTCGGGGAGAGGGGGCGGGGCTCCCCACCGGACAAGACACATGTGGTCCTCACAAATTATGGTGAACAAGCTCGGCTGGGAACCACCCACCAATTTGTAAGGGTCGTTTTATGCCGTCCTTGGAGGGATGTGTCCCAACCAGAGAGAGAGAGAGAGAGAGAGAGAGAGAGAGAGAGAGAGAAGAGAAGAGAGAGAGAAGAGAGAGAGAGAGAGAAGAGAGAGAGAGAGAGAGAGAGAGGAGAGAGAGTGTGTGAGTGAGTGAGTGAGTGAGTGAGTGGGGTGACACACAGACACACAGACACACAGACACACAGACACACAGACACAGACACACACACACACACACAGACACAGACACACACACAAAACACACACACACACACACACACACACACGAGGAGAGGTTAAGGGAAATCAACCTGACGACACTGGAGGACAGAGAGATAGGGGGACATGATAACGACATACAAAATACTGAGAGGAATTGACAAGGTGGACAAAGACAGGATGTTCCAGAGATTGGACACAGTAACAAGGGGACACAGTTGGAAGCTGAAGACACAGATGAATCAGAGGGATGTTAGGAAGTATTTCTTCAGCCACAGAGTTAGTCAGTAAGTGGAATAGTTTGGGAAGTGATGTAGTGGAGGCAGGATCCATACATAGCTTTAAGCAGAGGTATGATAAAGCTCACGGCTCAGGGAGAGTGACCTAGTAGCGATCAGTGAAGAGGCGGGGCCAGGAGCTCGGACTCGACCCCGCAACCTCAACTAGGTGAGTACACACACAGACACACACACACACACACAGACACACACACACAGACACACACAGACACACACACACACAGACACACACACACACACAGACACACACACAGACACACAGACACACACACAGACACACACACAGACACACACACACACAAAACACACACACAGACACACACACACAGACACAGACACACACACACACACAGACACACACACACAGACACACACACAGACACACACACACACACACACACACACACACAGACACACACACACAGACACAGACACACAACACACACACAGACACACACACACAGACACAGACACACACACAGACACACACACAGACACACACACACACACAGACACACACAGACACACACACAGACACACACACAGACACACACACAGACACACACACACAGACACACACACACAGACACACACACACAGACACACACACACAGACACACACACACAGACACACACACACACACACCACACACACATACACACACATACACATACACACACACACACACACACACAGCTGTAATCTACAGTAACCTAAGTGGCGTGACTGACGTAACAAAATACACTAAGCTGACTTCACCATCAAAATACATTCACTGCTCCATGAGAACCATCACAAGAAGGAACAAAGTTGAACTTATCTAAACAAATCATGTGGGTTGTTTCATTATGAAAAGTTATTTGACGCTGGTGATGGGCTCTTGATCCATGGATTTTGGGATACCTTTCCTCTTCCTTTTATTACTCTGCACAGAGTGAAACCTGACATGATAAAGCTCTATACAATGATGCTCTACACGAAGTGAAACATGACTTGATAGAGCTCTACACAGAGCCCAACTGTTGCGTGTCTGGGCACTGGCCGGGTGCTTCCCATGCAAGATGTGTGCCAAGGGGAAGTTATCTAGGATGAAGGTATAGTGGCTCTGATCACTGGTGCCTACTGGACAAGTGACCGTTGATTCCATGCATCGTAATCTATTCAGCGTTTCTAGCCAGGTAGGAATCAATTTTTTCGCCTTAAAACCAAAATTAAATTTCGTTGAGAGACCCGTCACCCGAAATGCGAGAAATTATGATTACAAAAATATGAGAACTCAAAATTTTGCATACAGATAAGAAAAAAAGAGGAGGCGAAAAGAATACTAGTCAAACCAGACACTCGGTTAATTTAGTTTTAATAAACTAATGGGGCTTTGGCGTCCCGAAACGAGTTTATGGGACATCCCTTGGACTGTCCCTGATAAACCAGGTCGAATGGGATCCCTTCAGCTGGGATACCTTTTTAGTAAGTGTGCGAAAGGAGCTTCTGGTAACATTATAACAGCATAAAGTCACCTGAAATCTGTTTCCTGTCACCTGCTGTAAAGAGGGAATCTGCTCAGGTGGTCGCTTGCGGGGCAGGTGAAAACAAAGGTGGTCCCTCTGCAGTGTATAGGAAGTACGAACTATCAGTTCGGTCCCTCCACAGTGTGTGGGGGACACGAACCATCAAGGTGGTCCCACCACAGTGTGAGTCAGACGCCTTAAGGTAACATCACTCAGTGAGGTATACATGTAAAGCCTCCTCCCGAGACCACAGGCGTAACACAGCAGTAACACAAAAGTAACCACAGCAATAAAATAGCAGTAACACAGCCCTTCAAGTCACGTTATAGACTCCTGATGCTATACGCATTTAAAGCTGTAAGAGCTTAAAGCTGTAGACGCAGAAATTCTCCCCCCTCTCCCCACCCTATCTTTCCACCCCTTCTCCCCCTCCCTCCACTGCCCCAACCTGCGTGATGGAATATGACAGGGGAAATACACTTGCCTTGCCTTCGCTGTGACACAGAATAGGGCCACCAGCATCAGCATACTGCAGATTTTTCCAATTTGGGTAACGATATTTATAGAAGTGCCGAAAAAAATGTGTTAGTCGAAAAGCGTCGGCTGGACAAAGCTCCTGGAGAGCGAAACGTTGCCACCGTAAAATGTCACACTGGTTGCACATGTGACCTTTTGCCTAATATATAGAATTTTGTTTGATAAATTAAAAAAAAAAACTTGACATCCCTCCTTACTGAGGAGCAATTACCGGGACGATGTTTCGCTCTATGTAGAGTATCATCAAGTCTTGATTAAGCTCTACGTAGAGTGAAACGTAGTCGGTAATACGTCTTACCAGCTGTCTGGCACTTTTCTTTCCTGAACCTCCCTCTCACCCTCAACAGCAATGAAAACAATGGTATAATTAACAACAGCGGCAGTAGCAATAACAGTAATAATTACAGCAGCAGCAGTAGTAATAACAGCAATAGGAATAATAGCAGCAGTGTTAATAATAATAACAGTAATAATAAAAGCAGCAGTAATAACAGTAATAGCAACAATATTAATAACAGTAATACGAACAGCAACAGTAGTAATAATGGTAATAGCAGCAGTATTAATAACAGCAATAAAAACAACAGCAGTATAACTAACAGTAATAACAGCAGTGGAAGAAATGGCAACAGAAACTTCAGCAGATAAAGCAATAACAGAAACAACAGCATCAGCAATAGAAAAAAAAAAGAAAAAAGAAGGAAGGCGAGAAAGAAGGCCGAGGAGGGGAGGAAGAAGCAAGAAGGCGAGAAAAAGGAAGAAGGAAAGCGGAGAAGTGGAAGAAGGGCACCAATAACGGTGACATGCGGGTCCCAGACCACTAAGTAATGGAGGTAAGAAGACTTCTTGTTTTAAGAAGCTGCTCCTCCGTCAGGCTGGATCCCTTAACTAAGATACATCGTCACTCCCTCCTGGAGGAGGAGGAGAAGTAATTGTGGAGGAAGGAGGGAGGGGTGGAGGTGAAGGTACTGGAAGAGAAAGAGAAGGAGGAGGAGAGTGAGAGGAGGAGGAGGAGAGTGAGAGGAGGAGGAGGAGAGTGAGAGTGAGGGAGGAGGAGGAGAGTGAGGGGGTAGGAGGAGGAGGAGAGTGGAGAGGGGGGGAGGAGGAGAGTGAGAGGAGGAGAGGAGGAGAGTGAGAGGAGGAGGAGGAGAGTGAGAGGAGGAGGAGGAAGAGAGGAGAGGAGGCGGCGAGTGAGAGAGAGGAGGCGGCGAGTGAGAGGAGAAGGCGGCAAAGTGAGAGGAGGCGGCGGCGAGTGAAGAGGAGGCGGCGGCGAGTGACGGAGGAGGAGGCGAGTGAGAGGAGGAGGCGAGGAGAGGAGGAGTGAGGAGGCGAGTTGAGAGGAGGAGGAGGAGGCGAGTGAGAGGAGGAGGAGGAGGCGAGTGAGAGGAGGAGGAGGAGGCGAGTGAGAGGAGGAGGAAGGCGAGTGTAGGAGGAGGAGAGGCGATGAGATGGAGGAGAAGGGAGGCGAGGAGAGGAGGAGGGATGGCTATGAAGGAGGAGGAGGCGAGTGAGAGGAGGAGGAGGCGATGAGAGGAGGAGGAGAGGGGCGAGTAGAGGAGGAGGAGGCGAGTGAGAGGAGAGGAGAGCTAGTGAGAGGAGGAAGAGACGAGTGAGAGAACAGTGAGAGAGAAAGAAAAGAGAAGGTTAGTAGTAGTTACTGGATGAATAATTATTATTATTGTTTAACACCACCACCACCAACACCACCACCAACACCACCACCACCACCAACACCACCACCACACCACCACCACCACCACCACCACCAACACCACCACCAACACCACCACCACACCACCACCACCAACACCACCACCACCACCACACCACCACCACCACCCACACCACCACCACCACCCCCACACCACCACCACCACCAACACCCACCCACCACACCACCACCACCACCACCACACCAACACCACCACCAACACACCACCACCACAACACCCCCAAACCAACCACCACCCCCACCCCACACAACACCACCCCCAAACCACACCACCACCACCACCCACCACCACCACACCCCCACACCCCACCACACCACCCCCAAACCCACCACCACCCCACACCACCCCAACACCACCACCACCACCACCACCAACAACACCACCAACACCACCACCACCACCACCACCACCAACACACCACACCACCACCCACCACCACCACCCCCAAACCACCCCCCCAAACACCACACCACCCCCACCACCACCCACGCCACCACCACCACCAACACCACCACCCCCCACACCACCACCACCACCACCACCACACACCCACCACCACCACCACCACCAACACCACCACCACCACCACCACCACCACCACCACCACCAACACCACCACCACCACCAACAACAACAGCAGCAGCAGTATATATATATCAGTGCTCATATACTCGTTCACCCTCACACATGTTACGATGGTGTAGAAGTGAAGAGATGGGTAGGAGGATGGGGCAGGGAAGGAAGAGAGAGAGAATGAGGAGGATGGAGATAAGTGGGGAGACTGAATGGTTTTAAGAACATAAGAAAGAAGGAACTCTGCAGCAATCCTACTGGCCCATACAAGGCAGGTCCAAGTCTCCTACCGGCTTAAGCCAATGCCCCAACCTAGTCAGGTCACATTCACCTAAGGAAGGAGCACAGCAACTGATCTAGTAGCACAAGCTAATTGGGTCCAACTCACACACCCCCACACCCACTCGTGTATTTATCTAACCTATTTTTAAAACTACACAACGTTTTAGCATCTATACCTGTACTTGGGAGTTTGTTCCACTCATCCACAACTCTATTACCAAACCAGTGCTTTCCTATATCCTTCCTGAATCTGAATTTTTTCAACTTAAAGCCATTGCTGCAAGTCCTATCTAGGCTAGATATTTTCAGCACGTTATTTACATCCCTTTTATTAATTCAATTCCTGTCTTCCATTTATACACCTCAATCATATCCTCCCTAATTCTACGCCTTTCTAGAGAGTGCAGATTCAGGGCCCTCAGTCTATCCTCATAGGGAAGATTTCTGATACTTGGGATCAACTTTGTCATCCTCCTTTGAATGTTTTCCAGAGCATTTATATCCATTCTGTAATACGGTGACCAAAACTGTGCAGCATAATCTAAATGAGACCTAACCAATGATATATAGAGTTAAAGAACATGAGAACTCCTATTATTTATGCTTCTTGATATGAAGCCAAGGATTCTGTTAGCTTTATTGCGGACACTTATGCACTGTTGTCTTGGTTTCAGATTACTGCTAACCAGAACTCCTAAATCTTTTTTGCAATCCGTAATATTAATATCTACATTATTTAGTTTATATGTGGCATGGTTATTTTCCTGTCCAACATTTAGAACTTTGCATTTGTCTATATTAAACTGCATCTGCCACTTCTCCGACCACTGCATCAGTCTAAGCAAATTTTCCTGGAGTGCTCTAATGTCCTCGTCAGAATGAATTCGACGGCCTATTTTGGTGTCATCAGCAAACTTGCTTATGTCGCTCTTTATGCCCTCATCAATGTCGTTCATGTAGATTGTGAACAGCAGGGGGCCCAACACTGACACCTGTGGAAAACCGCTCGTGACGCTTCCCCACTCTGATTTCTCCCCATTTATGCAAACCCTCTGCTGCCTATTTGTCAACCATGCCTCTATCCAGGAAAAAATTTCTCCTCCTATTCCATGTGCCTTAATTTTCCTACACCAGGCGCTATAAGACCCTTATGGGTTTACCGCTTCACCTATATTAATAATAATAATAATAATAATAATAAAAATAAAAATAATTGTAATTTTTTTTCGGGACGCAGATGTCAGGAGAGTGTGTGTGAGTGTGTACTCACCTATTTGTACTCAACTATTTGTGGTTGCAGGGGTCGAGTCTTAGCTCCTGGCCCCGCCTCTTCACGGGTTGCTACTGGGCCCTCTCTCTCCCCGCTCCATGAGCTTTATCAAACCTCGTCTTAAAACTGTGTATGGTTCCTGCCTCCACTACGTCATTTTCTAGGCTATTCCACTGCCTTACAACTCTATGACTGAAGAAATACTTCCTAATATCTCTCTGACTCATTTGTGTTTTCAACTTCCAATTGTGGCCTCTTGTTTCTGTGTCCCCTCCCTGGAACATCCTGTCTTTGTCCACCTTGTCTATTCCACGCAGTATTTTATATGTCGTTATCATGTCTCCCCTGACCCTCCTGTCCTCAAGTGTCGTCAGGCCGATTTCCCTTAATCTTTCTTCATAGGACATTCCCCTTAGCTCTGGAACTAACCTTGTCGCAAACCTTTGTACTTTCTCTAATTTCTTGACGTGCTTTATCAAGTGCGGGTTCCAAACAGGTGCTGCATACTCCAGTATGGGCCTGACATACACGGTGTACAGAGTCTTGAACGATTCCTTACTAAGGTATCGGAACGCTGTTCTCAGGTTTGCCAGGCGCCCATATGCTGCAGCAGTTATCTGATTGATGTGTGCTTCCGGAGACATGCTCGGTGTTATACTCACCCCAAGATCTTTCTCCTTGAGTGAGGTTTGCAGCCTTTGGCCACCTAGCCTATACTCTGTCTGTGGTCTTCTGTGCCCTTCCCCTATCTTCATGACTTTGCATTTGGCAGGATTAAATTCGAGAAGCCATTTGCTGGACCAGGTGTCCAGTCTGTCCAGGTCTCTATGAAGTCCTGCCTGGTCCTCATCAGATTTAATTCTCCTCATTAACTTCACATCATCTGCAAACAGGGACACTTCTGAGTCTAACCCTTCCATCATGTCGTTCACATATACCAAAAATAGCACTGGTCCTAGGGCCGACCCCTGTGGGACCCCGCTCGTCACAGGTGCCCACTATGATACATCATTACGTACCAAGACTCGTTGTTGCCTCCCTGTCAGGTATTCTCTGATCCATTGCAGGGCCCTTCCTGTTATATGCGCCTGATGCTCTAGCTTCTGCACTAATCTCTTGTGAGGAACTGTGTCAAAGGCCTTCTTGCAGTCCAAGAAGATGCAATCAACCCACCCCTCTCTCTCGTGTCTTCTGTTATTTTATCATAAAACTCCAGAAGGTTTGTGACACAGGATTTGCCTTCCATGAATCCGTGCTGGTTGGCATTTATACTCTTGTTCCGTTCCAGGTGCTCCACCACTCTCCTCCTGATAATCTTCTCCATAACTTTGCATACTATACACGTCAATGACACAGGTCTATAGTATAGTGCCTCTTTTCTGTCTCCTTTTTTAAAAATGGGAACTACATTTGCCGTCTTCCATACCTCAGGTAGTTGCCCAGTTTGCAGGGACGTGTTGAAGATTGTGGTAAGTGGCACACACAACATATCTGCTCCCTCTCTAAGGACCCACGGGGAGATGTCCGGTCCCATTGCCTTTGAGGTATCGATGTCCCTTAGCAGTTTCTTCACCTCCTCTTCATCTGTATGTATGTCGTCCAACACTTGTTGGTGTATTCCTTGCTGGTGTCCCCATCTGATCTGTCCCCCCAGAGTCCTTCCTATCTCTACTGTAAATACTTCCTTAAATCTCGTGTTGAGCTCCTCACATATCTCTTGATCGTTTCTTGTTAGTTCTCCACCTTCTTTCCTCAGCCTTATCACCTGGTCCTTGACTGTTGTCTTCCTCCTAATGTGGCTATACAGCAGTTTCGGGTCAGATTTGACTTTCGATGCTATGTCGTTTTCATACTGTCGCTGGGCCTCCCTCCTTATCTGTGCATACTCGTTTCTGGTTCTTCTACTAATCTCCTTGTTTTCCTGGGTCCTATGCCTCCTGTACCTTTTCCATTCTCTGTTGCACTTAGTTTTTGCCTCCCTACACCTTCGGGTAAACCAGTGAGTGTGTGTCAAGGGTTAAATTTATGCCGTTGCAATTGCAATTATTTTTTAATAGTAAAGTCTTCGAATGCACAGGATGGTGCACACACGTACACTGGGCTCACTGTCAACGCACAGGATGGTGTACATGTGTACATAGAATGGTGTATACGTGTACACTGGACTCTGTACTGTAGTCAGACTCATCATTAGTCGAACAGGAAATTGTTAGAAATAAAAAATGCTTCATTGGCAAGTTTATATTTTTAATTATCGTTGAACACTCGTTACTGGGGAATGGTCCGGTGGGGGGGGGGGATGGCCTTGGTCTGTGTTGGGGGCCCAGGGCAGTGATAGCCCCCCATGGGCCATCAGGGGGCCCAGGGCAGTGATAGGCCCCCATGGGCCATCAGGGGGCCCAGGGCAGTGATAGGCCCCCATGGGCCATCAGGGGGCCCAGGGCAGTGATAGGCCCCCATGGGCCATCATGGGGCCCTGGGCTGTGATGGGCCCCCCACGGGCCGTCGTGGGGCCCTGGGCTTGCTTAGCCCCATGGGCTGTGCTTCTGTCGACCTGGGTTGGAGGGGTTATTTCAGAGGCTGTGGGTTGGGGGTGTCCTGGGTTGAGTTTTAGGGGGGCTTCCACCCCTCCACCACCATCTGACTGAGTGGTGCACAATGCTTGCCTCAATACCTCACGCCTCACTAAGTGAACCTCGACACCTCCAGACCATTTCTTAAGAGCGTATTCAGAGGCGCTTCTTAAGGCAAAGTGCCTCGGCAACACTTTAAATCTGGATTAAAGTTACAATCCACAGCTGGAGAAAACTTTTTTTCCCCTCCCCAAAATGATTCGAGAATGTTGACATGTGGGATGCCACCTTTTCCCTTTTATGAGGGGAGGGGCGGACCACCTTCCCCTTTCTTATAGAGGGCCACTTTCCTTTTTCTCCCTCTCTTCTCGCCATTTTTTTTGCCGCTTCCTTCTCAGTCTCCCTTCTCCACTCATTTATGCATATGTATATGTATGCATGGCCCGAAAGAGAAACTTTCACCATCATTCACTCAATCACTGTCTTGCCAGAGGCGCGCTTACACTAGTTATACAACTGCAACATTAACGTTAACCCGTCTTTCAGGTGCCGGCACTGTACTTCCCATCTCCAGGACTCAAGTCCGGCCTGCCGGCTTCCCTGAAGGTTACCTGGAGGTCATTCCGGGGATCAACGCCCCCGCGGCCCGGTCCATGACCAGGCCTCCCGGTGGATCAGGCCTGATCAACCAGGCTGTTACTGCTGGCCGCACGCAGTCCAACGTACGAGCCACAGCCCGGCTGATCCGGCACTGACTTTAGGTATCTGTCCAGCTCTCTTGAAGGCAGCCAGGGGTTTATTGGCAATTCCCCTAATGCTTGATGGGAGGCTGTTGAACAGTGTTGGGCCCCGGACACTTATGGTGTTTTCCCTTAGTGTACCAATGGTGCCCCTACTTTTAACTGGGGGCATTTTGCATCGCCTGCCCAGTCTTTTACTTTCGTAGGGAGTGATCTCTGTGCAGATTTGGGACCATTCCTTCCAGGATTTTCCAAGTGTAGATTATGATATATCTCTCCCTCCTGCGTTCCAACGAGTACAAGTCAAGTGCTTCCAAGCGTTCCCAGTAGTTAAGGTGCTTAACAGAACTTATACGTGCAGTAAAGGATCTCTGTACACTCTCTAGATCTGTAATTTCACCTGCTTTGAATGGAGATGTTAATGTACAGCAGTATTCCAGCCTAGAGAGAACAAGTGATTTGAAAAGGATCATCATTGGCTTGGCATCTCTCGTTTTGAACGTTATCATTATCCATCCTATCATTTTCTTTGCACTTGCCATCGTCCCTTCATAAATATTATCTTGCTTACTCTGTCTAGAGTCAAGCTCGACTTCATAAAGTTGTGTTTAGAGCGCAACGAGACTTCATTAAGCTGTGCTTAGAGAAATACATGACCTGGTGCAGCTCTACCCATCACAGAACCCTCTCCTCTCCCTTTCACCCTAATCTTTACCCCTGCTCCTACCCCTCCTCCTCCTCCTCCCCCTCTTCCTCCCCATCCCTGTCACCCGTCTCCTAACCATTTCTGTATCACCTTCCGCCTTCCTGCTCGACCCCAACGCCAGTGAACACTGCCGCTTTGCCATGTGTGATTTTCAACTTCAATAACTATGTTGGGTTCCCCACCTTCCCCAGTCACCCTCCCCTTACCTCAGTCTTCTCCCTCCCCTCCTTCCCCTACCTGTTACATAAATAACGACTCTGTAGATTGTTAGATTGCATGATTCTGCCAGACGAGTTATGGTGGACGTGCCGAGGCAATTCTACCCTTATGGTCCTAAGCTTTAAGGGAGGTTTTTCCTCTCATTGGTCTGTAGCTCCTGTCCTGGGCCAGAAGAACCGTTCAGGCGCAAGGTAACCCCACCCATAGGATCCAAGGCCTTAAGGGTGGACTTTTTTACCCTTTGGACTGTAACTTCTGGAGGTTAAATTGTTTTTGCGGCGGGTGTATCGAGTCAACAGTTGCCTTCATAGAAAAGTGATGTTAATTTATTACTTGTTAATAGCGTCAGTCTGTGTTTAGTGAAATTTCTTCCTTCGTCTTATGAATCATGTTACACATGAATCCTTTGCCTCCTCCTCTTTCTCATCCTCCTCTTCCTCCTAGTTTACTAATGCCTCCTGCCACTACCATCCTACTATTATCCTTCTCACTATGCAACTATTACATAGAATAGGGTAACAGCACGTTATGGATGTATCAAATTTTCCTCTATTTCAACCTTATGTCGAGGAAATCATTTTCTCCTCTTGTCTTATCTTAGCTCCTCCTCTTGTGCCCCTCTGCTTTTGTCCTCTTCTCTTCCTCTTCTTCCCTTCTCCCTTTGTCCCCTTCTCTTCCTCTTCTTCCCTTTTCCATTTGTCTTCTTCTCTTCCTCTTCTTCCCTTCTCCACTATCCCCTTCTCTTTCTCTTGCTTCCTTTTCCTCGTCTTAGCCTTAACCACTTGATTATTTCTCTTACTTTCATTTTTTTCCCTTCTCTACTTGTCTTCCCTTTCTCTTTATCTTTCTTCTCAGCTTCAACTCTTCCTTCTCTTCCTACGTCATCTCCTTTTTCCTCATTCAGTATTCCAGCTGTTAGAGAACTGAAATATCAACAGTTTGCAGATGATTTATCATGCATTACGGGGGGGAGGGGGCAGAGGCGAGGGAGGGGGCAGAGGCGAGGGAGGGGGCAGAGGCGAGGGAGGGGGCAGAGGTGAGGGAGGGGGAAGAGGAGAGGGAGTTGGGGACGTGGATGGTTTTGGGTCATGGAGGGAGGGGTGAGTGGCGGTGGAGGGAGAAAGGTTGGGGAGGGAGGAGGAACTCGGAATGAGAGAGGGGAGAGGAGGGTTGGGAGAAGGAGTAGAAGTGGCTGGGGAGGAGAGGAAGGAGAAGAGGACATTGTTAAAATGCTTAAGGAGAAAGGCATGAGGCACTGCCAGGGAAAGTGGGAAGAAAGGCTAGTGAAAAATGGAAGCCAGTGGTGTGAAGAAAGGCAGGGAATGGATATGGAGGCGGGGGGAAGAGAAGGGAGTGGAAATTGGGAATGAGCGGGTAATTATTGAGGGGAATGAAATTTTGAGCAGAGACGAAGAGAGAAGAAAGTAACAGTAAAATCACGTTAGAAAGATATTCGTGAACTCGTTTGTTCCTTCACCTGTGTGTAACATCTGTTCCTTTCACCTGTGTGTAACATCTGTTCCTTTCACCTGTGTGTAACATCTGTTCCTTTCACCTGTGTGTAACATCTGTTCCTTCCACCTGTGTGTAACATCTGTTCCTTTCACCTGAGTGTAACATCTGTTCCTTTCACCTGAGTGTAACATCTGTTCCTTTCACCTGTGTAACATCTGTTCCTTCACCTGTGTGTAACATCTGTTCCTTCCACCTGTGTGTAACTTCTGTTCCTTCCACCTTTGTGTAACTTCTCTTCCTTCCACCTTTGTGTAACATCTGTTCCTTTCACCTGTGTGTAACATCTGTTCCTTTCACCTGTGTGTAACATCTGTTCATTTCACCTGTGTGTAGCAACTGTTCTTTTTACCTGTGTGTAGCAACTGTTCCTTTCACCTGTGTGTAACATCTGTTCCTTTCACCTGTGTGTAACATCTGTTCCTTTCACCTTCGTGTAACATCTGTTCCTTTCGCCTGTGTGTAACATCTGTTCTTTCACCTGTGTGTAACATCTGTTCTTTCACCTTTGTGTTACACCTGTTCTTTCACCTGGGTGTTACACCTGTTCCTTCACTTGGGTGTAACATCTGTTCCTTCACCTGGATGTAACATCTGTTCCTTCACTTGGGTGTAACATATGTTCCTACACTTGGGTGTAACATCTGTTCCTTTCACCTGTGTGTAACATCTGTTCCTTCACCTGTGTGTAACATCTGTTCCTTCACCTGTGTGTAACATCTGTTCCTTTCACATGTGTGTAACATCTGTTCCTTTCACCTGTGCGTAACATCTGTTCCTTCCACCTGTGCGTAACATCTGTTCCTTTCACCTGTGTAACATCTGTTCCTTTCACCTGTGTGTAACATCTGTTCCTTTCACCTGTGTGTAACATCTGTTCCTTTCACCTGTGTGTAACATCTGTTCCTTTCACCTGTGTGTAACATCTGTTCCTTTCACCTGTGTGTAACAACTGTTCATTTCACCTGTGTGTAGCAATTGTTCCTTTCACCTGTGTGTAACATCTGTTCCTTTCACCTTTGTGTAACATCTGTTCCTTTCACCTTTGTGTAACATCTGTTCCTTTCACCTTTGTGTAACATCTGTTCCTTTCACCTTTGTGTAACATCTGTTCTTTCACCTGGGTGTTACACCTGTTCCTTCACTTGGGTCTAACATCTGTTCCTTCACTTGGGTGTAACATCTGTTCCTTCACCTGGGTGTAACATCTGTTCCTTTCACCTGTGTGTAACATCTGTTCCTTTCACCTGTGTGTAACATCTGTTCATTTCACCTGTGTGTAGCAACTGTTCTTTTTACCTGTGTGTAGCAACTGTTCCTTTCACCTGTGTGTAACATCTGTTCCTTTCACCTGTGTGTAACATCTGTTCCTTTCACCTTCGTGTAACATCTGTTCCTTTCGCCTGTGTGTAACATCTGTTCTTTCACCTGTGTGTAACATCTGTTCTTTCACCTGGGTGTTACACCTGTTCTTTCACCTGGGTGTTACACCTGTTCCTTCACTTGGGTGTAACATCTGTTCCTTCACCTGGATGTAACATCTGTTCCTTCACTTGGGTGTAACATATGTTCCTACACTTGGGTGTAACATCTGTTCCTTTCACCTGTGTGTAACATCTGTTCCTTCACCTGTGTGTAACATCTGTTCCTTCACCTGTGTGTAACATCTGTTCCTTTCACATGTGTGTAACATCTGTTCCTTTCACCTGTGCGTAACATCTGTTCCTTTCACCTGTGCGTAACATCTGTTCCTTCCACCTGTGTGTAACATCTGTTAATTCCACCTGTGTGTAACATCTGTTCCTTCACTTGGGTGCAACATCTGTTCCTTCACCTGGGTGTAACATCTGTTCCTTCACCTGGGTGTAACATCTGTTCCTTTCACCTGTGTGTAACATCTGTTCCTTTCACCTGTGTGTAACATCTGTTCATTTCACCTGTGTGTAGCAACTGTTCTTTTTACCTGTGTGTAGCAACTGTTCCTTTCACCTGTGTAACATCTGTTCCTTTCACCTGTGTGTAACATCTGTTCCTTTCACCTTCGTGTAACATCTGTTCCTTTCGCCTGTGTGTAACATCTGTTCTTTCACCTGTGTGTAACATCTGTTCTTTCACCTGGGTGTTACACCTGTTCTTTCACCTGGGTGTTACACCTGTTCCTTCACTTGGGTGTAACATCTGTTCCTTCACCTGGATGTAACATCTGTTCCTTCACTTGGGTGTAACATATGTTCCTACACTTGGGTGTAACATCTGTTCCTTTCACCTGTGTGTAACATCTGTTCCTTCACCTGTGTGTAACATCTGTTCCTTCACCTGTGTGTAACATCTGTTCCTTTCACATGTGTGTAACATCTGTTCCTTTCACCTGTGCGTAACATCTGTTCTTCACCTGTGTAACATCTGTATCCTTCCACCTGTGTGTAACATCTGTTCCTTCCACCTGTGTGTAACATCTGTTCCTTTCACCTGTGTGTAACATCTGTTCCTTTCACCTGTGTGTAACATCTGTTCCTTTCACCTGTGTGTAACATCTGTTCCTTTCACCTGTGTGTAACATCTGTTCCTTTCACCTTTGTGTAACATCTGTTCTTTCACCTGATGTGTAACAATCTGTTCCTTTCACCTGTGTGTAGCAATTGTTCCTTTCACCTGTGTGTAACATCTGTTCCTTTCACCTTTGTGTAACATCTGTTCCTTTCACCTTTGTGTAACATCTGTTCCTTTCACCTTTGTGTAACATCTGTTCTTTCACCTGGGTGTTACACCTGTTCTTCATTGGGTTGTAAAATCTGTTCCTTCACTTGGGTGTAACATCTGTTCCTTCACCTGGGTGTAACTCTGTTCCTTTCACCTGTGTGTAACATCTGTTCCTTTCACCTGTGGTAACATCTGTTCCTTTCACCTGTGTGTAACATCTGTTCCTTCACCTGTGTGTAACATCTGTTCCTTCACTTGGGTGCAACATCTGTTCCTTCACCTGGGTGTAACATCTGTTCCTTCACCTGGGTGTAACATCTGTTCCTTCCACCTGTGTGTAACATCTGTTCCTTTCACCTGTGTGTAACATCTGTTCCTTTCACCTGTGTGTAACATCTGTTCCTTTCACCTGTGTGTAACATCTGTTCCTTTCACCTGTGTGTAACATCTGTTCCTTCACTTGGGTGTAACATCTGTTCCTTCCACCTGTGTGTAACATCTGTTCCTTCACTTGGGTGTAACATCTGTTCCTTCCACCTGTGTGTAACATCTGTTCCTTCACTTGGGTGTAACATCTGTTCCTTCCACCTGTGTGTAACATCTGTTCCTTCCACCTGTGTGTAACATCTGTTCCTTCACTTGGGTGTAACATCTGTTCCTTCACCTGGGTGTAACATCTGTTTCTTCACCTGGGTGTAACATCTGTTTCTTCACTTGGTTGTAACACCTGTTTCTTCACTTGGGTGTAATATCTGTTCCTTCACCTGGGTGTAACATCTGTTCCTTTACCTGGGTGTAACATCTGTTCCTTCACCTGGGTGTAACATCTGTTCCTTCACCTGGGTGTAACATCTGTTCCTTCACCTGGGTGTAACACCTGTTCCTTCACCTGGGTGTAACACCTGTTCCTTCATCTGGGTGTAACACCTGTTCCTTCACTTGGGTGTAACACCTGTTCCTTCACTTGGGTGTAACACCTGTTCCTTCACTTGGGTGTAACACCTGTTCCTTCACTTGGGTGTAACACCTGTTCCTTCACTTGGGTGTAACACCTGTTCCTTCACTTGGGTGTAACACCTGTTCCTTCACTTGGGTGTAACATTTATTCCTTCACCTATGAGCAAATTCTGTTCCTTCACCTGTGTGTATCGGTGGATGGAAGAAGGATACATGGGAGAGGCGGTGGATCGGAGATGCGGCTAATGGGAGAGGTGGTAGATGGGAGAGGTGGTGGATGGAAAAGAATTTACGGAGGAGGGCTGAGGAAATGGACTTGTGGGAGTGAGATGCTAGAATAGGGGATGGAAGGAGCCATAATTGAGATGGAAAGAGAAGAGGAAGAGTGGGATTTAAATATAGATTGGGATAGAGATGTGTGTGGTTGATACTGAAGAGAAATTGGTTGCAAGGTTAAGAGATAGTCGGGTGGAAGAGATAGGGAAAACGGTAATAGTCTTTCGCAACAGATATTTTTAGACCCTAGTTGGAGAGACAGTCGGTTGAAAAGGGACAAACACACACACACACACACACACACACACACACACACACACACACACACACACACACACACACACTCTCACACACACTCTCACACACACACACACACACACACACACACACACACACACACACACACACACACACACGCGCGCACGCGCGCGCGCATGAAGAACTTGTGTGCCCAGGAAATTTTAGATAAGGTCCCTATTGCCATCCTGCTCATTTAAACTAAAGCACCCTTCATTTTCTGTGGTGTGTGTGTGTGTGTGTGTGTGTGTGTGTGTGTGTGTGTGTGTGTGTGTGTTGCGGGGGGGAGAGGATGGGGAGATCCCACCCCCTGGACTAATATGTTGCCTGTCCTGCTTGTCAGGGACCTCATCTATCTTACACTAAACTGGCAAGAGTACTGCTCTACCTGCAAACTTCCAGTGGTGGTATTGATGGAGGAGGGGAGTGGTATTGGTGGTGGTATTGATAGTGGGGTGGTGGTGGTGGTACTGATGGTGGGGGGTGGTGGTGGTGGTACTGATGGTGGGGGGTGGTGGTGGTGCTGGTTTTGATGGTGGGGGTGGTGGTGGCATTGATGGAGGTGGTATTGATGAGGTGGTATTGATGATGGTGGTGGTGGTGCTGGTGGCAGTGATGGTGGGGGTGATAGTGGTGGTATTGGTGGTGGTGATGGTGGTGGTATTGGTGGTATTGATGATGGTGGTGGTGGTATTGATGGTGGTAGTGGTGGTGGCGTTGGAGAAACGAGAGTAGGCAATGGTTGCTCGTTGGTGGTAAGTCGTGAGTTTCAGAACACACACACACACACACACACACACACACACACACACACACACACACACACACACACACACACACACACACACACACACACACACAGGCCTGACGACACTGGAAGACAGGAGGGTTAGGGGAGACATGATAACGACATACAAAATACTGCTTGGAATAGACAAAGTGGACAGACAGGATGTTCCAGAGATGGGACACAGAAACAAGGGGTCACAATTGGAAATTGAAGACTCAGGTGAGTCAAAGGGATGTTAGGAAGTATTTCTTCAGTCGTAGAGTAGTCAGGAAGTGGAATAGTCTAGTGATTATGATATTGTGTATATTGATTTCAGTAAGGCTTTCGATAGAGTTCCACATCAGAGGCTATTGAGGAAACTTAAGGCACACGGAATAGGAGGAGAAATTTTTTCCTGGGTGGAGGCATGGCTGACAAATAGGCAGCAGAGAGTTTTTCGTAAATGGGGAGAAATCAGAATGGGGGTAAGTCACAAGCGGTGTTCGTCAGGGGTCAGTGTTGGGCCCGTTGTTGTTCACAATTTATATAAACGACATAGATGAGGGAATAAATAGTGACATCAGCAAATTTGCTGATGACACCAAAATAGGCCGTCCAATTAATTTTAATGAGGACCCTAGAGCACTCCAGGATGATTTGAATACACTGATGCAATGGTCGGAGAAGTGGCAGTTGCAGTGTAATATAGACAAATGCAAAGTTGTAAATGTTGGACAGGAAAATAACCATGCTACATATAAACTAAATGTAGATCTTAATACTACTGATTGCAAAACGGATTTAGGAGTTCTAGTTAGCAGCAATCTAAAACCAAGACAACTGTGAATTAGTGTTCGCAATAAAGCTAACAGAATTCTTGGCTTCATATCTGAAGCAGTGTTCCTTGTTTCTTGTGTTCTTATGAGTGGGTGTGGGTGGGTGGGTGTGAAATGGACCTGACTAGCTACTAGGTCGGACGCACTGCTCCTCCCTTAAGTGACGTGTCTGACCTCACTAGGTCAAGGCATTGGCTTAAGCGGATGGGGAGAATTGGAGCTGCCTCGCATAGACCAGTAGACCTGTTGCAGTGTTCCTTATTTCTTATGTTTTTATGAGGGCAAATATTCTCTTAGTGGGATGGATCTGTGAAGAACCTGCCTAGTATGGGTCAACAGGCCAGCTGCAGCGTTCCTCCTTTATGTTCTTAAGTGAGGTAGTGAAGGCACGAACCATACATAGCTATGATAGGTATGATAGGTATGATAAAGCTCATGGAGCAAGGAGAGAGAGAACCTAGTAGCGCTCAGTGAAGAGGCCGTTCCAGGAGCTGAGTCTCGACCCCTACAACCACAATTAGGTGAGTACACACGCACATCACACATTGTTAATTCGTTTCCTTATATCTCTCCCTCTCCCTCTCCCTCTCCCTCTCCCTCTCCCTCCCTCCCTCCCTCCCTCCCTCCCTCCTCCTTCTCTCCCTCCCTCCCTCCTTCTCTCCCTCCCCCCTCCCCTCCTTCTTTCCCTCCCTCCCTCCCACAAAACTCCCTCTCCCCCTCTAAACCACTGAGATATTATTCAACATTCACCTACAGTAGTACAGTGAGGCATTACTGTTAATAATGATAAACTGTCATTGTAAAACACCTATTGGGTTTATTTTAACAGTTACAATACTGCAGGTAAATCTGGGATTTATTTCGTTCAATCCTTTTTTATTTATAATGAGGTATGTGGATTTCACTTCAATATAGACTAATTATGGTGGAGTTATATGTTTAATCCTTACATTAAGGGATTAACCTTTATGTAAATGTGTATGAGTGTGTATTTATATATTTTTAATCACACGTTAGTGCTTACAGGAGTACTCTTGCACTCACAAAGGTATATACACCAAGAAGAGTATATACATATCGGAAATGGAATATCGGTATTTAGTCACCGAGAGAAAACTATCTTTCAGTGTGAATACAATGAGAGGTGAATATCTGTGTAAATTCATCGAGAGGTGAATATCTGTGTAAATTCATCGAGAGGTGAATATCTGTGTAAATTCATCGAGAGGTGAATATCTGTGTAAATTCATCGAGAGGTGAATATCTGTGTAAATTCATCGAGAGGTGATTATCTGTGTAAATTCATCGAGAGGTGAATATCTGTGTAAATTCATCGAGAGGTGAATATCTGTGTAAATTCATCGAGAGGTGAATATCTGTGTAAATTCATCGCGAGGTGAATATCTGTGTATATTCATCGATAGGTATCTATCATAAATACACTGAGAGGTGTATTTCTTTCGGGATAAGTATTTGGGAGTTTAATTCATTTTTGAAGTATTAAAGTGAAGAATGACTGGTGGTGTACAGGTAGCATGCATGCTTAATGACCCTCGTGTAGTTGACAGTCTCTTAACCTTCTAAAGCATCTAACAACTGCACTCCTGGTGTAAATTCTTCTCATAATTATTCAAAATGTAACTTATTTTTTATTTTGCACTAGTTGATGCACTTTCAACCTTGCCTTGGAGTTCATTCCACTCGTCTTCCACTATTTAAAGAAATTATCCAGTATTAATTTTCCACTGCTTTTCCGCTGTTCAGAACTGTTTCCTCGTGTCCTGTTACTAATTCCAATTGTTTTATTTTCTCAGTATTTTTCCTTGCAAGTGATCAAAGCTTTTATGTGGTTATTGCTCCCCTTTTCTTCCGGCTTACTTCCGCAAATGGCAAATTTTGTCTTCAGCCAGTCTTGCTTTTTCCTACAGCTCACCGGCCGTCTTCCACCGACGTAGGGTGACCCACATAGGGAAACACGATCGCTCATTCAACAGCTGTCTTAACAGAAGTGCGAAAACATCACAAATCAAATTCTTAATATCTCATTTCTGGAATTCATATCTTGATCGTTCGCGTTTTATATTTTGGCGAGAGGCCTGCCTCCAGCGGCTGCTTAAACAAGGTTATGCAGCACCGGCATGCCAGAGGTGGGCTAACTGCTCACTGGGTCATTATATGAGATAAACGATGCAGCAGGAGCCACTCTCCTCTTGCCTGGCGCACAAAACATTACCTCTATCTAATCCACGTTGTGACAAATCTTTGAACTTTCTTGTAAGCTAGCTTTAAATCTTGTTGACTACTCATGGGTAATTAAGGCTGCATATAACCTGTCCACCATTAGTCCAGAATACTTGTTATTAAAATTAGGAGTAACGTTAAGTGTGTGTGGTGTGTGTGTGTGTGTGTGTGTGTGTGTGTGTGTGTGTGTGTGTGTGTGTGTGTGTGTGTGTGTGGTGCCGAATATTTAAAATTGGTCATTTAACAAGAACTCATTTAAAATTAAGTCATTTCTAAAATTTTCTCTAGTACGTTTAAGGATACATTTTTTATTTGTTAATGTAAAAATTAATAATTCTGTACCAAAAGAACCTTAGAAAACCTAACCTATTATAACAAGCGCAATTTAATTTAGCCTAATCCAACTAAATATATTTTAGATATGTTTATTATAATTTAATAAACAAACACAATGAAATATATATTTTTTCGTTAGGTTCAGAATGATTTTTTGCGAAATTACTGAATACATAAATTTTCGATAGTGTTATTTAGTAAGAAGAGAGTTGCTATTTAAGCCAAAATCGCAAGTTTTACCTATTCGGCACGCACACACACACACACACACACACACACACACACACAACACACACAATATATATATATATATATATATATATATATATAATATATATATATATATTATATATATATATATATATATATATTATATATATATATGCAATAAGATCACAGTAAACAGGTGATTTCATAATATGCAAAACAACCACTCTGAAAGAATAGTGAAATTCCAAGTGATTTAGTGACTAATCACATTATCAAGGAACTATAAAAGCAATACATCAAAGGAAGGCAAAGGAAGGGTCTAGACCACACCTTACTATCACATCCCACAACAAAGAAAGGTGTGGTGAAGTGTGGTCTAGACCCTTTATATGCCTTCCTTTAATATGTATTACTTTTATAGTTCCTTGATAATGTGAGTAGTCACGAAAACGCTTGGAATTTCACTATTCTTTCAGAGTGGTTGTATTGCATATTATGAAATCACCTGTTTACTGTGATCTTATTGCATATATATATATATATATAATATATATATATATATATATATATATATATATATATATGTGTGTGTGTGTGTGTGTCGTGCCGAATAGGTAAAACTTGCGATTTTGGCTTAAATAGCAACTCCTCTTCTTATTAAATAACACTATCGAAAATTTATGTATTCAGTAATTTCGCAAAAATCATTCTGAACCTAACGAAAAAATATATATTTCATTGTGTCTGTTTATTAAATTATAATAAACATATCTAAAATATATTTAGTTGGATTAGGCTAAATTAAATTGCGCTTGTTAAATAGGTTAGGTTTTCTAAGTTCTTTTGGTAACAGAATATTAATTTTTACATTAACAAATAAAAAAATGTATCCTTAAACGTACTAGAGAAAATTATAGAAAGATTTATATATATATTATATATATTATATATATTTTTATATATATATATATATAATATATATATATATATATATATATATATAATATATATATATTAATGCTCAGTAATAACCCACATGGAAACAAAACCCAGAAGATTGTTTGATCTGTATATTTCGATCCCCTTCTGGGATCCTTTTCAGCAAAAGAGGATCCGAAAAGAGGCTGAAATATACATATTAATCAATCTTCTGAGTTTCTGTCTACGTTGTGTGTGTGTGTGTGTGTGTGTGTGTGTGTGTGTGTGTGTTGTGTGTGTGTGTGTGTGTGTGTGTGTGTGTGTGTGTGTGTAACTCTCAGGTAGAGTTCAAGTGTCACTTATTCTCCTGAGTGCAGATGAAGAGGATGATTTGTTTGTCCTGAGAGAAATCTTATGCGGGTCTTGGTCTGACAAGTCCGTCAACCCCTCTGACTTGAGCTTTGAGTGTGGATCTCTTTAGACAGATGTCCTCTAAATGAGTGTGAGCTCCGTAGGTAGTGTGGATCTCCTTAGAGTGAGAGTGGATCTCCGTAGATCATGTGAATCTCTATGAAGAGTGTGGATCCCCTCAGAGCGAGTCTTGGTACTCTCAGAGTTAAGTGTCATTCCCCTCTGAGTGTGGCTTCTGTAAAGTTTGTGTGAATCCCACAGACTGGAAATCTGAGTGCTCAGTGTCACCCGGAAGGTCAAGGAGCTTCTTGTGTTCTCCTTACACACAAGATTGGCAAAGGAAGTCGTCTTAGGGAAGATACCCAGAGAGCAAGTGAGGATATTTTTGTGTGTTATGTGGGAACATTGTAGTCTTAGGTCCAGTGAGGGATTTTTGTGTTGTGAGAACCAGAATTGCAGACCCAAGAGAGTCCCCTCTACCCCAAGAGGCTTCAACACTAGTAGAGAAAGTGGCAAAATTCTATCTTAGAGATGGCTGCGCCTTCACACAGTGGGAGATATAGCTCAAACGTGTGGTGTTGTTCAATAAATTAACAACTTGAAGAAACATTAAAGTATACTGTATTGAAATATCACTTTGACTTCTAGTAAAACAAGATTTTAGATAAGACACATATGCAACCGTTAGGTATCTTTATTTCGAAACGTTTCGCCTACACAGTAGGCTTCTTCAGTCGAGTACAGAAAAGATACCTAACTGTTGCATATGTGTCTTACCTAACAACCTGTCGGTATTTTATACCATTTTGATGTTCAAGATTTTAGATTTTGCTATCTAAGCGGCTAGCTAAGATTTGACTCCATAGCCATCAGCACGTAGGATATGGAGTGCACACTAAACTAGTCGCTTCAGTGGCAAAAATCTAAAATCTTTTTACCCTTCTAATATCCATAATACAGCCATAATATCCACAATATACCCATAATATTGATAATATTCATCCTGTGGATGGATATGGGCCTAGGACTTGTATGTAAAATTTATTTTGTCTGTTGCAAACACATGTAAGATGTTTGGTATCTTATTTTCATTAATACCATACCCTGACATATAACACAGGTTTATTTCGCAATCTGGGTTAATATTTCTCAATAAATGGTCAGTCAAGCAAGGCAGCAAAAATCACTATAATGTTAAAAATATAACCTGCAGCCAACAAGTTTTGTACAATTAACGTGAATTTAATATGTGAAAAATTAAGCAGATTTGGAACGATGGCCTGACTGACTAGGCCATTAGCCTGGAGGCCTAGTCAGACACCGGGACGAGAGGGCGATGACCGTTTCCAGCCAACAGCAGGAACGGCCCCTCATCTTTTAATCAGTATTTCCCAGTTACCACATCATGTGGATGCTCTTACCCTTGATGAATAAGACGCATATTCTACACTTGGGTAATTTTATTGCTGACACATGTCGCCTGCGCAGCAAGCTTCTTCAGTCGAATACGGGCGACTATAACTCTGGAGACGGGAAAGGTGATCAGTCACCAAGCTTGATAGGTGGTGGTTAGTTCTTCAGCATGTTTTCATCTGTATTCGAATGACAGTCTACTACGCAGGCGAAGCTCTTCGCCAATAAAGACACTTAAGTGTAGAACATGTCTTATTCATCAACATGTCGGTACTGTGTACCCTCAGTAATTCTGATACTCGCATACTCTGAAATGTTCAACTTAATGCGTGATATTTACTTTTTAACGAAGTGGACCGGGAAGCCAGTGGAAGGATTTAGTTACATGACCAGAGGCAACCAGTGAGTCGGACATTACACGATTTAACACCCAAGTCAGAATACATTTTCATTACTCCTGACAAACAAAAATACTACCACTGTCCTTACCATCCCTAAATAAGGTTTAGCACAGATACACGCGTAGGTTTGCTCAGTCTCGCAGACGCGCGCTCACACACACACACACACACACACACACACACACACACACACACACACACACACACACACACACACACACACACATACACGACCCATACATAGTTCTAAGACGAGATTTGACGAAGTTCATGGAGCAGGGAGAGAGAGGGTCTAGTAGCGATTAGTGAAAAGGCTGGGCCAGGAGCTATGAACCGACCCTTGCAACCACAAATAGGTGAGTACACACGTGTATTTGCTGTGTTTGTTATTTCCCTATGACGTCGCAAACCAAGTAGGGAGAGAGAGAGAGAGAGAGAGAGAGGAGAGAGAGAGAGCGAAGAGAGGAGAGAGAGAGAGAGAGAGAGGAGAGAGAGAGAGAGAGAGAGAGAGAGAGAGAGAGAAACACAGAACAGCTCTTAACATGTAATCTAAATGCAGGAAATCTTAACCTATTCTCTGTAGTATACTTAAGTGTAAAAATGAATAGAATAACAAGAGAGGAAGTAGAGGGAGGGAATGATGGTGGGAGGAGGAGGAAGGGAAGAAGTAAGAGGAGGTGGTAGTGGTAAAAAGGAGGAGGAGGAAGGGAAGAAGTAAGAGGAGGTGGTAGTGGTAAAAATGAGGAGGAAGAGGAGGAAGAAGAAGATAACAGTGTGATAGTTTCTGTGATTGGGGCTTTTATCTTGGGATTGAACTCGTTATAAAGCTGACGAGTCACAACGCGGACTCCTCTCTGTCACTCCAGATTATTGCTGTCTTCCCTTAGCTTCTGGAGGTGGGATCTGGCCCTCTGGAGGTGAGGACCCAGGCCCTCTGGAGGTGAGACCAGGCCCTCTGGAGGTGGGACCAGGGCCTCTGGGGGTGAGACCAGGCCCTCTGAAGGTGGGACCTGGCCCCTGGACCTGGTTATAGTCTCGCCTCTGGTCTCAGGCGCCTAAGATCACTTTTCAAGTGAATATTGTAAAATAACAATCATGGTCTACTGCGCTTAGTAAATTGTTTGTGGTATTTAATTCTGACTGAATGTGAGATTCGGTGCTCTTCAGTGTTCGGGGCTTTGGTGAGCAATTTCTAATGCTGGATTTTTTTTTTATTTTAGTGAGTCCTCAAAAAATTATTTGAATCTTTATTACCTCTGATTCAATCTACATAAATTTGTATTTTCATTTTCGACACGATCTTCGTAGAACTTTTTTGAACAGCGCATCGGCCCGCTTTTATTCGAATTCTTATTATTCGAATTCTGTAACAGGAGTCAGGGACCCAGGAGCTAGAGCCTCAGAAGCCTCACTAAAATTTATGTGTAGTTGTAGGATTCGAATTCAGGGTTTGAGGGGTTCTAAATCCACAAATACTCAGGAAATTTTATTCCTGGTTTCACTTTATTGTGAGAACCGTAGTCGCTGCTCGTTACGTATATTGTGTGAGTCTGAGAGAGAGACAGAGAGAGAGACAGAGAGAGAGAGAGAGAGAGAGAGAGTATTCGCTTGTATACTGACCCATATGTGGCTGCCGGGATCGAGTCTTAGCTCCTGTCCCCACCTGTTTCCTGGTCGCGGGTTTGGGGGTACCCCCGCCAAATTTGGGAAAACTCCCCTAATTGGGGGTTTGCAGGGGCCCCCGGGGGGGACTTCGGCCCCTTTGGCCCCCAACCTCTTAAACCGATGGGCTACTAGGTCCTCCCCCTTCCTTGCTTCCGGATTTTTGGGTCATACCTCGCCCCTTAAACCCTATGTATGGTTTTCCTCCCTTTCCACTCCCTCACTTGCTGGGGCAAATTCCACTTAAATGACTACTCTGTTCCCTGGAAAAAAAATTTTTCCTAACACCCTGGCTCGTCGGGAGCTTCAGCTTCCAACTGGACCCTTTTTTTCGGGGTCTCCTTTTTCGGGAACACCCTTTTCCTCAAATTCCCCCTTTAAATTTTATCTTTTTCCCAATGCATTTATTTTGAAATGTCGTTATAAATGCCCCTCCCCGGGACCCTCCTGCCGTGTGGTGTGTGTGGTTGTGATTGTGTGTGTGGGGTGGGGTGTTTTGTGTTTTTCCAAAACGGGTTAACCGCAGAAGAAAAAATTTAAAATCCCTTTTGGGGTCTTTGGAAAAAAAAGGGCGTTCTGCCCCCAGGAAAAGCTTCAGTTTTTATTTTCATAAGCTTTTTTGGGCCTCACACAACAAAAACTACCCTTTTGAAAACGTTTAAAACCGGCTTAAAATTTTTCCTCTAATATTTTTTTAAGACAAGGGAAAACGTTATTTGGATACCCAAAAAAGATATTTTTGGAGTGGCACCTGACTGTTCTGTTGTTTTTCCCCCAAAAATTTTTTTCGCTCGAAATTTGGGAGATTTTCCAGGGTAAAAACCCCCCAATCGGGGAGGAAAAACAAAGAAATGATCTTTCTCAAACCTAAAAAGAAAAACCCAGATGCGAACTCTTTTAAGCAACTTTCCAAATGTCAATTCGTTAGAAATGACATGTTTTGAAGGGTCTGTGCTCCATCTTACGGACGAAAAGTGCTCCGGGGCCGGGGGCCCTAAAGCTTTCGCTTCACCCCGGGGGTTTCCCGGGTTCGTTTTCCCTCTTGGGAAGGTAAAACACGGGGGCGTGTTTCTTTAAAACCCCGGGTTGGGTCATGTTCACCCATCAGTAAAAAGGGGTATCTGGGAGTTATTCGACTGATGGGGGTTTGGGCATCCGGGGACAAAACTAAACCTAATTTGCCCGAAAGGGCTCTCCCAAAAAAACAAGCGGCTTTCTATATAGAAAGAATGTCATTGATGAAACTGGGACTGAAATAACTGTAAAAAGTACTTGTAGAAATTTTGAAAATTATTTTTATTGAAAAAACAAAACCCCTAAGTAAGCCTTTTGAGTTCTCCAAAAATTTAAAAAAAAAATAATTTTTTAAAAAAAACCTTTCCCTGATCATTCCCCCGGCGTGTGCTCTAAAACCCCTTTAAATGGGGACCGGGGCCCCAAATTTTTTTCGGGGTTGGAAAACATTTAAGTTTATAAAAAACCCTTGCCAAAAATTTCCGAAAAAAATTCTTTTTAAAAATTTCAAGAGACAAAAAAAAACACGGAACCCTTGTTTTAGTAAAAAGAAAGGGGAAACAAGTATTGCGTTAGGCTAAAAATTTTTCAGATGCAGGAAAACTTAAGGGGTTTTAAAAGTTTTTTCCCTCTTTGTAGAGTGCCTTTAAAAATGATCTCGGTGAAATCCTGGAGCTGGCGTCAGTCATTTGTTTTTGGGCCAGGGGGAAACCCCCTGACGTTATTCCTGTGCCCCTTCGGCCTCACCCCTACTGCTTTTTTTGACGGATTTTGGAGTTGCCCTCTGGAAAAAAACACCACAGGGCACTCTCAGTTTTTATGGAAGTGGGGGCTTTTTCGCTTTTTTTTTCAGCATAACGAGTTTAAAAAAATTCCCAAACCCAAACGCTGAATCCCTTTGCAAAAAAATCCCCTTGAATTGCTTTATGAAAAAAAAAGGCATAATAACCCGTGATTTGGAACAAAAACACAAATAACCCGCACAAAAGAAAGAGAACTTATGACTAGGTTTCGGTGGGGTTTAATTTATGAAACCGAAAAATCGAATTTATTCCAAAAATCTGCCTAAAAGTAAAAAAAACCCCCACTCGTAAAATTTTCAGTACATCTCTTACGCACACACTTCGGGTTACTAACGTGTTCATCCTCTTCTCCCCTAATTCCCTAAACAGTTTTTTTTTTTTTAAACCCTTCCATTTTTAGTTTAAACCCCCCCCAAATTGCTCACCTTTCCGTCCTTTCATTTTCCCTTTGTTCTTCCTGGGGCTAACCTGCATTTTCCCCCGGCCCCTTTGTTCCCCCCTTTTTGTTTTTCCCTTTCCATCCCCTTTTCTATGCTCCTCTTCTTCCCCCGGGCCTTAAACAATTTCCCTTTTGGCGGAGTAATTATCATCATCATCTGTGGCCCTTATTCCCCTTCCTTCTTCCCCAAACTTTAAAAACAAAACTCCGTTTTTTTCCCCTCTTAACCCCCCTTTGCACCTAAAAAAACCTTTTTACTTTACCGGCTTCCCACCCTCTTCCCTCACTCTTTTTAAACCTTTCCCCCTTCCCTTTCCCTTTCCCCTTACCCTCCTCCTCCTCCCCACGTGCCAAGCCCCGGGTGTAATTTTTTTCTAGTGGAACCTAATGGATCATTTTAAATTTTTCCAAGGTAAAAAACAACGGGTGTTTTTTCCCTGCGCCCCGGGTAATGGCCCCCAGCAGTCAGCTGCAGTTGTCGACCTCCCACCGCTTCGTTTTTTTTTCGAGACGTGCGAGTTTGTTCGGGGGGTTGGGGGGGGGGGGAAACAAGCGGGTTTACCCTTGTAGGAAAATTTTAAGGCGTTTTTTTAAGGGGCGCTTGGTTTGGGTTTTTTCCTAAAGCAGCTGAGATTTTTCCCCTTCAATTGCCTGTGCTCTTCACTGCGGGCCCGACCCCGGGGAAAGGGGGGGACATCGCCCCACGGACAGGTCCCAGATCAGGAGTTTTTGGTTGATGGCGTATCCATAAGCTGTTGGTGCTAGTACACGTAGTCCAAGTCCGGGGGTTTAAAAAACTTTGGGGCTATATAATATATTTAAAAAGTTTCACTTTCCCCTGGAAAAAAACCCTGGGTTTTAACCTAAAAAATTTTAAATTTAAAAATCTAAATAAAATTTTCCCATTCAAGTTGAACAAAAATTTTAAAAATCAGCCGAGAATGTTCATAAAAAATTTTGACTTTTCTTTTTGGGCATTAACCTTCAGAAATTTTTTTTTTTTGGGAGGGCAGACGACCCAATCCGATGGTGTTTCATCCTACATGTTTTTTTTTTAACGTTTCTCTTCAAATGATCTGAGCTGGAGTTGGCAAGTAAGTGAGTTTGTTTAAACTAAATTTGGCTCGTCGGGCGTGAAAACTAAATGCCTCCCGTGGTGACAACTCACTGCTCGGGGAAACCCAAACTGGTTTTCCCCTCAGGGTGCCTTTTTACGATTTTTTTGGGCCCTGTATAGACCTTCATAATTGGAAAGTGTGACAAAGCCAAGGGTTTCTTTTTTCCCCTTATAAATAATAAGCAATAAAAAATTTTGGGGAGAGCGACTCTCATATTAGGTTTTTGGTTCTTTTTTTTTTGCGTCTGTTTATTTGAAAGAAAAACAAACAGGCCCTTGATAGATGTTTCAACTAGTCGGGCCATTCATGTTTTTTCACGAGGGGGGACGAAAGGGGAAAACACTTTTTTTCTCGGTTTTAACTGTGACGGGATTATTCGCATTCACTAGTTCTCAGGGCTAAAGCGGGCGAGCCAAATTTTTCACTCACTTTCCGAGGGTTTAAAAGGCCCCTGGGGCCCCAGACACTTTTCGTTTTTTTCGAGGGTGAATGGCCCAAACCAAGCTTTTTCCCTTTTTCCCCCCCCCGCTGGGCAGGTCTGAAAACCAGACCCCTTTTCGCGAGACCAGTTTAGCCCCTCCTACCCCCATCCCCCCCAGGTTAAAAAGGGTAAATTTGCTCTGACCCTCAACAGTTTTTTTTCGAAGAAAGAAAAAAGAAAAAAAAAAAAAAAAGGCCCGGGGGGAAGAAAAAGGGAAAAAAAAAGGAAAAAAAAAAATTCAAAAAATTCGCTATTAAAAAACACTTCCGCTTCATTTATTCCGAAAGAAAATTTTTGAATTTTTCCCCATTTTGGGGACGGGAGACAGATAGGGACGAACGGTGAATGAATTTAATTTCGAATAATTGCAAGAATTTTGATCCTAAACGCATATATTCTGCGGCAAATTTTTACAATAAAATTTAAATTAAAATTATTTTTTAAATTAAAAAATACCGCGGGGGTCTTTTGTTTTTTTTTAATTATATCCCGGTAAAACAATTTAAATGTAAGATAGTAAAGGGAAACTAGTTTTTGTCTCGAATTTAAAGAGAGAGGAGGAGAGAAGAGAGAGAGAGGGGGGGGGGGGAAAGGGGGGGGGGGGGGGAGGGGGGGGTAAAGGGGGGGGGGGGAAAGGGGAAGGCGCGCGCGCGCGGCACACCACAAAACACACAGCACACACAAAACACACACACACCAACACCCCCACACACAGACGGAATTTTTAACAAAGAAAGGACCAACGTAAAATAATTACAAAACCCTGCCAAATCGATGTGTACAGGGTTGGGGTATTATATATATATAATATATATAATATATATAAATATATAAAATTATATATATATAAAAAAACAACATACACAACATACAATGTGAATGTATAACGTCGAAAAAAAAAAACCCTTCGTTTTTGGGTTTAAAATAACACGCTTTTTCCCGGGAAAAAGGGGTAAGGGGGAAAATTTTGGGTTGAGTGCAAAAATTTCGCAAAAAACATTTTTTGAACCTAACGAAAAAAAAATTTTTTTCACTGTATCTGTTTTTTTTTAAATTTTTGGGTTAAAAAAAACTAAAATATTTTTAAATTTGGGTTTTGGGGCTAAATTAAATTGAACTTGTTATAAAAATAATTTTTTAAAAGGTTTTTAAATGGTAAAAAATTTTAAATTAAAAATTTAAACATAAATTAAAAAAATATTATTTTTAAAAATTTAAAAAGAAAAAATTTTTAAAAAAATTTTAAAATTTTTTATAGGGTTTCCAATTTTTAAAATTGACAAATTTTTTCCTATTCGGCACATGTTGTAATCACCTAATTGTGGTTCCCGGGGCAAATTAAAGCCGTGTTCCCCGCCTCTTCACCGAGTGCTACTAGTCCTCTCTCTCCCCTGCTCCAAGAGTTTTATCATACCCATTTTAAAAAAGCGGGGGAAAGGGTTTCCCTTCCCTCCACTCCTCTTTTTGTGTGCTTGGGTGTGGGGTGGGGTGTGTTGTGTGTGGTCTGTACCCCCCCAAAATTTGGTTTTAAACCTAATGTGTTTTTTGCAGTGGTCGAGACTCGCTCCTGGCCCCCCCCTCTTCACTGCTCGCTACTGGGTCCTCCCCTCTGTTTTCCTAAAGTTTTTGGTTCAAAAACCCGCCTTAAACCCCTATGTAGGGTTCCTCCCTCCACCCCTCATTTGTAGGCAAATTTCCCCCTTCCAAAACGACTCTAACGGGAGGAAATGTTTCCCCTAACATCCTGTCTGTGTGTGTGTGGGGTGGGGTGTGTGTGGGTGGTTTTGTGTGTGTGTGTGGTGAGGGCATATTTTTTAACCATTTTTGCTTTCCTGTACCCCCTTCAAAATCTACAAAAAATTTGAAATTTTTTCCCCTCGTTTAGTTTATTATAGTAAAAACGTTCAGTGAAACACTGAGAGATATGCTTTTTTCCCGGGTATTTTTAAATTTTGACGGGGAGATTACACCTCTGAGTGTATAAAACTCAGATGAAAAACCAAACCCAAAGGGAGGAGCCAGGTAGAAATAAACCAAAAAACGATACTGAACATGAGAGCGGAGAAGGGGAGAAGGAAAGGGGAATGGGAAAAAGGGGAGGGGGGAAAGGGAAAATGAGGGAAGAAGGGGAAGGGGAAAAAGGGGAAGGGTGGGGAGGGAAGAGTAAAATGTAAGATGGGAAAGGGGGAAAGGTAAAGGGGTAAATAAAGAGGGCAGTAGAGAAAAAGAGGGGAGAGCCTGGGGAAAAAAAGGGCAAACCCAGAGAGGAAAGAGGATAAAGAGGAAGGAAGTAAAAGAGAGAGAAAAAAGCTAAAGGGACGAGCAATAAAAGAAAGAAAAAGAGGGGAAAGAGGAAACGATGGGAAAATAGAAGACAACAGGGAGTAATTTAAAAAATAAAAAGGGAACTGCTTGAAAAAGAAAAAAAGGGGAAAAAGGGAAAAAATTTATAAAAAGGAGGGGATGTGGATGAAAAAAAATTTTGAAGAAAAAAAGAAATAATAAAAGAATAAAGAACAAAAAAGAAAACGAAATAAATATAAACGGGAGTGGAGAAATAAGGGACACGGGAATAAAAGTAATTTTAACAAAGTAAAAAATGAGGAGGAAGAGCATCATGAAAAAAGGAAAAAAGACAAGTGGGGGTTGGGGAAAGACAGGGGGAAAGGGGGGAATGAAAATTTTGACTGACATACATTTTTGCTTAAATTTTCGGGGAGGGTACTTCCCCGAGGCCCTGAGCGGGCTGACTTTTTTGGCCCCTCCCTGCCCGGCTGGCACGGATGCCATATCGGGACCTTTTGGGGTCGGGTTGAGGGGCCCCAAGCTTGGGTGGCCCTGACAACCACATCAGGGTCTAAAAGGGGGAAATTTGGAGCCCCCTTGCCTGCAATATCTTTTTACCTGATCACATCAAGCCTTAAATTAGGGGTGGGAGACCTTGTCTAAATTTTTAGGGCCCGGTTTTCTATTTAAGTGGGGCTTTGGGCCCCTTTAGGTTCCATATGAAAGCTGAAAGCTTTTTCGCAAACCTAAAACGGGTAACCCCTTTGAGTGATCATTCAAACTCCCCCTTGGATCGGTTCCCGGGGGGGGAGGAGTGGCCCATCGACTGAGGGCCCAACCATCGCCCCGATGGAAATAAAGAAAAATTGCGAGAAATGTTTACAAAAAATTAAGAACACTGGGTGCATCCCCTCTAAACCCAAACCCTACTACAAACGGGGTCATAAATGGGGGGTAACCCCCAATAATTAAAAATTGCTTTTCTATGCAAACCCTTTAAAAAAAAGAGGGAATATGGGGGTGGCCAAAACACAGTGGGGGAACAAAAAATAAGTACAAGGGGGAGGGAGGATAAAAAAAGGGGTTATGACAAAAACAGGGGAACCGTGAGGAAAAACAACAAGGGTGATAAATGAAGGGGTTTGTACTGACCCGTTAGAACGTTGTGAAAAGCCTTTGGGGGGAAAAAAAAAAGGGGTATTTAAAAACGGTGCAAGCAAGGGTAGATAAAATGGTTCAGACAACCGACGGGTTTTGGATAAATTAAAACACTTGTGCAGCACCTGGGTTTTCTATTGGTAAATTTTTCCCCAACTAGGGGCTTCATCACCCCCGTACAGGAAGGAATGGTTTTGGGGGTTTCAGAATTTTAACGTAATCGGGTCAACCAGCCTGGATCAATGTGATTAGCCCCTTGGAAGATTGATGGGCAAAATCACAGGGCCCCCAGGCGGAAGGGATTTGTTTACCCTCCAACCCCCTTCCCGACTTCGGGCAATTTTTTTTTTTTTTATTGGACTAAAGGAGCCCTTTTTAATTGGAGAAACATTTCCAAAATTTAAAGATCCCGGGAAATTTGTTCCCAAAAATTCACAAACAGAAAAAATTTTCAACCCGGGCCCTAACACTACTTAGCGGAAATTTTATCTTAAAAAAGGGGGCTCAAATTTATTTTTTCCATTCCCTCACGAGCGTAAATCAGGGGAAGAAAACACCGGTTTTCAGTTTTGGCAAAATGTTTTAATGTTTGTTTGAATAAGCCAAGGACCCTTTAAAAAAACACAAAACCAGGGTCATGATACAGGTATAAGAAACCCGAAGAACCTTAGCTTGAATTTAAATCTCAAACAAAACTGAATATGTAAATAAATTAAACTGGGGAAAATATCCCGGGGGCGTAATTTACCGTCATTAAAATTTAAAGGGTCCAGCTGTAAGATTTTACTCTTTTGGGCTACCTGGGGTCAGTGTCGTGACCCCCCAACCCAGTAAAAAATTGTGGGAGTTCCAAACCCGTAGTTTTAAACACGAGTTCAATTGTACGGTTGGGAAATTTTAAATCAAAAACGGGAAAGTATGGGTTTTAAGGTGTATGTATTGTGTAAATTTATTGCCGTGTACTGGGGGCCCCCAAAAAGGTTTTTTGGGGTTTCCGGGAAATGAAAGGTCAGCGTTGTTGTGGTGTGTGAGGGGTTTTGGGGTAGTGGGGTGTGGTGAGACAGGAAAGGGGTTTGGGGGGGGGGTTTAAGATCGAATTTTCCCCCCCCAGAAAAATTTTTTTTTTTTCAATTTTTGGGATTTGAAAATTTGGGTTTTTTTCAATGACAATTACACAGGTCATTTTCGCCTCTTCCCACTCCTCCATATCTGTCAATTTTTTTTTCCCCTCCCCCTTTCCTTTATAAACCTTGTTCTTCCATCTTTTTAAAAAAATTTTTTTTCCCTTTTTTTTTATCGTCTTTTTTTTTTTATTTCCCCCTTTTTTCTTTTTTTCCCTGTATAAATTTCTCCCCCCGTGTATCTTTTTATCCTTCTTTAAATTACCCTTCCTTTTTCCTTTCTTCCCCTTTTCCCCTCTTCTAAAAAACATTTTATCTCTATTTATTTTTTCTTTAATTAAGTACTTTTTCCAATTCTTTACCCACTTCTCATCCCTTTTTACCCCTCCTTCTTCGTCTCTGCTACCTCCACCTTTGTGTTTTCAAAAATTTCCCAATTATTTTTTTTTATCCCCCTCGGGTTTTCCTTTGCTGACACACCCGGGTTTCCCCCTTTCTTTTTTTTTTTTGTTTTTCGCCTCACTATTGGGCTACCGGTCCTTTTAAAATCTTTTTCCCTTGTTTCCCCTTCCTTTCCCCCAAATTTTTTTCCCTTCCTCCCTCTTTGTTTGTTATCCAAACCCCTTTTTTTCCCTTTTTCCCCATCTAAACACATATTTCCATTTTCCCCAAAATAAATTTCTCCCATTTTTTTCCTCTTTCTGCCTTTTTTTTCCCCCACCACTTTCTCCCCCGTATTTTTTTTGGGACTGCAAGAAACCCTTTCCCAAACACAGTTCCTCCCAAAAGTTAGTCCCAAGAGCTAAGGATCAGGCACCCAAAAAAGAAAGGGCCCCTGCAATGGATCAAAAAATACCTGACGGGGAACAAAAAAGTTAGGTACGGACTGGGGGTCAGAAGTGGGCGCCTGTACAAAGGGGGTTTCCCCACAGGGGCCCCATCCTAGGACCAGTCCCTTTTTTTTTGATGTAAAATGCCCATAAGGGAAAGGGAATGGATTTAAAAGTGTCCCTGTTTGCAGATGAGGGGGTTTAAAGAGGAAAAATTTTAAATTTGGGGAGATTATCAGGCAGGATTACAAAGAGACTTGGACAGGCTGGAAAAGGGCCCAAAGGGTCCTCGAATTTAACCCCCAAAAAAAGAAAGAAAAAGGGGGGGGAAAAAAAAAAAAAAGTAAAGGGTTTTTCCAAAAACCCCCCAAAAAAAAAAAATTTTTTTAAAAAACCCCTTTGGGGGAAAAAAAAAAAAAAAAAGGGGGGCCCCCCAAAAAAAACCTTTTTTTTAAAAAAAAAAAAAGGGGGGGGGGGAAATTTGGGGGAAAAAAAAAAATTTGGGGAAACCCATACCTGGTCAAGCACGTCCTTTAAATTAAAAAAAGGTTTCCCCAAAAAATGGTTCTAGAGCTTAAAAAAAACCCCAAAAAAAAAAAAAAAACCCCCCCAAAAAAAAAAAAAAGGGGGGGAAAAAAAAAAACAATTCGGGGGGGGGGAAAAAAAAATTTAAAAAACCCCCAAAAGGGGGGGAAAAAAAAAACCCCGATTAAACCCCTTTAAAAATTTTTTTTTTTGGGGGGAAAAAAAATTTTTTTTTAGGGAAAAAACCCAAAAAAAAAAAGGTTTAAAAAACCCAAAAAAAAAAAGGGGGGCCCTTTAAGAAGGGGGGGGCCTTAAAACCCCCCCCCCAAAAAAAAAAAAAAACCCCTTTTCCTCCCTTTTTTTCCCCCCCCGAAAAAAGGTTAAAACCCAAAAAAAAGGGGGGGTTTTTCCCCCCTTTTAAAATTTTTTTTTTTTTGGGGGGGGTTTTTTTTTTCCCCCCCCTTCCCCCCCCCCCCCCCAAAAAAAAAAGGGGGGAAAGGGGGGGTTTTTTTTGGGGGTTTTTTTTTAAAAAAACCCCCCCTTTTTTTTTTAAAAA
>NC_069449.1:17939030-17946530 GCF_026875155.1 Cherax quadricarinatus
TTTTTTTTTGGGGGGGGTTTTTTTTTTCCGGGGAAAAAAAAAAGGGGTTTTCCCCCCAAAACCCCCCCCCAAAAAAAAAAAAAATTAAAAACCCCCAAAAAAAATTTAAAAAAAAAAAAAATTTATTTTTTATTTATATATTATTATTTTTATATAATTCGTGTTGTGTGTGTGTGTAAGCAAGATGGACGGCCTGCATGGAGACGCTGATGTCTACTTACCGGATGCCTGTCCCTCCTAAACCTACCTTTTCGTGGTACTCTCCAGCCGTAAACAAACCTCAACTAAAGGAATACGACACTCTTCAAAAGCTTCAGAAATGTGTATACAAGACACAAAGATCTCAGCACCATCAAGTGGTTTCACTACTCCTGGATGGTCAGCCGAGAGAGAACTCAAGAGTCTCAGTATTCAGCAATCCTGGTAAACCAGCTAACTACCATAATAAGATCACAATCACTCCCTGGACGAGTGACAGACAACTGAAGGGGGACTATACCTGGTTTATTATTTGGCAACAAGGAAGTGCTGCGCAGCACATGGAATAAATGCAGATTCAACATATATGTCGACACAGACCATCAGCACTAATTCCTCGACAGTAGGAATTATAAGACAATTATAAGACAGTTGGATTATAAGACAAAGAAGTGCAAGTTGATTCCAGGGTCATCAACACCAATAGACTTTTAAGGGTTATCTCCGTCCTGTGTCTCATTGTGGCGATCCAGAAGTGTAATGCCTCTTGCAGTCTCATTTAGCGTCACTTTCTGAGAGATGTGGATGATTATATATATATAATATATCAGAACAGAATCTCGCCAGGTAGGTTTGGAACGGGATGAGTCGACAGCGTCTCCAATCCGGCTGTCTGTCTTACTGAGTTCAGAGATTTTTACCTTAGAATCATGTCGCATTCATTGGCACTGAAAGGAGCCTCGAGAGAGAGGGAGAGAGTACCGTTAGTTAGATGAATGGCATGTGCTCTTGGCAAGATGACCCTGAGTGGGACAATTATCTATTAGATGGAGGATGCTGCCTCACATTTGAAGGGGTTTAGAGATAGTCGTAGAATAATTCTGAGAGCTTTCATTATCGCGATGTCTTCTAGATAGGATTCTACAGTGGCAACCAGAGTACCATCGTTCAAGATGCAGATATTGAGCTCCCGTGGACACAGGCGTGCCTTTGACTTCATTAAGACAGAACACGCAAGGAGATGGAGCAAGGGGATCCCCCTGCGGCACTCCCTAACATGAGTTAATTTCGTGTTCCCCAAACAGAAATTTGGAGATGTCACTGTAACGCGACTGGATGAATAGACAGAGGGAAGGAAAGAAGGAAAGGAAACGTTGATAAAAGGCTTTGAGTACAGCATTCCTCGTGTGCCCTTTACTGCTGCATTAATTTATTCAGAATGGATGCTGCGCTTCGAAACGTTCAAAGTTAAATTACTTACTATAATCCCTATTTATGTGCAACAAGCACCTTTTTGTTACAAGTAACAAACGGAGCATTTATCTAGTTCTATCCCTGTGAGTTTTATCCTGTTAATGGCAGGATAAAACCCACATGGAGACAGAGCGCAAAATAAAAAATCCGTAAATTAATTGATTAATTAATTGCAAACATAATTTTACGAAAAATCGTCAAGAAATTTAATGTGCACAGGAGAGGAAAAAATGGAACCACTCTGAATTTTACCATATTTTTAAAAATATTATTTTTATTATTATTGTTTTTATTACTATTACTTTTATTACTATTATTTTATTACTTTTGTTTTTATTACTATTACTTTTGTTACTTTTGTTTTTATTACTATTAGATACATAAATACATTCCCTATTTACCGGGTCCTCTAGGCGCGTGTTAAGAGTACAGGGAAACACCCAAGATCACTCTGGCAAGAGTATTAATTTTTTGGGTTCTGAGGATTATAACTAGTACCTGAGGATTATAACTAGTACCTGGGGATTATAACTAGTACCTGAGGATTATGACTAGTACCTGGGGATTATAACTAATACCTGGGGATTATAACTAATACCTGGGGATTATAACTACCTGGGGATTATAACTACCTGGGGATTATAACTAATACCTGGGGATTATAACTAATACCTGGGGATTATAACTAATACCTGGGGATTATAACTAATACCTGGGGATTATAACTAATACCTGGGGATTATAACTAATACCTGGGGATTATAACTAATACCTGGGGATTATAACTAATACCTGGGGATTATAACTAATGCTTGAGGATTATAACTAATACTTGAGGATTATAACTAATACTTGAGGGTTATAACTAATACCTGAGGTAGTAACTAGAGATGGATTAAAAACTATAACAGAAAAAGTTACTATAATCGTGGCAGTGAATATATTTGAGGGAGTAAATATTACTGCAAGGCAACTGAATTAGTTTCTATGATTCACAGAGTAACTGAGGCGGTGACAGTAGAGATAATTATAACTGAGTAACTATAATGGAATCAATGATTGTAACTGAGTTACAGTAATTGATGGAGCAAAAATAGATATAGTTACTATAACTGAAGGGAAACTATAAGGAAATAGCAATTATAGAGGTAGTAACTATGTGAGGGGAAACTATAATTAAGGGAGTAACTATAACTGAGGGAGTAATTTTAGATAAGATAATAACTGCAGGTGGAATTACATATAACTGAGGCAGTAACTATAACTAGCAGAGTGCGTATAATTGAGGCAGCACCTCCAAATGAGGTAGTTTATATAACTGAGAGAGTACGTATAATTGTAACTATTGCAGCAGTAAAATTGCAGCAGTTGTACAGGAGGTAATGACTCTTAATGGATGGAAGCGTTTAGCAATGGTTTGAATAATGCAAACACGTAATTAGTATCGCTAAGAAGTGTGCAATTAAGACCTTTTGTACATTGGCAAAACACACACACACACACACACACACACACACACACACACACACACGACAAAATAACTGTTCTCATGCAGGTAGCACGTTTTTCATTCATTTTCTTTCTCCTTGCAGGTAAGTTGCTTTGTCGTCATTCGGAGAGGATAAGGAGAGTAAGTACTCTTATTATTATTATTATTATTATTATTTTATTAGCATATCGGCCGTTTCCTACCGAGGTAGGGTGGCCCAGAAAAGAAGCACTTTCATCATCATTCATTCCATCACTGTCTTGCCAGAGGTGTGCCTATAATACAATTATAAAGCTGCAGTATCAACACCTCTCCTTCAGAGTGCAGGCACTGTACTTTTCACCTCCAGGACTCAAGTCCGCCTGCCACTTTCCCTGAATCTCTTCACATGGTTTTATGGTGTTTGTTTTAGGAATGCGGCTTGGTGATGTTTCGTGTTTGGAGATGTTAGATGTTTGGTAAGTCAGAGACTGACGTCATTTCGGTTCTGCTCTTTGCACGTGTCTTTTTCTTTAAGATATTTTAGGCAAGTATTTTCACTTAATTTATTTTGCGTTTTCTGTAAAAAAACTTTTTTTTTTTAAGTTATTTTAATGTAGTTTTTAACCGGTTTGTGTTGTGTGTGGTGTGTTGTTGTGTTGTGGTGTGTGTGTGTGTTGCACGATACCGACACGCCTGAGAGGTTGACGTCATTGTTGGCCGGCATTTGCACTCTTTAACTGTGAGCTATTCTCCAGATAGTGAATCTCGTGGAATATTAGTACAAAACAAATCTTACAAACCTTCACCGCTGTGAAATGATCAACTTGAGTTTAAGCTTAATAAAATATAAAAACATGATTTTTAGTAATACTTATAAAACCTTGTAATTATTGGCTCTACGACATTGTGTATGTGTTGTTATTTAGTTTTCTGGTTATTTTAACTTTATATACGTTTGTGTACTAATTCATTACTCGACCACGCCGTGGTTGTATCGTTACCACATTGCAAGTAAAATATGTGAGGTATCCTAGAGTGGTAATGTGATGAATGGTTTGAAAAATCCAGACAAGTAAGATTAGTACACTTACAGCATTGGGGTCTTTATTCAGGAAACGTTTCGCACACAGTGGCTTCATCATCAAATACAAAAGAAGTGGTATTGAGGAGGAGAATAGGTATCATCTCAACCTGAAAATGACTCCAGGTTGAGGACTGATTTACATCATTCTCCTGTCCATTCCTTACACCTTCCTCATTTGTATTGGACTAGATTAACCACTGTAGTGCGACGTTTCCTGAATAGTCCAATATGCGCAAAAATAAGTGTCTCAATCTTCAAGAGTGGTAATGTTTGAGGATCTCACTTTTAAGGATCACAACAGTGTCACGATCACGAGTGCAAAGAAAATGATAGGATAATGTGAACATTCAAAACATGAGATGCCAAGCCAATGATGATCCTTTTCTAATCACTTGTTCTCTCTAGGCTGGAATACTGCTGCACATTAACATCTCATTTCAAAGCAGGTGAAATTACAGACCTAGAGAGTGCACATAGAACCTTTACTGTACGTATAAGTTCTGTCAAACACCTCAACTGCTGGGAACTCTTGGAGGCACCTGACTTGTACTCGTTGGAACGCAGGCGAGAGAGATATATCATAATCTACATTTGGAAAATCCTAGAAGGGATGATCCCGAATCTGCACACACAAATCACTCTACGAAAGTAAAAGACTTGGCAGGCGGTGCAAAATACCCCCAGTTAAAAGTAGGGGTGCTATTGGTACACTAAGAGAAAACACTAAGTGTCCTGGGCCCAAGACTGTTCAACAGCCTCCCACCATGCATAAGGGGAATTAGCAGTAGGTCCCTGGCTGCCTTCAAGAGGGAGCTGGACAGATAGTCGGTGCCGGATCAGCTGGGCTGTGGTTCGTACATTGGACTACATGCGGCCAGCAGTAACAGCCTGGTTGATCAGGCCCTGATCCACCGGGAGGCCTGGCGTTGATCCCCACAATACCCTCCTGGTAGACTGTGTGTGTTTTTGAGTAGCTGCTAACTCGAAGTCATGTCTGAAAACTCGTCTACATCTCTCAGATGGATCACTGATGCTGTTAGTGACAGTACATAATCACAGCTTAATTTTCACTGCATTTTTTCCTACCAATAAAAAATATTCAACACGTTTAATTTTTTAAAACCCCTAAATTTTGAAGCCTTTGAACTAAGTCCCTTGAGTGGAATTCTTTCATATTCTTCTTTATATCCACAATGAATGCAATCAACTTGTGTCCATTTCTTTATTTCACTTCTTCAATTCTGTTGTAAAAAAAAATAAAATTTACAGAATTTCGTCAGTGAACATTTTTTTCGTTATTTTGAACAAGTTTCTGTTATTCAGATATTTTTTCCGATCTTTCCTTATTTTTTTCCACTGTTTTCATAACGACAACTATAATTGAATGTGCCCTTCCTATCACCTCTTTTACATAGTGAAACAATTTTTGATATATGTCATGTGTCCGTCAATTAGCTTTCCTGGAGTGAAATGCAGCAAATAATTCATTGGGCTCTATTTCGTTTAACTGATGCTAGTGTAAATTCAGCTGAGATATATATATATATATAATATATATTATATATTATATATATATATATATATATATATATATATATATATATATATATATATACACACATCACACATTATAATAACACTGCGACGAACCGAGGACTCGAACCCATGTTGTTTTGGCCCGCCTCATGGTGAGCGAAAATCACATGACGCTCTAAACTACAGGACCACCAAATTCTACAAGAATCACGCACCCAGCGTGCTAGGTGTTTTACGATCATCCGAGGACATGGTGGTGTCGGTGCCTCCTCGGCTAGTTCGCAGTGTTGTTATTGATTAAATATCACTCGTTTGTGGTTACAATATTATATATATATATTATATATATATATATATATATATATATATATATATATATTTATTTATATGTATATTATATATATGTAATATATATATAATATATATTTTTATTATATTTATATATATTATTATGATGTGCCGAATAGGTAAAATTGGTCAATTAGCAAGAACTCATTTAAAATTAAGTCCTCTCTAAAATTTTCTCTTATACGTTTAAAGATATATATTTTTCATTTATGTTAATGTAAAAAATTTTTGTACCAAAAGTTCCTTAGAAAACTTACCTAAACTTATTATAACAAGTGTAATTTAATTTAGCCTAATTCAACTAAATATATTTAGATATGTTTACAATAATTTAATAAACCAATGAAATATATTTTTTTTTTCGTTAGGTTTAGAATGTTTTTTTCCGAAATTATTGCATACACAGTAAATAGCAACGATCTTCTTGCCTTATTCGGGAAGAAGATCGTTGCTATTTAAGCAAAAATCAGATTGGAGAGAGAGTATGGAGGAGGTGAATATATTCAGATATTTTGGAGTGGACGTGTCAGCAGATGGGTCTATGAAGGATGAGGTAAATCATAGAATTGGTGAAGGAAAAAGGCGAGTGGTGCACTTAGGAGTCTGTGGAAGCAAAGAACTTTGTCCAAAGGAGCAAAGAGGGAATGTATGAGAGTATAGTTATACCAAGGCTCTTATATGGGTATGAAGCATGGATGGTGAATGTTGCAACAAGGAGAAGGCTGGAGGCAGTGGAGATGTCATGTCTGAGGGCAATGTGTGGTGTGAATATTATGCAGAGAATTCTAGTTTGGAAAATAGGAGGAGGTGCGGGATTACCAAAACTGTTATCCAGAGGACTTAATTTTAAATGAGTTCTTGCTAATTGACCAGTTTTACATATTTGGCACGACATATATATATATATATATATATATATATATATATATATATATATATATATATATATATATAATATAATTACATAATTTCATTTAAATTCAAGTAACTCCAATCATCTTCTGGCTCTACGGGCAAAGCTTTTTTTTAAGCCATTAGATGAAACAGGTGAAGCCTTTATAGCTCCCTGATGAAGCCTTTGGAGGTAAAAGATTTATATTAATATGGCAAAGCCTTTACAGTTGAAACATTTATATAAATTTGATATATCCTTTATTTCGTATTCCATTCAAACAATTTTTACTTATTCACTTCGAATCTCCTGTTTGGATATCATATTTTTTCTACACAAGAGCAACATACAAAGTTACTTTCGCACGCACACAATAGAAACATATCTGAAACATCGATTTTTATATAAGTATATATAACAGAAACGCCGGTTTCGCAAGCACGTTTATCCGTGATATATTTGTTAATGTTACAAGCACAATAATATCAAAAACTCTCCTTGAATCGAAACACAATAACAACAGTTGTAAATACATCTAAAGTCCTGCAGACTCGGCCAGATGTAAAGGAATCACCGAGTGCTTCATAACAGTCTCCTACACAAAAGACTTCATACAATGGTAGGTTAATCTCCTCAAAGGCAGGACGATAGGTCTGCTGGCTCCCACGAACTGAGGAAATCTTTTCTCTCGTTTGTGAGTGGTTTTAAATGTCCATA
>NC_069449.1:17949030-18014030 GCF_026875155.1 Cherax quadricarinatus
ATAAGTGAAATAAGTTGAAGTGTTTGTGAGAATGAAAATAATAAAGCGTGTGGATGAGAGTAGTAATACGAGGAAAAATGTGTGGGAATGTGAGCAGTAAAGGTAGGGATAAAGTGTGAGAATGAGAGTAGTAATTGGAGGAACAATGTGGAAGAATGTGAGTGAGAGTGGAATGAAGGACAAAGCAAGTATTGCCATCCTCAGACGTCTTCATTATGAGAAACACTGCCTCTCAACACAGTCCATATCATGCCAACTAAATCTGGTAGGTTCACTAGTATAGCAACCATGTTACGTTTCTTCCCTCTCATAGAAACCATGTAATTCTACCCATCATAGCAACTATAATAAACACGTTTAAAAAGACGAAGTTGAATGTGTCTTACGTGGGTTATGTATCTGTTTCCTGAGAGTTTCTGATGAATATGAAGCAATAATACAGCAGGGATTCCCAACAGTCTGGTTCGTCACAGACCTGAGACCGCTTCTAGCAGATGGAGAACTGGGCCTCCACCTTTCCTTCTGCTCATGAAATACAATAGAAAACAATTACTACACAGATAGGCTTTTAGGACATTCGAAAAATGCAGCAAATTTTTATTTTACTGAATTTAAAAATATTGACAGTCAAAACTAGACCATTGTTATTTCATTTTAATTTGGAAATTAACATTAAAAATTATCCCTCACTAAATTTCAATGTATTTTATGATCAAAATAAATAACATGCTCGATATTATTAATTAGAAAGACAAAAAAAAGTACAAATACAGAGACTTCTATTAATATTTTGCCGATACTAAATTGATTTATGAACTTTGGTGAGAGTTAAGAGAGTTTGATTAAACACAGAATAATTATTATAATCATGGGGGAGCGTTAAATCCGTAGGATTACACAGCGCCTGGGGGGGGGGGAATTGGAAGGCAGTGAGGCTCAATTCAGGGAACCGGAACACAGATCCAGTTCCCTAGATCAAGAGCACCTCGCCAACGTCAAGGAACCTCCCTTGAGGGGATTGATCACAGAACATGTGAGAGATGTGTTCTCGCTATGTTATGTTTCAACATGTACAAGGCAAGAGACAGTGTTAAGCGGGACACAGTTCAATAATCCGTCACACACTGTTATTCAAATAATCCGTCACACAAACTGTTGTTGCAAAGGAAAAAATTGTGCAATGTTATGATAAAAGCCATCCTGGATCTCACAATGCAAGGAGGAAGGAGACATGACAACAGCACCAGGAAGGTGATAGGTACATTTATTTAGAAAATTGGTGGAACAGTCATGTGATCGGACCTTGTGGAAGAGAACACTTGCGTACATTTGAGAACATTTATTAATAGGAACGTTTCGCCATATGCTTCACGTGGCGAAACGTTTCCTCTAATAATGTCCTGAAATATACACCAACATTGTTTTCCATCAGATCTCAGCTTGGTATTTAAATTATCCTCATACTGCGCCTAAATTTTCTGCATCAAACTTAGCTGAAGAGGATCTAACAATAGGTTTTAAAATTCTCAATATCATATATTATTTTTTATTTTCAAAACAAGATTTTTTTTTATGGAAAAGTAAATTTGTATCATTACACCGATCGGAGGATCATTCGAAATGTGATAACTTTCTTCTGGCAAGACAGCTATTGAATGAATGATGGTGAATGTGTTAAAGGTAAATGAAACTCCCTCTTCACACTGACATTTTGCAAAGCCGTAAAATATTTACAAGTATGCATATGTTAGTTATAAATATTTACATATAAATTAGCCTTAACAACCTTTCTCTTTAGGATTAATAACTCGTTTAAATAATTCCCTGTATGATACTTTTAACCATTGAGTTATATAAATTATGTGTCTATTAATAAAAATAAATAGCTACATTATTTGGTATTTTTAGACAAAATGCTTCTGTGTGTGATACTTTATTATAAAAAGTTTGTATTTACATTATTAATGTATTATAGCACCAGATAAATTTATATAAATTTTGACCTTAATATTCACATATTTAGGATTATGTGCACTTACAGGTTTATGTCTCTGTGGGTGTGTGTATATATATATATATTCTCTCTCTCTCTATTTCAGTTCTTATTTTAGGGATATAAAATATTCTTGACTGGTGGTGAACAGATTTCACGCAGCCTTATATACATGCACTTTCACTCAGGTACACTCAGTCACAATCAGTTTCACTCAAGTACACGCAGGTACACACAGTTTCACTCAGGTACACACAGTTTCACTCAGGTACATGGCGGTACACGCACGTACTAATGCCTTACTTTTAGAGTCCTACTACCGAGGTCTCCTTTTACTACCTTATGATACTCAGGAGTTCCATCACATTTTTGTCAATAAATAAATAACATCCCCAATTATTAAGGGCTTACGAGCTTTGTTCTAATATACATTTTTCCACCTGTTGGCCTTTCATTAGTTTATTTTCCATCGCTTATTCATCTCGAAGGACCTTTCATTATATTTATTGATTCAAATAATACTTTATCGTGTGTTTGATAAATGATTCGTTTTTTTAAAAGCGATGGACGTAAATTCCTCGAAAAGGCTGAGCTGTACAAAGGTTCATAAACACATTGTGAAAACAAAAACGCATTTTGCAGAACGAGTTATAGTTCAGAATACGTTTCACTCGGTGTAGGGTTTTATCACAGGGCAAAACGTTGACGGCAATACTACTACTACTCCACCTAGTTCGCTTCATTTTTATTCGTTAAGCGAAATTAACAACCACCAAGAGGCACATTGTAATTTTTCAGTATAAAATTATCGAGTTTTCAAATTGAGAATCTGGACCCCCCCCCAAAAAAAAAAAAAAAAAATTAAATTTACTTTTCTATTCACTATGATCTTTATAGATGTTTCTCTGTCAGTTTCATTTGTCTCTTGTATGTGAACTTCTGTGTGATGGTTGACGCAGACATTGATCATCTTAAGATTTGCCTCCTTAGGTAAAACAGTCCCTTAACCTTATGCAAAATTTTAATAGGCTCATTTTTTCTTAAATTTACACTAAAATTTACTTAACATCCTTACCTAACCATGCTAAAGTTTATATAATATAAACTGCATAATTTAGCTAACCACTAAGAATTTGCATAGCTTCAGTTAACTGGTTTTCTTTGGAGGACGGAGCAGTCTTCAGCTGACCCAAATACCCTCTGCAAACTACATTAATATGAATTAGAAACCAACATTGGGGAGAATAAAGTCAATTTCTGCTCGCATTTGCGATCTTCTCGAGACCATTTCTTAACGTTCGTTATCTGGAAAACCCAGTTATGATGGATATTTTTTTAATCATACCGTCCCTCTGCCATAAAGGTAGGGTACATTTAAAAAAAAAAGAAATGCATTCATCATCACTCATCCAATAGCTGTCTTTCAAGTGCGTGGATATTTTACATATTTAAAAACTCCGCTGTAATATCAACTTTCATTGACGTGGCCTCCACCAAAATTTCTTCCATAATGTTTAATTAAAAAGCATTTTGTAATGAATAAAATTCACAGTAACGTGGCTGGAACAGTCACAAATAACTTGCACTTTAATGAGGAAACTCATGACGTTCCGGTCCTTCCTGGGCTATTGTCTATTCACAACTGAACGGGAAAAAGCAGAGAAGGCCAGAAAAAAGGTTGTGAAGAGGGAGGGAGGGAGGGGGGTGACCAGAAGAGTAGTAGTAGTAGTAGTAGTAGTAATAATAGGAGTAGTAGCAGTAGTAATAGTAGCAGTAGTAATAGAATTAGTATATTGCTCATCTTCAAACACGTTATGAAGCATCGATTTGTGAACGTTCCTCTTTACAGGTGATGTCAGAGGAGGTTACATAAATACATGAACACACTGGAGCTTTGTACTTAACACTAGACTGTGTAAAGTGACCCAATATTGTAGTGGCTTGTGCCAGATAGTGGTAGGTGGCGCAAGAGTGTGGTGGGTGGTGCCAGATAGATATGGGTGGTGCCAAGATAGTGGTGGATGGTGCCAGATAGTGGTGGATGGTGAAAGATTGTGATAGGTGGTGTAAGATAGTGGTGGACGATGCCGAACTGTGGTTGACGATGGACTATTGTGATTGATGGTGTGAATTGCGGTTGATGATACCATATTGTGGAGAATGTCACCATCAAATCCTCTTGAGCTACATTCTTTACGATTATTTTGTTTTTAACCATTGTTTGAGCTGCTGTATTAATACAGTGAGTAATTATTTGTACAATGAGTAATTATTAATTGAAATTTATATTTTATTCATGACATTATCTCTAATCCTGTTTTGTGTGTTTGTAAATATACATTCAACAGCAGTCTTATAAATGTTAATCCTGACAGAGGCTTCTGTAATTAATAGTTAAAATAGTTTATACACAGGATATATACACCAATAGGTGTATATATCCTTTGTATATACGCTGAAATTTTGTTTTAATCCCTATTTTAGGTATAAAAATATGCTTGACTGGTGATGAAAAGGTGAAATGATTCTGTCGTACTTATAGTTTATGGTTCTATAGTTAAGTATTCCTTTAGTTTAGAATTCCAAGTTTTTGCAATTTTTATTGTCTATGGTTTTGTGTGTAAAATTTTTCTGTTGAATTATTTTAGGTTTTGAGTTAGATTTAATCACTAGACAACAGAATTATCTTCCATCCATTATGGTGTTACGCTTTCTTTGGATACGTAACATAAATAAAAAAAATCCTGGCTCCTAGGGGATAAAACCTGGTATGTCTAAGTGAATGTATATTATTTAAAATAGATAAAGAAATCATTCTATGGCCAGCTTGTACCTTTATATAAATTATGAAGCATAAATTTAAATGGTCAATGTATTATGAGGAAGGATACAAAAACTCACCTATACAAAAATGTAATCTATTAATAGTAACGTATATACAACCTACAATTTACTACAACCAACATCACGACACTGCAGTTCATCTTTACCTAGTACTCACATCAACTCACTAGCACACTACTACTAGTGAGTAAAAGAAAATATATAAACATTATTAAACAGGGAGGCTCCAAGACACCCCTCCTTTCTGTCTGTTTACCAGCAGACAAAAACACCATACTAGTACTCTTCCAAAACTAAAACAGGCCTCTACACACTAGGGTCTTACAGGTGAACATGAGAGCGCTTAAACACAAATAAAATTACCTATGGTATAAACTTAGAAAGAAAAAAACATCCTTACAAAACAAACTGTGAAGTATTAGGCCTGGTCGTGGACAGAGCCGCGGGGGCGCTGATCCCCAGAATACCCTCCAGGTAGGTAGGTAGGCAGGCAGATGCAGGTGCTGCGCTCCATAAACTAACACGCACCTCACTCTCCTCTCTCATGGCCACTCTGCCTGACCAGGAATAATTACGCGTCCGGTTTCAGAACAATCCCAGAACTATGGAGCATTTTCCATACAATGTTTACTACAGCACACTGCGTAATATATGGCCACCTCGAATTGTAATTTGAGAGGGAATTATATTAGGAAGTTATGCAGCAGACATGGTTTTCCTAGCAGATACTTCTGTTTCAGCTTCGGACCCCCTAGTAAATAATGCATTTCCAGTTAGACATTGTGATCCCAGAAGATTGGGTTTAAGCAGACACATTAGTCCCTTATGAGTGGCTTCGCGTAGACATTGTAGGTGATAAGACAAGTGCAACACTTGGGTATGATTATTGCCTAAACATTTCGCCTACCATTAGCTTACGTCTGCCAGCAGACAATGCAGCCCCAGCAGGTGTGGGTCTGCACCTGTGTCTACCATTGAGGTGTGTGAGTGAGTGAGAGTGAGAGGTGCTGGGTTACCTCTGTTTAACCACCACCAGTATTAACTGGCGGTGGTTGAGTCTTTCCTTGCCATCCACTAACCTCCCTCTCCCCAACTTTCATCAACCTGATATCTCTTTCCACTCCTGCGTTCTCATCCTCTCAGTTCTCTGTTCTCCTTCTCCTCTTCCTCCTCCTTTTCCTCCTCCTTTTACACTTAGGATATCCTCTCACCCTTACAGTGGTGTCTTCTTCAGCCCTTTGTAATTATACTCTTCCATGCCGCCTCCATTTCTCTCTCTCTGTGCCTGCTAAGGCCTAAATTGCATTAGATAGTCTTGGTAACGAGTCATGTACTAGCATTGGTGTTCATTATACTATCAATGACCCAGCAATGCTAAATGTATGATACAGGTACAATGTACGAGTGAACACATGTACATCTTCAAAAAATAAAAATAACAAGGGAGAGAAAAAAGCATTGTCTCATGCAGTTGATCACCACAACCTTGAGTCTTGTGTGTGTGTGGTGTGTGTGTGTGTGTGTGTGTGTGTGTGTGTGTTTCTTTGTGTTTGTGTGCATGTGTTGTACATGTTTGAGTGTCTTCACACGTGTGTAATATATATATATATATATATATATATATATATATATATATATATATATATATATATATATATATATATATAATTACATATTCGTGGAGGAAAGGGGAGGGGGATGAAAGGATAGTGGCTGGGGTAAGGGTAGGTTGAGGGGAAGGGGGTCTAAGGGAGGTGTAATAGCGTACTCACAGACATTACGTGTGTTATCTCCTTGATAATTGAGGCGTTTACTGCCCCCGGCTGCCTCTTGCCTCTCATTCATTCTCGCTAATTCCGCTTCCACGGATGAATGGCCTCCCTTAGTTACGGCAAATTACTCGCTCTTCTCCCATTCTTCTCCCACTGTCCGGCGCTCCATGACTTATACGGGTTTAGTGCTTTATTTTGATGATTATAATAGTAATATTATTATTATTATTATTATTATTATTTATTATTATTATTCCCGGCGCTGTGGTCTGCTCGTGAAAAAATTCCTCCTGTTCCGGAAGTCTGCTGTCCTAGCCATTTTTGTTATTTATTAAGAAAAGTTGGATGCATCATCAGTGTGCTGCTGCCCTATTCTATATGATAGTTACAAAGCGGGAACAAAAGCTAGTTATGCTGCCCTCTCATAGCCCATCACACTGGATGAGTTTCATGCATAGTGAAATCTATCAGCCTGAGCTGGGAGACTTCAGTGGGTCATTGGGGATGCCATCCAGACTCACGAAATTGTAATAACAGTATCGCAAACCATGGGAACGTGTGGGGTTAGAAACCATGGCTGATCTCCGTGAGTTCTAACCTCACCCATTCAGTGGCATACTATCAAGTTTTCCATTAGGTTCAGTCATTCTAGATTGGAAATAAGACTACGTACAACCAATGGCGCAAGAACTTATTTTTCCTGCGTCACAATGGCGGAATCTTAAAGAACATTTTATCCAAATTGGGGTCAAAAGCAGTTGCTGCAATGTACTTAAAATTAACTTTAACAGCAGTCACACCGCATTTATTTATTTTTTAACTGAATTTGGTTTCTTTGGTATGAATTTAGTGTTAATTCTTGAGAAAATGCGTCAATAAAAGACAAGGTTCTTATATCAATTATCGTCCTTATTTTGTAAATTAAGAAAACATGTGAGAAATGGGAGTGTAGGAAAACATTCACGCTTGGCACAGACCGGGCCACAGGTGCGTTGACCCCCGGGTCACAGGAGCGTTGACCCCCGGGTCACAGGAGCGTTGAACCCCGAAACCCTCTACAGGTATACATGTGATGTTCACCAGATATATAAATGATTGAGTTAAAGAAATTAGGGAACAAGTGGGAATCTGAACCTGAACAGGAAGTTTAGCATACTAACCTTCCTATTGTGTATAACTATACCAAGTTGGATTAATCTTATTGTTGCTAGCTGGCTCAGTGGCTTGCGCACTGGCCTGGAGTTTTACGACTCGCTCACCGCGGGTTCAAACTCTACCCGTTCCCTGGTTTGTTTACAATCGTGTTATTACGATTCCGTGAGTCGCTGAGTATAACCAGCATGATGACATGTTTTTAACATTGGTTAACATTAACAGCGTCGATGGACTCGCACTTGATTCCAGAAGAAATCTTAGTATTGTGATAACATGCCCCTTTTTCTAGAAAATATAGTCCTCAGCTTTGTTCCCCACAATTTAATCGTGGACTTTACAAGCCACTTTTGTTCTCTATGCATGTACAGTTGTGTCGGCGTCACGGAGGGGGAGCTACGCAAATACGCATCTGCACAAAATGGATTACTATCATGAAACTCCAGGAGACAATTTACTTCTTTCTTGTCTCTGTCTTTCTAGTTCTTGTCTTAGGAAAATGACACTTACGTCCTGAAGCGTACGTAAGTGACTTTTTCAGTGGCGAAAAGTTTCTTAAAATAAACGTCCTGAACTGTACATAAGTGTCTTTTTCCACACCTAGTCAGCATCACCATAATATTTTTCACTTTGTCTTTATTTCGCTTCACAGACATACTGAATGTGTTGCCTCCTGCATGGTACCATTAATATCAGCGCCTAATATCATGGGGGTCACTGCGTATGTCGGCACCATTCCCTGACCATGTGCAGACCTACTATGGAAATAAACGGTATAAAATACCGACACAATGGAAATATAAACACACAAGTAGTATAAAGGATCACATTATACTCCTTATGTGTTTATATTTCCGTGGTCCTACTGTAGTCCTCATAATTCCCATAGTACTTATTTGATGACAAACCGGTTCAGTTTATTTTTGTGTTTGGTAGTCTCGCGCTTAGCCAGTGGCACCCAGGAGAACTGGGTATTGGGTGGTTGTGGTGGTGGGGGTCGTGGTAGTGATAGTGGTGGCAGTGGTGAGGGTGGTGCTGGTGATATAGTGGTAGTGATAATGTAGGCTGTGGTAATGATGGTAGGGGTGATGGTGGGGTGCTGGTTATGGTGTTAGTGAAGGAGGGGTAGTGGTGATGAAGGGGTGGTAGGTGGAGGAAAGAGGTGTGAATGGTTGAGGTTGGGGGGGTGGGAATTGTGGGTTTGGGTAGGGAAGAACTTTAGGGTTGGGTTTTGAGGGAGAGGGATTGATGGTTGAAGTGGTAGGAGTGGTTGTTGACGCAGTATGGATGGTTGTGATCGTAGTTGTAGACATGAAAAATGTTAGTGATATCGGAAGAGCGATTTTTTCACATGATTTTTTCCACTGCGTTTATTATATTTTGTTTAGATTTTTATTATTTTTTTCGAGGGAATTCTTTTTTGGTCAATCTATTTTACACTTGTGGCCATTTTTTTCTCTCTAAATTTTACATTGTGTTAACCCCTTGACTTTTTCACCCCCTTTGTCTCTTCTCTTTCGCCTGGTCCTTTTATTTTCTCTGTTTTCCCCTTTTTCCTTAAATTCATCTTTGCGAGTGTCTTCTACTCCTACATTTTTTGTATTATATATCTCCATATAATTCCATTGGCTTTTTTCCATGATGTCAGCTATGGTCTGTATAAGTTATATCATGTACTGGCAAGATATTATTGTTATATCCTTTGAATTTTAGCCTTCTCTTCATAACAATGTCACTCCTGAAACTGCGTATCTTGTTTGTATTCATGACCTCTTCCCCGGTGGAGTGAGTCTGATGACCAGCTTCCTTTTCTAGACACTTTGCTCATCAGGGATGACAGATGACTTCCCTTCGAAGTTCGCAAGAAACTTCACTTTGTGTCAAGGGCAATTTAATTTCAACTAAGTAATCCGTGCCAAGTGAGAAGAAATCTCGGCAAAACCCTTCAGTGGTCCGGTCGCACTTGAAGGGCACTTTTAGGAAGGGGGAGGTTAGGTCACTCTTGAAGGTCGGGTCATTTTTTGGGGGGTCAGGTCACTCTTGAAGGTCAGGTCTGTTTTTTTGGGGGGCTCAGGTCACTCTTGAAGGGCAGATCACTCTTTTTGGGGGTTTAGGCCACTCTTGAATGTCAGATCGGTGTTTGGGGGGTTGCATCACTCTTGAAGGTCAGGTCACTTTTTTTGGCAGGTCAGGTCACCCATTTAGGTTAGATCCCTCTTGGAGGTCAGGTCACTGTTAGAGGACAGTTCACTAACGGAATTAATTTTACTCTCCGTGGAGATTAGAATACATAAGTCAAGAGCCCATCACCGGAGCACGAGAACCTCCAAACTAAGGGGGCTCTAGGAGTGCACGCACTCCTAGAGTTGCGGGATGGCATTTCAGCACAGTTCTGCTTATTTTACCAAAAAACTTTTATAATTGCTCAGTTTATATTTACATTTTCTGCACTGAATTAAAAGCTCATTTTTTGAATTCAATTTGTTCACCAGCAGTACTGTATGTGGTTCAGTTTTTTATTAAAAATTTAAAAATTTGACTTATTCATCTTTAAATGTGATATTAGTTTTGTAGGCTGTGCAACATTAGTCAAACATTTCCTAGGGTTGCGGGACAGAAAATGTTGGGAACCCCGGATACAGTCAGCAGTATCAGGCACATGAACGTCCAGTCAGAAGGTTGCTTCAGGAAAATAGAAACCTCCAGTCAGAAGATCTTTCCAGGAAAATAGGAACCTCCATTCGGAAGACTGCGTCAGGAGCATCCTTCGTCAGGATACTGTTGCAGCATCGTAGGACCTACAAACAGCTGTCTTCCATGTTGTGTTGCAAGCCAGTGTTCTGTGACGGGTTTAGCACTTTTCTAATCTTTCTCGGCTTTAGTTATCTTTCTTCAGTGAGCTCTCAACTACCTCATCCACACCTGAGTCATGATGTATAAGGTTTAAGAAAAAAATATAAAGTATGACTGAAGAAATACTGCAGTAGGCCTACTGGCCCATACTCGGCAGGTTTTTTCCTTCTCAAATCCAACATTTCTCACCCACATCTTTTGAAAAATGAGACACTTTTTCTACACACTTTTCAGTTCAGTAATATATTTATCACCCATATATTTCTGTCCAACCTATTCAACTTATTTTTTAGATAATTCATGATGGACAAAATACGTGTAACATTTGGTTATGTTTTTTACAGAAACATTTCGCCTGCACAACAGGCTTCTTCAAGTATTGCACATGTGTTTTATTGAACCACCTCTCTACATTACATACCATCATTAACACAACATTATTCCTATTAAGGACTATTTTATTAATGTTATTAATGTGTAATATATTGAAGTGAACACTGACGCAGTTATATTCTCTTCAAAGGGAAGGGTGCCTTGATGCCAGTGAAGGGACATTGCTGCACTCCCTTCCTCGGATCAGACCTGATTGCCTCCCATGCCCCAGGGACCTCTACTGGTATAACCATTCCCATGAATATATAATAAACGTAACTTTATATTAATTGTTTTTCGTAGGAAACAGGAGACCATTTTAATAAGTTATGAAAAATGCAGCATTTCGAAATTGCTTTCAAGTCTGCATTTTCTGGTCTAAATCGTTTATACATTGGCAAAAAATGCATCAAATAACCAATTAAAAAACGATTTCGATATTGAATTAGTTTTTACTTTATTTTTCTTGTTATAGACATAGACGGTGGTTGTTCAGAGTGGCTACGACGCGCTTGCCGATTGTGTTACGGTGATCTGCTGATAAATGGAGAGGATTCTAGTTTTGTGATGACGGTGGTGATTGTGGAGTAGTTGAAAGTGGTGGTGGTAGTGTTGGTGAAGAATGGTGGTGGTAGTGTTGGCGATAAATGGTGGTGGTAGTGTTGGCGATGAAGAATGGTGATTGAAGTGTTGGTGATGAATGACGGTGGTAGTGTTGGTGATGAATGACGGTGGTAGTGTTGGTGATGAATGACGGTGGTAGTGTTGGTGATGAATGACGGTGGTAGTGTTGGTGATGAAGAATGGTGGTGGTAATGTTAGTGACGAAGAACGGTGCTTGTAGTGTTGGCGAAGAATTGTGGTGGACGGAGAAAAATATTATTGGTAAGGTGGTAAGGCTGTAGGTTCTAATGTACTGCTACACGTGTAGGAGACAGTGGCTGATGTTGGTGCTACTGTTGCTTTCGTTGGTGCTGTTTGTTGCTGCCAGGGCCGGATTTAGACACTGTGAGGTCTCAAGCTATGGGAAGCTACAGAGGCTCTATTTGGCAAACGTTAGCAAAGTATAAGGCTGTTTATCAACTGATCCTGGAAATAATACCAAGATACATAACCCCGTGCGAGGGGTGGCAAGGTCACCTCATCTGAACTTTAAAAATAAGCCTTCAGTTACTCAGTTTAAAGATGTATTAATTACTAGGAAAAAATACTGTAAATTCGTTCCTAGTGAGTAAATGAATTTAATTTCTAGAGTAAAATAATACTGTAAACTTAAGACAAAAATGAAATGAAATTTACAAGCTGTGACATGACTGACACTGATTAGCATAAGAAATAAGTTTATATTTTCCTTATTTTTTGAAGGAAAAGTAATATGATGTGCTCAAAGGATAAGCTAACTCATAAGTTTTTATATTAAAGTTTTATTTTTATAATTGTTATTAATGCTGTAATACGTGTATCAGGTGTGGGTTCAAAATGGAATTTAGGCATAAACAAATGAAAAAATCAGTTTTGAAATTCTGAAAGGCTTCTTCAAACTGAAGCACTAGCCCGTAGCCTCTTTAGGTTATACCTAAATCCTGCTCTGGTTGCTGCTGTTGACTTAATTGTTGGTGATAATGCTGCTGCTGTTGATACTTCTGTTAGTTCATTTGTTGATGCTGCTACTGATACTGTAGCTGATGCTGCTCCTGTTGGTGATACTGACGGAACTGTTGTTAGTGTTCCTGTCATTGGCCCTTATTGACAGTGTTATATGTGTTGTTGGTGGTGCTGATGCTGCCCCTGTTGTTGTTGCTGCTGCTGAAGGCTCTGCTGTAGCTGCTGAAGAGTTGCGTCGTCTCATTCAGAATGCATAGGTTTTGGGAGGGTAGTTAAGCACGTGTCGTTAATATGGTAATTGTGGTGAGCAGGGAGGGTGAGTGCTCTGAGCTGGCTGATTATAAAGCTTTAGCAGTTGTTTACGTTGTCTTGTGAGGCTTTGGGTCGGTCTGGGAGGCACTTCGACCATTTGGATCTCCTTTTCTCGGATCTCAGATACGGTTAGACAGTTTCGGTTTCTTCTTCTGGGTTCCAGAATGCACTTGGGCAACATGGGTTTCCTCGCATGGGGTCTTGCACCCGTTAGGGTACCTAACTGGGTTCTTAATGAGCTTGTATGTATTCCTCCGAGAGTATTGCGCAACTGGCAAAAGTTTTGAGATCATATCTGGTGAACTGTGATCAATCACAAGTCATTTTGTAATCAAATACTGGTTTTACAGACACTGGCGGTGGTTCGTGAACTTATTGTGGTTAGTTTGCGATCCCTGACTCGCATCATGTTACCGTAATTTAGGGACCATCACGGTAACTGTTTCACACAATTACAGATATTTTCAGATGTAATATAGAGATGGTTTTATGCTTTCATATATTCTCTTGTACACAGTAGTGATAGTCTATGATTCTTTTAGCTGGATAACACGAAGGCGAAGGTCATTAAGGCTGCATATAACCCGTACACTACCAGCCAAAGATGCTTTAATCTCTAAAACAAGTACTAATATAATCAGCCAGTATAGTGTACACAGAGAGATATACACCTCTCGGTGTACATACTGTGATCCATTTGGCTGCTTAATGGAGTTTAAAGCCCATTGACTACACGAGCGTCATTAAGGCTGCATGCAATCTGTTCACCAAAGTTAAGAATACATTAATGCCTAAAATAAAAATCAATGTAAACTCTGGGTGTATATATACCAAGAGTTATACACCTATCGGTCCGCAGGAATTTTGATTAATATTAATGAATATGCAATGATATCCATGCTTAGAATTCTCAGTACGTTACCTACTTGTCTTGAGGTGTTGCTCCTGGTACAATTTACGTCTAAATGTGACTATAAAACAACAATTTTAGATTAATTTTATTCTTTGTATGTCTTGCCGTCATGGAGAACATAAAGTTCAAACATTATAAGTTCCAGCTACTTGGGTATGGAAAGAATAAAGAAAACAGCGACACTGCATACAAATTCCAAGAGGCTCGTCAAACAGAGAGAAAGGAACACGTGAAAGACCTGGGAGTAATTATGTCGGCTGGCCTGTCTTTCAATGAACACAAGGCAAATATCACGACTGCCATTAAAATAACGAGGTCGATAATAATGAGAGATTTCGAAACAAGTTAAAAATAGTACCAGTGATAACACCATGCAAACCACTTGTGCTCTCTCGTTTAGAGTATATACAGGCGGGTTATTACTGAGAGTACATATATATATATATATATATTATATATATATATAATATATATATATATATATATATATATTATATACGTCCACAGCAGAACTCGAACCTGCAAACCCTGTATCAGAGTAACCAGTACTTTACCAAGGAGCTAGACCCAAGAAAAGTATGGGCGTCCAGACTGAGCCAGACTGTTTCCCCATACCCCCGGGCACCAAGCTCGGCAGGCAGTTATTAAGCATGATAAGCATTCATTATAAAATATTAGTGACGGGTTGTTCAAATTAGATGTGTTTTCAGTTGAGGCAGTAGTACACAGTCTAAAATTGGGCTCTTATACGAATACATTAGACTGTCTTAACTGTAGTGCCACACCGAGGAATAGGACTTACTTTTCCTGCAGTTTCTGAAGGCTGAACCAGAGTTTACCACAGAATTATGTGGGTTGAAAAACTGTGGCCGTTTATCTTGTTATTACAGATGCCTCCATCTTTAAATGAGTATTTTAATGAGCCCCATTTCTTTTACATAACTTTTAGAAGTCTCCCCTTTAAATGTTACCATTTTCTCGTCCCCTTAAATGGACACGCTGTCCAGGGGGTGGCTACCTCATAATTGCCAGTGACCTCTTTATCACTGACACTATATTTATGTATGTAAAGTTACTGATATCATAGTGGGGTGTGGCCGAATTTTTTATTATTGCCACGTTAATCTCGTTTATGCGATTGCAGTATCAATGCTTGTGGGATTTTCCTAATGCTATAATAGCCATCCTTCTAGCTGTGGGTGCTGGTGTGCCTGGGGCACTTCCTGTACCCTTCACTCTCACTCTCTCTCACTCTCACTCTCTCTCTCTCTCTCTCTCTCTCTCTCTCTCTCTCTCTCTCTCACTCTCACTCTCACTCTCACTCTCACTCTCACTCTCACTCTCTCTCACTCTCACTCTCTCTCACTCTCTCTCACTCTCTCTCACTCTCTCTCTCTCTGCAGTGGAGACGTCCTTTGGGAACGTACTTGCTTGGACATCCTCCTCTTTTCTGCAACTTTGCAAGCTCTTGATGTGTTGATTACAACACGAAAGGCCTAGAGGCGTCATTCTACTCCCCCTGTGGTTGTTTTGCATATATATATATATATATATATATAACACTGATCTCTGGCTGAAGGAGACTCGAACCTTGGACCAAGGTACGCAGTGCTTTACCAATCTACCCACACTGGACAATACCTTGGAGTCCAGCTTGCGCTAGGATATATATATATATATTATATATATATGTTGACGTGTACTTAGCTCTGTGAAGACCTGTTTGCGCGCTCTCTACGAATTGAAGCAAGATGCCCTCCATCGAGCAACTTTACCAACAGCTTAAGGAAGAATTGAGGATGGCGAAGTTAGAGATTCGGCGACTGACCGAGGAAAACAAGAAGATTCGTAGTAGTCCTCCTGTTTTGAGTCCTCAGGTCAAGAAGGGAAACTGGTCAGTGGCTGGACAGCAGGGAACGATGTTGACGATCAAGAAGACGAATGGAAAGGTGGAAACGATGAAGAAGAAAGAGAGTGCCGTGGAAACTGTTGCGGAAACATGTAATACGTTCTCAGTGCTACCCGACGAATGTGAGTCGACTACTGGGAACATCACGACGAACGACACCAAGGAAGGTAAGAATATTGTTGTTGTTGGGGATAGCCAAGTTAGGTATATGGATAGGGCTTTCTGCTTGAAGGACAGGAGTAGGAGACAGAGAGTTTGTTTTCCTGGGGCTGGGATGGAGGATATTGTTAGCCGTCTGGATGACATCATGAGAGGTAATGGGAGCAATCCTATTATCTGTCTCAGTGCTGGAGGCAACGATGTTGGCAGACGTAGGATTGAAGACCTGATTAGCAGGTATAGGTCAGCAATAGAAATAATTAGGAGTAAGGGTGGGAACCCTGTCATATGTGGTATTTTGCCAAGGAGAGGAGTTGGAAACGAATGGTTGTCCAGGGCAATTGGTGTCAATTGCTGTGTGGACAAATACTGTAAGGAAAATACGGTAACATTCATTGACAACTGGGACCTCTTCTATGGCAGAAATGACATGTATGCCAGGGATGGGGTTCACTTATCTAGGTCTGGGGTGGTAGCACTGGCAACTGCAGTGGAGGGAGCAATTAGAACTTTAAACTAGGAATAGTTAGTGGTATGGGTTTTGGCAGGAAAACAGTGAAGTCCCAGTGTAGTAATATTACGAGTTCTAGGGGAACTAGTAATAAGCAGAACGAGGTAGATATTGAAAAGCCAGGGACTTTGGGTGATAAGGACAGTAATAGGTTTAGTAGAAAAACAGAAATGAGCAGGAAGGGTAAAGAGAAAGGAGAGTCTTTCAATGTTTATTATGCTAATTGCCGTAGTGCTAGGAATAAGATGGACGAGTTGAGATTAGTTGCTAGTGCAGGTAACATTGATGTATTTGCCTTAACTGAGACGTGGTTTAATTCTAAAAGTCGGGACATGCCTGCGGAATGTCATATTCAGGGTTTTAAATTGTTCCAAGTAGATGGAAGTATCGGGAAGAGGGGTGGGGTGGCATTGTATGTCCGAGATCGCTTGAACTGTTGCATAAAAACGGGTATTGAGTCTGAAAGTAACACATACAGAGTCTGTTTGAATAGAATTTTCAGAGGGGCATGAAAAACTGATTTTAGGAGTGATATACCGTCCCCCAAACTTAGATAGGGACCAAGGGAGACTACTATGGGAGGAAATTGTTAAGGCCACAAGGCACGATATTGTAGTAATTCTAGGAGACTTTAACTTTAGTCATATTGATTGGAATTTCTTCACTGGGAATTTAGAATCATACGACTTCTTAGAAGTAGTTCAGGATTGTTTTTTGAAGCAGTTTGTGACAGAACCTACAAGGGGAAATAACCTGCTTGACTTAGTTATGGCAAACAATGAATCCCTTGTTAATAATTTAGAAATTTCAGAGGAACTGGGTGCTAGCGACCACAAATCAATTACATTTAGCATTGAATGGAAGTACGATAGTAGCGATAACTCAGTAACAGTCCCAGATTTTCGCTTAGCAGGTTACGATGGGCTTAGAGAACACTTATCTGTTGACTGGGGTAACGAAGTGAGCTATCAATATGACAGTTTTCTGAACCCTATACATGCTGCTCAAAGAACGTTTATCCCATATAAAGAAATTAGATCAAATAGAAATGACCCAAAATGGATGAATAATAGGTTCAAATATCTACTAGGGCATAAGAAAGGAATTTATAGGCGTATCAAAAGAGGTGAAGGTCATCTTTTGAATCAGTATATTGACATTAAGAGGGACATTAAAAAGGGGATAAGAAAAGCTAAAAGGGACTATGAAATTAAAGTTGCTAGGGATTCTAAAACTAACCCAAAAAGTTTTTTCCAGGTCTATAGAACAAAAGTTAGAGATAAGATAGGTCCCCTTAAAAATAACTATGGGCACCTTACTGACAAAGAGAATGAAATGTGCTCGATTTTTAATAATTATTTTCTGTTTTTACACAGGAAGACACTAACAATATTCGAGTAATTAATTTTTATAGTGGGCTAGAAGAAGATAAATTATGTAACATCACAGTCACTAGTGAAATGGTTGTGAAGCAGATAGACTGACTGAAGCAAAATAAGTCGCCGGGTCCTGATGAGGTTTTTTCAAGGGTTCTTAAGGAATGCAAAATGGAACTCTGTGAACCATTAACTAATATTTTTAATTTATCTCTTCAAACAGGTGTAGTGTCTGATATGTGGAAGATGGCTAATGTAATTCCTATTTTTAAAACGGGGGACAAGTCGTTACCGTCAAATTACCGCCCAATAAGCCTGACCTCAATTGTAGGCAAATTACTAGTCAATTATAGCTGAGATTATAAGAAGCCATCTCGATAAGCATAGCTTGATTAATGATACTCAGCATGGATTCACAAGAGGCCGGTCTTGTCTAACTAATTTATTAACTTTCTTCAGTAAAGCTTTTGAGGCTGTTGACCACGATAAAGAATTTGATATTATTTACTTAGATTTTAGTAAGGCTTTTGATAGAGTTCCGCACCATAGACTGTTAAGCAACAGAAGTCCAGAGGTCATACTGCAGCTTTATACATCATTAGTAAGGCCTCACCTAGATTATGCAGCTCAGTTCTGGTCTCCATATTACAGAATGGACATAAATTCGATAGAAAACATTCAGCGTAGGATGACTAAATTAATACATAGCATTAGAAATCTTCCTTATGAAGAAAGATTGAAGACTCTTAAGTTATATTCACTTGTTAGACGAAGAATGAGGGGAGACCTGATCGAAGTGTATAAGTGGAAGATAGGTATTAATAAAGGGGATATTAATAAGGTCTTGAGGATGTCTCTCCAAGAGAGAACCCGCAGTAAGGGATTTAAATTAGATAAGTTTAGATTTAGAAAGGACATAGGAAAGTATTGGTTTGGAAATAGGGTAGTTGATGAGTGGAACAGTCTACCTAGTTGGGTTATTGAGGCTGGGACTTAAGGTAATTTCAAATTTAGGTTAGATAAGTACATGAGTGGGAGGGGTTGGATTTGAGTGGGACTTTCACATCAGAGCTTATTTCTTGGGTGGCATTGAAAATTGGGTTGGGCAAATGTTTTGTTAGTGGGATGAATTGTAAAGGACGTGCCTAGTATGGGCCAACAGGCCTCCTGCAGTGTTCCTCCTTTCTTATGTTCTTATGTTCTTATATATGTCGTGCCGAATATGTAAAACTGGTCAATTAGCAAGAACTCATTTAAAATTAAGTCCTTTCTAAAATTTTCTCTTATACGTTTAAACATATATTTTTTTCATTAATGTTGATGTAAAAAATTCTAATTTTGCACCAAAAGGAACTTAGAAAACTTACCTAACCTTATTATAACAAGCGCAATTTATTTTAGCCTACCCCAACTAAATATATTTTAGATTTGTTTACAGTAATTTAATACTAAACAAACACAGTGAAATATATTTTTTTCGTTAGGTTCAGAATGATTTTGGCGAAATTATTGCATACACAAATTTTCACTTGTCCTATATGGCAAGATGAACGTTGCTATTTAAGCCAAGATCGCAAATTCTGCCTATTCGGTACGACAATATATATATATATATATATATATATATATATATATATAAATATATATATATATAATATAATATATATATATATATATATATATATATATATATATATATATATATATATATATATATATAATGTAATGTCGTGCCGAATATGTAAAACTGGTTAATTAGCAAGAACTCATTTAAAATTAAGTTCTTTCTAAAAAATTTTCTTACACGTTTAAAGATATATTTTTTTCATTATTGTTAATGTAAAAAAAATTAATTTTGCTCCAAAAGAATCTTAGAAAACTTACCTAATCTTATTATAACAAGAACAATTTATTTTAGCCTAACCCAACTTAATATATTTTAGATTTGTTTATAATAATTTAATACTAAACAAACACAGTGAAATATATTTTTTTCGTTAGGTTCAGAAAAATTTTGGCGAAATTATTGCATACACAAATTTTCGCTTGTCTTATATGGCAAGATGAACGTTGCTATTTATGCCAAGATCGCAAGTTCTACCTATTCGGCACGACATATATATAATGTGTGTGTGTGTGTTTTGCAAGCACACTTAAAATGCTTTCTTAACTTGTCTGATATCTTATTTTTATTAATGAATGAGTAGGTGTTGATAGCTGGTATTTGTCACACAATCCTTCTGCCCCTTCAAGGGCTGTTCTTTAATGCTAGTGAACGTCACTAGCACCACACTAGTATGAACTTTACTAGCACCACACTCGTATGAACGTTACTAGCACCATACTAAATAGCGTGAACGACACTAACATCACACTAATAGTTGTGAACGTTACTAGCACCCCACTATGAGTGTGGACTAATTAAGAGCAGCTCAGCTAGTACTTCCACAGAAGGAAGTTCTCAAAAGAGGATCTAATAAGTAGTTTAAGAGCAGTTGGCTTGTTTATATTGGCTGTTAAGAGGCGTTTGTGAGCGTGAACTGGCTACTGTTAGAACTGTTTCAGGGTGTCTGAGGCAGAGGGAGGGAGGAGGGGAAGGGAGAAAAGAGAGAGAGGGAGGGTTGATTCTGGCAGAAACACAGGGAGGGAAAGTGGGGGGGATGGGTTGAGGAGAGAAAGGAGAATTCTGAGGGAGGGATGGAGGTTCGTGGCTGAGATGCAGGGAGGGGAGGAAGGAGGGTCCTTATTCAGTCAACAGTCGTTTATACTGCGTGATGACTCTTAATTCGCTTTTACCGCTTGTTTGTTTACACTTCTGGCAGCTTGTGTGTGTGTGTGTGTGTGTATGTGTGTGTGTCGATACCATTTTCAACACACACACACACACACACACACACACACACACACACACGCGTGTGTGTGTGTGTGTGTGTGTGTGTGTGTGTGTGTGTTGAAAATGGTATCGACAAGTTGGGAGTAAGACACATGTGCAACATCTGGGTATCTTTATTGTAGACGTTTCGCCATCCAGTGGCTTTATCAATACAAATACCAGGACATAACTTGAAGACAGTAGAACTATGTACAGAAGATGAGGTAATCACTCCCTCAACCTAGGAGTAGGTGCGAACAGCACCATAGTCGTGGAGATTCTGAAGCAGAAGAAAGAATCCTGGCGCTTATATAGTAACGTCAGGTGAAGCAGACGAGGGCAAATTCACTGGTGGGCGGGATTCCCCAGTGGAATTTGTATTGATAAAGCCACTGGATGGCGAAACGTCTACAATAAAGATACCCAGATGTTGCACATGTGTCTTACTCTCATCTTGTCGGTATTATATACCATTCGTACACAACTTGTCAGACACTGCAACATCATGGAATCTTAATTCTGAGGACATGTACATAACCTTCACAACTACGACAACTACTACTACAACTAACCCATCTCTTTGGGAAGGACCTACTTCCACTGGGGAATCCCGCCCACCAGTGAATTTGCCCTCGTCTGCTTCACCTGACGTTACTATATAAGCGCCAGGATTCTTTCTTCTGCTTCAGAATCTCCACGACTATGGTGCTGTTCGCACCTACTCCTAGGTTGAGGGACTGATTACCTCATCTTCTGTACATAGTTCTACTGTCTTCAAGTTATGTCCTGGAATTTGTATTGATAAAGCCACTGGATGGCGAAACGTCTACAATAAAGATACCCAGATGTTGCACATGTGTCTTACTCTCATCTTGTCGGTATTATATACCATTCGTACACATCGACAAGCTGATTAGTAAGAAATATGTGAAACAGTTGGGTATCTTTAAAGTTGAAACATTTCGCCTACGTGGTAGGCTTCATTAGTCAGATGCAAAGGTGAGGTAAAGATGTAATCGGTCCATCATCCATGGATCAATTACATCTGACCGATTACATCTGGCCAAGCGGTGGTCAGTCCCTCATCCTGGAGAGGCGTTCGTCTTCATGGTCTGGAATATAAAGTTGAATCATGAGACTAAGAGTCTGTAATAATGTCGGAGATGGGGTCGAAGGAGATATTGTATTAAACTGGGTTCAGAACCGTAGTCAAGATTACGGTTCTGAACACCTGTTGCTTCACTGAGGGACTGATTACCTCATCTTCAACTTCTTCAGTCTTTTTTTTTTTTTGTCCCTGTACTGTATTGATAAAGCCACTGGTTGGCGAAACGTCTGCATAATAAAGATACCCAGGTGTTGCAGTTGTCCAATATTTCTTTATTGCCTGAGCGAAACGTGCTTTATTTTTCACTGTGCTGGCAGTCTTCCATCGTTGTAAACTTTTCATATATGCTATGCCCAATTTTTGGATTGAAGTTCCACGTATGTAAAAGTTCCAACTTTTATGGAAAGTTTTTCTTTTTCAATCCATTCATGTATATTTGATGTTCATTTTTTTATTGGATATGAGAAAGAGCTCCTAATTTTTCAGCTGAAAAGCTTTCTCTTGTTACTGAAATATGATGATTTGTGTTCCGTGTTAGCAGAGCCAGTGGCTGATTTTTTTCATTCAAAATATAAGGTTTATTTTATAAATATATATATATAAAAACACTTATTTTCATTCAAAAAGGTCACTTAATTTATGTAGATTTTTAATGGCTGCTGTTGTGTGTGTTAATGTTATTTGCTGAGATACACTCGTGCATATTTTTCTCTAAAATGTTATCTGCTTCAAATTAAACTGAGTATAAGTTGGTATACCTTATAGTAAACAAAGCAATATGTAGCTTGTTTACGTACCTAGCAGTTGCAGAGAGGGTGTATATGCTGAGAAGTATGTATCCCTCAGTGTACCTACTCTGAGAAACTTGTATAGTTCAGTATTTACGTGTTGAGAGGTGTGTATTTCTCAGAGTATATTTCCTAAGAAATGTGTATCAGTAAGTGTATATACGACGAAACGCATGCATTTTTCACTGTATGTACTCCGAGAGGTGTATATCTCTGTGTACATATGGCAAGAGAATACTTATATCTCTGTTTCAGGAGTTTATGTATCCTTGAATTTTGGTGAACATGTTACTAGCAGCCTTAATGACCCTCTTGTAGTCGACAAGCTATGAATTTATTAATATAGAAACGAACAGTAGCAGAACATACTGTCTCTTGGAGCGTATTTCAGCTATTAATTTCTCTCTCTAGGCCCTGACCGGTAATTAATCTCATTTGCTGTTTTGATATCGATGTTGTTTTATATCCTTTAGAGAACTTGCTCATTATTTTATTTACAAAAAAAAAGAAAAAAGCAAGGTAGCTATACCAGGCAAATATTGTTATTTCTTGCTATTTTCGAGTGTCCACTATATATAAAAAATGGTTATAACTATGACCATAAGTTTTTAAAAAAGGTGGACCGGTAAGCCAGCGGAAGGCCTCGGTCAGATGACCAAAAGCTCCAACTGTGGGTTATCAACTGACTAAGACCCGTGTCAGGAAACACTTGTCCTGTTTCCTGACGAACCTTACCTAACCTAACCTCTTTACACGCTTTTGTTCTAATATGATTGTGTTACTAGCTGCTGACTCTAGATCTTCGTATTTTTTCGTAGCTTATGTATGTACTTTCCTGTTTGTACTTACCTATTTGTAGTTACATTCGTCGATCCACAACTGGCACCGGCTCTTTGCAGGTCGCTACTAGGTCCACTCTACTTGCTCCATTAGTTTTATTGTATCTCTTCTTAAAGCTACGTATGGATCCTGCCTCCACTACATCACTCTCCAGATGATTCCACTTCCTGACAACTCTATGACTGAATACTTCCTAACATCCCTATGGCTCATCTGCGTCTTCAACTTCCACTTGAGACCCTTTGTTGCTGTGTCCCATCTCTGAAACATCCTGTCCCCATCCACCTTGTCAATTCCTTTTAGTATTTATATGTCGTTATCGTGTCCCCCCTATCCTTCCTGTGTTCCAGTGTCATCAGGCCGATTTCCTTTAACATCTCGTAGGACATCTAGTCTTGTTACAAATTTTTGCACTTTCTCTAATTTCTTGACTTGCTTGACCAGGAATGGGTTCCATATTGGATCTGCATACTCCAATATGGGCCTGGCGTACACAGTGTACATAATCTTGAACGATACTTTACTAAGGTATCGAAACGCTATTCTTAAGTTTGCCAGGCGCCCATATGTTGCAGCAGTTATTTGGTTGATGTGAGCCTCAAAAGATGTGCTCAGTATTATACTTACCCTCAAGATCCTTCCCTTGAGTGAGGTTTGCAGTCTTTGGCCCCCTAGCCTGTACTCTATCTGCGGTTTTCTTTGACCATTCCTAATCTTCATGAATGCATTTGGTGCGGTTAAACTTCAGGAACCAGTTCCTGGACCAGGCCTGCAGCCTGTCCAGAGCCCCATGTAGTCCTAACTGATCCTCATCCGTTTCAATTCTTCGCACTAGCTTCACATCGTCTACAAACAGGGACAACTCTGAATCTATCCCATCCTTTATGGAATTCACATACACCAGAAACAGCATCGGCCCTAAGACTGACCCCTGTGAAACCCTGGTCGTCACAGTCGCCCACTCTGACACCTCGTCACGTACCCTCACTTGTTGCTTCCTTCCTTCCTGTCAGATATTCTCTGATACATTGCAGTGCTTTTCCAATTATTCTAGCCTGCTCCTCTAGCTTTTTGCACTTTCTTACAGTTCAAAAAATGCAGTTTACCCAGCCCCCCCCTCTCTCTCTCTCTCTCTCTTGTCTTACATCTGTAACCTTGGCGTAAAACTCCAGCAGGTTTGTGACACAGGATTTCCCTTCCCGGAAACCGTGCTGGTCATTGTGTGTGTACTCGCCTAGTTGTACTCACCTAGTTGAGGTTGCGGGGGTCGAGTCCGAGCTCCTGGCCCCGCCTCTTCACTGATCGCTACTAGGTCACTCTCCCTGAACCGTGAGCTTTATCATACCTGTGTGTGTGTGTGTGTGTGTGTGTGTGTGTGTGTGTGTGTGTGTGTGTGTGTGTGCGCGCGCTCGCTCGCTCGCGCGCTTGGATACATAAGTGATTTAGCCGTGGCAGTCAGTGACGTGAAAACAACATCTAATCTGATTCACGATACCAGTGCTGCTTTCTGCTCCTTCAGCTTTATCTCTGAGATCTATTGTTGAAGTTGAGGGATGGTGGGGGGGAAGTCGACTCACATGACTAAGTTCGAGTACTTAAAGTCACAGAGAGGGAGCTCGAATCACGTAACTATATTGGCTCACTGGCGTTTCTCAGGTTTTATCTACGTTGTGTGTATTGAGAAGTAATCGAGTCTTGTTATTCTCCATTTGTTGAAGTGTTCGTCGTGTGTGCTTCTCGCCAGTCGTATATATCATCTCCCCGAGCTCTCTCGACCGTTGTTTTCTGATATATTTCTGAGTCCTCTCGGGCGTCTGCTTCTTACCCCCTCCCTATCATCCCTCTCTCTCCTTGTCGATGTTCGTCTTACTTTTGTGCTTCGTTTACCACCGTGTTTTATTTTGTTCTATGTTCCATGTGTCCTCTTTTTCTTGTTTTTACTCCCCACCTCCTCGCCCTCGTAATGCTTCTCATCTTCCTTCTCCTTTTACTCCTTACTCTCTTATTTCTCCTCCTTCTCTAGTTTCTCCTCTTAAATTATCTCTTCCTCCATCTACTCCTTTATTCCTTTTCTTCTGCTCCTATTCCTCTTCTACCTTCTTCCCATCCTCCTCCTGCATCCTCTGCCTCTCCCAATCCTCCTCCAGTAACACTCACTCTCCCCAATTTTCCCTTTGACCCTTAAAGTCAAGTGATGCTCTATCCTTCTCCCTCCTTCCTTTCCTTCAAATCTACTCATCTGCATCATCCTCCATCCTTTTCTCACTCCTGCTTATTCCCAGCCTCTCTGAATCCTCTTCTCTCCTCTTCCCCATTTTTGTCTCCCCTACTTTCTCAGCTTCTTGAAGAGAGAAAGTCTCCTTAATCTCATTACTTCAACTCCTCTTTCTTCCCCGAAGATTCCACTTTCTCTCGCACTTCTCCTTTCGAACTGGATTTGTTAGTTAAATTCCCTTCGATGACATTTTCTTCTATTTTTTTTTTACTCCGAAGAGCTTTTATTATTCATTATTTGCGTCTGCCATTATTTACGTAATTTTCTTTTCTTCCCGACTTCGTTTATTTTTTTTTATTAATTTTCTGGATATTTAATTTTTTCTTTTAGACTTCATTGATTTTTCGTTTCCTTTACAGGATCTTGAAATTTTCTGCTATTGTTTTTTTTTCTACTGTTTTTATTTGTTTTAATTCCTGATATTTTTTAAAAAATTTTTGTTACGTTTTGCTTGTATTTCATGTTTTTTTCTTGTGTTTCTTAATTACATGCTCGTGTTTGCTCTGCTACTTATTTTGCTTTAAGACCAGAAAGTTTAAAGGATGAGGAGGAGAGTGAGAATAAATGATGAGGTGAAGGGATGAGAATGAAGTATGAAGATGGGGATGAGAATGAAGGATAAATGTGGTGAGAATGAGGAATAAATGGACAAAAAGCTGGATGTACGTAAGAAGGGATGAAGATATGAGGGAGTATGAGTGATGGAGCTATGAGGGAGTATGAGTGATGGAGCTATGAGGGAGTACGAGTGATGGAGCTATGAGGGAGTATGAGTGATGGAGCTATGAGGGAGTATGAGTGATGGAGCTATGAGGGAGTATGAGTGATGGAGCTATGAGGGAGTATGAGTGTTGGAGCTATGAAAGAGTATGAGTGTTGGAGCTATGAGGGAGTATGAGTGTTGGAGCTATGAGGGAGTATGAGTGTTGGAGCTATGAGGGAGTATGAGTGTTGGAGCTATGAGGGAGTATGAGTGTTGGAGCTATGAGGGAGTATGAGTGTTGGAGCTATGAGGAGTATGAGTGTTGGAGCTATGAGGGAGTATGAGTGTTGGAGCTATGAGGGAGTATGAGTGTTGGAGCTATGAGGGAGTACGAGTGTTGGAGCTATGAGGGAGTACGAGTGTTGGAGCTATGAGGGAGTACGAGTGTTGGAGCTATGAGGGAGTACGAGTGTTGGAGCTATGAGGGAGTACGAGTGTTGGAGCTATGAGGGAGTACGAGTGTTGGAGCTATGAGGGAGTACGAGTGTTGGAGCTATGAGGGAGTACGAGTGTTGGAGCTATGAGGGAGTACGAGTGTTGGAGCTATGAGGGAGTACGAGTGTTGGAGCTATGAGGGAGTACGAGTGTTGGAGCTATGAGGGAGTACGAGTGATGGAGCTATGAGGGAGCATGAGTGATGGAGCTATGAGGGAGCATGAGTGATGGAGCTATGAGGGAGCATGAGTGATGGAGCTATGAGGGAGCATGAGTGATGGAGCTATGAGGGAACATGAGTGATGGAGCTATGAGGGAGCATGAGTGATGGAGCTATGAGGGAGCATGAGTGATGGAGCTATGAGGGAGCATGAGTGATGGAGCTATGAGGGAGAATGAGTGATGGAGCTATGAGGGAGCATAAATGATGGAGCTATGAGGGAGCATGAGTGATGGAGCTATGAGGGAGCATGAGTGATGGAGCTATGAGGGAGCATAAATGATGGAGCTATGAGGGAGCATGAGTGATGGAGCTATGAGGGAGTACGAGTGATGGAGCTATGAGGGAGTACGAGTGATGGAGATATGAGGGAGTACGAGTGATGGAGCTATGAGGGAGTACGAGTGATGGAGCTATGAGGGAGTACGAGTGATGGAGCTATGAGGGAGTACGAGTGATGGAGCTATGAGGGAGTACGAGTGATGGAGCTATGAGGGAGTACGAGTGATGGAGCTATGAGGGAGTACGAGTGATGGAGCTATGAGGGAGTACGAGTGATGGAGCTATGAGGGAGTACGAGTGATGGAGCTATGAGGGAGTACGAGTGATGGAGCTATGAGGGAGTACGAGTGATGGAGCTATGAGGGAGTACGAGTGATGGAGCTATGAGGGAGCATGAGTGATGGAGCTATGAGGGAGCATGAGTGATGGAGCTTTGAGGGAGCATGAGTGATGGAGCTTTGAGGGAGCATGAGTGATGGAGTTATGAGGGAGCATGAGTGATGGAGCTATGAAGAAATACGAGTAGGCAGGCAGCAAAGGCCTGGATTCTAAGAAATACAAACAATAGGCCTAAATATGGAGTTCAATCAAAGAAACAAAGTTAAACAATGATAACCGTTTCTGACAGGGAAAATTAACCCCCCTATGTAAGCCCCCTACTGCTATTTCCCTCGTGTGACTCCTTGCCTCCACTCTGATCATTTCCCAAGGCCCCCCTTCCCCTCTTTTCTTCCCATCTCTGCTCTTGCCCCTTCTAAAAACTTCACTGAACTACGTCCCTTTAACTATATTGTTAAGCTCAAGGGCGTAGTTGTGTGTAGGTGAGGAGGGAGAGTTAGTTGTTATGAGATGGTAATTATGTATTGAATGTGGGAGGAGTGGTAGGGGAAGCGTGTGTGTGCATGTGTGTGCATGTGTGTGCATGTGTGTGCATGTGTGTGTGTGTGTGTGTGTGATTTGTGTGTGTTGTGATTTGTGTGTGTTGTGATTTGTGTGTGTTGTGTGTGTTGTGTGTGTGGTGTGTGTGGTGTGTGTTTTGTGTGTGTGTGTGTGTCTGTGTGCGTATCAGAATAAGCATGATCAATGTCTTTCCAATACTTTATCCTCGCCACCCTCCTTCATGTCTTCTCCCCTCATGTCTCTCTCCCCTCATTTCCTCTTACCCTTTTCTCCCCCTATCCCCCTTCCTCTACCTCTAAGCAATAACTCACCTATGGCGCTCTAATAGCATGCCTGGGGAAGGAATTTACATAAATCGTTGGTAAGTCTTGATCCACGTTTAGCTAATGGAATATTTCTTGTAAACCCGATCCTTGCTTCACTTGCTTCTTCCTCCACCAAGCTGCAATCTTTCATCCACTTATACTTCTTTCTTCTTTTTTTACACTGCGAGTTTGGAAAAAAAGGCCGCTATAATGTACTTAAATGCTTCTGAGCTTTGATACCGTCTAACAGTTAACTCAACAACTGCAGGATTTAAGTAATGTGCATGAATTATGCTCTTTGAGTGGAAAACCAAGAGGTATAAAGACAGGCGCAGGGTGTACGCATGGTTGATGGGGTAAGAGAGGACTTTCAGTAAGCCAGAGTGTGAGTATTCTCGCTGTCGTTAGTCATAAGCATAAGAAACGCGAGGATTTTGAGACTGCCTGAGTCTTGTGAGGTGGGACCCTTCTGTAGTAAAGACCATGGTGAAAAATCTTCGTGTTATTAATAACAATTCTTTGTGTTATCGATAACACTTTCATGGTATGGTTAAAAAATACGTGACATTAATGATGGTTCTTGGGGGAGTAAATAAAGTTCCTTGAGATGTCAGTCAAGTCTATTTTGGTGGTAACTGGTATGAAGACGTTACCTGTAAAGTTCCTGCAAGTATTGATAAAGTTTAGTGTTTTGAATTAAAGCTCCTGGTTGTGTGTATGAAGTTCTATTAGATCTTAATGAGGGTCCTGGCAGTACTAATACAGTAGCTGGTGGTGCTGGAGAGGACTTCAAGACAGTGCTGTGGAGTTCTGTCAAGGAGCTTGTGATGTAAATAATGACGATCTTTTTAAGTGTTCTGGGAGGAACTTATCTTTCAAACTGGCTTGTAGTGTGAGAGCTTGTTGCTAATGCAGTGGCTGACAATGATGATACCCTACAGTGACGATCACTGAGAGTGATAGCCGACGGTGATGATCGCTGACGGTGACGATCACTGACGGTGACCGTTGACAGTGATCATCGCTAACAGTGTGATTTCTGACAGTGATAATCTTCAATGGCGATGCTTTAAGCGTATAACCACGGTGAAACTGATTTTTATGGGTAGCCGTCTTGCTGTATAATAGCTGTCTTGTGGTAATTTAACGGTGTGCAGCCAAACGTGAGACTCTGTGAACATTGGTCTCGTACATAGCAAAGTTAGCTGAAATATCAGTCTGAAATATCAGGCCCAACCAGGTCGAGTGTACGTGGGAGGCCTGAAACCTTGCTCGGCTCTCTGACATGTGAAGAAGGGAGCGGCAATCCCGGATGGTGGTGCAAACTAAAGGCGAGAGAAAACTTGTTGTTCGTACAGGATTTTGCAATTTTTTATCTGTAGATAAGAAGCCTGTGCAACATATGGTTATCTTCGTTATCGAAGTGTTTTTCATCAACTTATCAGTATGGTATTCCATCACTAATGTGATTCTTTAGTTGAGTAATGGATGAGTTAATACACAGCCTTACCCTCAACCCCGATTTCTTCCTCTTCACATCCCTCCCCTCTACCACCGTACCCTTAACCATTCCATTTACCTCTCCACGATCTTTCCTCCCCTCTCTGCCTCTCCTCTCAAAACCCTCCCCTCTACCACTCACATCCTTCTCCAACCTCCATCTTGCACCACATCCACTCCATCCACTTCCATTACCCTTCACCCTCTCTACAGAAGGTGGCTCTGCTGAGTACACCCTGATCCCTCTCACACCTCATACTCCTTCTCCATCTCCTCCTCCTCGTCCTCTTCCTCCTCCTCCTCCTTGTCAGGAGTTGCTGGATAGCAGTAGGGGCAGATTATCAAGGATACGCAACAACACCCCTTAAATACGCAATTTTACTTCCAGGTTTCCCTCTCTCATCCAAAATATATGAATCTCACCTTCAAAAATTCTTCGCCTCACCTACAAAATATTTCTATCACTTTCCAAAACAAGTTTCTGACCTTCAAATAAGCGATCCTGGACCCCAAACAAACGTATCTAAACTCCCAGAATATCCTACTGATTTAAAAATGCACTTTTGACTCCAAAAGTGCACCTAGAACACACCCCAACCTCTAAAATGTGCATTTGACGTTCAAAAAATATTTTCTAAAATACGCCTCCTTGCCCGAAAAATACGCTAACCTCCACATAATAGCCTCCTAGCCCCCAGAATACGCTACTCACCCTCAAAGTACTCCTCCTTTCCCCAATATACGTTATTCACCTTCAAAAATACTTCTCCTTTCCCTTATATACACTGTTCACCCTCAAAATATTCCCCTAGCCCCCGAAATACGTCCCTAACCCCCAGGCACACTAAAACACACTGAGGCTGCAAGTTTTGACCTGCGTAGCTTCTCTGGTGATCCCAGCCTGGCCAACTTAGCAGCAATATGGCTAAACTTAAGTCCCAGCCTCAACTTTAATTCAACTTTGCACTTGTTCGAAGTCTCGCCGAACAGCGCGCTAAGTCGGGTATTTATCCTCTGCTGCCTCAGAATGTTGGGGAGGGCGGGGAGTGGGTGGGGAAGAATTGGTGGAGGGTTGGGTTGGGTGTTTGAGGTTTAAGGAGTGCTGGGAGAGAGTTGGGGAGAATTGTTGGAGGGGTGGGGCGAATGTTTGAAGTTTAGGAAGAATGGAGAGAAGGTTGGGGAGAGAAGATGGAAAGAAGGTGGAGGGAGGGAGGATGTTGGTGAGATTGGGAAGGAAGAGGAGGGTTGATTAAAAGTAGGAAGAAGTAGTGAAAGAAAAAGGAGAAGGATGTGCAAACACAGGAGAGAATAGGCGGAGCTGGGATAATGTGTAGAAAGGAAAGAATGGGATACTGGGTTAAAATGGAGATAGATAGGAATAGCAGTTCTATAGAAGGGTGGATAAGGTTATGAGAGGGATAGGAGGGGCGGGTAAAGATGTGAGTGGGTGGGGAGAAAACCGTGTGAGACGGGTCAGGTAATATTTTAGAGAACAAAAGTCTTCAACCTAAATTGGTGTAATTAACAACGAATAATGTTAGTAATGGATGGCACTCGGTGACTGAGTACAAGTGATGTACCTCGAGTATCTGAGTGCTGAGCCTAGTAGTAGTAGTGGTGGTGGTAGTAGTAGTAGTGGTTGTAGAGGTCGTAGTAGTAATAGTAGTGGTGGCGATGGTAGTATTAGTGTTTGTCATAATGGTAGTAGTGGTGGTAGCAGTAGTACTATTGGTGATAGTGGTAGTAGCAGTGGTAGCGGTGATAGTAATAGTGGTGGTGGTGATAGTAAGTAGTAGCAGTGGTGATGGTGGTAGTAGTAGTGGTAGTGGTGTTGATGGTAGTAGCAGTAGTAGTGGTGGTGGTGGTGGTAGCAGTAGTGGTGGTAGTAGCAGTAGTGGTGGTGGTAGTAGCAGTAATGGTGGTGGTGGTGGTAGCTGTAGTAGTGGTGGTGGTGGTAGTAGTAGTGATGGTGATAGAGGTAGCAGTATTTGAAAGATTTGGTTCAATTACTCATTCTCTCTCCGTGTGTGTGTGTTTAATTATCATTAGAAAACAAAAGAGAACAATTTGAATAATAATATTTCTAGGTGTCCACTCATAACATATTCGGTTATAAGAGACTTGAGGTGCTTCAATTATCCTCATCTCCCTCCCCTGACATCTTGCCTCCTTCCCTCTCCTTTCCCCCTCCCTCATCCCCCTCACCCTCCCTCATCCCCCTCCCTCATCCCCCTCCCCCCTCCCTCCTCCCCCCGCCCGCAACATTTATCATCATGAAACATTTTCCTCGTTCCCCAAAAAAAAAAAAAAAAATGTTGAATGTTGAATTATACCCTTGGCACCGAGTTACGGTCCCCTGACACATTGCACGATTATTCTTGCCTCTTGCAATTTATCAAAAGCGACAGCCGGCAAGGGGAAAAAAATCACTTGAGCCTACCCACACCTCCTAGGCCTCCTCCTCCTCCTTCCCTCCCCTTTCAGCCTCTTCCTTCTGTACTCTTTTTAATCTTTTCTTCTTCTTCCTCAGGCTCGTTCTACCGGGCTATTGCTGCTGGTAATGGTGCTGTCCTTATTTATACTGGTAGGCTGCTGATGTTAGTGATGCTGTTACTGCTGCTGCTGTTCTTGGTGTTTCTGTTACTGCTGCTGCTGATTCTGCTACTGCTGTTGGTGCTGTTACAGCTACAGCCACCGCTTGTGCTGCTGATTTTGGTTATTGTTGTGGTAGTGGTGGTGATACTGGTGTGGTGGTGGTGGTACTGGTGGTGGTACTGGTGGTGGTGGTGGTGATACTGGTGGTGGTGGTGGTGGTGGTGATACTGGTGGTGGTGTGATACTGGTGTGGTGGTGGTGATACTGGTGGTGGTGGTGATACTGGTGGTGGTGATATTGTAGGTGGTGGTGTTACTGGTGGTGGTGATCAGCATGTACTGACATTCTCTCTCTCTCTCTCTCTCTCTCTCTCTCTCTCTCTCTCTCTCTCTCTCTCTCTCTCTCTTGCAACCTTCATAATTTTGACAAAATAATTTATGCACCTGTTGCCTACCTGTTGCCAAGCCTCTCTACTCTCTCTCACTTCAGATTCTCCCTCTTACATCTCTTCCTCCTCTTTGCCTCTCTTCTCTCACTTTCCCATTTTTCCTCTCACAAGCTTTTGTCGACGTTTCGGTCCGACTTGGACCATTAACTAGCCATTAGTCAATGGTCCAAATAGGACCGAAACGTCGTCAAAAGTTTTTCTCTACGTACGGGTTACTTATGTATTGTTACGATACTGTGCCTTTTAATTCTTTGCCTAAAGTCTTTATACTAGACAAGGTAAATATTGCATAATTTTCTAAATCAGAAACAAAGCTTCAGAGAAAATATTTTGTAAACCTGTTTCACCAGACAGGTTCACAGTGTAAAGCTTTCAACCCATTCTGAGTTAGGGAAGCGCTGATGAATTAGACACGTGTCCAACACCTTGGTATCATTATTCTGAAGATTCTTCGCCAACCAGTGTCTTTCAGGCTCAGAGACAGTAGAAGGTGAGGTAATCAGTCCCTCGGTTATGAGGGTGTTGAAACTTGAGACAGTAGCTTGTGAGGGAATTAGTCCCTCAGTATATTGTTATTTATTCCATTAAGTCAGCTGAGGGTAGTGGCGAGTGCTCTTATTTCCTTCCTCACCGACCGTCAATCACACACATTCATTTGCAGAAACTCTTAACTACACATGAACAATATGTGGCAATTATACAACATGCTATATTAAATGTACCTTAATTATTTTAAAAGCTACAACGCAAAAAATCTAAATATAACTGGATAACAGTCACTGACTTGACATTTAGCCGGAAAAACGACACACCACACGGGTGTTAACGGCGTGTCTAACATAATCATTTATGGCAATAAGGGCGAATGCAAACCAATATTTTGGTACCAACGGATTTAGCGTCATATTACATTTAAACGTCGTGTGTTCCAGACTCGAGTAATTTGAGGAATGAATGATGGCAGATTAAATCATGTTCTTGAGAAGGGTGCAATCAAAGTGTAGTTGCAAGTAGGTCAACATTTTTCTTGATTGCTGCTTGCGATAATCTCATTTGTTCATTCAGAAGAGTAATAATTTCAGAAGGCGAATATCCATGTCGATCTTGACCAAAGTCCACTACGTTTTTGGAGCTCATTCTTCCTGATTCAAGTTTTTTTTTTTCTGGGGCCCAGTTTTGAACTTTCTCCATTAGCCGACCGGCTTGCCAGTGGAAGTTCCAAACACAGCAATAAGTTCACCAAAATCCCTCTGTATCAAGTGCTCAGTGAGGTCACCTACAAATATATAAACATTGACGCTGAAGTAGTAGGGAGTGCATATTTTATACCAGGAAGTTGATTAGATCAGCACGCTGCGTTGAGGTCTGTATACCGTACACGCTGGTGCTAAGGTTTATGCATAGCCTGAAGAACCTCGTTTACAGATGAGTAGAAAAGATAGCATCAATGAATTGGGTGTGTTTGCTTATAGTAAAGCATACGATAACGGCTCTATGACCTTGCCTCTCTCGTCGTTTATATTAGGTGTAGCCAGCAATTTTAACAAAATTCTCCGTTGTCCTGTTTGTCCGAAGATATCTCAACTGCGATCATGTCAGGACGATGAGTTTCCGCTGAACTTCTCGTAACTTTAGTGGTAGTGAAGCACCTAATATTGATATAAAGCTGCTGATAGATTGGCTCCTGATGCCTGTGTACAGCCTCACTGTGATGGTGCCTCGGTGTCCTACCCTTGAGGCGGGTAGGACACCGAGGCATAGCTCCAATACCAACTGCCGAGTTAAGAGAGAGATCGCTGGGTGGGTAGCGTGTAAGTGTTCATCAGATCTGAAATTACATTGGTTTGGTCTGAGATTTTAATCTCTGAAGAATCTGCAATTCTCTTTGCCTCGTTCTTTATTGTTTAGACAATCTTCTTAGCAGTAATTATACCTAATATCTCGCATTCAGTTTTCAGTGGTGTGCCTCTTTTAGTGAGAGCTGGAGCACTGCCTAGGTTCCTGGGAGGGCAGTGTTCTCCTATATTTCGCTGCTGATTAGGCAACTGATTTCTTTGCATTTTCTACTACAGACTTTACTGATTAGGTTGCAGCTGAGCTTGATGCTTATGTACCTGGTAGATGCGTACCTGACGCTGTATCAGCGGGAGATGAGATCCTTGTGGGTGATTCCTCTTCCTAGTACACTTATCAGTCTTCATCCAGACCTATCAGATATATCGCTGCTGCTCGTTCTTTGGCCCGACACTTGTGAAGGTACATCTGATTGTTAGCTTCGGCAGCCGTAGGTGACGTCAGATGTCGTGTTAGAGTGGATCTGTCAGTTCCAAGGTTGGCTTCGTTGTTGGGTAAACGCTCTTTTCCCGGTGTGGGGAACGAAGAAATGGAAGTGGAATTTTCGCTTCCCGTGTTATGAGTCCTAATCTGTCAATCAAGTTTTAGGGCCACCAAAATTTTCACCAATCTTTCGCTGTTGTGGTAGTCTCAGTGTGAGAATTCCAAGCCTCAAGGTTAGGTTAAGGATCCCTAGCTTTATTGACAAGCTATTTACAGGTTAAGGATTCCTAACTTTATTGGCAAGCTAAGAGCTGTTACCTACATCAACTCATTTGAAAGCATTTTTATTGTTATGAGACATACAAGTAGGGAACAGGATGAAGTTGGAGCCATCTGTGGGCCAGCATTTTCATGTGATCAACTGACTTTATCTCGTTGACATCATTATGCTATACGAATGTGTTCCATACTCGAGTCATCCTGGGTATATATGATCTCAGATGGAGTGATGTTCTGGAGAAGGGTACAACCAGAGTGAAGTTGCTGCTTTCTGCCCGTCTTGTGGCATAAAAGCTTGTTTCACGCTGTTTCACGCTGTCTGTCTGTCTCTCTCTCTCTCTCTCTCTCTCTCTCTCTCTCTCTCTCTCTCTCTCTCTCTCTCTCTCTCTCTCTCTCTCTCTCTCTCTCTCATTGAGGTTCTGCCGAATTATCCACATAGACCAACAAGCCAAGGGAAGTTTGCTAACTGTTCCTACATTATCAAAGTTTGTACAATGAAGACGCTATTGTATAGAGAGCTGCTATGTTCTGTTTAGCATAGAGAGCATAGCATAGTCTCTTTAGCATAGGAAGCATAGAACTGTCTGTTTAGCATGAGCACAGCATAGCCTGATAGCGTAGAGAGCACAGCATAGTCTGATAGCATAGCATAGCCTGATAGCATAGAGAGCATAGCATGGTCTGTTTAGCAGAGAGTGCATTGCTTGATACATTCAGCATGACGTACTTAGCATGGGGCATGTTTATGAACTGCAGGCATCTAACGCTGCAATTGAGCAATGTATAAATGTATTCAAGTAAAACTGCAAGGGTGAGAGAGTGTATGTGGATAACATATCTACCAGTGGATAATTTACGTGTGTTAAGGGTGGGTGTTGGTGCGGGTAGATTCACGCGAGGACTCTCTGCATGCGCTTGAAGGAGAGGCCAGGATATTGGCTGCCTGTGTCATGCATAGCGAATAGTGCTTGAAGCAGTGAGTTTGCATGATCACTCCTCCTCTTCCTTTCCCCTGTCTGCCCCTCCCCCTCCCTCATTTTCCTCCCCCTCGGCCTCTTACATTCACTTCTCCATCCACTTCCTTCTTTCCCACATCTTTGTTTATTTTGTCTTCATATTTTTTATGTGTGAAGGGGGGGGGGTTGTCTCTCCCTCCATTGTTACTTCCTGTCTTTAGTCTCTTTTTATCTTCGCTTAAAAGTACGCATGTATCTGTCAACTTGTCCAACAATCCTTAAACACTAGGCGCTCAGTAGTACTGAGCATGTTTTCCCTGATGCAAGGACATAGGTGATCATGGAGCATCACTTGTTTCGTGATTTCATTAATATATAACGTCCTGAAGGCTGGTACCCCAAACAGGATGAGGTTGAAATTAGCCTCTGAGGCTCCATGATCACGTATGTCCTTGCACCAGGGAAAAGATGCTCAGTACTGCGCATATATATATAATATATATATATATATATATATATATATATATATATATATATATATATTTATATATATATATATATATATTATATATACACACACACACACACACACACACACACACACACACACACACACACACACACACACACACACACACACAATACCTCGCCGAATAGGAAAAGCTGGTCAATTGGCAAGAACTCATTTGAAATTAAGTCCATTCTAAAATTTTCTCTTATACATAGAGATATATATTTTTTTATTCATGTTAATATAATGATTTTATAACAAAAGAACCTTAGGAAACTTGCCTAACCTTATTATAACAAGCGCAGTTTAGCCTAATCCAACTAAATATATTTTATACAAGTTTACAATAATTTAATAAACAGACACAATGAAATATTTTTTCGCTAGATTCAGAATGATTTTTTGCGAAATTACTGCATACACAAATTTTCGCAAGAAGTGCGATGCTATTTAACCCAAAATCGCAAGTATACGGCACGACATTATATATATATATATATATAGGGGCTCACCTCCCAATGCCCATAGTGGTGCCCACCGTGTGTGGGCACCTCACCCTCCCCTCTCTTCCCCCAGCCTCCACAAGTCAGAGCCAGACTCCCATCACAGACCTACAATGAAGTTGAAAGGAAGAGACGGAATGTCAACAGTCAGCTTTTTTTGTGTGACGTTTTATATATACAAACACACTTTTTTTTAAGTCTCCATTCCCCTTTCCCACCTTTTCCATTCCCACCTTTGCCCTTCTCTTTCCCATCATATTCCTCTCTCTCTCTCTTTCTCTCTCTCTCTCTCTCCCACTGCATCATTTACTTTCCCTCTGCTTATCCCCTCAGTCCTTCCACTCGCCTTCCCGTCTCCCCTTCATCATCGTTCTTCTCCCCCTTCTTTCCATCTGCTCTCAGTCTCCCCCTACATTCCTCACCCACACATTCCCCCTCTTCCTGTCAAAGCTTGGAAATGCTTATGACAGGAAGTTTCATCTTCACAAGGCTAGAGAGGGACGAGGTGACCAAGGGACGGAGGAACGAAGGGACGGAGGAACGAAGGGACGGAGGAACGAAGGGACAGAAGGACGAAGAGGCGAAGGGACGAAGGGACAGAAGGACGAAGAGGCGAAGGGACGAAGGGAGGGACGTAATTAAACTGTGCTGAGTAAATTTGTCTACTAAGAGTATCGATGATCGATCTTTGAGGGTGCTCACCCTGGCGGCTCCTGCACCCTCTCTCTCTCTCTCTCTCTCTCTCTCTCTCTCTCTCTCTCTCTCTCTCTCTCTCTCTCTCTCTCTCTTTCTCTCTTTCTCTCTCTCTCACTCTCTCTCTCTCTCTCTCTCTCTCTCTCTCTCTCTCTCTCCTCTCTCTCTCTCTTTCTCTCTCGCTCGCTCGCTTTCTCTCTTTCTCTCTCTCCTATTAACCCCCTACCCTTTTCATCTCTCACCCTTTTTTTCCAACCCCTTCTCTTCTCTTCCCTTCTCCTTTTCCTATGCCCCATTCGTCTCTTTTTTTTTCTTCCCACTCCTTCCCTTTCTCTCCCCTTCCTCTCTCTTCGCCTATTCCTTCCCATTTGCATCTCTGCATTTCCCATTTCTTCTCCTACATCTCCTTTTCACCCCGTTTTCACTCTTTTCTTCCTACTCTTTACATTCCTTTTTTTATCCACCGACTACTTCCCTCCCACTCTTTCCTCTTAGTCTATTGCCCATCTTTTACCCTTTCCTTCCTGTCTCATTCTCCCTCTTTATTTTAATTAAATTTATTTTCATTTCCTTCCATTCTCTTTCCTTCGCTTCCCTTTCCCCTCGTTTCACCATTTCTCACAGATTTCCTAAGTTTTAATCTTCTCCCTCTCTACTTCCCTCTATTTCAATATCTATGTATTTCTTTATTCCCTCATCACTGCTTCTCGCTCATTAACATTCTCTCTCTCTCTCTCTCTCTCTCTCTCTCTCTCTCTCTCTCTCTCTCTCTCTCTCTCTCTCTCTCGCTCTTTCTCGCTCTCTCCCTCGCTCTCTCTCGCTCTTTCCCTCCCACTCTCCCTCCTTCCTCTTATTTCCACTTAGTTCCCCCTTTAGTTTCTCGTCATTCACTCCTTGCATTCTTTCTTCTATTCTTGTCCCATCTCAAGTCTCCCTTCCTTCTTGTTTTATTATATCTAATCTCTCCGCTTACCATTTCTCTTGCCCCATTTATTTCTTTCCTCCCTGTTCAGTTCCATTCCTTTTTTCTGCTTTCTTGTCCTGTTCCGGCGCAACTCTCCCTTTCTTCTTGCCATGCTCTCTCATATTTTCTTTGCTTCTTGTTCTGTTCCATCATAAATCTCACATTCTTGCCCTATTCCACCCATATCTACTTTCATTCTTACTTTGTTTTATTTCTAGTTTCATTTCCGTCTTCATTCTTAGGTATTCTTAAGGAAACATCACTTCCGGTGTAGATATCAGAGCCAGGAACAGATGGAAGAGAAGGAAGAGGAGGAGGAAGGCAAGGACGAGGATGAAGAGGATTGGATGGAGAAGCCGAAAAATGAGGACGAGAAAGAGGAGTACGAGGAGGAGGAGTAGAAGTAAACTCCACTGTCGAAGCTATTGAGTCAAGTCCGCTTGGCATGATTGGCGACACTGGTGGAGAGGGCTTGGACGAAGGCCCTGAGGATGATTGGCAACGCTGATATGCTCAGAACTAGAGGACTGGGTAAACACTCGTCTGGTACAGTTGTGTGTGCCAGCACCAACAACCTGCTTAGCCACACTCGCCTCTAAGGACGGACATCTTGCCGTCTTACTCCATGAAGGCGCGACTAAATGTCGTGTGTTGGATAATCTCAATATAAGGAGAACTGACTCGTTTTTGAAGACGCGCGGCCGGTGGGCGAATAGGACAGGAAATTGAGGGAGAGAGAGAGATTATATATATGTGTATATATATGTGTATATATATATATATATAATATATATATATATATATATATATATATATATATATATATATATATATATATAATATATATATATATATATATAATTTCTCCATGGGTAAGTGGATAACAATTTTAGCTCCGTAAGTCATGCGTGTCGTAAGGGGAGACTAAAATGCCGGGAGCAAGGGGCTAGTAACCCCTTCTCCTGTATAAATTACTAAATTTTAAAAGAAAAACTTTTTTTCTTTTTACGTCACCCTGCCTCGGTGGGATACAGCCGGTTCATTCAAATAAATAAATATATGAGTGAGTGTGTGTACTCACCTAATTGTACTCACCTAATTGTGGTTGCAGGGGTCGAGACTCAGCTCCTGGGCCCCGCCTCTTCACTGATCGCTACTAGGTCCTCTCCCTCTCTGCTTCCTGAGCTTTGTCATACCTCCTCTTAAAACTATGTATGGTTCCTGCCTCCACTACTTCACTTGCTAGGCTATTCCACTTCCTGACGACTCTATGACTGAAGAAATACTTCCTAACATCCCTGTGACTCATCTGAGTCTTCAGCTTCCAGTTGTGACCCCTTGTTTGTGTCCCCTCTCTAGAACATCCTGTCTCTGTCCACCTTGTCTATTCCCCGCAGTATCTTGTATGTCGTTATCATGTCTCCCTTGACCTTTCTGTCCTCCAGTGTCGTCAGTCCGATTTCCCTCAACCTTTCCTCGTACGACATTTTCCTGAGCTCTGGAACTAGCTTTGTTGCATCCCTCTGTACTTTCTCTAACTTCTTGACGTGCTTGACCAGGTATGGGTTCCAGACTGGTGCTGCATACTCCAGTATGGGCCGAACATACACAGTGTACAGTGTCTTGAACGATTCCTTATTAAGGTATCGGAATGCTATTCTCAGGTTTGCCAGGCGCCCGAATGCTGCAGCAGTTATTTGGTTGATGTGTGCCTCCGGTGACGTGCTCGGTGTTATGGTCACCCCAAGATCTTTCTCCCTGAGTGAGGTTTGTAGTCTTTGTCCACCTAGCCTACACTCTGTCTGAGGTCTTCTTTGCCCCTCCCAATCTTCATGACTTTGCATTTGGCAGGGTTGAATTCGAGAAGCCAGTTTCTGGACCATATGTCCAGCCTGTCCAGGTCTCTTTGCAGTCCTGCCTCATCCTCATCAGATTTAATTCTTCTCGTCAGCTTCACATCATCTGCAAATAGGGGCACTTCAGAGTCTATTCCTTCCATCATGTCGGTCGCATATATCAAAAATAGCACTGGTCCTAGAACTGACCCCTGTGGGACCCCACTCGCCACAGGCGCCCATTGTGATACATCTTCACGTACCATGACTCGTTGTTGCATCCCTGTCTTGTATTCACTGATCCATTGCAATGCCCTCCCTGTTATATGCGCCTGATCCTCCAGCTTCCGCACTAATCTCTTGAGAGAAACTGTGTCAAAGGCCTTCCTGCAGTCCAGGAAAATGCAATCAACCCATCCCTCTCTCTCGTGTCTTACTTCTGTTACCTTGTCATAAAACTGTTAGTTACCATTTTGTCCTAGGCACATGTCGATTAGACACTAGGCCTGTTGTATATGTGTACTTGTGTGTGTGTGTGTATGTGTGTATGTGTACATGTGTGTGTGTTTGTGTGTGTGTGTGTGTGTTAGTTACCATTTTGTCCTAGGCACATAGTGCCTAGGCTGTCATAGTGAAGAGCTCTGTTCCACAAGGCACAGTACTCGCCCCCATCTTATTCCTTATCCTCATATCAGACATAGACAGAGATATACATCACAGCACCGTATCATCCTTTGCGGATGATACTAGGATCTGCATGAGGCTGTCATCTGTTGAGGACGCGGTTAACCTCCAAGAAGATATAAACAAAGTTTTCCAGTGGGCAACGGTAAACAATATGATGTACAATGAGGACAAATTCCAACTACTCCGTTATGGAAAACTGGAGGAGATAATAACTAGAACAGAGGATACTACAGACTCTGGCCATACAATAGAGCGGAAAAATAATGTAAGGGACCTGGGAGTAGTAATGTCTGAGGATCTCACTTTCAAGGATCACAACAGTGCCACGATCGCACGTGCAAAGAAAATGATAGGATGGATAATGAGAACGTTCAAAACGAGAGATGCCAAGCCAATGATGATCCTTTTCAAATCACTTGTTCTCTCTAGGCTGGAATACTGCTGTACATTAACATCTCCATTCAAAGCAGGTGAAATCGCAGATCTAGAAAGTGTACAGAGATCCTTTGCTGCACGTATAAGTTCTGTCAAGCACCTTAACTACTGGGAACGCTTGGAAGCACTTGACTTGTACTCGTTGGAACGCAGGAGGGAGAGATATATCATAATCTACACTTGGAAAATCTTGGAAGGAATGGTCCCAAATCTGCACACAGAAATCACTCCCTACGAAAGTAAAAGACTGGGCAGGCGATGCAAAATGCCCCCAATAAAAAGTAGGGGCGCCATTGGTACACTAAGGGAAAACACCATAAGTGTCCGGGGCCAAAGACTGTTCAACAGCCTCCCATCAAGCATTAGGGAAATTGCCAATAAACCCCTGGCTGCCTTCAAGAGAGAGCTGGACAGATACCTAAAGTCAGTGCCGGATCAGCCGGGCTGTGGCTCCTACGTTGGACTGCGTGCGGCCAGCAGTAACATCCTGGTTGATCAGGCCCTGATCCATCGGGAGGCCTGATCATGGACCGGGCCGCGGGGGCGTTGATCCCCGGAATAACCTCCAGGTAACATCCAGGTAACATGTCGATTAGACACTAGGCCTGTTGTATATGTACTCACCTATTTGTGGTTGCAGGGGTCGAGTCATAGCTCCTGGCCCCGCCTCTTCGCTGATTGCTACTAGGTCCTCTTTCCCCCTGCCCCATGAGCTTTATCATTGTGTGTGTGTGTGTGTGTGTGTGTGTGTGTGTGTGTGTGTGTGTGTGTGTGCGTGTGTGTGTGCGCGCGCTCGCGTATGTATGTGTGTAAGTATGCAGAACAACCACTGTAAACAATTTGAATTACAAACGCTTTCGTGATTTCTTACATTATCAAGGAACTGATAATGCTTCATTCTTCACAGTTGTTCTGCATATTGTGATATCACCTGTTTATGTGATCTTACTGCATAATATATTATAATATATATATATATATATATATATATATATATATATAATATATATATTATTTATATATGTAATAATATATATAATAATATATATAATATTATAATATATATATATATATTACACACACACACACACACCGTTTTATTTGTTATTAATATTACATGATATATGCATTCAAGTTACAGTATTTGTTTTCGTTACTTGTTTTTTTTTTCATTTAGGGGCGACATTTTCTAAAAAGATGTTGAAATGAAAGGTCATTTCTTTGCTTTTAGGCAAAAGTTCATCTGATTAAGGTACATGAATATTACGTAAAAAAGTTATAACCCTAAATTGCGCACATGTGCCCCCCACACACACACATGCATGCACATGCACACACATAAACACACACATAAACACTCACAACAGGCCTAGTGTCTAATCGACATGTGCCTAAGACAAAATGGTAACACACAATCTTATAAGTCATATTTAACAGATGTAACCTCACATGTACACTCAGTGTGATGTTAGTTACCTTCTGAATGTGAGTGATAACGGAAAGGTAACTAACACGTCATTTAGTGTACATGTAAGGTTACTTTCTGTTGCTTTTTCAAACTTTTATTGTTCTTTAATGTGAAAAAAATCGAAGAAGTGTGGAATAAAGCTTCTTTTCACTGTTATATATATATATATATATATATATATATATATATATATATATATATATATATATATATATATATATATATATATATTTATTTATTTGCAAGGTATATTTACATGGTATCGTAGTTTGCTAAAAGTCATTACTCACTCTGATACAATTTTTCTTTATTTATTCTAAATGAATTAGTTTCATTGTTCAATATCCTGACAGACGTGGCTAAGACAGCAGTCAGAGAACATGATGTAATTGACCACACGATTCCTTATCGTACAGCCTGAGGTGATGTACGACTGTGCGTTACTAGCACAAACAGGCTCACTGATCAGGCCAGCAATCAGCCTTTTTGGAAAAAAAACGTGGTATGGAAAGTTCTATCTTACAGGTGTTGGCTCGTCAGAAAAACGCCCACCCATGTCCACATGGACCCAGGAACACTGAACCGTTCTTACCATGGGCGCCCCGTCCTCCCTCCCACCTCTCTAACTTCATATTAAACTTATAAAAGATCGATTTTTTTGAGGAAGATTATGGCTTTCAAGTTGGTAAAGCCAGGAGTTTAGGAAATAGTTAAGAGTTTGAAAAGTTGTCTAATTCCTTGTTTTAGGACAGCCATGTTGGATAAGTGTGTTTGTTTCGTCGAGTTTTGTCTATGTTTACTATAGGAGAAGCTGCAAAATAATAATAATAATAATAATAATAATAATAATAATAATAATAATTATAAAACAGTAATAAAATTTAAATATTAAGTGATAATACCAATACTAGTAGAATTATTTTCATTATTATTATTGATATTTTGATTTTTTAATATAGTTACCAAGAAAAATATATAGTAATAAAGCTATGTATAAAGCTAGTATTAAAGCTAAAACAGAGTTAAAAATAAACATAGGTTTCAAACAGAGCAAAGCTCTGTGTTTATAATGATTAATACATTCAACAGAAAAGAATACTTTTTTTTTACAAACAGCCTTGGCTTGTAGGTAAACTTAGTGGATTTAAAATATATACGATATCTGCCCTTTTTTTTTTAATGGAGGGAAGTTCAGGTGTGAAAGAAATCCACAAGAGGTGACTCAGTGTTTTACTTTTTGAGGTCGAGAATTATGTTTGACACACACACACACACACACACACACACACCACACACACACACACACACACACACACACACACACTAGGAGGATAGGTTAAGGGAAATCGACCTGACGACACTGGAAGACAGGAGAGATAGGGGGGACATGATAACGACATACAAAATACTGAGAGAAATTGACAAGGTGGACAAAGACAGGATGTTCCAGAGATGGGACACAGCAACAAGGGGACACAGTTGGAAATTGAAGACACAGATGCATCACAGGGATGTTAGGAAATATTTCTTCAGCCACAGAGTAGTCAGGAAGTGGAATAGTTTGGGAAGCGATGTAGTGGAGGCAGGATCCATACATAGCTTTAAGCAGAGGTATGATAAAGCTCACGGTTCAGGGAGCGTGACCTAGTAGCGACCAGTGAAGGAGCTTGGACTCGACCCCTGCAACCTCAACTAGGTGAGTACAACTAGGTGAGTACACGCACGCATGCATATACAACAGTCCTAGTGTCTAATCGACATGTGCCTAGGAGAGAATGGTAACTAACACGAGTGAATGCTTAAAAAAAAAAAAATCTATATAGCAGAGTATATTGTATGAAAACCCATCATTTCTGTTCGAGTATGACAAGGAAACTATCTTACGTGAGGAAGTATGAGAGGAAGGAACGTTTTTCCTAGTTGATCATAACTGTAAAACTATCTGAAGTGATGAGCTTGTCAGGAAAAACCACCCAACGTGATGGCACATGTCAGGGAAAACCACCCTGCGTGATGGATTATTATTATAATCAAAAAGAAGCGCTAAACCACAAGGGCTATACAGCCTGCGTGATGGAACATGACAGGGAAAACCACCCAACGTGATGGAACATGTCAGGAAAAAACCACCCAACGTGATGGAACATGTTAGGAAAAGCCACCCAACGTGATGGAACATGTCAGGAAAAGCCACCCAACGTGATGGAACATGTCAGGAAAAACCACCCTGGAGTGTGAGAGAAACGCAAACAACAAATGTATAAATTTAAGATAAAAGAAAATTACACGATCAACTAAAATTTATGTCTACAATTAGACAAAAATTTCTATGAAAGTTTGTTCTAAAAGCTGAACAAATAACGCACAACGAAGGTCGTCAACCTGAATCGTTGTAAATTTTGCGGTGCAAAAATTTAAAGCTTGTGGTCACGCGGAACTTGTTTGCAAGACTCACGAAATCGTAAAAATAAAACACGACTGCAAACAAGTCACAGGCCGCCTGCCAGTTTGAGGACTCGAGTGCCATGGGTTCGAATCCCACCTGTTCCGTGATTTGTTTTTCTCTCTCTCTAAAGCAAATAGTTTTTCTCGATGGATAACCTCAGTGGAGAAAAACAGAATAAAAGATAGCAACAAACAAATAACCCGAATAAAGGAGAGAACCTTACGACGACGTTTCAGTCAGACTTGGACCATTTACAAAGTTACACTGTACCGGGTTATTTACGTATTGTTCCAGACACGGTCCTGTGCGCTTTCTGTTCTTTAAAAGATATCAAGACGGTGGAAACGGGATAGTGTAAGGAGAGGCTTTATTGGCTAAATAAATAAAGGGTTAAAAAATGGCAATCAGTACACTGTGTGTGTGTGTGTGTGTGTGTGTGTGTGTGTGTGTGTGTGTATGTGTATTTTCCAGTTTCCCTCAGTATGGAGTTTCATATTCTCTATCTTTTTCGTGTCTGTCTCTCTCCCCCTCTCCTCTCCTTCCTCCAACACCCCCTCCACGCATCTCTTAAGACTTACACACGTACTTCCACACTGGAGCAATTCAGAGCAAAATTTTTAAAAGCTTGGTCCACTCTGACATATTTATAAAGTTATTTGTTAAAAGTTTCTTGCGCTAGTATTACTGTTTTTATCAACTTGTCGCTAGTTTTATTTCTTTCCCATTTATACGACATGAAAGTTAATTTAACGAAAATTTAAGACGACGGAAGATGTTTGGAAATTAACCAAATTTCTTTTATTAGATGCAATAATAGTTTTTTATTTTCTTTTAGCATGTTGGGAGAGTAGATAACTAAAAAAAAGTCAGTTTTAACAATATAGCATTTATTTTTTTTTATTCTTAAGCAGGGATTAAAAAGAATTAAAAAAAAAATATTGGGAGGTGTCGGCGTTTTAAATTTTTTCAACACTTCGGAAAAGATTAGAAAATTCAAACGTTTCTCGTTTAGATGTTTTAGCATTTTTTTTGTAAACATTTCGACAGTTAGAAAACAAGAAAACTATTCTTACATTCGACGTTTCGGTATTTTTTTTTTTAAATTAGCACGAAGGGAAAGGTGAGAACATTCTTATAAAAAATCGTATCTGACGTTTTAAAATATAATTAATATGTTGGGAGATAAAGATTAGAAAAATAAATTCTGCTCTTAACACGTCGGGAGAGTTAAATTCGGTCCTGCCTGATATTAAGACACATGTATGTCAACATACTGAAGATGGTGATGCTGGAGGGACACAGGTGATGATGAACCTCTTGTAAGCGTTTCCATCCCCAGAGCTTTATCAAGTTAATCACTTAAAGATCTAGACAAGACCGTAACGATATCCCAATAACTTTGTTCCGTATCTGTCTGCAGTTTACTAACGTTGATGATGGACGGTGTTGCTCAGTTACTGTTCACCAAGCTACTGGTGATGGGAAGGTATTTGCTCACTATTCACCAAGTTACTGGTGATGGGAGGTATTTGCTCACTATTCACCAAGTTACTGGTGATGTGAGGTATTTCCTCACTATTCACCAAGTTACTGGTGATGGGCTTATGATCCCGTCAATCCCGGCTACCCTCAACATCTTTGGCTCAAACCTCATTACCTGTCATACAGCAAGAGATCTATGACACGGATCCGACTTTCTCGACGTAATACAGACAACTCACCTATGAAGCTCCTCAATATAGTGAGAATTATTTTACTAATTTAAAAATGGTACATCCAGAACCGAGCAGTAGTTGAAACTGTTTTCATAGTACATTCTATTTTATTTTGGATGGTCGTTTTTCAATCGTATTTGCAAGAAAAAATGCATAAAAAAGTTTTACTTGTGTGGATTAATTTTAATTCTCTCTGATGCACTGCTTATTGTTGTTATTATTATTTATTATTATTATTATTATTATTATTATTATTATTATTATTATTATTATTATTATTATTACTGTTGTGAATTAACTCGTTACCATAAAATCTTTCTTTTATTATTTTTATTTTTTTTTTACAAATTTAAAAAAAAATGATTATTCTGTTCACAAAATTTATTACATTTTTTCTGTAATTTTCTCCTTCCATAATAGTCATTTCCACCCTTCATAGAGGACGCATTTCCACCCTTCATAGAGGACACATTTCCTCCCTTCATAGAGGACGCATTTCCTCCCTTCATAGAGGACACATTTCCTCCCTTCATAGAGGACACATTTCCTCCCTTCATAGAGGACACATTTCCTCCCTTCATAGAGGACGCATTTCCTCCCTTCATAGAGGACGCATTTCCTCCCTTCATAGAGGACACATTTCCTCCCTTCATAGAGGACGCATTTCCTCCCTTCATAGAGGACACATTTCCTTCATAGAGGACACATTTCCTCCCTTCATAGAGGACAGCATTTCCTCCCTTCATAGAGGACACATTTCCTCCCTTCATAGAGGACACATTTCCTCCCTTCATAGAGGACACATTTCCTCCCTTCATAGAGGACACATTTCCTCCCTTCATAGAGACACATTTCCTCCCTTCATAGAGGACACATTTCCTCCCTTCATAGAGGACACATTTCCTTCATAGAGGACACATTTCCTTCATAGAGGACACATTTCCTCCCTTCATAGAGGACACATTTCCTCCCTTCATAGAGGACACATTTCCTCCCTTCATAGAGGACACATTTCCTCCCTTCATAGAGGACACATTTCCTTCATAGAGGACACATTTCCTCCCTTCATAGAGGACACATTTCCTCCCTTCATAGAGGACACATTTCCTCCCTTCATAGAGGACACATTTCCTTCATAGAGGACACATTTCCTCCCTTCATAGAGGACACATTTCCTCCCTTCATAGAGGACACATTTCCTTCATAGAGGACACATTTCCTTCATAGAGGACACATTTCCTTCATAGAGGACACATTTCCTCCCTTCATAGAGGACACATTTCCTTCATAGAGGACACATTTCCTTCATAGAGGACACATTTCCTTCATAGAGGACACATTTCCTTCATAGAGGACACATTTCCTCCCTTCATAGAGGACACATTTCCTCCCTTCATAGAGGACACATTTCCTCCCTTCATAGAGGACACATTTCCTCCCTTCATAGAGGACACATTTCCTTCATAGAGGACACATTTCCTCCCTTCATAGAGGACACATTTCCTCCCTTCATAGAGGACACATTTCTCCTTCATAGAGGACACATTTCCTCCCTTCATAGAGGACACATTTCCTCCCTTCATAGAGGACACATTTCCTCCCTTCATAGAGGACACATTTCCTAAAACTTCCCTTCATAGAGGACACATTTCCTCCTTCATAGAGGACACATTTCCTCCCTTCATAGAGGACACATTTCCTCCCTTCATAGAGGACACATTTCCTCCCTTCATAGAGGACACATTTCCTCCCTTCATAGAGGACACATTTCCTCCCTTCATAGAGGACGCATTTCCTCCCTTCATAGAGGACACATTTCCTCCCTTCATAGAGGACGCATTTCCTCCCTTCATAGAGGACGCATTTCTCCTTCATAGAGGACGCATTTCCTCCCTTCATAGAGGACGCATTTCCTTCCTTCATAGAGGACCATTTCCTTTCATAGAGGACACATTTCCTTATAGAGGACGACATTTCCTCCCTTCATAGAGGACCATTTCCTCCCTTCATAGAGGACGCATTTCCTCCCTTCATAGAGGACGCATTTCCTCCCTTCATAGAGGACGCATTTCCTCCCTTCATAGAGGACGCATTTCCTCCCTTCATAGAGGACGCATTTCCTCCCTTCATAGAGGACACATTTCCTCCCTTCATAGAGGACACATTTCCTCCCTTCATAGAGGACACATTTCCTCCCTTCATAGAGGACACATTTCCTCCCTTCATAGAGGACACATTTCCTCCCTTCATAGAGGACACATTTCCTCCCTTCATAGAGGACACATTTCCTCCCTTCATAGAGGACACATTTCCTCCTTCATAGAGACACATTTCCTCCCTTCATAGAGGACACATTTCCTCCCTTCATAGAGGACACATTTCCTCCCTTCATAGAGGACACATTTCCTCCCTTCATAGAGGACACATTTCCTCCCTTCATAGAGGACACATTTCCTCCCTTCATAGAGGACACATTTCCTCCCTTCATAGAGGACACATTTCCTCCCTTCATAGAGGACACATTTCCTCCCTTCATAGAGGACACATTTCCTCCCTTCATAGAGGACACATTTCCTCCCTTCATAGAGGACACATTTCCTCCCTTCATAGAGGACACATTTCCTCCCTTCATAGAGGACACATTTCCTCCCTTCATAGAGGACACATTTCCTCCCTTCATAGAGGACACATTTCCTCCCTTCATAGAGGACACATTTCCTCCCTTCATAGAGGACACATTTCCTCCCTTCATAGAGGACACATTTCCTCCCTTCATAGAGGACACATTTCCTCCCTTCATAGAGGACACATTTCCTCCCTTCATAGAGGACACATTTCCTCCCTTCATAGAGGACACATTTCCTCCCTTCATAGAGGACACATTCCTCCTTTACTTCCTCCCTTCATAGAGGACACATTTCCTCCCTTCATAGAGGACACATTTCCTCCCTTCATAGAGGACACATTTCCTCCCTTCATAGAGGACACATTTCCTCCCTTCATAGAGGACACATTTCCTCCCTTCATAGAGGACACATTTCCTCCCTTCATAGAGGACACATTTCCTCCCTTCATAGAGGACACATTTCCTCCCTTCATAGAGGACACATTTCCTCCTTCATAGAGGACACATTTCCTCCCTTCATAGAGGACACATTTCCTCCCTTCATAGAGGACACATTTCTCTCTCTAATTATTTATAAGCTTTAGAATTGAATCTTCTTTATTTATACAGTTTCCTTGTTCTTTTTTACTTTTGTTTTCGTCGCCGTAATTCACGAACTTTTGTTAAGCTTAAGTATATTTTAAACTTCTTTTTATACTATTTAACTCGTTGTGTTTCATTGTTGTTATTGTGAAGGTGATTGTGAAGGTGATTATGAAGGTGATTGATGAAGGTGATTGTGAAGGTGATTGTGAAAGTGACTGTGGAAGGTTATGATTGCGTTAATTAATGAAGGTTATTGCGGAGATGATTGTGTAAGATGATTGTGGAAATAATTGCAGAAGATGGATGTGGCGGGTGACTGTGGAGGGTGACTGTGGAGGGTGACTGTGGAGGGTGACTGTGGAGGGTGACTGTGGAGGGTGACTGTGGAGGGTGACTGTGGAGGGTGACTGTGGAGGGTGACTGTGGAGGGTGACTGTGGCGGGCGACTGTGGCGGGCGACTGTGGCGGGCGACTGTGGCGGGCGACTGTGGCGGGCGACTGTGGCGGGTGACTGATTGTGAAGCTACTTTCTCTTATTTCACTCTTCCACCTCTCAGCTTATTCCCTCCTGTCCCTTCCAACTCTCCCGTTCCAATTTTCCCTCTCATCCCCCTTTTCTCCATCTATCCTCATTCCTCCCTTCTCCCCCATCACCCCAGAGAGTGACACAGAAAGTAAGGTAGACAGGTAAGAAAAGAGGACATGTATGAAAGGGGGAGATGTTAAGGAGTGGCAGATGGAAGGGGAAAGAGAAACGAAGGGGAAAAGCTAATGGAGGGGTAGAAGAAAGGAGATAGAGAGAGAGAGAGAGAGAGAGAGAGAGAGAGAGAGAGAGAGAGAAGAGAGAGAGAAGAGAGAGGAGAAATGGGGAGATGACAGTTGTAGCAAAGATAGTTAATTATTATTATTATTATTATATTATTATTATTATTATTATTATTATTCTATTATTATATTATATATTATTATATATTATTATTATTATTATTATATTACATTATTATTATTATTACTATTATTATTATATTATTATTATTGCTGTTATTATTCATAAAAGTAATAATCATATTAGTATTATTATTTGTAATATATTTATTGTAAATAATACTTTCTTCGTAATTTTTATTATTATATTCAAAGGGAGACGCTAAACTCGTAGGGGTCGGAGAGCACCTGTGAAACAAGAAGTAAACAAGTTTGATCCAAGGAAGAGGAAGAGCACTCCGTTTTCTTTGATCAATAGTTTATTCTAATAAATGCAGGTGAATGCACATTCCGCCTGATATTGAAGCCATCCACAAGAACTGTCAACATTGTCCACAAACATGGTGGATGCGAGGATATGTTATATTACATCCTGTGTGTGTGTTGTGTGTGTGTGTGTTGTGTGGTGTGTGTGTGTGTGTGTGTGTGTGTGTGGGGCGTATGTGTGTGTGCGTATGTGTGTGTGTGTGCGTATGTGTGTGTGTGTGTGCGTGTGTGTGTGTGTGTGTGTGTGTGTGTGTGTGTGTGTGTGTGTGTGTGTGTGTGTGTGTGTGTGTGTATAGTGTGTGTGCGTATGTGTGTGTGTGCGTATGTGTGTGTGTGCGTATGTGTGTGTGTGTGTGTGCGTGTGTGTGTGCGTATGTGTGTGTGTGTGTGCGTATGTGTGTGTGTGCGTGTGTGTGCGTGTGTGTGTGTGTGCGTGTGTGTGCGTGTGTGTGCGGTGCGTATGTGTGTGTGTGTGTGTGGTGTGTGTGTGTGTGTGTGTGTGTGTGTGTGTGTGTGTGTGTGCGCGTGTGTGTGTGTGCGTGTGTGTGTGTGCGCGTGTGTGTGTGTGCGCGTGTGTGTGCGTGTGTGCGTGTGTGTGTGCGCGCGCGCGCGCGTTCGCCTATTTGTGGTTGCAAGGATCGATCCTTAGTCTCTGGCCCCTCCTCCTATCTAACCGCTACTGGGTTCATTCTCTCCCTGCTTAATGAGCCATATCATAACTGTTCATTAAGCTGTGTATGGATCATGCTTCTGCCACTTTGTTATCGAGTTCGATCCAATTTCTAATCATAACGAGGCTGAAGAAATATTTCCTAATATTTCTGCAGTTCCTCTGAGTTTGTAACCTCCAAATATGCCGTGTTGTTACCGATTTTCCACCTCTTGACTAATTTGTCTCTCTCAACCTTATCAAGTCCTCTGATTATTTTGTATGTCGTTATTACGTCTCCCATGTTTCTTCTATGCTCTAATGTGGTAAGGTTCAGCTCCTCTGGCCTCTATTAGTAGCTCATTCGCTTTAGTTCTGGGACTAGTCTCGTTGCATACTTGTATACTTTTTTCCCTGTGGTTAAGCATGTTCTGTTAGGTGAAGGTTCCATACCGATGCTGTAGTATCCAAGATGGACCTGACGAGTCGTACACAAGACCATGAATAACTTTCTTGTCGAATTCCTGAAACGTACGTCTTTGATTTAACAACGGAGCATTCTCTGTAGTGGTGTTCGGTTGATATTTACCTCCGGCGAAATGCTTGGCACTATGCTCAGTTTACGGTTTTCATACATTTACCCCTATTTTCTTAATCTTCCACTAGCTATAGGTGAATTCCAGTAGCCACTTGTCTGACTAATCCTGCAGTTTGTTCAGGTAAATGTGTAATCTTTCATTATCCTCCTCATTTTTTTATTTTCATCATTCATTTTACATCATCTGTAAGCAGGGATACATCTATTTCTTCTGGTAAGTTATCCACATATACCAGAAACAGAATTGTAAAAATTCTGAGCCTTGTAGAATCTCACTAGTTGCACTTTCCCAGTCTGATATCTCTTGTCGAACAGTTACTCTGTTTCCTCTGTAAAGTGTTCTTTTATGCGCTGCTGTATGCTCCATGTTATTCTTGCCTGATTCTTCAGATTTTTGTCCCAGTCCCTTGTGAAGCAATGTACGAAATATCTTCTTGTAGTCATAGAATAAACAGTAAAACCTGGCTTCTTTTACTGTCACTCTGTCATAGAACTCCCGCAGGTTTGTTAAAGATTTGCTAATTCTAAACCCATGCTGATTATTGTTTACGGAGCCACTTGTCTTTAAGATCCCCATTACTTACCTGAGTTTCTTCACCATTACCATTTTCTATGTCTGTAATGCCGGTCTGTAGTTTAATGCTTCCTGTCAGCCTGCATTCTTAAATTTTGGGACTACAGTTGCTGTCTTCCACATCTCTGGCAACTGTCCCCTCTCCATTGATTTGTTGCAGAGTTTAGCCAGTGGTTCAAACTTCAAACAGTGATTCTATTCCCTCTCACAGACTCCATGGTGACACTTTGTAGGGTCCAGTTACCTTTGATGTATCCAGCTCATCCAAAACTTGTTGTTTTTTACTTCTTTCCCTCCTGTGTATATGGTGTCCAGTACTTATGTACCCTTTCCCTTTGGCGCTATGATGTTGCTCATATTTACACTAAAAATACCTCTTTAAATCGTTTGTTAAACCTCTCACAGTGGGACCTTCCTCCTTTCTTCTGGGGTTGTCTCTGCTATCTGTCCCTTCAATTCATCACTCTTGTTTGATAATCCATCTGCATTTGTAAATAGAGGAGAGGTGAGGCTGGAGGTGGCGTGTGTGCATTATTACAAGGGGAGGGGTGAGGGCTATAGTTGAAGATAGGGGAAGGGAGGGGAAGAGGGGGAGGTATTTTTACGAGGCAAGTAGAGGTGAACCTTGAGCTGAACCTGTGTGTAATCCCAAACACAAGTATACGGAAAAGAATCAGTACATTATAAGGGCTGTATTTTTCAGGAGAAATTTTGTATTTTATTTGTGTAATGTAGTTTTTTTAAATGTTCGAATGGTGGGGATTTTGTTGCTGACCTTCGTCGGTGTGTTATCCACCTGCCGCCAGTGTTGCCGTCGTGTCTGGGAGTGACCTTACCTGACCTCAGGTCTTAATTGATTCTCTTCTCTCCTCTGGTCTTGGCTAAATATTTCTCGTATCATCTCTCCCACACAACTTTGTTCCCACCGCCCATACCCAAACCACCACTGGCACCCACGCTGACAACAACACCCTCGCCCACACCATACCCATGTCCACACCACCCACGCCCACACCACCACCCACACCACACCCACGCCCACAACACCACCCTCACCCACCCACACCCACACACTCCCACGCCCACACCCACGCTCACACCCACGCTCACACCACCCACCATTATCCACGTACCTCTCCTAGTCTGTATTCTCATCCCTCATTTGCATTTTTTTTAATCGCTGATCATTACTCCCCATTTTTGCCCATCTCTTGGTTTTAATTACACAAACTTTCTCAGTGCTGCTGCTGCTGTTACTGTTGTTGCTGCTGCTGTTGATGCTGCTCCTAATGCTGTTACTGCTAACGCTGCTGCTAATGCTGCTGCTGTTAATGCTGCTGCTGTTAATGCTGCTGCTGTTAATGCTGCTGCTGTTAATGCTGCTGCTGCTGCTGCTAATGCTGCTGCTGCTAATGCTGCTGCTGTTAATGCTGCTGCTGCTGCTGCTGCTGCTGCTGCTGCTGCTGCTGCCGCCGCCGTTCTGCTGTTGCCTCGGCGGCTGTAGCACCCGCTTGCATGAAGCTTCGCCTTGAATAATGGACAGATCAACATTCCGTTTATATCTGTCCAACGCTAATGTTTTCCAGCATCCCGCATCCCACACCTGTTCTTAATTGCCGTCAGAATTATCAGGTGTAAGCCTGACAGATTGCTTCCCGGAGAGGGAGTGTCAGAACATTTCTCATAAAAGACTTGGCATAATACCCTTACCTCGACCGCCCGTGTCCAGGACACGGCACTAGACACGTACATATTCACTTTTCAATGATATTACCGTCTACTAAGCTACATAATTTTACGGGGAAGTGGATTCACGAGCTTTAAATCTGACAGAGGGCGAAATGTCTCGTTAAGATCCTCAGAGCTAGGAACATTGTGAACGTAAAGTATAGGCGTCATCTCTTTACTAATGGGCTCATGAGAAGAGAAAATCTTTTTATCACAAGATTAGGTTTAATTTGTAAGATTAGAGGCAGATATAAGAGGATGAACAGCGAAGAAGAATTGAAGAAAAATCACACTAGCGAACAACAATTATTATTATTACGATTATTATTATTATTATTATTATATTATATTACGATTATTATTCCGATTATTACTATTATTATTATTACGATTATTACAGTTATTATTATTACGATTATTACAGTTATTACGATTATTAGTATTTTTATTTTACTTATTATTTTACTGGGGAAACACTAAACTCATAAGGGTCACGCAGCACCTGTGTAATGGGAGACAATCACTTTCAGTAAAAAAAAAAAGAGATATAGAATCATTCTCATACATGAAGTCAGTGACTTCAAGATGTCTGCCAACTCTTGCGGTGACAGTTCTCCACTGAACCCACGTCTCCAGAGAGCACGTCTTTACTACTTATTTCCTATGGTAATGGTTATAATCATGACTATTTTTTTTAAAGGGGTGGGTAGGTAAGCCTGCTTCCGGAAGGCCTCGGTCAGATGACCAGAAGCTCCAGTGGTGGGTCATCACATGACTGAGACCAGCGTCAGGGAACACTTGTCCTGTTTCCTGACAAATCTTATCTAACCTATGAGAATGAAGAGAGACTCTAATAAACATGCTTTCATTGGGGCAACGTTTCGCTCAGTTTAGGTCTAGATAGGTAACTCACATGCTGCCTGTTGTGGAGAGAAAGAGGATAGTGGAAGAAGATGCTGAAGAAGGAAGCTAATTAGAAAGAAATGAAGCAGTACGAGAAGGAATAACAGTGGAAAAATGCAAAAAAAAAAAAAAAAAAAAAGGAACGGAGGAAGAAAACGAATAAAAATGAACTGAAACCAAATTAAGAGTAAAAGCAGAGAGGAGGTGGTAGACACGGAGAGGGTGAAAAATGAGGAGGAGGGAGAATCTCACTAGCGTGGTTGCCCTCTAGTGCTAAATTTCAAGATAAATAAGATTGATCCCATTCCATTGCTCTCATGTTCTATAGAGATGAAGACGAAAATAGAAAAATGATTTTAAGACAGACGATAGTGAATCGTGGACGACAGTATGGTAACCTCTCTCTCTCTCTCTCTCTCTCTCTCTCTCTCTCCACCCCAGCTTATCTCTGCTTCTCACTCTCCCTCCCTTCATCCTTGGCTCCCTTCCTCCACTACTGGCATCCCTCCTCTCCTCCCTCCCTCTATCCACCACCCCCAACCTCCCATCCTCTCTCCACCCTCCCTCCCACCTCTCTCTCCCTCCCTCCCTCTCTCCACCATCTCTCCCTCTCTCCACCATCTCTCCCTCTCTCCACCATCTCTCCCTCTCTCCACCATCCCTCCCTCTCTCCCTCCCACCCTCCCTCCCTCTCTCCACCATCCTTCTATCCCTCCCTAACTCTTTCCCTCCCTCCGTGCTTTGTTCTCTATGCTGAAATTTCGTTTGTCGTCGCGTGTTTCACTCCCACACCACTGTCAACATATTTTGGCTTCCTAACCCCGTCGTTGTTTTTTACTCTCTCTCTCTCTCTCTCTCTCTCTCTCTTCTCTCTCTCTCTCTCTCTCTCTCTCTCTCTCTCTCTCTCTCTCGCGCCCTCTGTATTTATCTAATCCTCTTGATGAGAGAGAAACATATGTAATCAATTATCCAGCTTCATTTAAAACAATAGAAAAGAAATATTTCCTTTCTTCAGGTAAACTACAAGTAAACTCCAGGTAAACTTGTATCTCTTGACTCAAGATGGATACTACCACTTGATGGAGAGACTGGCCAGAACAAACAGGATATACTTCTCCCCAATTAAAGGAGTTAATGATTAACTCCGCGACAGAAGAAACATGAAAAGAATAAAAAGGGGAAGAAGAAAATGAGAAGTTGTGAACGAATAGTGACGAAATGAATGAATGGAAAAAAGAAACATGAGCGACTCGACATCTTTTCAAATAAGTTCGCTTCTATGAGAACGTTTTCAGTCCTCATCACTTACCAAAATTTCATTCATGGCCCCACAGGTGACCGCGGGACAGGTGTATCCCGGGGTGGGGTGGACACACACAGGTGGGACAAGAGCCACAGGTGAGCCCAGCATAGGTGAGATTAGGCTAGGGATAGAGCTGTCTCTCTCTCGTAATTAATGAATAGTCGAGGAAGTAGAGTCAGCGAGGTGCGGCAAGAATGGCGTATCTCCCTCGTAATTAATGGATATATACATAAGCGAAGTAAGAGAGTTGTTTGGATGCACTCCAGAGGTGTGTATATGAGTGTCTGAGTGTGTGTCTGATTGCGTATTAGCTGAACACAGCTCAGTGTGTGTCTGTTGGTTGAACACACTCCGGTGACACCTTTTGCTTCACTCACGAACACTTGCGAAAGCATAGGGTATATACAAAGGGTATGTACCTAATGTATATACATAGGGTATATACACAAGGATACGTATGTCTCTCAGCTTGTTCTTGAATAAATCAAGGACTATCCGTAAGATTTAAACCTCACATGCTTACTTACGTAGATAAAAACCAGAAACTTCAGAAAATAACTCTCAATTAAACCAATACCTATAAATATTTCTCCTCAAATGGAATGTAATAAAGGCGTAAAAAATAAAACCTAAAAAAAAAAAAATTTCATATATAAATAACGAAGAGACAAAGGACATAGAGAATGACAGGGAAAAATATTGCCCCGCCGAGGGCAACACTCGTAGGGGATTCCCCGTCGGCAGTTGCCAATACGATAAATATTGACTAATTATAAAAGAGCGTGTTGGCAAAATTCCATTTAACTTGGGCACGGGTCCCAGTCTAACTTAGGACGTAATTTCAGCAAGTTTCCTCCTCAGTTTCAGGGTGATGGTTGTCCTGTAGTTAATGAAGGTCCTCACTTTGTCGAGACCCAATAAGCTTAATTGGTAGAGCGGGAAGTAGTTCTCAATTGATTTTTTTGGGGGGGAAGAGAGAGGGGGATTCTAAGTAGTTGTCTTATTTTCGTGAGGTTTGAGAATTTTTAATGTTATTGTGTGTTTTAGCTGCATAATTGGAAGATGGAGAAAGGAAGCGCTGAGTGTGTACTCACCTGTATGTTGCTGTAGGAGTCGATGCTCGGTTCACCGGCCCTGCTTTATTAACTCCCCACTTGCTGGGATTGCTTCCATTTAACCTGATGAGTCCTGTCATGCCTCTTCTTAAAACTATGTATAGTGTGTGCCTCCACTGCTACTTCAACCTTGCCCACCTTCAGTTTGAAGAAATAATTCCCATGACTCATCCATTTTTTTAATTCACAGCTGCCCTTGTGTACCAGTTCCCTGCCTCGAGAATATTCTAACCTCGTTTATCCTATCAAGTCCTATAAGTATTTTGTATGTCGTTATCACGTCTCCTGTGCTTCTTCTATTTATAATGTCGACAGGTTAGGTTTCATCAGAATCTCAATAATCATTCTCTTACCCTAGGACTAGTCTCGTTGGATATCTCTGCACTTTCTCCAGTTTCTTAATATAATCTACCAGGTAAAGGCTACATACCGTGGCCGCATATACCAGGATGGGTCTGACATATATGTATAAAGACCATGAATGATCATTTGTAAAGATTCCTGATAGCTGCTCTTAGATTTTTAAATGAATAATCGGATGATGTGTGCCTCTAGATATATGTTCAGCACTATGCTCACCACTAGATCTTCCTGAGTGAGGATTTCAGGCTCTATCATCATATCTATACTTACCTTTCGGTTATTTTGCCCAGACTTAGTTTTCATAATTTTGCATTTGCAAGGGGTTGAATACCAGTTGCCACATTTTTGTTACTTATTCTGAGCTTTTTATATGTGAGTGGAGGGGTTGTGTTAGGGGTTGTGGATGTGTGTGTGTGGGAGGAGGTTGTGTGGGTGTGTGTGTGTGTGTGTGTGTGTGTGTTTGGGGTGCTGAAAGGAGGTGGTAGTGGGTGTAGGTGCATGCTGACGGGGGGGGGGTAGTGGGTGTGGGTGCACGTTGAGGGGGGGTAGGGGTGTAGGTTAGTGCTGAGGGGTGGTAGTGTGTGGGTGTTAGTGCGAGCTGAGGGGTGGTAGTGGGTGCAGGTTCGTGCTGAGGGGGTGGTAGTATGGTGGGTGTATGTGGTGCTGAGGGGGATGGTAGTGGGTGTAGGGGAGAGCTGAGGGATGGTGGTTTGGGTGTAGGTTCTGCTGAGGGGGTGGTAGTTGTGTGTGGGTGTTAGTGCGTTTGCTGAAGGGGTTTGTAGTGGGTGAGGTGTGTAGGGGCGTGCGAAGGGTGGTAGTGGGTGTGAGTGTAGGTGCGTCTGAGGGGTGTAGTAGTGGGTGTGGGTGTAGTGCCTGATGAGGGTGGTATTTGGTGTGGGTGTAGGTGCGTTTGAGAGGGGTTGGTAGTGTGTGGGTGTAGGTGGGTGCTGAGGGGGTGGTTGTGGGTGTAGGTTCTTGCTGAGGGGTGGTAGTGGGTGTGGGTGTTAGTGCGTGCTGAGGGCATGGTAGTGGTATGGGGTGTAGGTGCGTGGTGAGGGGGTGGTAGTGGGTGTGGGTGTTAGTGCGTGGTGAGGGGGGGGGTAGTGGTGTGGTGGAGATGCGAGCTGAGGGAGTGGTAGTGGGTGTAGGTTCGTGCTGAGGGGGTGGTAGTGTGTGCGGGTGCTAGTGCGTGCTGAAGGGGGTGGTAGTGGGTGAGGGTGTAGGGGCGTGCCGAGGGGGTGGTAGTGGGTGTAGGTGGGTGCTGGGGGATGGTAGTGGGTGTGGGTGTAGGTGGGTGCTGGGGGATGGTAGTGGGTGTGGGTGTAGGTGGGTGCTGAGTGGGATGGTATTGGTGTGGGTGTAGGTGGGTGCTGAGGGGGATGGTAGTGGGTGTGGGTGGGTGCTGAGGGGGATGGTAGTTGGTGTAGGTGGGTGTTGAGGGGGATGGTAGTGGGTGTGGGTGTAGGTGGGTGCTGAGGGGGATGGTAGTGGGTGTGGGTGTAAGTGGATACTGAGGGGGATGGTAGTGGGTGTAGGTGGGTGCTGAGGGGGATGGTAGTGGGTGTGGGTGTAGGTGGGTGCTGAGGGGATGGTAGTGGGTGTGGGTGTAGGTGGATACTGAGGGGGATGGTAGCGGGTGTAGGTGGGTGCTGAGGGGGATGGTAGTGGGTGTGGGTGTAGGTGGGTGCTGAGGGGGATGGTAGTGGGTGTGGGTGTAGGTGGGTGCTGAGGGGCATGGTAGTGGGTGTGGGTGTAGGTTGGTGCTGAGGGGGATGGTAGTGGGTGTGGGTGTAGGTGGGTGCTGAGGGGCATGGTAGTGGGTGTGGGTGTAGGTGGGTGGTGAGGGGGATGGTAGTGGGTGTGGGTGTAGGTGGGTGCTGAGGGGCATGGTAGTGGGTGTGGGTGTAGGTGGGTGCTGAGGGGGATGGTAGTGGGTGTGGGTGTAGGTGGGTGCTGAGGGGGATGGTAGTGGGTGTGGGTGTAGGTGGGTGCTGAGGGGGGGTAGTGGGTGTTGGTGATGGGGGGGTGGTAGTGGGTGTGGGTGTAGGTGGGTGCTGAGGGGGGGTGGTAGTGGGTGTGGGTGTAGGTGGGTGCTGAGGGGGATGGTAGTGGGTGTGGGTGTAGGTGGGTGCTGAGGGGGATGGTAGTGGGTGTGGGTGTAAGTGGGTGCTGAGGGGGGGTAGTGGGTGTTGGTGTTGGTGGGTGATGGGGGGGGTGGTAGTGGGTGTGGGTGTAGGTGGGTGCTGAGGGGGGGTGGTAGTGGGTGTGGGTGTAGGTGGGTGCTGAGGGGGGGTGGTAGTGGGTGTGGGTGTAGGTGGGTGCTGAGGGGGGTGGTAGTGGGTGTGGTGTAGGTGGGTGCTGAGGTGGGTGGTAGTGGGTGTTCACATTATAGATAAGAGACAACTTCATCTTTTCCTGTTTTGGACTGAAGATTAAAACGTAATAATGGAAAAAAAATCGGACAATCAACTCTGACCCCGCTAACTCTGACCCCGCTAACTCTGACCCCGCTAACACTGACCCCGCTAACACTGACCCCGCTATAACGATGTCCAGCAAAACTTCTTTAGTAAACACTACTGTGGCCAGTCGTATGGATACTGAACCTAGCTAGACTGACACTCGAACAATACAGAACGAAAACAACAGAGAGACTGGATTTGCAAGAGAGAGGGAGAGAAAGTAATGAAGAAACCATTAGAAAGCAAACGAAGATATTATAAAAGACTTTCGTGGGAACCCTGCCAATTCTCGCATTAAGAGTGACGAACGTTTATATTGGAACGTTTGCGTGCTATATCTTGGCTACCTCGTTGCCAGACAACGCCGCCCATATTTGCAGTCTGCTTATTTGTCGTAAATATGCGATTTTTTTTTTTTTATAAATTGATGTACCTTAACCTAACCAATCCTAACATAATCTAAATGTAACCTAAAGAAATTACCTTAACTTAATTTGCAGTGAAGCAAATACCATTTGATGACAGATTAGAAGCGTTAAAAAAACGTTCAGCACCATGTCAAAAATTATCGTAGCAAAATTGAGTATTCTATAAGTTTAAGTTAGGTTAGGTAAGATTTGGGAATCTTCACTGAGAAAACGTTTCGCCACTGGCTTCGGTCCACTACAGAGAAGAACGTTCTTCTCTCTATTGGACTGAAGAATCCACTGGCTGGCGAAACGCTTCCCCGATAATCATTCTTCTGAGTACGTTTTCTCAGGAAACAGGACAATCATTTTATAAGGCATCCAACGGAACTGGTTTTCAAAAGTGAAAAAAAAAATCTGAGAATATTAACAGTGACTCGAAAAGAGGTAGATAAAAGTGGGAAATGAAGGGATATTACAAGTGTGTTTAAACAGCTGGAAATGAATCAGGAGCCGCAGAGGAACAGACAGCAGTACCTGGAAGTGAAGAGAGGAAGGGGGCCACAGGGGAACAGACAGCAGCACCTGGAAGTGAAGTGAAGCAGGGGCCGTAGAGGACTGGCAGAGGAACAGACAGCAGCACCTGGAGGTGAAGTGAAGCAGGGGCCGCAGGGGACTGGCAGAGGAACAGGCAGCAGCACCTGGAAGTGAAGTGAAACAGGGGCCGCAGAGGACTGGCAGAGGAACAGACAGCAGCACCTGGAAGTGAAGTGAACGCAGGGGCCGCAGAGGACTGGCAGAGAAACAGACAGCAGCACCTGGAAGTGAAGTGAAGCAGGGGCCGTAGAGGACTGGCAGAGAAACAGACAGCAGCACCTGGAAGTGAAGTGAAGCAGGGGCCGCAGAGGACTGGCAGAGGAACAGACAGCAGCACCTGGAAGTGAAGTGAAGCAGGGGCCGCAGAGGACTGGCAGAGAAACAGACAGCAGCACCTGGAAGTGAAGTGAAGCAGGGGCCGTAGAGGACTGGCAGAGAAACAGACAGCAGCAGGTGAACAACGAAAAAAAATATTCCACCACACCCTACACAAGTTAATTGAATTTTGCCGCTGAAGCGGTTAGTTTATTGTGTACCCTGTATCCGTGGTGTGGCTGTATCCAAGGTGTGGCTGTATCCATGGTGTGGCTGTATCCATGGTGTGGCTGTATCTATGGTGTGGCTGTATCCGTGGTGTGGCTGTATCCATGGTGTGTCCAAGAGCGCTGCGCCATATGGCTACACCTACACTCTGCAACTTGGCCCTGAAGGTTCACCAAGAGTACACCTGAGTTTCCTTTACAAAACTGTCATTCACTCAATAAATTTTAGTCTACATAAATTTCATATTACAATAAATAAGCGGTATTTATTACTCTAGTCTTATTTTTCATTAATAAGATAATTTTTAATAACTCATGAGTTTATGTACTGAGCTTTCTTATTTTCAAAAAGTGTCAAAGGGTATTTCAAACCATAAGATAACATAAGGTATCTTGTACCAGAATACTAGGAAGGTTGGTGAGTGCCATTAACTGAGACACATCCACAAGCATTTACAGACTAATTTCGACCCTATGCTCATCCAGTGACTAGGCGAGTGAAAAGAAGAGAAGAAAGGAGATGCATAATGAAAAAGGAAGAGAAAATAAGAATTGAGACAGGAAAGAGAAAACAAGGCAAGGCCAAATAAGAAATGAACATAAAATGAGAATATGGTAAAGGGAAAGAAAGATAGTGAGAAGAGAAAAAGAGGAAGGAAAGATAAGAGAAAGGAACAGAGAAACTGAGAAAGGCATAGAGAGAAAAGGAGAAATGGCGAGAGAAAAAGTGATAACAAAATGGGGGGGAGAAAGAGAGAGAGAGAGAGAGAGAGAGAGAGAGAGAGGAGAGAGAGAGAGAGAGAGAGATAATCTGAGCATTACCATCGCTGAATTCTCATTATAATGAACACTTCCTTATAATGAACACGTCTCCCTAACCCGTTTAGTGAGAGAGTTCGTCAAAACAACCCGAATGAAGGAGCTGAAGAGAGTTCAGCTCCCACCTCTCACGGCTTCATTTAATCATTGGAATATTTCAATTTCTGGCTCAAAACATGTTTGCGGCTCCGGCGCCAAAAAGCCACCGTTGTCGTTGTTGTCGTTTCCGTTTTTCCATCTTTTATTCGTTGTCGACTATGTTGACGTCATTTGTAACAATTATCACCGTTGGCGCTGTCGTTATTGCTGTCGTTAGCATTGTGGTTGCCGTCTTCAAGAGACAGTGATGTGACTGCTGATTAGATAATTTAAGAGTCGTAATTGTCGTCTTGAGATGCCAGAAGGTTGTAGTTGTAATCTGGTTCAGCGAGAAAATCGTGCACTCTTTTAGTAGAGCTATAACTCTGGTGGTTGTCTTTTTGAGGATATATATTGTGCTCTCTTTTGCAGAGATAGACATGCAGCGACTGTCGGTTGTCGTCTTGCAAAAGAGTTTCGTTCTCGGCGTGTTCTCATACTAATCTCAAAGTAATGAAAAATCAGAGTT
>NC_069449.1:18016530-18036173 GCF_026875155.1 Cherax quadricarinatus
CACCATCATTCACTCCATCACTGTCTTGCCAGAAGGGTGCTTTACACTACATTTTTTTAAACTGCAACATTAACACCCCTCCTTCCAGAGTGCAGGCACTGTACTTCCCATCTCCAGGACTCAAGTCCGGCCTGCCGGTTTCCCTGAACCCCTTCATAAATGTTACTTTGCTCACACTCCAACAGCACGTCAAGTATTAAAAACCATTCGTCTCCATTCACTCCTATCAAACACGCTCACGCACGCCTGCTGGAAGTCCAAGACACTCGCACACAAAACCTCCTTTACCCCCTCCCTCCAACCTTTCCTAGGCCGACCCCTACCCCGCCTTCCTTTCACTACAGACTGATACACTCTTGAAGTCATTCTGTTTCGCTCCATTCTCTCTACATGTCCGAACCACCTCAACAACCCTTCCTCAGCCCTCTGGACAACAGTTTTGGTAATCCCGCACCTCCTCCTAACTTCCAAAACTACGAATTCTCTGCATTATATTCACACCACACATTGCCCTCAGACATGACATCTCCACTGCCTCCAGCCTTCTCCTCGCTGCAACATTCATCACCCATGCTTCACACCCATATAAGAGTGTTGGTAAAACTATACTCTCATACATTCCCCTCTTTGCCTCCAAGGACAAAGTTCTTTGTCTCCACAGACTCCTAAGTGCACCACTCACCCTTTTCCCCTCATCAATTCTATGATTCACCTCATCCTTCATAGACCCATCCGCTGACACGTCCACTCCCAAATATCTGAATACATTCACCTCCTCCATACTCTCTCCCTCCAATCTGATATCCAATCTTTCATCACCTAATATTTTTGTTATCCTCATAACCTTACTCTTTCCTGTATTCACTTTTAACTCCACGCCTCTTGTCAAGACCCTCGCATTTACTTCTCTTACAACCCCATCTATAAATATATTAAACAACCACGGTGACACCACACATCCTTGTCTAAAGACCTACTTTTACTGGGAAATAATTTCCCTCTTTCCTATGTACTCTAACTTGAGCCTCACTATCCTCGTAAAAACTCTTCACTGCTTTCAGTAACCTACCTCCTACACCATACACTTGCAACATCTGCCACATTGCCCCCCTATCCACCCTGTCATACGCCTTTTCCAAATCCATAAATGCCACAAAGACCTCTTTAGCCTTATCTAAATACTGTTCACTTATATGTTTCACTGTAAACACCTGGTCCACACACCCCCTACCTTTCCTAAAGCCTCCTTGTTCATCTGCTATCCTATTCTCCGTCTTACTCTTAATTCTTTCAATAATAACTCTACCATACACTTTACCAGGTATACTCAACAGACTTATCCCCCTATAATTTTTGCACTCTCTTTTGTCCCCTTTGCCTTTATACAAAGGAACTATGCATGCTCTCTGCCAATCCCTAGGTACCTTACCCTCTTCCATACATTTATTAAATAATTGCACCAACCACTCCAAAACTATATCCCCACCTGCTTTTAACATTTCTATCTTTATCCCATCAATCCCGGCTGCCTTACCCCCTTTCATTTTAGCTACTGCCTCATAAAATATATGTATATAATATATATATATATATATATATATAATATATATATAATATATATATATATATATATATATATTATATATATTGAGAAATAAGTCCCCGTCTCTAGAATTCCTAGAGAACTTCAGTAAATACCACACAGATTTTTTAATGCATTACCTCATGAGTTATATATCATGAAAATAGTAAATAGTTAAATTTTGATTACCTCAGAAACATGTTACCAATTTTGTACGCATTTTGAAAAAAGTTGTTCAGTTTCGGTCAAAAAAAATAGAATAGATGAGGGGAGAAACTTGCAGTTTCAGAGAAGGGCATCAAAGCTTGTAACTTTATTAAGAAACAAACACAATGAGGAAAATTTGGAAGAACTTAACGTGTTCTCACTTAGGAAACGGAGACTTCGAGACGCCATTCAAACTTTCAAGATCGTAAAATTTGATGCAATCACACAAGAAGGACACGGACTTCCGTGGTAGCAAATTCAACAATCATTACTTGTTTTTGCAGAGTTATAGAACTGTGAATCAAACTACCCTTCAGAGATATGATGAGAAAAATAATTAAGTCGTTTTAAAAAATGAGCTAAAGAATCACCTTACACATACGGAAATCAATTAATTTTGAGCCATTGAGAGTATAAGTTGTTAGAGTAGCAGTTGTAGTGTGTTAGCTTGACTTGTCAGTGGTCCAAGTCGGACCGAAACGTCGTAAGTTTCTCCCTGTGTGAAAACTGCAACAGTAGTCGATCACACTTTCCTTCCACCTTTCCTTGCACATTTGTAAATGCTGGAAGGTAAAGTTCTTAACCTACCTTTGTATTTTCTTGCAGGCAGTGTGACCGAAGAATTATTAGTTTATTAATATTCTACTATATCCAAGGAAAACCGGTAAGACTGTATGGTAATATAGTGGTATGTTATAACAGCAGTGTAGATGAGACACAATACTGGAACTTTATCGGTTTCTGAAGGGCGAAACTCCTTCATAATAACCCTCAATGTGTGTCATATTTACAGACAAACGCTAAGCGCTTGGGAGTGTGGCTGAAGGAAATCAAGGATGGGAAGAGAGCCTCTCGCAATATTATTCATGCCGAGTGCATACACACTTAGTATAACCCACTTTCACATCCAACTCTTATTTCAATTAATATAATACGTTTATTTTCCCTCTTTTCCTGTTATAATTGATCATTTAACATTATTGCTACTCCTTCATAAGGAAAAATAACTAGACTTCAGTTATAATCTTTCTCAGTAGGCAGTAAATTTTTTTTTTTTTTTTGCACTTCCCAGGTACTTCCTCATACGTGCATGTACTGTCGTAAACTCCCGTGCAGCCACGTACTCGTTGTTAGCTTGTTACTAGTCCAGACTTGGTAGGAGTGTTATCTGGACGACCTTTGAGTTTATCTTGTGGAGTTGACAAACACACACACACACACACACACACACACACACACCACACACACTTCAAACTCTCCTAAAACTTTAGTTTGTCCTCCACGTGCCACACGCAGTCGTAACCAGTCACCGCCGCCGCCGCCGCCGCCACCGCCACCACCACCAATAATAATAATTTATCTTAGCTCGATACATTCATTTTCTGAAATAAATGCTAATTTGAAATTTTACAAGATATCTAACTAGTCGAATTTAGTAAAGAGTGGCCTGTAAAAGTGACGAAGGTGTTGGTGAAGTGTTTGAAGGTGATGATAGTTATGTTGGTGTATTTGAAAGTGATAATGGTGAAGTGGTTGAAAGGGAATAATTGCGATCATGTTGACTTGTTTGAAGGAGATGATGGTGAGTCTTCAAATTTGATGAATGCTCATTGTTTGAAAGTGACGATGGTGATGCCATAGTCACCTCCATCATTGATGAAAGTGATGAATTTCGTCATCATCACATTCATCGTAGTTATGATGCTTAATGGAATAATGACAATGGTAACCGTGTTGAAGAAAATATTATTATCTTCATGTTCGAGGACTAAACCCGTAGGGACCAGCACCTGGAGAATGGGAGATAATCAGATTTGATCCAAGGAAGGAGAAGAGCCTTTCTCCAGCATCCAGCATCCTTCTCTCCTTCAAGGAAAGATACTGAAGTGGTATGCTAATGGGGATTTTTTAGTGGTAATATTTCTTGACTTTAGAAGACTGCTCATGCATCAGTGGGGTTGTGGTGTCTTTGACAATGGTGTTTGAGTGTTACTGTGGCAGTGGAAGTTTTGACAGTGTAAATTAATTATTGGTGTGTGGTAGTTTTGACAGTGGAAAATTATAAGTTTCCACTGTCAAAACTACCGCTAACCACACCACTTATAAGTGGTGTGGTTAGCGGTAGTTAGGACAGTGGAAACTTATTTTTGATGTGGTTGTGGTAATTTTGAAAGTGAGAACTTATAGGCAGTGAGGTAGTGGTACTTTTGACAGTGGGGTTTATAACCGTGTAATCAGAGGTTCAAAGATATATTTTCTTTTATTTTATCTTACATCAGTTACTTCTCACCTAATAGTATTCTTAAATTATTTCTTGAAATGTATTTGAAAGAACTAAGATGACAATTCACAGCTAAGACTCCAGGATATAATCCATCTCGGACTTGCAACTTTCTCTAATTATTTGCAGATACCTGTTTAATTACTGTAATTGGATAGACGACGAGATTTCGTAAGACTCGCCTCTTTCAGCACTTAAGATGATCAGCTCAGATCAATGATCTCATTAGCAAACAATTTTTTTTAGTCTTGGCGACTGGAGAGCACGTTATACTCCACAAATAGCACGCACAGGATATATCCCTGTGAGTTTTATGTCTCTCAGTGTATATATACATAGAGTTTGCTTTAATCTCTACTTCAGGGATTCAAGTATTCCTGGCTGATGGTGAATGGGTGACACGTAGCATTAATAACCCTCGTGTAGTCGATAGGTCATAAGCCCCACTTAAACCAAGCAGGAGGAGCAAGCAGCGTCGTGCTTCTTCTCAGTATTGGCAGCTGCTTAGCAGACATAGACCTGTTAGTCTTTCTTCGTGCTCAGCAGACTTGGATCTGTTTGAGACAATGCTCACCAATATTTGCTCAACAACTGTGGACTTATCACTCACGAGATCATAATAACATGATTGCAACTAACTCCACACGTTCCATGTTTTTTAATACCAGGATTGTTACAAACATCGAATTATGTGAATTCTTGAGATATTTTACCATTGCCAACACATTCTATGTTTGCTTGAGTCATGGGTCCATTTTGAGGATATCTGCATCGCAAAAATTACCCAGTTAATATCCGATTGTCTACCCTTTGTTTGGTTTCCAAACGGTCTAGTCTTGTTCCTGTCTTTCTCCTAGTGTCAAGGCGACTGATCTCATCTCTTATCCTCTAATAAGTTGCCATTCATTCCTATTAGTTCATTTCTTTCCCACATGTCCAATATCTGTCTCTTCTCGTTTTCCCCATACTATCTTCTCAGGAGGAGAGGCCAGCGGATATTTTGTCCCTCAGGAAAAATGGGTATTTTTTTTATTGACAGGGGTCAGACACACATGGTGAACCGAGTAGTGGACCATTAGGCCATTTGAGCGAGGCGTCCCTCTGGTTTACCGGTCAATACCATAAAATAACTGAATATTATTTCATGTGCGCGGACTTAATCAGGTCTGTCCTCGCCTGTTATCGTTGAAAAGCGTTAAATCTCTCTACAAAGGGAATTCATTCTCTCCTTATCCTCTTCCTCCTACTTCTTATGCTTCTTTTCCTCTCCTTTCCTCGTCACCCATGCTGCAGGAGTGTTAATCGCAACATGGTCCATTTCCTCAAGGCTGATCCATAAATCACTTGTCGGATCAAATATATTTTTCAAGCTCACACTTACGGTTTTACGTTCATCTCCTCATCTCTCATGACCCGGGTCGTGGCTCACTTCAATTCTCATGACCCAGGTCGTAACTCAGTTCTCTTTAATCAAATCATGAGGGCACAGGATTCCTTTCGCTCGTGTTCAGAAGACCTTACAGAATCTTGTAAATATTATGTCCATGTATGTATGCATATACATATATATATATAATATATATATATATTATATATATATATATAATATATATATATATATATATATATAAAAACAAAATTAGTGACTGATTTTGTCCGACGTGGTCGTCGTTCAGAAAGTTTTAAAACCGAGCCGGGAGAAAAATGGTCTTTTGGTGTGTTTTGCTGTTTATAAATCAGCAAAAGCGATCTTAGGGTGGACACAACACGAAGCAGTTCCGTGTGCTGAGGCACTTTATCACCAGCCCTTACAAGGCTGCTCTTGACAAATGAACTGTACGCAACAACAATAACAACAGTCGCAGTAGCAGTAGCATTTGCAGGAGGAAGAGCAGCATCAGTAGCATCAGCACAAGCAGAAGCATTATCAGTAACATTGCAATAGAAACCTCAGCATCAACACTAACAGCAGCAGCAACAACAACGGCAGCAAAAGCAAGAACAGAAGCAGCAACAACAGCAGCAACAGCAACAAAAGCAACAGCAGCAACAACCTCAACTGATGCAGCAGCTTTAGTACCGACAGCCACACTAGCAACAGCACCTGCACCAACAGCAGCAGCACCAACGGTAGCACCAGCTGCAGCACCAGCACCATCAGTAACACCTGTTTCACGCAGGTAGTATTGTGGTCGCGTTCAGGAACCACAGAACTATTCTGACCATTAACAAGGAGGGAGGAGCATGGCGTATATTGAACACCATCTGTGAGTATACACATTCAGTACTTTATATAGCAGATGAAGTATAAATACGCTAATTCTCTTTCATGTAACACAACTTACACAGGAAAGCAAGAAAACTGTGTGACTAATTCCACAGAAAGGTTTTCATCTCCTGTTTTGGATGTTTGAAGCAATTGTATTGGTCTTTTTGTAGAGGGTGTCGTTGGGGTATTATTTCGTATTGCGAGCAGCAGTAAAACTGTGGCGGAGGCTCGATCCTCCGTCCGTGTGTGTTATTCAGTCATCCGCTAATAGCTGACCAATCTCTGACGCAGCCGACCTGTTGATTCCACATCTCGGGAGGTATCCAATAAATTACCTCATTAGGTCAAGAAAAAATCAATATAAACAACATTAAGAAGTCCTCCAGAATTTAGCCTTTAATTTAATATCCTAATTTGTGTTCTAAAAATCCTGTGGTCAGCAGTAACAGCCTAGTTGATCAGGCCCTGATCCACCGGGAGGCTTGGTAGTGGACTGGACCGCGGGGGCGTTGGTCCCCGGAATACCCTCCAGAAAGACTCCAGGTAGTAGTTTGTAAATGAGGTGATGTTTCCTGGGTGGTAGCCGCTCACTGCCAGGTAAGACACCCTCAGGTTATTGAAACTGCATATTCTATTGAACCAACAGGATTGTTGTAGGCTGAGAGAGAGAGAGAGAGAGAAAGAGAGAGAAAGAGAGAGACTAAACAGACAGAATGACGAGAGACAAAGACGAAAAAGAGAAGAATAAGAGCAGAGGTGCGCGCGCGCGCACTCACACACACACACACACACACACACACACACACACACACACACACACACACACACACACACACACACACACACACACACACACACACACACACGAAAGAGTAAATGAGGCATCACCGGATATCATAGCTCTCATAGAAACCAAGCTTACAGGTATGATAACGGATGCCATCTTTCCAACAGGATATCAGATCCAGAGGAAAGACAGAGGGAACAGAGGGGGTGGAGGAGTGGCACTGCTTGTCAAGAACCGATGAGATTCTGATGAGCTGGAGAGAGGAGACAGTAGAGAAGCAAAGGCTTACATAGGAACGCTTGTCTGGAGATCCCAGGGTGGTAATTGCAGTGATGTATAACCCACCACAGAACAGCAGGAGGCCAAGGCAAGGGTATGATGAAAGTAATAGAGCGATGGTCGACACACTGGCTGAAGTGGTCAGAAGGGCTCATGCGAGCAGGGCAAAGCTACTGATCATGGGTGACTTTAACCAGCAAGGAAATCGATTGGGAGAACTTGGAGCCACATGGGGGAAAAGAAACGTGGAGAGCTAAGATGATGGAGGTGGTACTGGAAGACTTCATGCACTAACTCGTAAGGGACATACCAGAGAGAGAGAGAGAGAGAGAGAGAGAGGAGAGGATGAACCAGCGAGACTGTACCTAGTATTCACTTTGAATAGTGCAGAAATTGAGGACATCACATATGAAAGACCCCTTTGAGCCAGCGATCACGTGGTTTTAAGATTCGAATACACAGAGTTAGAAGTGGGGGGGGGGGGCAGGAAGAGCCGGACGAATGAAGCCAAGGTACAATAAGGTGGACTACGCGGGAATGAAGAACTTCCTGAACAGGGTAACAGGAATAATGAAAAAGCCAGGATGTTCCTGTGGTTCACCCAAAAGGTGCAGGGAGACCAAAACCAAGTGTGCTAGGGAATGGAAAATGTATAGAAGGCAAAGGTCCAGGAGAATAAGGAGAGCAGTCATAGAGCCAGAAATGAATATGCACAGGTAAGAAGGGAGGCCCAACGACAATACGAAAATAACATAGCAGCGAAAGCCATATCTGACTTAGAGCTGTTGTACAGCCACATCAGGATGAAAACAACCGTCAAGGACCAGGTAATCAGGCTAAGGAAGGAAAGAGGAGAAATCACATGAAACGACAGAAAAATATGTGAGGAACTTAACCTGAGATTCAAAGAAGAGTTCACAGAGGAGACAGAAGGGACTTCAGACAGACGGAGAGGTGGGGTACACCACCAAGTGTTAGACACAATACATACAACCGAGGAAGAAGTGAAGAGGCTGCTGAGCGAGCTAGACACCTCAAAGGTGGTGGGGCCGGATAACATCTCTCCATGGTCCTGAGAGAGGGTGCAGAGGTGCTATGTGTACGCCTAACAACAATATTCAACAGCAAATGTAGTCCCAATTTTTAAAAAAGGAGACAGACAAGAAGCACTAGAGACCAGTGTCACTGACATGTATAGTATGTAAAGTCATGAAGATTATCAGGAGAGTGGTGGAACACCTAGAAAGAAATGAGCTTAACAGCCAACACGGTATCAGAGACGGAAAATTCTATGTCACAAGCCTACTGGAGTTCTATGATAGGGTGACAGCAGTAAGACAAGAGAGAGAGAGGTGGGTAGATTGCATTTTCTTGGACTGTAAGAAAGCGTTTGACTCAGTTCCACACAAGAGATTAGTGGAAAAACTGGAAGACCAGGCAGGGATAACAGGGAAGGCACTACAATGGATCAAGGAATACCTGTCAGGAAACAGCAGCAAGTCATGGTACGAGGCGAGGTGTCAGAGTGGGCGCCTGTGACGAGTGGGGTTCCACAGGGGTCCGTCCTAGGACCGGTGCTGTTTCTGGTAGTTGTGAACAACATGACGGAAGGAGTAGACTCCGAAGTGTCCCTGTTTGCAAATGATGTGAAGTTGGTGAGAAGAATTCAATCGGACGAGACCAGGCAGAACTACAAAGGGATCTGGACAGGCTGCAGGCCTTGTTCAGCAATTGGCTCGTGGAGTTCAACCCCACCAAGTGCAAAGTCATGAAGACTGGGGAAGGGCAAAGAAGACCAGAGACGGCGTACAGTCTAGGGAGCCAGAGATTACAAACTTCACTCAGAGAAAAAGATCGTGGGGTCAGTACAACACTAGGCACATCTCCTGTGGCGCACATCAGCCAAATAACTGGTGCAGTATATGGGCGCCTAGCAGTCCGCCATCTTAATAAGGAATCGTTCAGGACCCTGTACACCGTGTACGTTAGGCCCATATTGGAGTATGCGGTACCAGTTTGGAATCCACATCTATCCAAGCACGTAAAGAAACTAGAGAAAGTGCAAAGGTTTGCAACAAGACTAGTCCCAGAGCTAAGGAGTATGTCCTACGAGGAGAGGTTAAAGGAAATCGACCTGACGACACTGAAGGACAGGAGAGAGAGGGTGGACATGATAACGACATATACAATACTGAGAGGAATTGACAAGGTGGACAAAGACAGGATGTTCCAGAGATGGGATACAGCAACAAGGGGACACAGTTGGAAGTTGAAGACACAGATGAATCACAGGGATGTTAGGAAGTATTTCTTCAGTCACAGAGTTATCAGGAAGTGGAATAGTTTGGGAAGCGATGTAGTGGAGGCAGGATCCGTTCATAGTTTTAAGCAGAGGTATGATGAAGCTCATGGTGCAGGGAGAGTGACCTAGTAGCGGACAGTGAAAAGGCGGGGCCAGGAGCTATGATTCGACTCCTGCAACCACAATTAGGTGAGTACAACTAGGTGAGTACACACACACACACACACACACACACACTCACACACACACTGACACGGTGATATATACACAGACACCAACAAATAAGAGACAGACAGACACGGACAAACCTACCCAACTCCTGCTATATTTACCAACATTTCAAGACTTTTAATGTACCTAACTAAATCTCATTCATAAAAGTTGCAAACTGCCCTTCGTCACGCGATACACCAAAATAGAGAAGTATTTTTTACTACGATATAAAAAATATTTGTCTCTAAATTATCAGATAAACTGTCGAGGTTATTTAGCTGAAAAATGTTGAAAATAATCGAAAAAAAATCAGTGAGATGAATTAAGGGCGCGCAGGGCAAACTCGAAAAACTAATTACATTATCCTAATGTGCTTCATATAATGAAAAATTCATTGCTTAAAGAAAAAATCATTAAGAAATGAATAAAATGACGTTATAGACACAAAAAAATTAATGCATTTGCTTTATTAACTCTCGAGTGCAGCCAAAATTTGCATTTAAACATTCTCGTATACAAATTAAAGAAAGTACAAGAGTTTAATGTAATTAAATTTATTTAAGAGTTACATCAGCGCTTAATGCACAAGCAAAATTACCTACAATTGTAAAGAAATTGCCTTTTTAAATTAAATTGTTACTTATACAAAAACACCAGAGTTTGAGAGCATCTATACCACGAGGAGTCTCTCCACCTCTCTCTCTCTCTCTCTCTCTCTCTCTCTCTCTCTCTCTCTCTCTCTCTCTCTTCTCCTCCTCTCTCTTCCTCTCTCCTCTCTCCTCTCTCTCTCTCCTCTCTCTCTCTCTTCTCTCTCTCTCTCAAAGTACAGTATATACACCCAGAAGTATGCGCATATACACAGAGAGGTGTGAGTATCTCTCAGTGTACGTTTGCAGAGAAGTGTATCTCCGGCTGAACAGGAAATCACCAGAAAAGCCTGACCTCAGGCCTGGCTACGAGACTAGGAAAACTCACGAAATAGGTCACAGTGTGTGTGTGTGTGTGTGTGTGTGTGTGTGTGCGCGCGCGCGTGTGTCTGTGCGTGTATGTATGTATGTATATATATAAAATATATATAATATATATATATATATATATATAATATATATTATTATATTTTTTATTTATTATCACACTGGCCGATTCCCACCAAGGCAGGGTGCCCCGAAAAAGAAAAACTTTCACCATCATTCATATATATATATATATAATTATTATTATATTATTCTTAATGTCTTTTATTCTAGATTTTGTTAATTTGTCGTCAGACGGAAGAAGAAAATATTGGCACTGCCACGTTAAAGTTTGACACTTTCTTTGAACTCTGACACAATAATACATCAAGTCTGGCGTACTTACCACCAGGAAATCTGTGACGTTAACAACGAGTCAGTTCCAATGATCTCAGTTCCACGGCAGCATTGTTATAATAGTAAAAATAAATCCTCTATACCTGTAAGGTTCTTTAGCATCATGACTTAGCAATTCACAGCTGACCCATAGCTTGGAGAGGAAACGTCAAACGACGTTTCGAGCATCTAGGATCAAGTCACTTAGTCATGTCTTGATACTAGTCCGTGGTGCAGCCAGAGATATTTTAAGCTGTTGTGAATGTAACAGTTTTTATAAACATGGCTTTAATGTGAGTTTTATATTGTGTATCAGTGTTGTACATGTAAACTAAAAATAGCTTTATTATTCTGGACTGTACCATCAATTTACTTTCGTGGTTTATCGCAGGAGGCGACGAGCACGGTGAGCTGCTTAATTACCAGTCGTTCAAAAAGATGCGTGAATAATGAATTAAAATTTATGATCAAGCCACAACTTGTGGTACTGTGTGTGTGTGTGTGTGTGTGTGTGTTGTGTGTGTGTGTGTGTGTGTGTGTGGTGTGTGTTGTGAGATATCCCAGAAAACATCCACAGGTAAATCGAAGACACGCTACTGAATATACCCTAATCCATTAATAAGGTACATACAAATTTTGGCACTTAAAGCTGGAGCATACGTTGTTTATCCTCAGAGTAACGACCATAATTACACGAAAAATCGTGCCAGAAAAATGCATTCATTGCCAGCTGTCGGCAGAGTTCTAAAGAAGAAATTTTAATTACATTCCGGTATTTTACGTATTTTTTTACTTCACAGGTTGATGTCAACTATACTCTTGCCACGTACTTACAGTACAATAACCTGACTAGTATGGACCAGCTGGCCTGCTGTGGTATTCCTCTGTTCTTAAGTCAATTTCAAGGTTGAAATGCGTCCAGCTGCAACAACAAATATACAATGTTTTGATCTGCTAGAATACAGTAAGTCTCAGTAACAACGATGATTAACACCAACTGTATAGTAAACAAACACGTGAGCAGGATTCAGGTCATTTATTATGGCCTGATTAAACTTATGGAAGGTGAAATTTCTATTGCAACCCTCATTTGTGTATGAATATACAAGCACAGGTCTGTAGCCCTTGCAAGACGAACTTTAATGGTGAAAATCTGGTATTTATTGCCCATAAATTGTGGTTAGTCACATGAAGGAACACTTAGAACATTTAAACCATACCACGGAAGGGGTTAGAACTCGCGATACGAGAGTCCCAAAACTCCAGACCGACGCTTTGGCCACTGGGCTAGCTAGCTACAATAAGAATCATCCAACTAGGTATATTTCTACACCATAGGAAGGTTAGCATGGGCACCACTGCGACCACAAATGCAAGCTTTTAAAGACGGATGTCCCTCTAGCGTGGCCGTGACAAATTCTAGCTCAAGTCACCTCAAAGGCATCAACATGACTCACGAAATCGACGCCTCGGGAACGAAACGTTTTCGTGATATAAGGTCCTAAGTATTAGCTTGGGTGTCTGTAGCCTCGACAAGCTTTTAGCGTGTCCAGTTTTCATTTCCAAGGTATTGTGTTGTCAAGAGTCGAGATGAAAACACACTCATGCAGGGTAAAACTTTTACTGTGGCAACATTTAGCTCTTGGTAAAGCTCTACAGAGAGCAAAACGTTGTCCCAATAAAAAAAAACTTATGCATCAGCTTGAGTCTCTTCTGCTGTCAGTGATACGACGTTTGGATCCCACTTAACACCAAACCAGCAAACTGAACATAAATACTAAACATTTCGGTCAGTCCAGGACCAATGTAGTGCATCGCCTGCCATTTAAACAGGTATTAAGCACTCTTCTCAAACCCAAACCCTCCAACAAAAAAAATTGCCCGACCCATTTTCAATGCACTGAATCCAGCATAGGTAAGCCAGTGATCGCCTGTGATTCACCTGTGTCCCAAGGCACCAGCCTGTTGTGCAACGCACCGAAGAAGGGATCTTCTCATGACTACTCAAGTCAGGTGAATCCACTGAGGAGTGAACCAACAACGAGTGTTGAAATACTGATTAATGACAATAAATGGGGATTTCCCAGAATGCCTCGGTTGAGACGGATTTTACTCTTAATTTAGGTTAGTTGTAGTTCTGAAGCTGGACTAATGGAAGATAAAGCTTTTAATGACACGTCTGATAGGAAGTGTTCAGGGTATGACCGAACAAAGGCAGTGTTAATGGTATGAGCGAGGTGTGATAACTCTCGAATTAGAGGTTTGTCTGACTAGCTAACTGATTAGCTAACAGACTGTCAGGGCGGTCTTCTGCTTCAGTGTTTTGTTACCTGATTGGCTGATTTTCAAGAAATTGGCTATGTCTGTTCAAGTAACCAGTTAACTAGCTAATAGTATAGTTAAGTAACTGATGGCCAGCTAGTAAAGAAAGCCAGACATGCAGAAGAACCAGGGAGCCATATCGGCAGGAAAATAAACTGACTGGTAAAGAGGAGAACGTCTAATGGGGAAACAATAACAGATATTCATGTAGTCAGAAAGACAAAACAAAGGAACAGAGGGACGTTGGGACAGAGTGAAGGAGGGACGAAAGGAGGGAGTAAAGGAAGGAGAGTGAGAGAGGGTGATGGAAGGGGGTTATGCATGATGCTGCTTCAAGCAATCCTCTTACCTGTCCCTGTTTACCAACCACCAGAGCCAGTGTTGAATTTTAGGCCTCAGTGTATCAAAGATTTCCCATTTTATAAAGAACATTAAGATTTTGCAAAATTTTTCCCGTTCATAATGTTGTTTAGAGAGTAAGTCTGATTAAAAATTATGATAATTTATGCGCTTCTCCACAATATACCAAACTCTAAAACACACACACACACACACACACACACACACACACACACACACACACACACACACTGAGTACAGACTAGGGGGCTAGAGACTACAAACCTCACTCAAGGAAAAGGATCTTAGGGTGAGTATAACATCTAGCACATCTGAGGCGCACATCAACCAAATAACTGCTGCAGCATATGGGTGCCTAGCAAACCTAAGATCATCATTCTGACATCTCAATAAGGAGCTGTTCAGGACCCTGTTGACTGTATACGTTAGGCCTATATTGGAGTATACAACACCAGTTTGGAACGCATACCTAAACAAGCACGTATGGAAACTAGAGAAAATGCAAAGGTTTGCAGCAAGACTAGTCCCGGAGCTAAGGGGCATGTCCTACGAGGAGAGGTTAAGGGAAATCGACCTGACGACACGAGAGATAGGGGAGATACGATAACGCCATACAAAATATTGAGAAGAATCGACAAGGTGGACAGAGATAATTTGTTCCAGAGATGGGACACAGCAACAAGGAGTCACAGTTGGAAGTTGAAGACCCAGATGAATCACAAGGATATTAGGAAAGAATTTTTCAGTCACAGAATTGTCAGGAAGTGGAATAGTCTGGTAGGTGATGTAGTGGAGGCAAGATCCATACATTGCTTTAAGAAGAGGTTTCATAAAGCTCATGGAGCAGGAAGAGTGACCTAGTAGCGACCAGTGAAGAGTCGGGGCCAGGAGCTGTAACTGCGTTAAATATTTTAGGCTGTCAAGTGAGATTCTCGAGAAATGACAAGAGACAGGGAAAGTGGCACTGTTGATGGCAGGTCAGCGCTACGTTTGTGCTCAAAAGATTGATATTCATCCCTGAGATGGGCGTAAAAAAAGCTGCGTAAAGCCTCTGTTGTTACAGGACTGCCACGGCGTGCTTATGCGTACGTAGCACGCTCACACGGCGTGTTAGTGCGTACGGAGCACGCTCACGCGGCGTGTTTAAGAGGCTTTAATCAGAGGATGTTTAAAGGTGATGCCTTGATGTTTAATGTCATATGTTCACTTCTCATTATACACTGAGGCATACTCACCTCCCATCATACATACTGAAGCATGCACTGACCTCCCATCATACATACTGAAGCATACACTCACCTCCCATCATACATACTGAAGCATACACTCACCTCCCATCATACATACTGAAGCATACACTCACCTCCCATCATACATACTGAAGCGTACACTCACCTCCCATCATACATACTGAAGCATACACTCACCTCCATCATACATACTGAAGCATACACTCACCTCTCATCATACATGCTGAAGCATACACTCACCTCCCATCATACACAATCATACACCTACCATCACACATACAATGAAGCCTATAGTCACATACACAAACATACATTCTATTATACCTGGAAATGCGTATACACAGCTGAGAATCACCATTTCAGTAGCTATATTCCTCTTCGTTCATCCATACATCCGTGCGTAGGGCGTAATCTCCCCTCCCACTATGGGGAGAGTCCTGAATCCATACACCCCCTTCTCACCCCACCACTAACAAAGTGTTGCGTCACTACCCCCAATCACCTCTTTCTTACCCCACCACTAAAGTCTTGCGTCACCACCCCACTCAATAGCGAGAGTGGTGCGTCACCCTATACACTCAAGTGTGGAGAGGGGGGGGAGTAGGGAGTGTCAAAATTCGCAGCCTACGCCTTCATTATCTCCTGGCCCATTGTTTACGTACGCCGGCGTGAGACGGATGAAGCTGCGTTATTTATACACACCTGACCGCCGCCTCATTACTCGAGGTACGTAATTAAAATCAACAGATCATCCTTTGCCATGAAGCAGTGAGCTCCTCTGTACCCAGAGCTGCTTCTTGTTTCCCTTGCCCCTTTACCCCTTCCCCTTGCCCATCTGCCCCTTCTCCTTGTTCCTTTACCCATTCTCCTTGCCCTTCTACCTCTTCCCTTTGCCCCTCTACCCCTTCCCCTTGTCCCTCGACCCCTTCCCCTTGCCCCTTGACCCCTTCCTCTTGCCCCTCTACCCCCTTCCCATTAACCCATTTTCTTCCCCCTACCTCTGCTCTCTTCGTCTATCCTGTCCCCATTCCACATTATTTCCCACTGATTTCCCCAACTAACCTCGTTATGTAAAATAACATAAATCCTTCTTTTGATCATAGTTCCCAGTGGAGCGGGAATCACTCTCAGTGGAGCGGGAATCACTCTCAGTGGAGCGGGAATCACTCTCAGTGGAGCGGGAATCACTCTCAGTGGAGCGGGAATCACTCTCAGTGGAGCGGGAATCACTCTCAGTGGAGCGGGAATCACTCTCAGTGGAGCGGGAATCACTCTCAGTGGAGCGGGAATCACTCTCAGTGGAGCGGGAATCACTCTCAGTGGAGCGGGAATCACTCTCAGTGGAGCGGGAATCACTCTCAGTGGAGCGGGAATCACTCTCGGTGGAGCGGGAATCACTCTCGGTGGAGCGGGAATCACTCTCAGTGGAGCGGGAATCACTCTCAGTGGAGCGGGAATCACTTTCAGTGGAGCGGGAATCACTCCCAGTGAATCGGAAATCACTCCCAATGGAGCGGGAATCACTCCCAGTGGATCGGGAATCACTTCCAGTGAAGCGGGAATCACTCCCAGTGGAGCAGGAATCACTCCCAGTGAAACGGCAATCACTCCCAGTGGAGCGGGAATCACTCCCAGTGGAGCGGGAATCACTCTCAGTGGAGCGGGAATCACTCCCAGTGGAGCGGGAATCACTCCAGTGGAGCGGGAATCACTCTCAGTGGAGCGGGAATCACTCTCAGTGGAGCGGGAATCACTCTCAGTGGAGCGGGAATCAGTGCCAACCCCTGGAAAAGCACTCGATGTTTCCCAAGTCTTGAGTTAGTTGGTCTCTGGTCAATGTGGAAACCAACTTCAAGTTCCCACTAACGAGAGGGACTGAGGCCTCGTTTGTGATTGGCTGTTCAAGAAGGATGATTGTCCTTGATGACGCGTGATTCGCCGCTGAGGCAGGGAGGGGGGCGGGGCGCCTGGTCAGGTTCGAATAGCGATTGGTTGATCGAGGGGCAGATTGGAGGTTAATGAAGTTCGTTTGGCTACCAAGAAAAGTGCAAAGTTGAACTTGAAACTGATTAATCTGAATAGTCAGAGACAGGTCAGACGGTTGAACTGATGAACTGATTGGTCAGAACGTTAAAGGACTAGTCAGAACGTGAAGAGATTGATCAAAACGTAAATATATTGGTCAGAAAATTGTAGGGATTGGCCAAAACGTGAAGAATTTGCGAGAGAGAGAGAGAGAGAGAGAGGAGAGAGAGAGAGAGAGGGAGGGAGGGAGGAGAAAAGATGAGAAGGAAAAAGTGGGAAGGGGAAAAAATGAAGGTGGCCCTTGTGAGGGGAAGATGAGTGAAGAGGAGGGAAGGTGAGAGAAAGGGGTGGAAGTTAAGATAGTTGAGTGAGAGAAGATGCAAAGCGAGAGGAAATATAATCAGTGCGTTGAGAAGATAGAGATGTGAGAGGTGATGGAGAAGGGTTAAGGCGGGGGATTGGGAGAAGAATAAGGGGAGTGAGTTAGTGAGTGAGGGAGGGAGGGTGGGAGTCAGATCAACGTACATATCAGACACTGAGTCATTCAATTAAGGGAGGAATTAAACAGGACTATGGAAATGCTTGAGACGTGTCAGGAAGGCTGGTAGGCCTATAGCTTAAATGCCTACCCATCTCTCTCTCTCTCTCTCTCTCTCTTTCTCTCTCTCCCTCTCTCTCTCTCTCTCTCTCTCTCTCTCTCTCTCTCTCTTCTCTCTTTCTCTTTCTCTCTCTCTTTCTCTCTCTTCTTTCTCTCTCTTTCTCTCTCTCTCTCTCTCTCTCTCTTTTTCTCTTCTCTTCTCTTCTCTCTCTCTCTCTCTTCTCATCTCTTCTCTCTCTCTCTCTCTCTCTCTCTCTTTCTCTCTCTCTTTCTCTTCTCTCTTCTCTTTCTCTCTTTCTCTCTCTCTCTCTTTCTCTTCTCTTCTCTTTCTCTCTTCTTTCTCTCTTCTTCTCTCTCTCTCCTCTCTCTCTCTCTCCTCTCTCTCTCTCTCTCTCTCTGCTATATAGGACTTGGTTATCCATCCATAAATGATGATCAACACCATTCAATTACAAGAGGAAATAGGAGAATCGAATACTCGTGTCTGCGTGGGAATACTCGTGTCTGTGTGGGAATACCCGTGTCTGCGTGGGAATATCCGTGTCTGCCTTGGAATACCCGTGTCTGCCTTGGAATACCCGTGTCTGCCTTGGAATACCCGTGTCTGCCTTGGAATACCCGTGTCTGCCATGGAATACCCGTGTCTGCCATGGAATACCCGTGTCTGCCTTGGAATGCCCGTACCTGCCGTGTATGCCTTTCGTAGTCATCTTGAAAGACATAAATTGATTAATGACTCTCAGCACGGTTTTACAAAGGGGCGTTCCTGTCTTACAAATTTAATAACTTTTTCACTAAGGTATTTGAGGAGGTAGATCATGGTATTGAACATGATATTGTGTATATGGACTTCAGTAAGGCTTCCTATAGAGTTCCACATCAGAGGCTATTAAGGAAACTTAAGGCACACGGAATGAGAGGAGAATTTTTTCCTAGGTAGAGGCATGGTTGACAAATAAGCAGCAGAGAGTTTGCATAAATGGAGAGAAGTTGGAATGGGGGCACGTCACAAGCGGTGTTCCACAGGGTTCACTGTTGGGCCCCTTGTTGTTCACAATTTACATAAACGACATACATGAGGGAATAAATAGCGACATAAGCAAATGTGCTGATGACACCAAAATAGGCAGTCCAATTTATTCTAATGAGGACATTAGAGGACTCCAGGATGATTTGAATAGACTGATGCAATGGCCGGAGAAATGGCAGATGCAGTCTGATATAGACAAATGCAAAGTTCTAGATGTTGGAAAGGATAATAACCATGCCACATATAAACTAAATAATGTAGATCTTAAAATTACTGATTGCGAAAAGGATTTAGGAGTTCTGGTTAGCTGTAATCTGAAACCAAGACAACAGTGCATAAGCGTTAGCAATAAAGCTAACAAAATCCTTGGCTTCGTATCAAGAAGCATAAATAATTAAAATCCTCAGGTTGTTCTTCAACTATATATATATCCTTGGTTAGGCCTAATTTAGATTATGCTGCACAGTTCTGGTCACCGTATTACAGAATGGATATAAATGAGCTGGAAAACGTACCAAGGAGGATGACAACGTTGATCCCATGTATCAGAAATCTTCCCTATGAGGATAGGCTGAGGGTCCTGAATCTACACTCTCTAGAGAGGCGTAGAATTAGGAGGGATATGATTGAGGTGTATAAATGTAAAACAGGAATAAATAAAGGGGATGTAAATAGCGTGCTAAAAAATATCTAGCCTAGACAGGACTCGCAGCAATGATTTTAAGCTGGAAAAATTCAGATTCAGGAAGGAATAGGAAAGCACGGGTTTGGTAATAGAGTTTGGGGAAG
>NC_069449.1:18036673-18063222 GCF_026875155.1 Cherax quadricarinatus
ATTGATTACTGGGATTTATAAAGAAGTGTAGCAACAGAAGTCCAGAGGTCTTACTGCAGCTTTATACATCATTAGTAAGGCCTCACCTAGATTATGCAGCTCAATTCTGGTCTCCATATTACAGAATGGACATAAATTCGTTAGAAAACATTCAGCGTAGGATGACTAAATTAATACATAGCATTAGAAATCTTCCTTATGAAGAAAGATTGAAGACTCTTAAGTTACATTCACTTGTTAGACGAAGTTGAGGGGAGACCTGATCGAAGTGTATAAGTGGAAGATAGGTATTAATAAAGGGGATATTAACAAGGTCTTGAGGATATCTCTCCAAGAGAGAACCCGCAGTAATGGATTTAAATTAGATAAGTTTAGATTTAGAAAGGACATAGGAAAGTATTGGTTTGGAAATAGGGTAGTTGATGAGTGGAACAGTCTACCTAGTTGGGTTATTGAGGCTAGGACTTTGGGTAGTTTCAAATTTAGGTTGGATAAGTACATGAGTGGGAGGGGTTGGATTTTGAGAGGGACTTGCACATCGGAGCTTGTTTCTTGGGTGGCATTGAAAATTGGGTTGGTCAAATGTTTGTTAGTGGAATGAATTGTAAAGGACCTGCCTAGTATGGGCCAACAGGCCTGCTGCAGTGTTCCTCCTTTCTTATGTTTCTTTTATAATATATATATATATATATATATATATATATATATATATATATATTATATATATATATATTATATATATATATATATAATGTATAAACGTAAATGAGAAAATTTTAGAAATGAATTAATTTTAAATTAGTTTTTGCTAATTGACCAATTATGCCTATTCGGCACGACGTATATATATATATATATATATATATATATATATATATATATATATATATATATATATATATATATATATATATATATAATATAAAGTTAGTTATTACAAGGGATGTTCTAGACAGCTGGTGATTCAACAGAGACGAGGAACCCGTCATATTTCGAAATATAACTGCCGAGTTTTTTTTAAGGGTCAGTGATGACATGAGACATATTAAGAACACTACTAAACAAAGACACTTACGTCCTGATCTATGCATAAGTGTCTTTTTTCACATCTTGTCGGTATAACCATACCATTTTTTGACACTATAGTAAATAACTCGAGGAAAATGAAGGGTTAGAACCCATGGCAAGCCAGTCCTAAACCAGCAGTGGCATAACGAGAGCAAACTCAAAATGTGGACAAAGATACGAACATGTAGAACACATGGCTTTCTCTGTTTTCTGCACAGATGGTCTTCCTTTCCGCAGATGTTTGAACACACCACCCTCCTCCCCCTCCCCTTCTAGTCTTTCATAGACCCAGCTGCTGACATGTCCGCTCATAAACATCTAAATATTTTACCTAGGCAACATTTCCTTGTAAACATTTTCAAATTTTAATTTTAGTTATTAGTTGTACTCTTCATCAGTGTGTTAGTAACATCACTGAGTTATAACCTTACTTAAACCACTTGTGTTTTCATTATTTCTATGTACTGTTTCCTGTGTTTTATTCTCTTCATCATTTTCTTTCACATCTGTCTTTATTCCATACATTTACGTTTTTTTAAGGTGTGTCTTAAAAATTTTAAGGGCTCCTTAAATATATTTTAAAGCCAACTCTTTATGTCCTTCTAAGGACGGTTTTAATGTTTTTGAGGTGGCTTTTATTATTGTTTAGAAGTAACTATCTTTCTTAGTATCTCTTGTATGGTAACTTTAATACAAATACATTTTTGAGGAACCTGTTTATTATCTTTAAGAAGCAACTTTTGGTATGTTTTCCCTCACTTAATACAACATCAATGAATCTTCCTTTCTATTTTATTTACTGGGGTTTTATATTCTCAAAAAATGATTTTGGCTGATGCTTATATTCTTACACTTCTGTTATTTCGTGTTCTTTCACTCGTTACTATTTAATGTTTTTATACTCTTATCATTTCTTCATTCTTTTTAATAACTCTTTTCGACGCATAACGTAAGTAAACATTAACTCAAGAAGTGGGCCTTGATTTTTCCTTGGCATAATTTAAAACACATTTAAATCTAAGGAAAGGTCATTCAACCTTGATTTCTTCGATTAATATTTGCTTTACCTTGAATATTTCTTCCGTCGAATCTCGACCGTATTTCGTTTTAGATACGTTCGAAAAAATTATATTTTTTTCTCTCTTCTTCTTATCAGTATTGAGATTTATTTTTATATTGGTTATGAGTTTAATTCATATTTTCAGATTTTCACCTTTTTGAAGACATTACTCTGTTTTTTTTTTGACATGTATACGTGTGGGTGTGTGGGTGTGTGGGGGTGTGTGCAATATTTCCTTCAGTAAAAACTCTTGCAATCCCCCCGGTGTTTCCGAGAGGTCAGGATATTTAAGGCAGGAGATAAATATTAATAAAGGAATTTACATGAAGATGGTTGAGAGAGGAGCTGAGGCGAGGAAGGAATAATTACGAAAGCAACAATTAGTTTCTATGTTTCCAGTTCTCTCTATTTATTTTGAGGCCAGAGGCGAGAGGCTGTGAGGGAGATTTTGAGAGAGGCTGTGAGGGAGACTGCTGGAGAGGCTGTAAAGGAGACTGTGAAGGAAGGCTGTGAGAGAGAGAGAGAGTGAGGAAGGCTGTGAGGGAGGCTGTGAGAGAAACTCTGAGGGAGGCTGTGAGAGACACTGTGAGGGAGGCTGTGAGGGAGACTGTGGAAAAAGGCTTTGGTGAAAGATGAGGAGAATGAAATATGCAGCTGGAGAACAACACTTATGGATAACTAGGTGGAAACAACAGCACCAAGTTCTGTGTGATAGATAAACAAAATACTTTACACTTACCAGATAAGTTAGAAAGCTTCTAGTTATTAGAGTATGAACAGTGTGTTCACTAAGCAGATATTTAAAAATATCTCTTGAGTTTAAAAAGAAAAACAATCTCTAGTTTCTAGACGAGGATAAAGAAAGCAGCTTCAACATGTGATTTATCCTTCTTAATATGTAAAGAAAGTAGATTAACAAAGATATTTATTCTAGTTAAAATATAAAAAAGGCAGCTTCAAAAAAGTATTTATTCTAGTTTGAAGATAAAGAAGGCGGGTTTGACGAAATATTTATTCAAGTTAGACGATAAAAAAAAGACAACTTCAACAAAATATTGATTTCAAATTGAAGATAAGAAAGATAGCTTCAACAAAAGATTTTAGACAAAGATTTATTCCAGATGAAAAGTAAGATTATATTTTGTATCAAAAATAAATTCAATCTAAACAAACTGCTTACACACTTTTTTCTCAGCTACAGAAAAAAATCCGTAGTTTTCTAAATTGTTAGCTAATGGTCTTTTAATCTTTATTCTAAATGTTGTGTTGTAGCAAACAAAATAAAACCGAATTTGAAAATAAAGGCGAGTTAAACAGACAGAAGTAAAGCAAAATTGCTTCAGGGGAGAAGAAATGGTACTTCCGGAGATGAAACTGTTGGGAAAGGGAAGGAATAGGAGGGATAGGCGGGGGTGGGGGAAGGTTGGAAGGAGAAGGTAGACTGAGGGGGAAATGGGTGGAGGGACGATGGGAGAGTGGAGGAAGGAAGGTGAGAGAGGGAGGGTCGAAAAAGGTAGGGGATGAGAGAAGGTAAAATTAGGAGAGGGAGAGTGGGAGCAGGAGGATGAGGGGTGGAGAGAGAAATTAAGGGGATTTAGGGAGTGGTGAAGGTGTGTGTAATAAGGATTAAGGGAGAGTAGTAAAAGTGTCTTAAAGGGGAAGGGGATGGGGGAGGGGGGTAAATGGGTAAGAGGTGTGGCTCTGTCAATTAAATTTCACAAGAAAATTACCTTCAAAGTATTGGAGATTGACATTTAAAGATTTTTTCCCATACTTGCTATCGGAAGCCGATGAAATACATTTTCTTGCAATTTTCTGTCCTTATATTGACATGTGTGTGTACTTGCCTATTTGTGGTTGCAGGGCTCGATTCATAGCTCCTGGCCCCTGTGTGTGTGTGTGTGGGTGTGTGTGTGTGTTGTGTGTGTGGTGTGTGTGTGTGTGTGTGTGTGTGTGTGTGTGTGTGTGTGTGTGTTCTCATTTTACCTCTTAGGCAAAATGTCTTCAACTTTTTGTCTGAGCCTTGAAGTTTTTGCATATTGTGATCATATCCTCACTTGATTTTTCGTTCTTCCGGAGACTGAACGCGCAGCATTTCTTCAACGTGTTTTGGTTCATGTTTTGTGCTTAAGTGAGAACCAGAGATTGGTACCATGTATTCAGGAATTGTCTGTGTTGCACTCACCAAATTGTACTTAGTAATTTATCTTGCGAGGGGTCGACACTCAGCTCCTGGCCTTGCCTCTTACACTACTTTCATTGACCCAATGGATTTTTACCCTAGTGGACTCTATGATATGTACTTTTCAGGACGTGTACCGAGTCTGTCTATACCGCTCCACACATGTCTGCTTTTGCGTTATAATGTGTGTATGTGAACACAGTATGAGTGTGTGTGTGTGTGTGTGTGTGTGTGTGTGAGTGTGACTACTGTGTTGCCGAGTAACAAACAGATGGACACAGTTAATACAACCAGCAGCGGGTGGGAGTTTCAATCACCCACTGAATACAAGTAAATCCAGGTCGGAGGCAATTAAGCCGCGTTTTACATGCTATTGCAGGGGAAAAACAGTCCCTAATGACTGGCTTTAAATTGAGGTGGAGGAGGGAGGAGCCGGTACAGGTGCGCCGAAATAGGGATTTTTACGCTCCACTCCAAACGAAGACTGCTAATGACATCAAGTCTCCGTTTGTCAGTCTTGCTTTTCCCTGGTGAGTGTGTGTGTGTGTGTGTGTGTGTTGTGTGTGTGTGTGTGTGTGTGGTGTGTGTGTGTGTGCGCGCGCGCGTGTGTCTCTGTTTGACTGTCTCTCTCTCTGTCTCTCTCTCTGTCTCTGTCTCTCTCTCTCTCTCTCTCCTTCCAACTTCAGCATAGTTTTAGCTATCCAGGAAAAATTCATCACTGAGCAAGAAAGACTTGCATCTTGGCTTGAAAATTGGCTGTCAGATACTAAGATTTAATTTTTTTTTTCACACTGCCTCCTGCGACAGTTCTGTCGTGCCAGTTAATGGTGTAAGTAAGAGTTCGAGTGAATATTCAAGTCGGTCTTTAATCAAAGACCAACTAGCTTTGACGGCCACCTGTTCCTTCATGCCAGTGTCGTTCTTGCTGCTGCTTCTTCCTCCAGAGAGGTAAACCAGGTTGGGTTTTCTGCACCCGTCATGTTCGTTTGTAAAACCACGTGTTTAGCCTCAATTGGTTCTCCCTCTATTTCTCTTTCTCGTATTCCCTCTTTTTCCCTTTCTTTTCTCCTTTTTTTTTCCTTTTCCTCTCACCCTCCACCTTCTTGCTTTTCTTCTTTCAACCCGTCTGCCGTCTCTCCTTTTCTCTCTCCACCTTTCCCTATGTTTTTGTTTTTCCTTTCCTCTCTTCCTCTTTCTCCATTTCTTCATTCCTATTTCCCTGTTTTATTTATTTTTTTGCTTTCCTGCTTCTGTCTTCTTTCTGCCTAGTCGCATCACAAACAGTTCGCTCACAAGTTATCTTAACATCCATTTTATATGGCTTGTCCGAGGGGTGTCCGAGCAGAGAGAGCGGTGATTACACTGCTTCTAACAGCCTCATTCAGCCGCCGAGCTCAAAAAACTAATCTTGCACCTCATCTCATCTCTTTGTTGGCCTTAATCATCTCCCTTACAGATTACAATCCCTCGCAGATATACAGTCCCTCTCTAAATTCTCCATATTCCCGATTCCCTTTCAACTATACTAGCAAAGTGAGATATTTATAACTCTATTTAAGCCAATATGACTTAATCAGCTCCTACATTTGTTCCGAGTCTATTCGGGCTTAATGATGCTCTCTGATCCTCCATATTTGATTCCCAGTCGATTATAGTGCTCTGACAAGTCATGTGTTCATTGTTCTGTGATTCTCTATATCTGATTCTACATGTGACTGGTAATACATCCCGATCCCTTGTACCCGATCCCCTTTCGTTATTTTGCTCTAAACACGATCCTCTGTGCCTGATTTTCTCCCTTTCTCTGTTGTCCTCAGATAGGTAATGCGTGCTGTCGCTTGATACTATCTGATCCTCTGTACCAGGTTCCCCGTCGTATGTAGTGTTCAGACTGTTGCTTGTATCGATACTAAATAATTCGTTCCTTGGACGTAACCCTCTCCAAATTGTCAATTGCCTTTGTTACTCTTCCTTCCTTTAAGTATCATCTCAAATAATAATAGACTATGGAAAACTTATTGAGTCGACTTCCTAACACTTATATTTATTTCAGTGTTCCTGACACTCTTCTGTGGCATTTACTCTGATTCACATTACTTTAATTTTTAGAATTCTACTGTTTTGTATAAACGTTTCAATTCTATTCAGCCATATCTTTCCCGTGATCCTCTGTACTCGAACCTGTTTTGTTCACATTTTGATTCATCTTTTCTATGGCGTATAAATCTACAGACTAACTATTGTCTATTTGTTGTCTGTTGTCTATTTGTTGTCTTTTGTCTACCTGTTGTCAAGCCCAGGGTTTATCGCACCAGCGGCGCTGTCCCGGACCAGGCTTTGTGGTTGATGGCCTGATCAATCAGGCTGATGGTGATATCAACATGCAACATGAATCATAACAATATGAATCGCATTTATTGAAGTGTAAAGTGTCCAATATATTAGAAATTTAAAATTTTGCATGTCAGAGGTGTTTTTGAAACATTGAGTCGAAATATATTTTAAGGGGCGAAGTGTTTCTTTTACGCAAGAGGTGTACACTTATTTTGACGCAAGGAATGTAGAGCTAATTTTACGCAAAGTGAGCAAAGTTTCTATTGCTTAAGGGGTGCAAACTTACTGTTGAGCAGTAGCCGTACAGTTTGTTGCATAAGAGGCGTAGTGTATCTGTTGCTCAGATGTACAAAGTGTTTTGCAAAAGGGATGCAGTGTTAGTTTTACGCAAGGGATGCAGTGTTAGTTTTACGCAAGGGATGCAGTGTTACTTTTAAGCAAGGAGTGTAAAGTTTTTGTAAAGGCAGTGGAAGTGTCCTGCAGATCTGTGATTGCAGTGGATGTATAGCACTGAGCCTTACACAGGTACCAACACCTTTCTAGCAGCACATGTCTAGTGGCACCATGGTCGCCCCGTGTCCTTGTGCACCACCACCTCTGCAACGCTTGTTCTGTTGCAACATCCATTACCTGTTACACGACATCCCCTCACCCACCATCCCCTTCCCATCTTCCCCCTTCCCCCACCTTCCCCCTTCCCCACCTCCCTTCCATCCCCTCCTCCCTTCCATCCTCTCCTCCCTTCCATCCTCTCCTCCCTACATCTCTCGTTTCACCTGGGCTTTTCCCTACACTCCTAACCCAGTATCTAGACCCCCCCTCCCTCACTCTTTCCCCCCTTACTTTGCTCTCCCCCCTCTTTGGCTCTCCGTCTCCCAAACCCTGTTCCTTTCCCCCATTACCCTCTCCCCTGCAACCCCTCACCCTTGCCTCTCCTGCAATGCTCTCAGTTTCGTGATAGTCACTGACAGGCTTTATCAACAAAAATTCACTACATCAGCAATTTGCTGCAACGTAATTCTATATGATAGTCACGCCGTGGAAACAAAAGCTAGCTATGTTTCCCTGTCATATTTCATCACACAGGATGGGTTCCATGTACCATGTTCTGAAACATGTCAGTCAAGGCTGGAAGACTTCAGTAAGGCGACGAAGCCATAGTCAAGCATTATATAAATAAATAAATAAATAAATATATATATATATAAAATTATATATTATATATATTATATATATATATATTATATATATATTTATATATTATTTTATATTATATATATATATATTATATATTTCAAAAATATATAGGGAAGTACCACCTCTATAGCTGGAATGGGGACCCCTCATCCTCAGAGAAGACAATAAACGTACCTCAGGGAAAACTCAACAAACCGGCCGTATACCACCGAGGCAGGATGGCCCAAAAAGAAAAACAAAAATTTCTCTTTTTAAATTTAGTAATTCATACAGGAGAAGGGGTTACTAGCCCCTTGCTCCCGGCATTTTAGTCGCCTCTTACGGCACGCATGACTTACGGAGGAAGAATTCTGTTCCACTTCCCCATGGAGATAAGAGGAAATAAACAAGAACAAGGACTAGTAAGAAAATAGAAGAAAACTCAGAGGGGTATGTATATATATGCTTTTACATGTATGTGTAGTGTGACCTAAGTGTAAGTAGAAGTAGCAAGACGTACCTGAAATCTTGCATGTTTATGAGACAGAAAAATGGACACCAGCAATCCTACCATCATGTAAAACAATTACAAGCTCTCGTTTTACACTGACTTGGTGTATATATATATATATATATATATATATATATATATATATATTTATATATATATATATATATATTATATATATAATATATATATATATATATATAGAAAAGTCATATACATACATTCCTAGCTTGTGTTTCAAAGATTTACAACATAGATAGTGTGTAATTGGAACCTTGATACCAGTTATTAATGCAAGTGCTTTAGAGACAATGACCGGTGTTATGGTAGCATACAGGACATGCTCACAGTGTATTGGATATGCTCACAGAGTATTGGATATGCTCACAGAGTATTGGATACGCTCACAGAGTATTGGATACGCTCACAGCGCACTGGATACGCTCACAGTGCACAGGCTACGCTCACAGTGCACTGGATATGCTCACAGCACATTTGATACCTTCAGAGTGCATCATAAGCGTTCACAGCGTGGGGTACTCCCACAGCATGTAGGATATACCCACAGCATATCGGGCATATAGCGTTAAAGCGTTGTAACTAGCACAATACACCTCCCTTAGATATTTAATGCCACTGCGTTGCTAGCTAGTACTGGTAAGTTTATGTCCGTGAACCATATCACACCGGAAGCAGTATTTACACATTCTAATGTAATGTTCCCATTAGGTTTCATCAACAGTTTTCACATAATACAAATTTCAGTTATATTTATACTGGTTTTCTTTTCAATTTCTTTGGGTAGCAAATCTTGTTTGGTTTTTATTTGCTTTCCCCCTTTCTCATATTTTCCACCCCGAGGTTTTGGGTGGGGTGCGTTTTCCAAAAACCCTGGTTTGGCCTTTTCGTCTGGTGATGTTACTGTTTTTTTCCCCCTCGCAGGTTAGTAACGCCCAGAGCGTGGGGTTACCCGTACTACCGGTTTAACCACCTATCGGGAAACAAATCGAAACAGGCAAGGGGAAAAAATGACGGGAGCTTAAAAAAGTATATTTAAAGGGCCGGATATGTGAAGGCCCAGTCAGCGTTTTCGTGAAAAATAAAGTTACAGGATTTATTTCTGGATAAAAAATGTAGGGGAAAACTAAAGTGAATAAAACTAGCCAATTTAGAGGTTCCCAATAAAAAGAAGGGGTTACAATATGTCCCCCCCATAAAAAAATTTTAAATATAAAATTTACAGAAATTTACAAAACATGTGGAATTTAAAAATTTAAGTAATCGCCAAGAAGAAAGATGGGGTTTTGGGGTGTTTTTTCCGGAAAATTTATCTGATAAATGGTGACTGATTTTTCCATGGAACGTTGATTGCCCCTTCAGTAAAATGTCCTAAGATGCTTTTGTTTTTCCCAAACCCTTGCTTTTGAAAGCTTGGGAAATTTAAATTGGTGTAAATCCATTTGCCCACATGACCCGTCATCTAAAACAAAAACATTAAAACACGTCATCCTGTCCCCTTTAACAGTCCACAAACTCCCAATATCGGGAACCTCTCCTGTCCCTTTTGGGACAGTCTTCACCGAACCTTCCCTCAGCGGGGCCTTTTCCCCCTCTACACTCTTGCACTATTTTTGGGCTACTACTTTTACGACTTCTACTGCTGCTGCTGCTGCTGCTGTGCTGCAAACCACCCCCAAACCACTTTTTACTACAACTGCTGCTGCTAACTATACTACTACAAATTAAATTCCCCACTATTATAAAACCCTGCTGGGGACTCCCAAAAAACGTCCCCCAATACTACTTACACTTCTTTTTCCTCCTCTCGTTATACATCTTCCGTCCCCGCCCCTTCTCGTATATTTTTGGGCCCCCTTTCCCCTTCGTGCTTGTGTTTTTACTAGTTAATGATCCAAGTCGGACCAAAACCCGTCATCATAATTTTTTTCCCCAGTCTCCTATATACGGATTTTGTATAACTATGTATTTCCCTTTTTCCTTTGCCCCAAATAATATTATATCCATAAATTAGTAATGTACTGAAAACTTGACCCAAAAAGCACCATAAATAAAGAGAAATTAAATTTTTTTAAATTTTTTATGCACTATCTCCCCAAATTGGGGAAGGGGAGTGTACACTCAATCCGTTTTTAAAGTTAATTTTTTACATTGTAAAAACAAATACGCAAAGGGGCGCAGGGCCGCGAAACACGCTAAAAACCCCCCTGCCTTTCGGGAGGGGAAAGGCCCTAGACCCCGGAAAAAAATTTTTCCGTAAAAATTTTAACAAATTTAAACCCCTGGTTTTTTAAATTTAGATTTTAAAAAGGGTTCATCTTGCAAGGGGGGAAAAAAAGTAAAAAAATCCCCCCCGTGGGTTTGTCACCCCTTTTTTATACACTGGCTCTTAATTTCTAAAAATTCAAATTTATAAATTGGTATTGTCACAAAATTAATATCGGAAGTTAATTTGGCGAATTTTGGTTTTTGGGTTTGGTTTTCAGAATATAAGGAGAACGTTTTCAATATTTATTTCCTTAACGGTTTGGTTATAAGAAGGGAAAATTTCTTTTTTTGAAAAAATTTTATTCCATAAAGTTTGTGGACAAAAAACTTTGCCTGGGCAAAAAGGGGAAATTTTTTGTTAAATTTTTACCACCTCCATATGGGTGTGAAGTGTTTCCCCTAAGTTAATGAAGGAAAAAATAGCAAGGGGGCATGGGGCAGCTACATGGTGTAAATAAGCAGAGAGACCGATATTTTGGGAAAGGAATGGGGGAATACAAACTGTTTCCAGGGCTGGGGAAAGGTTGTGGGGGTTTGGAAACATGAGGAGAATGGGGGAAAGAAAAAACCCCGTTATATTGGAAGGGGGGAAATTTGGTGGGTGGTGGGGGTTGAGGGGTGGGGGTAAGGGTTTGTGTGCGGGGGCGGGTTCGCAGGTGTGGTGGGTGTTTGTGGGTGAGGGGAAAATTGGTGTTTTATTTGGTGTGTTGGGTTTTGAAGGGAAAATGAAGGTTGTTTTCCGGAGCCCCCAAGCCTGGGTGGGTAAGGGGTCCTTGAGGGGGGGGTAATGTTCAGTTTCAATAACCGTGCAAAACCCCTTTTGGCAAAAGTTGGGTATGAGTGAAAGTTCTTTGGGGGCCAGGGGGGAAAGGGGGGGGAATTATAAAAAAATTTATAATTGTTATATTATTTATTTTTTTTATAATATTAATATTTTATATATATTTAAAAATTTTGGGGGCTTACCCATATAGGGGCAAGGGGGCCCGTCACCAGAGACGCAATTTATCGGGGAAACCCACCGGGTTTCCCCCGAAAGGGTCCCAAAAAAAAAAACCCTTTTTAAAATTTGAAATTCAACAAAAGGGGTTTGCCCCTGCCCCCGGGCATTTAGGCCCCGGCACGATATTTAGGGGGGTTCTTTTTCCCCCCCTTTTAAATTAAAAAAACGAAAAGAAAAAAAAAAAAAAAAAAAAAAAAAAAAAAAAAAAAAAACTCGGGGGTTTTGTTTTTATTTTGTTTTAAAGTTTGTGCCAAGTGTAAATAAAAAATTTCCTTTTTTTTTCCAATCAAAGGGGGGAAAAGGCACCACAGGAAGATAAAGCCTTCCCAGGCTTCAAAACCCAGCCTGGGCCTCCAAAGTAGAATACGGGAGAGCGTGGTGTGGAAAAAAATCCGTTTTTTTAAAATGGAAGGGGATTACGATTCTTTCTGTTTGTGTGTTGTGTGTGTGTGTTGGGGGTTTGGGGGGTGTGTGTGGTGGGTGGGGGGCGGTTTTTGGGGGGGGGGGGGTGTGTGTGGTGTGTGTGTGGTGTGTGTGTGTGTGTGTTGTGAGGGGTTAAAGGGGAAAGGGGTGAACTGGTTTGATCCTTCTTGCAGTACCCACCAAGGCTTTGCGCTGGGTAGGGTTCCTGAGGGGCGGGGAGGGATTGCCCGGGCTTATCGACAAAGCCCTGGCTACCATTCGGGTTTGTTGCGGCCAAATTAGTTTTTGGGCTGCTGTCATCAGCATCTATTAGCGTGAAGGGAGAGAGGAGGGAGAGGGGGGGGGGAAGTGGTGGTGATGATGGTCTCTGTGATCACAGCTGCCGTGGGGGATTCACTGCGTTATTACCTGTTTGTAATTATCTTTTTTGTGAGTATCTACTTGTAGCCAGGAAGCAGGCTATGGTCGCGGCGTTTGGGCCCGCAGTAATACCTGCAACTGGTCCAAGTCGAACCGAGACGTCATCGTTAGTTTCAGTCTCCTGTGTTTACCTGGAGTTTACCTGGAGAGAGTTCCGGGGTCAACGCCCCCGCGGCCCGGTCTGGTGACCAGGCCTCCTGGGGGATCAAGCCTGATCAACCAGGCTGTTGCTGCTGGCTGCACGCAAACCAACGTACGAGCCACAGCCCGGCTGATCAGGAACTGACTTTAGGTGCTTGTCCAGTGCCAGCTTAAAAGACTGCCGGGGGTCTGTTGGTAATCCCCTTATGTGTGCTGGGAGCAGTTGAACAGTCTCGGGCCCCTGACACTTATTGTATGGTCTCCTAACGTGCTAGTGACACCCCTGCTTTTCATTGGGGGAGGGTGCATCGTCTGCCAAGTCTTTTGCTTTCGTAGTGAGTGATTTTCGTGTGCAAGTTCGGTACTAGCCCCTCTAGGTTTTTCCAGGTGTAAAATAATCATGTATCTCTCCCTCCTGCGTTCCGGGGAAATTTACAGGTTTTAGAACCTCAAGCGCTCCCAATAATGAGGTGTTTTATCTCCGTTATGCTCGCCGTGAAAGTTCTCTGTACATTTTCTAGGTCGGGAATTTCACTCCCTTGAAAGGTGCTGTTAGTTTTGCAGCAATATTCCAGCCTAGATAGAACAAGTGACCTGAAGAGTGTCATCAGGGGCTTGGCCTCCCTAGTTTTGAAGGTTTCATTATCCATCCTGTCATTTTTTCTAGCAATGCGATTGATACAATGTTATGGCCTTGAAGGTGAGATCCTCCGACATGATCACTCCCAGGTCTTTGACGTTGGTGTTTCGCTCTATTTTGTGGCCAAAATTTTATTTTGTACTCTGATGAATTTTTAAATTTTTACCCCATGTTTACCATATCTGAGTAATTGAAATTTCTCATCGCTGAACTTCATATTGTTTTCTGCAGCCCACTGAAAGATTTGGTTGATGTCCACCTGGAGCGATTTAAATTTATTTATAAATTTTATATTGCCTGTGAAAAATACGTAATATCATTTTTACTTTTTTCTATATAGTTTTCAAGAGCTGTAGTATTTCTACTACTTTTTTAATTCTTTTAAATTTGGGTTTTCCACTCTTAGAAAAATACCCTTTTTTATCCCGTTGGTTCCATTTTTTTCTCAATTTACACCCGTGGGTCCCTTGTTCCTGCTGTAGGTGCTACAGAGTCTCTTTTTTACCTTTCTATTACGTCCTTTTTAATATTTTGTGCGTGCTGATTATCATGTACCTTGTACGTAGTCATCTTGTACCTTGTACGTAGTCATCTTGTACCTTGTACGTAGTCATCTTGTACCTGTACGTAGTCATCTTGAAACCTTGTACTTTGGGCATCTTGTACCTTAGTACGTAGTCATCCTTGTACTTTGTACGTAGTCATCTTGTACCTTGTAGTAGTCATTTTGTCCCTTTTTGTTACGTAGTCATCATGTACCTTGTACGTAGTTATTATGTACTTTGTACGTAGTTATGAGTACCCTGTACGCACTTATGTACCTTGTATGAAGTTACGATGTCCCTTGTCAGCAGTTATCATGTACCCGTACTAGTTATCATGTACTTTGCACATGATAACTTTATCATGAGCAAAAGAACATAAAGCCAGCGTGACATCATAAAGTTTCCCTTTATCCACAAATAATTTTTTTTCCGCTCTGCTCTCCGTGTTACAGCAACCTCTTTGTCTCTTTTCTAAATCCTGTTTTTTTAAAATTATCCATCAGTGTATTTAAAAGGTATATTATAGTTGGTCAGGATGGCATACGAGTTTCTCGTAAATTAATTAAAATAGTCTTCCAGTTATGCTTTTTTAAATAATTATCATTCGTCTTTTCGTATTTTGTTCCCTGTCAGTATCCAGAAGTAATTTTACGCCCGCTTTTGTTATTTCAGCATCTTCAGGCTCAGTTATCTGTTAGGATTTCAATCCTTTATGTTTGTAAATGCTTCTTTGTTAACAACCCCGAAATTTTCTATTTTAATGTCTCGCACGCAATTTCTTCCTTCCGTGAATTTGTATCTTTTCTTTGTCGTCGTCTGCTCTTTTTCCACCATTTCTTTGTTCAAAATTTCTCCCTCCCTCTTTTTTCGCATCTGCATTTCATTTTTGGCTTCTTTGAATCTCTGGTGAGTTTCCTGATTGGTAAGTTCCTATATTGCTTTCAAGTTCTTTCATTCTTTGTTTTCAACTTTCCAACAACCTTTTGATTAATCTATTATTATTACCTGTTTTATTTTTCTTTTTGGATTAAAATCTTTGATTCTATTTTCATACATGTTAGAGATCTCTTTACACAGGTTATTTATATCCGTTATTCATTATATTTCTGTTTATTTAAACTGTTAGCTTAAGATATTGTAAATTTTCTTAGAATAATCTCGTCAGTCGTGGTTCTGTATTCGTTGTTCTATTCGTAAGTTACGTTTAACAGCACATGTTATTTTCGGGGGAAATTTATTACTCATTCCAAATTAATTTAGGTAAATGTGAGGGGTGTTTACTCCGCCTGTCTCTCTCACCTTTTTGTGGCTGCAGGGAAGTCACAGCTCCTGGCCTCACTCTTCGCTAGTCGCCACTAGGTCCGCTCCCGATCCCTGCTACTAAAGCCTTATCGTACCTCATCTTAAAAACGGTGGTGTGTATGTGGGGGGGGGGGGCTAGGAAAGGGCTGGTGCGGCTAGGATGTGGATGACCGCTGTGGAATGGTTTCGCTGCCAAAAGGGCAATTTACCTCAACGGGCCCGTTGGACTTTTTTTTAATACTTGTGTCGCTTGTTCTGTTTTGCTCTTTAAAATACTGTTTCTTTATCACTTTAACCATTTGCTTCATTTGGTTCTTTTTTTTACTACTATTAACCATGTTTAATTATCCCGTGTTTGTATATCTATATTTTATAAGTACACACACAAACATAAATATATATTATTATATAAATATATATATATATATATATATATATATATATATATATATATTATATATATAATATATAAATATATAATATATGTGCGAATAGGTAAAATTGGACAATTAGCAAGAACATATTTAAAATTAAGTCCTTTCTAAAACTTTCTCTTATACGTTTGAAGATAATTTTTTTTCATTTATGTTAATGTAAAAATAAAAGAAATTGTACCAAAAGAACCTTAGAAAACTTACCTAACCTTATTATAGCAACCGTACTTCAATTTACCCAAATACAACTAAATATATTTTAGATAAGTTTACAATAATTTAATAATAAACATACACAATGAAACATTTTTTCGTTAGGTCCAGAATGATTTTTGCGAATTTACTGCATACACAAATTTTCGCTGGCCTTATTCAGCAAGAAGAGCGTTGCTATTTAAGCCAAAATAGCAAGTTTTGCCTATTCGACACGACATTAATATATATATTATATTATTATATATATATATTATATATTATATATATATATATTTATATATATATATATATATATATTATATATATATATAATATATGAGAGAGACGGAGACGCTTCATTATTGAATTTAGATGTACTGGAATGCGATGTAAGTATTTCTGAATCACGTCTTTCGTGGGAAGTGTTAAAGTGATAGTTGTAAGATACAACTCTAGTAGTTCGGTCACTTAGCTTGATTGCTGTTTCCTCATTCATGCACTTAATACTCCTTCAATCACCCTTTCATGTAAGCACTCATTTTACTCATTATCTTGTTAACTCAGTAACAAACTCATTTTCCTACACACTTTCATTCATTTGTCTAGCTTGATCACTAAGAGTTGTCATTCTACTGCAGCTCATATCAAATTCCAGTCCTATCTTAAGTATACTGCTGCCACCCCAGCAACATGCAAACACCTGAGTAGGTACCTATTTACCAGTAGGTGAACAGGGGCGGCAGATATTAGGAGACTGGGCCGTACGCCTGATTCATCCTGGAATGATTGTAGGTTGTGAATTGGTCCAGCCACGGTCCTGTGATTCTTAATACTCTTGTTTCAATACACTGAAATACATTTTAATGTATGACGAATGTGCCTGCTTTTATTATTAATGTATTTTAATACAGTGCAAATAAGTTTTAACAAATTGTAAATACAGCTGTAATTCCTCAGTGTTTCTTGAGTTGAACTGTGTACACAGAGGATATGTCTGATATTGAGAGCTCTTCATGTGTGGTAACTGGATGTTGGGAGAGTGTTAGTGAGGAGTGGTGCTTGGTGGTGGTGGTGGTGCTTGGTGGTGGTGGTGCTTGATGGTGGTGATGGTGCTTGTTGATGGTGGTGGTGGTGCTTGGTGGTAGTGGGGCTTGATGATGGTGATGGTGCTTGGTGGTGGTGATAGTGGGTGAATATGGTGGTAAGATCCACAACACTTCACTACAAACATCATAACCAGCAATGCTGACCCCTGCCACCACACTCACTACCACCACAACAAACAACAACAACAACAACAACAACCAGCGTGCTCGGGGGCCCTGTGACGATGCTTCCAAATTTGCATAATAATGCTCTTCCTTAACAAAAGTTCAGTGTTTGGCAAGTACTTCGGTCTCATAGCCTGGCTGGAGTTTGTCAGGGAAGCAACACCCTCACTCACCCACTCCAGCACTACCCTAATTGACCCTAAGCATTGGGGTCAGGTCCGTCTAGCCCTCGGTCTCGCTGTTCCCTAAGTTGTGTGATTTTAAATAGTAGGGGATTTTTCTTGCAGTTACTGGGAATGCGCGCGCGCGCTTTGTGTGTGTGTGTGTGTGTGTGTGTGTGTGTGTGTGTGTGTGTGTGTGTGTGTGTGTGTGTGTGTGTGTGTTTGCAATCAGCAATGTTTAGGCATTTCTCCATATCATGTGTCAGTGTAACATACGGTATTCCTGTAACCTTCCTTCATTAGAATTAACTCCTGTCCCCCTTTCTGTCTTGCACTGTCAGTATTGTGTCAGTCTGTATTCTTCATGTGGTATCAATTTGCTTTCTCACGGTTCCATTACATGGCAGTTACTCTATGTACGTTAAATCTCATCATCCATCTGTAACTCCATTTACTCAGTTCAACCATGTCATCTTGTACAGAGGGGAGAGGAAGTACGGAGTGAGAGGGGAAGAACAGGTGAGCAAGGAAAGGGAGGGAAAAAAGGCAAGGAGAAGGGAAGAAAGAGGGAGGGAGAGAAGTCATTTAATGTAGTGCATGTTAATTACCCAGCCCTGTGGAGGCTGCGAGTTTTTCTCTTCTGCGTCTTGTGAGACGTATCCAGTCCTGGTTCCTTGGGGCCTTGTGAACTGATGGAGAGGAAGAGGGAGGGAGGGAGGGAGGGATGAATAGAGGTTGGAGAAAGGGAGATGCAGAATGAGGAATAAGCGGAAGAGTGGAGGTAGGTGAGAGAAGAATACAGCTCAGCGATTTCCTGTAGTTGCAAAGGGAGATAGGGAAAGGCATTTGGAAGATACGACTAAAATATATAAACATTAACTTGACCACGCAAAGGGTAAACAAAGAAGAGAGCGGAAGACGGCACAAGGAAGAGGTGTTAGGAAGGTGATATTAACTCGATTTAAAGGTCACATATGAAAAAAGAAAGAGACGGAGAGACAGACACAGACAGGCAGACAGACGGACGGGTCGAGGGATATAAAGACCCAGCATTGAAAATTCTTGCTTCTCATTACGAGAATCGGTAAGTAATACGTGGGAAGGCAGGCGAGCAAAATTATATTCAAATCACATTCATCATAATCAACATTTTTCTGTTCCCCCTCCTCACCCCCTCCCTCACACCCTCCCTCCCTCCACCCTCCCTCCCTCCCTCCACCCTCCCCCTCCACCCTCCACCATCCCTCCCTCCCTCCACCCTTCCACCCTCCCACCCTTCCACCCTTCCACCTAATACCCTCCCACCCCTCCACCCTCCCTACCTCCACCCCCTCCCTCCCTCCCTCCACCCTCCTCCCTCCACCCTCCACCCTCCCTCCCTCCCCTCCACTCCTCCTCCCTCCCACCCTCCTCCCTCCCTCCCACCCTCCTCCCTCCACCCTCCCTCCTTCCACCCTCCCTCCTTCCACCCTCCTTCCACTCTCCCTCCCAAACACATCTTACTTCAGTCACAACCAATATAACCCTTGCTCCTCCATCTACAACACATATAACCAATACCTCCCAGCCCCTACTCCACCAGCAAGGCACACGACTCCTACTCGATCCCCCCCCCCAGCACTTATAACCCCTACTCTTTAACCACCCCATTACCACCATCAATGGACATAAAGCTCTAACGTCACCTACCTACCCCTCACCTTCAACAGACATAAGCACTTCCCCACCCACACCCACCTGCACTCTCCCCCACCCACACCCACCTGCACTCTCCCCCACCCCCGCTTCATCAGAACACATTAACACCTTCCCAAAATAAACTCCACGCTCAACACAACCCCTCCTTCACCTCCCACCCCGCTTACTGCACTCTCAACAGAAGTAACCCCTTCTTCTGGGGCATCTTTGCAAGGGAAGGAGAGGAGGGGAGGGAAGGAGAGGGGAGGGAAGAAGAGGGGAGAGAAGGAAATGAGAGGGAGGGGTAAGGAACAATTCCCTCTTGGCTCCATCATCGATTATGCCCCCACCCCACCGTACATCACGCCCACCCCGCCTACCCACAACCCCCACCATCACCCTACCACCACACCTTTTCCCCAAGGGAAGAGGTGTCTTCAATGTGTTTATGCAGCCCGTGAGGGGAAGATGGTCTGTGACGTAAGGAGGGAGAGGAGAGAGGAGAGGTGAGAGAGAAAATTAAAGAGAGCTGGAAGAGGAGAGAGAAGGTGGGGGAGGGAGGAAGATATACGGATAGGGCGAGGGGAGAGGAGAGAGAAAGCGATAACTAAAGAAAATAAAAAGAGAAGTATTAGAGAGAACAAGAGGTGAGGACAGAGAAAGAATAGAAGCTAAAGAGAAAGAGAGATGAAGGATGTGCTAAGTGACGAGGATGAAGACTGAAACAGAAATGGAAGAAGACAGAGTTACAGGCTTTGAGTTCCCTACAACTACAAAAGAAAAATTGTGATTCTTCAAAGAACTCTCAGATAACTTATGTAAGAGAATGTTCAGTCTTGATGTTGGCGACATATGTGCACGAAAAATATATATAAGTCTATAATACTGCTGGCGAGGATAGCAAGAAATATATATGTACACACAAAGAAAACCACTGTGAAAAAAGTAGTGTACTTTTATGTTATCAAGGAACTGTAAAAATAATTGAACAGCTGAAGGCATATTTTTACAGTTCCTTGATAATGTGAGTAGTCACGAAAGCGCTTGGAACTTCTCTATTCTTTCACAGTGGTTGTTTTGCATATATATATATTATATTATATATATATATATATTATATATATATATATATATATATAAATCGCAGACTGACAATCTTGTCAATGCAAGACAAGCCACGGAGGGTGGAAATCTTAAGCTCAGTCTTTTTCACACTTTTCAGTGCGTCATCAGGAGCTGTGCAATGTTGCAAAAGCTGCAACAGGAGAAATGAAGGGAAGTTTTTTTCAGAGTATGGTAGCATGATTGGCACCTGCCAGTATCTCACTCTGAATGTATATATGTACTAGTCTGGGTTTTAAATGTTGCAGCGAGTAAAAGGCTGGAGGTAGTGGAGATGTCATGTTTGAGAGCAATGTGTGGTGTGAATATCGTACAGAGAATTCGCAAATTGGAGATCGGGAGGAGTGGGGTTACCAAAAGTGTTATTCTGTGGGTGGAAGTGGGGCTGTTTGGGTGGTCAGGACATATAGACGTGATGGAGTAAAACAGGGTGGTTTGGAAGTCATATAAATCTTGGTTAGTCAGGTGGGGGGTAGGGGTCCTCCTAGAAAAGGCTAGAAGGGGTACGGGAGGTTTTGAGTACTAGGGGCTTGGACATCCAACAGGTGTGTGTGAGAGTATGTTAAATATAAATGGAAGAAAGTGGTTTTCGTGATTTGACGTACTGTTGGAATGTGAGCAAGATAACATATATGGAGGGATTCCGGAAAACCGGTTAGCAGGACTTGTCTCAGAGATGGGAAGTATAGTGTCAGCACCCTGAAGGAGGGGGTGGGGAGGGTGCAGTTCAGAGGGTCATCTGAAGTATGATGCCAGCACGCAACTGAAAGAATAACAGTGAAAGTGGATCTTTTTGTTGTCAAGCTATCATATTTCGAGACAGTCGATGTGACTGAAAAAAAATAAAATAATAGTATTAGTAGTAATAGTAAAAGCAGCAGCAGTAGCAGTATAACCTACTTCCACTGGGTAATCCTGCCTGCCAGCGACAATGCCTTCGTCTGCTACCTGTTCCCTTTTCACCTGACGCCAGTATATAAACGCCAGCCTTCTTGCCTCTGCTCCACATTCTTCACCACTACGGTGCTCTTCACACCATCTCCAAGGCTGAGGGACTGATTACCTCATCTTTTGTATATAGTTCAATTGTCTTCAAATTATGTCCTAGAATTTGTATTGATAAAGCCACTGGATGGCGAAACGTCTACATTAAAGATACCCTGATGTTACACATGTGTCTAATTTTCTTCAAGAAAAATAATCATGTATCTTGTCATATGTGAATTTCCTATGTACAAAATACTGTAAGCTTTCCCTTTCTCTTTTGCAGGTAAGTAAAGAGGAAGAACGACTTCAGTAATACACCGCGTGAATCTACATCAGCTTGTATATGTGATACACAATGACATACATACAGTGAGTACTATGTGCTGATTACATATAAACATTGGATGTATTGTGTATGGATTGCTGTATACATACTGTGTTTTGTATGTTGATTACACATGGGTTGCGTGTATTTGAAATTACATCGAATGTATCACCCATATTCATCATGTGAATTAGGTATCCACAGTACGAATTATCTGTATGTATACATATTGTGTGGGATATGTATTCACATGTGGATTATGCATACACACTGTGATTATTGCAGTCTCACTGTGTATCTTGTATATACATTTCCATCCAACAACCAATTTTGTAAGTAAGTCAATTTCTGAGAACCTGATACAGTGTACACTGTACACTTTCAAAAATAAATGTCACATCATATAAAAATTTTCATTTATGAAATTGAGTCGTTACCTCATAACAAGAAATTAAAAATAAAGGAAAATGGATCAGGAGTTTTAAGGAGTTTTGAGTTCGACCAGGTGACCATCAGGACCCAGGAGGTCAATCTCACAGTGTAGCTCTGAGCTTTCCTGATTCATAAATATTCTTGCATAGTTACATAAATCCGTTTCTCTGCTCGTGCTCGCCTAGCATCACAGTGGTTGGCTATAGTTACCACTGATTACTTTTCGTTTATCAAAAGACTCGTCAGAAAACTGTGGAGGGAGAACAGGGGATTTCTGCAGCTCTCGGGGAAGCATCCAACTTGTCGAATATACGTTGGTAGAATTACCGACAATATGTAAAGTAAAAGGACACAAGTGCAACTAATGTGACATTTTATTGTGGCAACGTTTCACTCTCCAGCAGCTTTGTCCATGTATTATTTGTTACAGCTTGACAAAACTCCTGGAGAGCGAAACGTTGCCACAATAAAATGTCACATTAGTTGCACTTGTGTCCGTTTACTTTACATCCAATATGTCACTCGTTGTTACAGGGAAAGATTTTAACGTTACAGTTACAATTATAATAGAGTAAACCAGTGTAGTATCCAAGAAATGAGAACACTGTAATCAGTTTTGCAGTAGGATATAACAGTACATGTACATTACTTCTCATACACTTTCAAATATTATTTACACGATTAGTGTTATAATATGATTAAAATTAGTTTTTATTATTTTGACTTATTCAAAATAGTGAAGGAGTTGAGGTTGATGGGATGTTTACAGTGAATGGATTACATACACACAGTGTGCAATGTGTTCAAATGTTGCTTATGTATGCTCGTATATTTCTGTTTATATCAACCTGGTATTACAGTTATATTCACCGGTGGCTCTGTGCAAATATTGTTTGGATATGTGATATATATATATATATATATTTTATATATATATATATATATATATATATTGTAGAATAGGTAAAATTGGTCAGTTAGCAAGAACTCGTTTAAAATTAAGTCCTTTCTAAAATTTTCTCTTATACGTTAAAAGATATATATATATATATATATATATTCATTTGTTAATGAAAAAATAATTTTGTATCAAAAGATCCTCAGAAAAATTACCTAACTTTATTATTACAAGCACAATTTAATTTAGCCTTAAACAGCTGAACATATTTTAGAAAAGGTTACAATAATTTGGAATAGGCTAAATTAAATTGCACTTGTTACAATAAGGTTAGGTAAGTTTTCTAATTTTTTTTGGTACAAAATAATTAATTTTTACATTAACAAAAATGAAAAAAAATTTAAACGTATAAGACAAAATTTAAGGACTTAATTTTAAATAAGTTCTTGCTAATTGACCAGCTTTACCTATTCAGCAAAAAAATATTTATATATATATATATTTAAATATTTTAAAATTTAATATAAAAATATAATAAAAATTTTAATATATATATTATATATATTTATTTTTTAAATTATATATATTTATATATATTTATAATTTTTTAAAGGGCCCGTCCCGAAAAATTTAAAACTGGTCAAATTAAAAGAACTTTTTTAAAAAATTTAAGCCCCCATTCTAAAATTTTCTTTTTATACGTTTAAAAGTTATTTTTTTTTTCATTAATGTTGAGGGTTAAAAAAAATTTATAATTTTGCCCCAAAAAGGGAAAACCTTAGAAAATTTCCAAACCTTATAAACAAGCGCTTTTTTTTGGGGGGGGTTGAAACCCCAACTAAATACATTTTTGATTTTTTAAAACAATTTAAATACTAAACAAACCTGTGTTTTTTTTTTTTCGTTGGGGGCAAAAAGGGTTTTTGGGCGAAATTTTGCAAAAAAAAAATTTTTCACTTGTCCTTTTAGGGCCCAAGAATGCTTTTTGCTATTTAAGCCAAGATGGAAAAGTTCTGCCTATTGGGCAGGGACATAATATATAAAATATATATATATATATAATATAATTAAAATTTTTATATATATTATATAAAAAAATTTTTAAAATTTATACATATATATATTTTAAATTTTAAATATTTTTTGTGGGGAAATTATATGTCCCTATCCCTTAATGTTTGGCATATGGGGGTGGTTATTTTTATTGTGTATTTTAAATGTATACACATTTACAAAAAAGAAATTATTTATTTCTGGGCAAGTCACCCCAAAAATTCATATATTTCCTCTTAAAAACCCTTTCCCTTTTTAAATGGGGAAATAAGGGGGAAATTTGCCACTAAATTTTTTTTCCTTTTTATCTAAAAAGGGAAAATTTTAAATAGGCCTTTTTCCCGCACGTTTAAAAAATATATTTCATTTTTTTAAACCAAACCAAAAAACTTAAAATCAAATTTGAAAATTAAAAAAGGAATTTTTTAGAATGATTTAAAGTTTCAGTTTGGTTAAACCATCAGGACCCCAGATTTCGACCCCACCAAGTTTCCCTGTTCCCCTAGTGCTTTAACTTTTAAAAAAATAGATACCTTCAGTTCCCCCTTTCATTTCCCCCCTGTTTTCGGGTGTTCTTTTAACAAAACCTTTGTTTCTCCCATCGGGGGTTTTGGGATTTTAAACCCCCCCTCCAAAAAAAAAAAAAAAAAAGATGAACCCCCCTTTTCACCCATCACTGTTTTTCCCAAAAGGGCCCCAACAGTGACTTTACATTTTCAAAAATTCCTCCCCAAACGGCAAAAAATCTAACCCCTCCTTTAGGGGGGGCAGGAAACTGTACCCCCAACCCCCCAAGCCTAAAAACCCGGGAAAACCCAGTTTCCCAAAAATACCTTCCTAAACGTTCCCTGCCCCAAAATCCAACAAAGGGCTTTTGGTCAAAAAGGGAAACCACTTGCCTACCATTTCCCTTAACACCCCAAATCCTTTTTGGGATGCCCCAAACCCCTCGCATAAAAACCCCCTTTATCCCCCCCTTAAAATTTTCCTGGGGAATGACTTTCCCCCATTTTTCCTTTCCCAAAACCAGATTTAATACCCCCCAAAGTCATCCTATTTGCCCCATTCTCTCTGATATCCAAACCATCTTAAGTTATTACTCTTCTCTCTGTTCTTTCCCCCAAACTCGAGTTTTTGCTACATTTCTCATTGATTTTTTTTTATCCAAAGATTCATTAAACCACTGTGGAGATGAACAGCAGTGACTATCTGTAAGCTAAGGAGAACCCACCCAAAGATTTTTGCTGAAAAAAGGGGTTTAACTTTTTCAGTCAAAAGAGTGATTTTCAAAACAATTGTGTAGATTAGTATACGTGTGTATCATTAAACACTGTTTTTATAAAACCTTTTTGTTGATTATGAATATCATTGTATGGATAATATACACACTGATGTTTTTGAAAAGCTGGTGAATTAAAAAAATTCATATTATTAATCTAGTGTGTGGCTATGTATATTTGTTGATGTGTATTCCTGTGAGGAAATTTGGAATCTACATTTGGCATGGATTTTTTCAAGTGGATTATGGGATTTTTTTTTAGTGTTTTTAATATGTATGATTGTGCAAGGGTTAAAATGTAAGTTTGACAGAGTATAATTGCGATTTTGTAGTACATTGTATTTAAGCTTTATACCCGAGGAAGAGTATGCTTAGCCAACAGGTAATTTGTTTTAACAAACGCCGAAAATCTTATAAAAAAATGATTTTTTCCTTTTATACAGTCTTAGATTGTGAAAAATTATTTTGATCATTACTTTAAAGAAAAAAATTTTAAACGAACAAGAAAAAAAGGTTGAATGAGTCTGATCTGGTACCGTCGATCCCGGAAGCCATCCTCCAATAAACTTCAACCTCTCTAGTTCATTAACATTCTGGCTATATATACCTTCAGTTTTTATCTTGTATCATTTGGTATCACATTTTTTCTGTTAACACGTCGGGGTCTTCCACCCGGTGTCCCCCCCCGCCCCCGTAGAAAAAAAGGAGGAAAGGGGACTCACCATCTTTCACTCCTTGTCTTGCCAAAAGCCCCAGTGAATTGCAGTACAGTCCTTCCAAACTGCAAATTTTCCCCCCCTCCTTGAAGTGGGGAACTGACTTCCCCCTCCATTACTCAAGCTCATCAAACCCATTTCCCTGAACCCTTTTTCTCACACAGCGTAGTTTATCAAAAACTTGCCTCTCCCATACACTCACACATGCCTTTTTGGTGAAAGATTTAGCAGTTCTTGTTTGAGTTCTTAACCCTGTTTTAATTAGGTAACGCTTTTATGTATTCATTTTTAAAGTATTAACTCTTTGTTAATTATAATACTCATGGATAAAAATATGCATACGGGGGTTTTTGAATTAATTTTATCTGGAAAAATTTATACACCTAGGTTTATTTATGTACTTGTTTATCTATATTAAAGAAAGGGTTTTAAAATCTACTTTGTATTATTATATATTAAAAATAATATATACTTTTAAATATATATATATATATAATATTATATATATATATAATATTAATTAATATATATATATATCTTTATATAATGGGGTATAGGTTGGTAGACAGCAACCCCCCCAGGGGGGGGGAAAACACCGCCCCTGCCAAGGAGTTAAAAACGAAAGCCTGAATTGTTTTACATTTTAGGGGAAAGGATTGTTTTTTGTTTTTGTCTTCTCTAAATTACAAGATTAAAAGGTTTACGTTTCTTGCTATTATACTTGGGTACCTACACACATATGTACATTTTATTTTCCATTCTCTGAGTTTTTCTTTATTTTACTTAAAAAAGTTCTTGGTCTTATTTTTTTCCTTTTATACCAGGGGGGAAGGGGAAAATAAGAATCTTTCCTCCAAAACCCATGGGGTGTTGAAAAGTAACTTAATGCCAGGGAAACCCACAAAAAAATT
>NC_069449.1:18063722-18143212 GCF_026875155.1 Cherax quadricarinatus
ATGATACCTTCAGTTCTCCGTTCATATCCTCCTGTTATCAGTTGTTCTTTTAACACACCGGTGATCTCCCATCGAGGTAGAGTAACCCCCTCCTAAAAAAAAAAAAAGGAGACACCATCATTCACGCCATCACTGTCTTTCCAAAGGCACAGTGACATTACAGTTCAGATTCCTCTCCAACTGCAATAATCTCACCCCTCCTTTAGGGTGCAGGTACTGTACTTCCCACCTCCAGCACTCGAAACCAGTTTCCCTAAATACCTTCATAAACGTTACCTTGCTCACACTCCAACAGAACGGCATGGTCATAAAGAAACCACTTGCATACACTTCCTTAACACTCCACATGCCTGTTAGATGTCCAAACCCCTCGCATCCAAAACCTCCTTTATCCCAGTCCCTTCAACATTTCCTAGGATGACTCTTACCCCACCATCCTTCCACTACAGATTTATATACCCTCCAAGTCATCCTAGTTTGCTCCATTCTCTCTGAATATCCAAACCACCTTAAGTTATGTACTCTCATCTCTCTGTTCATATCCACCAGACATCAGAGTTGTTGCTACAGTTCTCATTGATTATATTTTATCCAAAGATTCATTAAAGCACTGTGGAGAGTGAACAGCAGATGACTATCTGTAGATGCTAAGGAGAACCCAGCATAGCATCTTGTTGCTGAGGAAAGGAGTTAACGTTTCAGTCACAAGAGTGACTTCATAAACATATTGTGTAGATTATGTATACGCTGTGTTATGCATTCACACTGTATGTTATACACTTTGTGTTGATTATGAATACTCATTGTATGGATAATATATACACACTTGAGTGTTCATGAACATGCTGTGTGAATTAAATATACCTGACATGGATTATGTATATCTAGTGTGTGGCTTATGTATATTATGTTGAGTGTGTATTCGCTGTGAGGATTAGGAATCTACATTGGATCATGGATTTATCAAGTGGATTATGTGGATTATTTTTAGTGTTTTGAATATGTATGAATTGTGCAAGGGTTATAAATGTATAGTGTTTGACAGATGTATATATACTGCTGATTATGTATGTACATTGTATTAATTGCTTATACAGAGTGAATGATGTATGCTTAGTCCAACAGGTAATTTGTTTTACTAAATCGCTCGAAGACTATACATATAAAAAAATGATTTACCATTTTATACAGATCTTAGATTGTGAAATTGATTTGATTCATTACTTAATGAAAATAAATTATTAAACGTAACAAAGATAAAAGGAAGATTCTGAATGAGTCTGATCTGGTGACCGTCAAGATCCCGGAAGCCATCCTCGCAATATAACTGTCAACCTCTCTAGTTCATTAACATTCTGGACTAGTTATGTACCTTCAGTTCTATGCTTGTATCATTCTGGTATCACATTTTTTTCTGTTAACACGTCGGCGGTCTTCCACCTGGTAGTCCCTCCCCCGCCCCCATAGAAAAAAAGGAGAGAGAGAGACTCACCATCATTCACTCCATTGTCTTGCCAGAAGCACAGTGACATTGCAGTACAGATGCCCTTCCAACTGCAATATTCCCACGCCTCCTTGAGAGTGCAGGAACTGTACTTCCCACCTCCATTACTCAAGCTCATCAAACCAGTTTCCCTGAATCCTTTCTCACACTAGCTGCACGTCATATCATAAAAACCATTGACCTCCTCTCCCATCACACTCACACATGCCTTTTGGGTGTATTGATTATGCATGTTCAATGTGTTGAGTTCATTAACACACTGTGTAGATTATGTATACGCTGTTATGTATTCACATTATATGTATTATACTCTTTGTGTTAATTATGAATACTCATGGATAATATATGCATACTGTGTGAATTAATTATATCTGGTATAAATTATATACACCTAGTGATTGACTTATGTACATTGTGTTATCTATATTAATAGTAAGGATTAGAAATCTACATTGTATTATATATATATATATACATTATAATATATACATATATAATATTATATATATATATATATATATATATATATATATATATATATATATATATATATATATATATATATCTATTATATATATGGGTAGTAGGTTGGTAGACAGCAACCACCCAGGGAGGTACTACCGTCCTGCCAAGTGAGTGTAAAACGAAAGCCTGTAATTGTTTTACATGATGGTAGGATTGCTGGTGTCTTTTGTCTGTCTCATAAATATGCAAGATTACAGGTACGTCTTGCTACTTATACTTAGGTCACACTACACACATATGTACATGTTTATTTATACACACTCATCTGAGTTTTCTTTGATTTTATCTTAATAGTTCTTGGTCTTATTACTTTTCCTTTTATATCCATGGGGAAGTGGAATAAGAATCTTTCCTCCGTAAGCCATGCGTGTTGTAAAAGTCAACTAAAATGCCAGGAACAATTGGCTAGTAACCCCTTTTCCTGTAAAGATTACTAAAAAGAATAAGAAAATTGTCAAAGTGGGAAGTCTGAATGTGCGTGGGTGTTGTGCAAATGATAAGAAAGAGATGATTGTGGATGTTATGAATGAGAAGAAACTGGATGTCCTGGCTTTAAGTGAAACAAAGCTGAAGGGGGTGGGAGAGTTTCAGTGGAGACGAATAAATGGGATTAGGTCAGGGGTTTCAAATAGAGTTAGAGCTAAAGAAGGAGTAGCAATAATATTGAAGGATAAGCTATGGCAGGAAAAGAGGGACTACAAATGCATAAATTCAAGGATTATGTGGAGTAAAATAAAGATTGGATGTGAAAAGTGGGTTATAGTAAGCGTATATGCACCTGGAGAAGAGAGAAGTGTAGAGGAGAGAGAGAGATTCTGGGAAATGTTGAGTGAATGCGTGGGGAGTTTTGAATCAAGTGTGAGAGTAATGGTGGTTGGGGATTTCAATGCTAAAGTGGGTAAAATGTTATGGAGGGAGTAGTAGGTAAATTTGGGGTGCCAGGGGTAAATGTAAATGGGGAACCTTTATTTGAGCTATGTGTAGAAAGAAATTTGGAAATAAGTAATACATATTTTATGAAAAAGAGGATAAATAAATATACAAGGTATGATGTAGCACGTCATGAAAGTAGTTTGTTAGATTATGTATTGGTGGATAAAAGGTTGATGGTAGGCTCCAGGATGTACATGTTTATAGAGGGGCAACTGATATATCAGATCATTATTTAGTTGTAGCTACAGTTAGAGTAAGAGATAGATGGGAAAAGAGGAAGGTGGCAACAAGAAGTAAGAGGGAGGTGAAAGTGTATAAACTGAGGAGGAAGTTCGGGCGAGATATAAGCGACTATTGGCAGAAAGGTGGGCTAGTGCAAAGATGAGTAGTGGGGGGGTTGAAGAGGGTTGGAATAGTTTTAAAAATGCAGTATTAGAATGTGGGGCAGAAGTTTGTGGTTATAGGAGGGTGGGGGCAGGAGGAAAGAGGAGTGATTGGTGGAATGATGAAGTAAAGGGTGTGATAAAAGAGAAAAAGGTAGCTTACGAGAGGTTTTTACAAAGCAGAAGTGTTATAAGAGCAGAGTATATGGAGAGTAAAAGAAAGGTGAAGAGAGTGGTGAGAGAGTGCAAAAGGAGAGCAGATGAAAGAGTGGGAGAGGCACTGTAAAGAAATTTTAATGAAAATAAGAAAAAAATTTGGAGTGAGTTAAACAAGTTAAGAAAGCCTAGGGAAAGTATGGATTTGCCCGTTAAAAACAGAGTAGGGGAGTTAGTAGATGGGGAGAGGGAGGTATTAGGTAGATGGCGAGAATATTTTGAGGAACTTTTAAATGATGAGGAAGAAAGGGAGGCGGTAATTTCATGCACTGGCCAGGGAGGTATACCATCTTTTAGGAGTGAAGAAGAGCAGAATGTAAGTGTGGTGGAGGTACGTGAGGTATTACGTAGAATGAAAGGGGGTAAAGCAGCTGGAACTGATGGGATCATGACAGAAATGTTAAAAGCAGGGGGGGATATAGTGTTGGAGTGGTTGGTACTTTTGTTTAATAAATATATGAAAGAGGGGAAGGTACCTAGGGATTGGCGGGAGAGCATGTATAGTCCCTTATATAAAGGGAAAGGGGACAAAAGAGATTGTAAAAATTATAGAGGAATAAGTTTACTGAGTATACCAGGAAAAGTATACGGTAGAGTTATAATTGAAAGAATTAGAGGTAAGACAGAATGTAGAATTGCGGATGAGCAAGGAGGCTTCAGAGTGGGTAGGGGATGTGTAGATCAAGTGTTTACATTGAAGCATATATGTGAACAGTATTTAGATAAAGGTAGGGAAGTTTTTTATTGCATTTATGGATTTAGAAAAGGCATATGATAGAGTGGATAGAGGAGAAATGTGGCAGATGTTGCAAGTTTATGGAATAGGTGGTAAGTTACTAAATGCTGTAAAGAGCTTTTATGAGGATAGTGAGGCTCAGGTTAGGGTGTGTAGAAGAGAGGGAGAATACTTCCCGGTAAAAGTAGGTCTTAGACAGGGATGTGTAATGTCACCATGGTGGTTTAATATATTTATAGATGGGGTTGTAAAAGAAGTAAATGCTAGGGTGTTCGGGAGAGGGGTGGGATTAAATTATGGGAATCAAATTCAAAATGGGAATTGACACAGTTACTTTTTGCTGATGATACTGTGCTTATGGGAGATTCCAAAGAAAAGTTGCAAAGGTTAGTGGATGAGTTTGAGAATGTGTGTAAAGGTAGAAAGTTGAAAGTGAACATAGAAAAGAGTAAGGTGATGAGGGTATCAAATGATTTAGATAAAGAAAAATTGGATATCAAATTGGGGAGGAGGAGTATGGAAGAAGTGAATGTTTTCAGATACTTGGGAGTTGACGTGTCGGCGAATGGATTTATGAAGGATGAGGTTAATCATAGAATTGATGAGGGAAAAAAGGTGAGTGGTGCGTTGAGGTATATGTGGAGTCAACAAACGTTATCTATGGAGGCAAAGAAGGGAATGTATGAAAGTATAGTAGTACCAACACTCTTATATGGGTGTGAAGCTTGGGTGGTAAATGCAGCAGCGAGGAGACGGTTGGAGGCAGTGGAGATGTCCTGTCTAAGGGCAATGTGTGGTGTAAATATTATGCAGAAAATTCGGAGTGTGGAAATTAGGAGAAGGTGTGGAGTTAATAAAAGCATTAGTCAGAGGGCAGAAGAGGGGTTGAGGTGGTTTGGTCATTTAGAGAGAATGGATCAAAGTAGAATGACAGGGAAAGCATATAAATCTATAGGGGAAGGAAAGAGGGGTAGGGGTCGTCCTCAAAAGGGTTGGAAAGAGGGGGTAAAGGAGGTTTTGTGGGCGAGGGGCTTGGACTTCCAGCAAGCGTGCATGAGCGTGTTAGATAGGAGTGAATGGAGACGAATGATACTTGGGACCTGACGATCTGTTGGAGTGTGGCAGGGTAATATTTAGTGAAGGGATTCAGGGGAAACCGGTTATTTTCTTATAGTCGGATTTGAGCCCTGGAAATGGAAGTACAATGCCTGCACTTTAAAGGAGGGGTTTGGGATATTGGCAGTTTGGGGGATATGTTGTGTATCTTTATACGTATATGCTTCTAAACTGTTGTATTCTGAGCACCCTGCAAAAGCAGTGATAATGTTTTGAGTTTTGGTGAAAAGTGTTGAATGATGATGAAAGTTTTTTCTTTTTGGGGATTTTTTTTCTTTTTTGGGGTCACCCTCCCTCGGTGGGAGACGACCAACTTGTTGAAATAATATATATATATATATATATTTAATTTTTTATATATTATATATTATATATATATATATATATTATATATATATATATATATATATATATATTAAATTTTATATTTTTTTATTATTTTTTATAATTTATATATAAATAATATATAAAATTATTATATTTTTATTATAAAATATATTTTATTATATTTTAATTAATTTCTTCAAATGGAGAATGTATAAATTTTGGTAATTTTTTTGCTAATGTTCAAAAAATTATAAAAATTTTAAATTTTGTTTTATAAATTTTCATGAATTTTTTTTTTTTTTTTAAATATAAAATATTCTAATTAATGAAATAGCATTGAATATTTGCCTAAACGGGCAGAATGGAATTGCTAAATAACAGGAATTTGGGTTTTCCCTAATCCCCCTCAAACTATTAAAAATTTTTTCCAAATTTTATAAAAAAGGAATTCTTCGATTGTGAAAATTTAAATTTGGGTTGCTTTTATTTAATTAAAAATAAATTCCCTTTTAAATAAACGTTAAAAAACGGAAACCCTTTGGGGATATAGTTTAAACTCTGGAAACCTCCAGGGTTCCAAGTTGACCTCACAAACTATCTAGGAACCTTCCTGGTGGGTTACCAGTATAGTCGACCTTACAAACTATCTAGGAACCTTCCTGGTGCGTTACCAATATAGTCGACCTTATAAACTATCTAGGAACCTTCCTGGTGCGTTACCAATATAGTCGACCTTACAAACTATCTAGGAACCTTCCTAGTGCGTTACCAATATAGTCGACCTCATAGTGTAACTTTGAACCTTCCTAAAGAATATAAATCTCTGCTCTTATCCACCTGTTAGCAACTAGAAACATTCGTCTCCGTCATACCCACTTGGTATCAGTTATGTGCACCTGATTCTATAAGAACAGTGTATTTTGTCTGGATATATATATCGAATGGATTATATACTTACAATGTGAAGATTAATCTTTAAAAGTATAAGAGAAAATTTTAGAAAGAACATGATTTTAAATGAGTTCTTGCTAATTGACAAGTTTTACCTATTCGGCACGACATTATACCCACTGTGCAGAATATGTTTTTTTAAGTTTCGTTAAATAATTATTCATATTGTACACTACATGTGCATATTGTTTGCATTATAAAGACACTTCAGTCATAAGTTGAGTTCTTTGTATCAAGTCCCACTGAATCTAATATAGAGTCCACTTGTGGAACTTTCATTTTTATGTAAAAAATAACTGAAAATTTAAAGTATTATGCACAGACGTTTGTTTACTGTAAATTATAATTGAAATATGAATGACATCATATACAGATTTTCGATTATGAAATTGATGTTGATTTTTTGTTTAAACGTAGATGATAAAAAAATTTATAACTTAGAAAAAAGGAAGGATCACTCCCTGGCTGAGTTCGACCTGGTGACTGTCAGGATCCCGGAGGTCGACCTCTCAGTACTAGTTCATTAGCACTCTGGCATAGTTATATGTGCATCTGTCTCTGTTCATACCCACCTGGGATGACTTTTGTACATCCCTCTTCTTCATATCCACCTGAAATCCAAATCATGTAAACCCATCTCTCTCTCATCCAACTATCATCACAGTGGTTGTTATAGTTATCAGTGATTATTCTCATTAAGCAAAGGATTCATTAAACCACTGTAGATGAGAGAACACGGGATGTATATCTGTAGATATCGGGGAACATCCAGCATGGCACTTTTGTAACATTAAGGAGGTACTAATCCTGCAGTCAGTACCGTACAAGTGTACACCAGGAAGTGATAACATAACATCACTATTGTAACAGTACACCAGGGAAAGGGGGTAAAATTACAAACACCAGCATAACAATTTATATCAGGGGGAATGGTACAATCACTACCGAGAAAACTACACCAGGAGGTGGTATCCTTACTGTCAGCTCTGTAACAGTGTAGCACACTGTTCGTCCATCACTTATTTTATACTCTTTAATATTTAAACAAAAATATTAAAACTGACAAATAATTATTGATCGTATTTTTTGTTTTACAAACAACTCAAAGTTAGGAGGAGGTTGAGGTTTAAAGGGATGGTGGGTATGTGAGAGCTGGTGTCTCCCAGAAGTCTTCCAGCAGTGTAAACACAGACTCTTACTCACCTGAAGAGAGAGAGACAGAGGGAGAGAGAGACAAAGAGACAGATACAGAGAGGGAGAACGAGAGAGAGAGTCGTATCAGTACTTAAAAACAAGTGGAAGAAAATTCCTTAACATCGGTAAAGAAGCAGTAGCTTGAGTATCACTACGCTCCATGATCCAGCTCTTTCCAGTCACATTTTCAGCGACAAATCACGCTGAAATGTTCAGCAAATAAATTCTTTCTGAGTACTGTATTAAGAGAAGCTTTCAGAACTATTTACGTTAATATGGTGTCTTGAACACGCTACTTTTATTTATAGCTTGTGAAGTGTACTCTTGAGTGTGTCAAATGTACTCTGAGTACATTTGGTACACGTTGAGGATATGTACATTTGATACATTCAGAATATGTACCCTGAATGTGAAAAATGCTCCCTGAGTGTGGGATATGTACCCGGAGTGTCGAAAATGTAATACTCAATTGAATATTCACTGAATGTGGGGAAATATTCTCTAATTGTGGGAAGATGCTCCTTCAGCTTGGGAAGCATTGCTTATGTGCGTAGGGATGAGGAGAGGGCAATGCATTTCGACTGTGGGAAACATACTCTACTTCCTGGCATTACCCTCAGATTATTGGGGCTGAACCCAGCATGTGTAGGAACGTACGGATTCAGGTGTACGTGTGGGGCTCGAAAAGTGTATACCCAAGTACGTGCAAGTACCAGTAAGTCATTAGAGGCTGGAATAAAAACACGTACGAGTGTGTTTGACCAGAGTTTGAATCAGCTGATGAAGTGTGTTTGCTTACGATATTACAACAGCTGCAGCTGCTTTTGTTGCTGATGGTTCTGTGCTGTTGTAGCTCCTCCTCCTCCTCCTCCTCCTCCTCCTCCTCCTCCTCCTCCACCTCCTGCCCTTGCTGTTGCTGTTGCCATTATTTCTGCTACCACAGTTTCCACCGTTTCTGTTGTTGCTGCTGTTTCTGTTTTCTGGTGCTACCAGTTTTACGGCTGCTACTGTTGCTTCTTTAGCAGCTACTACTGCTGTTCCTGCTATCTCTGCTTCTGCTGTTGCTGTTGCCATTATTTCTGCTACCACAGTTGCCACCGTTTCTGTTGCTGCTGCTGCTGCTGCTGTTTCTGTTTTCTGCTGCTACCAGTTTTACGGCTGCTGCTGCTGTTTCTGTTTTCTGCTGCTACCAGTTTTACGGCTGCTGCTGCTGTTTCTGTTTTCTGCTGCTACCAGTTTTACGGCTGCTACTGTTGCTTCTTTAGCAGCTACTACTGCTGTTCCTGCTATCTCTGCTTCTGATATTATTACAGTTGCTGCTGCCGCTGCTGCTGCTGCACCTGTTGTCGTTATTCTGCTGTTACGTCCCTGCTCCTGCTGTTGCTTTTGTTGTTATTGCCGCTGGTGTAGTGGCTTCAGCCTCTGTTGATGTTTCTCTTGCCACTGTTGCTGCTGTCACTAATGAAAATATATATAAACGTGAAATGTAAAAAAAATAATGTTGCCAGTAAACAAGTTTATTGGCTTGTTATTTTAGGTGAAGCCTCGTTGTTAGAAGAATGTTCAGAGGCAACGCAGCTGTTGAACCTCTAGAGGCAACGCAGCTTTTGAACTTTTCGAAGCAACACAACTGTTAAACCTCTCGAAGCAACGCAGTTGTTGAGCCTCAGGAAGCAACGCAGCTGTTGAACGTCTCTAAGCAACTCAACTGTTGGTTGTCTCGTTGCATCACAACAGTTGAACGTCTGGAAGCAAGAGAAGACAGACGAGGTCTCGAAGATTTCTTCCTAAACCGTCCAAGGAGATCATAGATAGTATTATACAAGGCCCTAATCCCCCTGCGAGTCATTTAAAGCACGCTGAGGCTTTATTTTCTGCTTACTAATTGTAGTCAGGCCTCTGATCACTCTGGCTGTTGGTAATGGCAGAGGCAACAGCTGCATACATCTGTGGAGGAGGAACACCTTGACTTTCCTGTTAAGTGATGTTATGATAGTGGCGATTTATTTTAGGATCTGTCTAGCATGGGATTGTAGGCCTAGCTTGAGGTAGTCTAGCATGAGATAGTAGTCTAGCATGAGATAATAGTCTAGCATGTGGTACTAGTCTAGCGTGAGGTAGTAGTCTAGCATGAGAGTCTAGCATGTGGTACTAGTCTAGCATGAGGTAGTAGTCTAACGTGAGGTAGTCTAGCATGTGGTACTAGTCTAGCGTGAGGTAGTAGTCTAACGTGAGGTAGTCTAGCATGTGGTACTAGTCTAGTGTGAGGTAGTAGTCTAACGTGAGGTAGTCTAGCATGTGGTACTAGTCTAGCGTGAGGTAGTCTAGCATGTGGTACTAGTCTAGCGTGAGGTATTCTAGCATGTGGTACTAGTCTAGCGTGAGGTAGTAGTCTAACGTGAGGTAGTCTAGCATGTGGTACTAGTCAAGCGTGAGGTAGTCTAGCATGTGGTACTAGTCAAGCGTGAGGTAGTCTTAGCATGGTGGTACTAGTCTAGCGTGAGGTAGTCTAGCATGTGGTACTAGTCTAGCGTGAGGTAGTCTAGCATGTGGTACTAGTCAAGCGTGAAGTAGTCTAGCATGTGGTACTAGTCTAGCGTGAGGTAGTAGTCTATCATGAGGTAGTAGTCTAGCATGAGAAAGTAGGCCTAGCATGAGGCAATAGACCTACCATGAGGCAGTATGCCTAAAACTGAACCCGTTACTCCAGAAACTAATGTGATCCATTATTTATAACATCCCTTAAAAGCCAAACATTAATACATCTGAGTTTTACCAGACAATATTTTTTTTTGTATCTGCCCCCCATTAAAATAATTATATTTGAAAATATTAATAATGATAACTTTACTTCCCAAGAAGATACATTAAAGTTTCAATGAAAAGTTATAATATATATATATATATATATATATATATATATATATATATATATATATATATATATTATATATATATATATATATATATATATATATATATGTCGTGGCGAATATGTAAAACTGGTCAATTAGCAAGAACTCATTTAAAATTAAGTCCTTTCTAAAATTTCCTCTTATACGTTTAAAGATATATTTTTTTTCATTAATGTTAATGTTAAAAATTTAAATTTTGCACCAAAAGAATCTTAGAAAACTGACCTAACCTTATTATAACAAGAGCAATTTATTTTAGCCTAACCCAACTAAATATATTTTAGATTTCTTTACAATAATTTAATACTAAATAAACACAGTGAAATGTATTTTTTCGTTGCTTTCAGAATGATTTTGGCGAAATTATTGCATACACAAATTTTCGCTTGTCCTATATGGCAAGATGAGCGTTGCCATTTAAGCCAAGATCGCAAGTTCTGCCTATTCGGCGCGACATTATATATATATATATATATATATATATATATATATATATATATATATATATATATATATATATATTATATATATATATATATATATATATATATCTCAATAGCAACACTGAGACTAGCCGAGGATTCGAACCCACGTCGTTTTGGCCCTCCTCATGGTGAGCGAAAATCACACATGACGCTCTAACCCACAGGGCCACGCAATCCTACAAGAATCACGCACCCGGAAGAGCTAGGTGTTTTACCGTGATCTGAGGACATACGGTGTTGTTGGTGCCTCTGAGCTAATTTCATTCTACTCCCCGTTTGGTGTACTAGCCTCCTCAAGCAGTATTTTATATTGTAACCACGAACGAGTGGTATTGAATCAACAACAACACTGCGACTAGCCGAGGATTCGAACCCATTTCGTTTTGGCCTAAACAACATGGGTTGGAATCCTCAGCTAGTCGCAGTGTTCATATTGTTTCAATACCACTCGTTCGTGGTTACATTATTATATATATAACTAAACCAATAAAATAACCTAAAAATCGTTATTAAAAATGCGTATTTAGTGTCATATTAAATCAAACGCAAATTGCTATAAGAAACAAGTAATACTTTAGTACATATGTAATTTTACAGAGATGAATGTGATTCAGGTTACCTAATGGAGAAGGAAGACCAATACAGCAAAAGAAAACCGTTGTAATATTACTGCGATTCACTTGCAGGAGACTTTATCAAGAGCTTGATGAAAGCTCTTGTACATAAAAGGGTCTAATAAAAGGTCTTCCTTTATTTTTCGTTTGCTTATCCACCACTCGTCGACTCACAGCCATACTGCAACTAAATTAACCGGGTCTAAATAACACAATTTCAGTGGAAGCGCTTGGCCTCCAAGCGATACGCTGTTTGATACCAAAGTTTCCGTTCTGCCATAGTCTCCCTTTATCATCTGTTGTCGTCAAATTAGCCTCAGATTTAGCCAGTGAAATCATGAATGTGATGCATCTAGTTCAATGTACCAAACCTTTGTTTACATGTCATGTGTTGTGTATTTGGATGAACATTCGCTGTGCCTCCCTTGTTAGCTGTAAATTTTGGCGAGAATGCTCGCTTCGTTGTACCAGTCATCTGTTGTGCATTTGCTGGGAATATCAAACTGAATTTCCGATAGTCAGATGGTTTTTATTTGCTGGGGATCTCAAATTGAATTCTAATGGCATTTTTTTATTGTTGCTAGACAAAGCAGTGTGTTGCTATCAGTAGGTCTCCCTCGTGATTGATTATTCACTAACATGTCAGTTAACACCTGTCATAGATGGTACGTGATTGTTTCTAGACTAACATGTCAATCAACACCTGTCAATTCTTGTGGTCATTACCATAATATCAGTACAAACATGTCATAACATACCTGATTCTAGTGCAGTTCCTCTCTTGCCTAGGCGAACATCAACAGTCGGAGTGGTCATATAGATATGCAACATGTGAGGGAAAAAGCTCACTTCTCCATATTAATAGTACATGTGAATGATTGCGATGCAAGTTGTCTGCTTTTGGGAATCGATTGTTTGCAAAGTCTGTTGACTTCAACACGGTCCGTCGTTCACCCCAGGAACGATTCTGGTGGTCGTTACCTCACGTAGTAGTTAGGGAGCTGTTCAGTATCGTTAAACTCCTGGTTCCCTCATCGCTTCTGTCATCCTTTGAATTCTGCAAGTTATTCTTGTTGCCATTAATTTTGCAACTGTTAACGATTTTTTTTACCTTGATCCTTGTCTTTTCTCAACTTTACACGAAATATACTTACATGTCACACATGATAGTTTGAAGGGCTTTCAAACTACCATGTGATTAATATACTTTGTCCTATGGTACCTGCTGTGTTTCCTAACTACCACTGATATGACAGATGTACTCACCTCACCTGAGAGGAATCTGAAGGGTTACGGAAACAAGGCCAGTTAAATGAGATTTCATTGAGCTCTATCGTAATCAGATTCCATTGAGTTCTATCTTACCAGTCGATCTTTATACTGCGTGAGACTCATCTTTGGCGTTGCTGATCTTGTGTGCTTGTCTGTCACCACTTTAACTCTTCAAGAATCATTACGTGTAATACACATACTAGACGTGTTAATACAGATGCTAGATGCTTAAAGAGTCAGTAAGTTTTCATTAACATTTTAAAACGCCATGAATCCTAGTGATAGAAATTTTAATTTATTCGTTCCACACTGTAAAACACAGCCATTCATTCATATTTCCTTCTTATTACAAAAATAACTAAGTTTGACCTCTGAAAGCTTTAGTTTCCCCATTTTTAAACATAAACTTGATTTCCCAGAGAATTTTTTTTTACTTGATCCTCATTAGGAAAATGAAGTTAAAATTTATATTCGATGTGTATGCCCACTTCTCCTTTCCTCCTCCTCCCCTCCCTCTCCCCCTCACCCCTTCACCCCCACGTCTCCCCCTCCCCTTCATTTCTGGTATATTGAACAATTAATGATCTCAATTGCCTTCATTTGTCCTCCAATCAGTGAAAACAAAGTCAAGTATGGTCGTTGAGCCTTACCTGCAGCTAACAAAAATGGCTCTTATGGACCGCTGATGCACGAAGGTACAGCCGCAAGCCTGTATATTGAGAGTTAAACATTATAATAAATTTTGGTTAATCTGTTTAATGGTGGTTAGTTACTGTAATAATGCATACACACACACACACATATACACATACACACACACACACCACAACACACACACACACAACATACACACACAACATCACACACACAATACAACACAACGGCGGCGCGCGCACACAACACACATACACACACACACAACTACACACACACGAACTACTGACCATACCTAAGCACATCCTTGAAATGCAACTACCCGAGGTATGGAAGACAGCCAAAGTAGTCCCCATATTTAAAAAAGAAGACAGAAAAGAGGCACTAAATTACAGACCAGTGTCTCTGACGTGTATAGTATGCAAAGTCACGGAGAAGATTATCAGGAGGAGAGTGGTGGAGCACCTGGAAAGGAACAAGATTATAAACGACAACCAGTACGGATTCATGGAAGGCAAATCCTGTCACAAACTTTCTGGAGTTTTATGACAAAGTTACAGAAGTAAGACACGAGAGAGAGGGGTGGGTTGATTGCATTTTCCTGGACTGCAGGAAGGCCTTCGACAGAGTTCCTCACAAGAGATTAGTGCAGAAACTAGAGGATCAGGCGCGTATAACAGGAAGGGCACTGCAATGGATCACAGTATACCTGACAGGGAGGCAACGAGTAATGGTATGTGATGAGGTTTCACAGTGGGCACCTGTGACGAGCGGGGTCCCACAGGGGTCGGTCCTAGGACCAGTGCTATTTTTGGTATATGTGAATGACATGATGGAAGGGATAGACTCAGAGGTGTCCCTGTTTGCAGATGATGTGAAGTTAATGAGGAGAATTACATCAGATGAGGATCAGGCAGGACTTCAAAGAGACCTGGACAAGCTGGACACGTGGTCCAGCAACTGGCTTATCGAATTCAACCCTGCCAAGTACAAAGTCATGAAGATTGGAGAAGGGTAAAGAAGACCGTAGACAGAGTATAGGGTAGGTGGTCAAAGACTGCAAACCTCGCTCAGGGAGAAAGATCTTGGGGTGACCATAACACCGAGCACGTCTCCGGAGGCACACATCAACCAGATAACTGCTGCAACAAATGGGCGCCTGGCAAACCTGAGAATAGCGTTCCGATACCTTAGTAAGGAGTAGTTCAAGGCACTGTACACTGTGTAAGTCAGGCCCATACTGGAGTATGCAGCACCAGTTTGGAACCCACACCTTGTTAAGCACGTCAAGAAATTAGAGAAAATACAAAGGTTTGCAACAAGGCTAGTTCCGGAGCTCAGGGGAATGTCCTACTAAGAAAGGTTGAGGGAAATCGGACTGACGACATTGGAGGACAGGAGGGTCAGGGGAGACATGATAACGACATACAAAATACTGCGTGGAATAGATAAGGTGGATAGAGACAGCATGTTCCAGAGAGGGGACACAGAAACAAGAGGTCACAATTGGAAGCTGAAGACTCAGACGAGTCAGAGGGATGTTAGGAAGTATTTCTTCAACAATAGAGTAGTCATGAAGTGGAATAGCCTAGCAAGTGATGTAGTGGAGGCAGGAATCATACATAGCTTTAAGACGAGGTATGACAAAGCTCAGGAAGCAGAGAGAAGACCTAGTAGCTATCAGTGAAGAGACGGGGCCAGGAACTGAATCTCGACCCCTGCAACTACAATTAGGTGAGTACAATTAGGTGAGTACACACACACACACACACACACACACACACACACACACACCACACACACACACACACACACACACACACACACAACACACCACACGACACAAAAACACCAAAAAACCATAAGATCATAACACCACAAACGGGATTAACTGTACTGAACACAGAAATGCCAAGAGACTGCCTGATGTTGGGGAATACATCGGGGGAGAGTCCTCTCCTGAGTGGACCGATTCCACCAGTGAAGTAGAATTAAAGGAAGCTAGAAAGGGACCTGGAGAGGATGTAGGAGGTCAACGCCCCCGCGGCCCGGTCTGTGACTAGGCCTCGGATAGATTGTATTTAGGTGTGCAGATGAATAGAAAGATGTAGATAAGTATAAAGAGGATAACAGGATGTTACATGTAACATATATATATACATGGATGTTAGATGCGCAGTAATAATAATGACAAGAATGAAAGTAAGAATTAAATTGAGAGGTAACAAAAAATAAATCATAGTTTACTCTGAGTTGCTTTTGCAAACTCGTGTGTTTCACTGTGTACTGAAAATGTCTCCATACATTGAGAGGATCACCAAGTAGGAAGCATAGCAAACAAGATGTAATTAAATACTCGATAAAAATGGTAATTGTGGAGGTGAAGGGAGAGAGAGAGAACACAGACAGACAGTGTGGAGAGAGAGAGATAGAGAAAGGAAACAGCCATGATCAGAAATCAGTGAGGAATGAATCATATTCTAAAATGTTAATTTAAAAAAAATTACAAAAATGCTTCAAATAATACGAGGATCTGTGTCGCGCACACACACGCAAGAGTACACGAGAGAATTCGTAGGCCTACATAAATTTTTCTAGTCGACACTAAGGCCATCACCCTGAAAACTATGAACAGTCTCGCTACCTACATATATTTTTACAGCAGTAAACACACCTGAATCATTTACAGACATGCGAACGAAAACAGTTTTACGCCTATATCCCTCCACGCTAAATCAATTGTAAGGGGGAGATAAGAGCGATTAAATGCTAGTACGATAGATTGTGTATACACAGACACCAACTATCTTTCCTTTTTGTCCTAGAGCATATAATTTCTTTATTCGCTGAGTTGTATCTCCCAAATTAAATAAATAGGAACCAAGTTTCTTCTCTTCTTGTCTTATTGACTGTTTCTCTCCAGTGGTAATTTTTTCCTTATACTTTGATAAACCAACACTGAGGTACAAGAACAGGAGACCATTGTAGTCCCACTGACCCATGCTAGGAAGGTCCCACTGACCCAGGCTAGGAAGGTCCTTCCCACTGACCCATCTAAAGGTCCACTGACCGGTAGGAAGGTCCCGCTGACCAGGCTAGGAAGGTCCCACTGACCCGGCTGGTAGGTCCACGACCCAGGCTAGGAAGGTTCCTACTGACCCAGCTAGGCAATCCTGACCAGGCTAGCAAATCCCACTGACAGGCTAGGCAAGCCCAGACCCAGCTAGACATTCCCATTGACCAGGTAGGCAAGTCCACTGACCAGTGGCAATCCATGACCCGTAGGATCCATAACCCAGCTAGGCAAGTCCACTAACCAGGCTAGGCAAGTCCCACTAACCCAGGCTAGGCAAGTCCCACTAACCCAGGCTAGGCAAGTCCCACTAACCCAGGCTAGGCAAGTCCCACTAACCCAGGCTTGGCAAGTCCCACTGACCCAGGCTTGGCAAGTCCCACTGACCCAGGCTAGGCAAGCCCCACTGACCCAGGCTAGGCAAGTCCCACTGACCCAGGCTAGGCAAGGTCCCACTGACCCAGGCTAGGCAAGTCCCACTGACCCAGGCTAGGCAAGTCCCACTAACCCAGGCTTGGCAAGTCCCACTAACCCAGGCTAGACAATGCCCACTAACCCAGGCTAGGCAGGCCCTCAAACTCAACCCTTCTCAATTTTATTTTTGGCTATCCTGTTTTGAAAGCTATCCAAGCCAGTGGCAGAAATTCTCTTACATCCATTTAAATAATATCCTTAAAAAGCAAGGCTTAGGAAGTGACTTGATGCTCTCAGGAGGCAGCTTACATTGCATTTCATTAAGCAGTAAACCTGCGTGGGTCACTGCACACAGTGTTGGAGGCTCGATCCTCCGCCCGATATAAGCAAGCATTATTCCGAGATCAGTGAGGCTGTTGGTAATGTTTTATATTTAAAAATAAAAGCCACAGTACCGTGGCTGGAGTGATCCTCTGAATTAACTTATTGAAGCGGTAGATTAAAAGATATTTCGCTGTCTTAAGTCTCCTTTCTCAGTTGTGGCACTTGTAAAATCTTGGGTGATACTGAACAACACTTACAGATAAAACATTAACAGATTTCGATTTATGGGGACTGACAGCTTGTTACATCAGTACATTTTTAATTACAAAGGTTAGGTAAGGTTTGTCAGGAAACAGAACACGTGTTTACTCACTTGGGTCTTAGTCATATGATGATCCGCAGTTGGAGCTTTTGGTCATCTGACCGAGGCCTTCCACTGGCTTACCGGTCCACCCCTTTAAAAAATATTATAACTTTAATCACTAAAGGTTAAAGTGAAAATGGGTGAACCAGAGGACAATGAGAATAAATGGTTGAGCCGAAGAATCAGAGAGAGAAAGAATGGACCGAGTGATAGTGAAGGAAATGGGTGGACCTCTGAATAGAGGAAAGATTATTGGGTAGTGAGAGAGAGAGAGATGGATAAAGGATAAAAATGAGTGAATCCAAGAATGGAGAGACAATGAGTTGATCGATAAACAGGTGAGAGGAAGAAAATGGGTGAGGCAGGGAATAGAAAGAGAGTAGTTTACCAAGGAATGGATTAAATTATAAATGGGTGGACCGTGGAACGAGTGACAGAGAAAATGGATAGTTTAAGGGATGGGCTAGAGAAAATGGTTGTGCAGAAGGACGAGCAAGAAGGAAGAGGAGAAAGGATGAACCGACGAATGGGAGAAAAAAAAAAACATGAGCAGAGGGATGGGAAAGAAAGAAATGGGTGCACTGAACTCTTAGGTAATGGGGATGGGGGGACCGAGTCACTGCTGGGAGAAAATGGGTGGGCAAACTATGCCTTCCAAAATCCCATGTTTTCACTCTCATTCTATTGTGTATTTAAGTTTAAAAATTTAAAAGCAAGAAAATAATTGTATTTTATCTGTATACCCAGAACATGACTGCAAGAACGCCGGCTTAGTATGCATTTCCGTCTAACTCAGGTACGTGTTTATTGTTGCTCCTAAAACTACTTACAAATGTATGAATACACACACTGTGCCGTGTATGTCTCTCCGTGTATTATAAGCTGAGAGTATACTTTAATCCGTATTTTAAAGATTATTCTAGACTGGTGATAAACGGGAGAGACATGCAGCCTTATTGACCCTTGTGTGATCGATAGACAGAGCCAAATTAACCAGCCATCTATCAGGAACAAGCAATACTTTTAGTATTAATGTAAGAAGAACCATAAAATCTCCTGAGAAATGCGTCTAGTCTAGTCTATTTACTACACGAGGGTCATGGAGGCTACATATCACGTGAGCACCGCCAGTCAAGATCACTTAATCTCTAAAGTAAGACTTAAAGTAGAACTCGCAATAAAGAATAAAAACGCACAAATACCATGAGTGGAACAACGTACAAATAACCAGAAACGTCGTCACAAGTTACTCTCCTACGAGCCAGTTATTTGTGTATAGAACTCTGTGTATATTCTCGGATAGAATATTGATATATATATATATATATATATATATATATATATATATATATATATATATATATTTATAATGTTGTGCCGAATATGTAACACTTGCGATCTTGGCTTAAATAGCAACGCTCATCTTGTCATATAAGACAAGCGAAAATTTGTGTATGCAATAATTTCGCAAAAATTATCATGAACCTAACGAAAAAAATATATTTCATTATGTTTGTTTAGTATTAAATTATTGTAAACGTATCTAAAATATATTTAGTTGGATTAGGCTAAAATAAATTGCGCTTGTTATAATAAGGTTAGGTAAGTTTTCTAAGATTCTTTTGGTGCAAAATTATAAATTTTTACAATAACATTAATGAAAAAATATATCTTTAAACGTATAAGAGAAAATTTTATAAAGGACTTTTTACCTATTAGGCACGACACAACACACACAACACCACCCACACCACACACACACACACATATATGTATATATATTATATATATATATATATATATATATATATATATATTATATATTTATATATATATATAAATATATATAATGTGTGTGTGTGCACTCGTTTTGTATATTGTAAGTCTGATCAAATTATGTAATTAAGCTTTTATAGAGGAGTAAATATCTTTGCGTGGGATAATGTCATTATGTTGACAATGTATATTCCACGAGATTATATTAAGTATTTTGAAAACGTTCAATCAAAGGGTAATCTTATTAAGGTTAAAATTGAAGGATAAAACCAAGATAAGGAATATTAAATTCAACGATGAAATTAAAAGAGGATTAACTACTCTGCTTTTGAGGGGAACAGGAGCTATGTGGATTTATTTTATTAATGTGTAGTTCGTTCATGGCAAAAGGGCTGGTCGAGGCTCGATCCTACATCCGAAAACTGCGGCACAGTCACCCTTGTTTATCTTTTCTCTCATTGTTGTAGGTGTACCTTGAATGCTGCAACCATTTAGCAGGTGCTGACCAGTGCTCTTGCGCATCATCTTCTAGATGGTGGAAAAAACAAGTGATGTTATCTTAGAAACTACTTTGGAAGAACACATTCTCTCACCTTGAGACGACCTTGAGAGAACACTTGATGTCACATTCTTTGACACTACCTTGGAAAAAATAAGTTATGTCATTTTGAGGTGACCTCGAGAAAAAAAAAAAAATAATTGATGTCATTTTGGGACACCAAAATTAACAAGTGTTATAAAAAACTATTTGACAGTAGACAATAGACAGTAGCCACCCAAGACAGTAGCCACCCAAGACAGTAGCCACCCAAGCACGGTCCACTAAATCCTTCCCCAGGTGAAAGACTCACCTTGGTGCAGGGTTTAAAGTCTTTAAACCTTGAGGGATTGCCTGGAGCCTCCCAGAACTGGGTCACCTTGAACTTTAAATAGAACCTGAAAATCTGGGAGTCGGGGGGTCCGATCTGCAGTCTTTTAAAAATAATATGGGGGCATTAAAGAATCGCGTCTCGTCATAAAACCAAGGTGCTGTGCTGTTCTGTGCTGTGCTGTGCTGTTCTGTGCTGTGATATGCTGTGCTGTGCAGTCCCACAGCTTCATGCAGGTCGAGGCAGTGAGAGCTGGGAAGTATTTAAAGAGTGGAGTGATAATATTAGGTAAGGCTGGTAATGTTTACTCTACTGTGCCGCGTCCTGAGTTTCATCTCTGGGGAAGTCGAGGGAGAGAGAAGGGGGAGGGAGAGAAAGAGAGGGGAGAGAAAGGTAGGAAGGGTAGAGAGAAAAGGGAAAAGAATGGGAATAGCTGCACTTATACTGAAAGCGGAAGGTGAGAGGTATAGGAATGAGTATAGGAAGTAAGGGAAGAAGGTACAGGGTCATGGAGGAGGGAAGTGCAGGAGAGGGGAGGATGAAGGGAGAAGATAGAGGGAAAGAGGAGGAAGGTAAGAAGCCGTGGATGAATGTTGAGAAGCGGAGGAAAGGAATGGGAAAGATGAAAGAGGAAACGAGACAGAGGAAGGAGTTAAAGGCGGAGAGAAAGGAGAAGGAAGAAAGAAGGGAAATAAGAAGGATAGAAAAACAGGAAAGAGTGAAGGTAATGGGAGGAGAGAGAGAGAAGAAAGGGAAAAAATGGATAAAATAGGATAATGAGAGAAGAGAGAGGGGAAGGAGTGTTTTGTAGAGATATAATAATGATCAACGAAGGAGTCAAAAAATAAAAAGAACATGTTTAATAGTTTATACAAAGCATTAAACCAGCTTAGGTTTAGTGCGCAAAGAATAGTGGATGCTTGTTCCTCCTTCCGCTAATCGTCAGAAATACACAACCACTTAGCATACACTAGTCTAGGGTCAGTAGGCGTGTGGTAAGGAGATTGGAAGTGTGGTACAAAGGACTGGACGTGTGATGCAAAGGATGGGACGTTTGCTACACAGAATTGGACATACTTATAATTAAAACAATTAATATTTTATTGTGTTGAAACGGTAAATTATCATAATTTTAATAAAACTTGCTGTTGACACTGCGTTAAAAAAAGTATGAACAATATGGATGAAAGGAATGTACACGTAGGACATCTTTATTGGGTGCGTGTCGGTCCTGGGACCTCGGTCACTCCAAATGATTGAAGAAAATGAGAGAACTCTCTTGAACTAGATAAACGAAGGCAAACTGCAATTTCCTGATGTTCCTCTATGCAGGTCACATAAAAACACCCTGTATTTCAGAGTCTACAGAAAACCTAACAAATAGAGACTAGACTAGTGACTACCTTACTCATTTCATCTCACACCCCGACACTCGCACCAGGAGAGCCATGGTCACTGGAATTTTCCTAAGAGATTTCTGCATTCCCAGTCATGTATTCTTAGAGGAAGAATTTCAGTACATCACACGTGTCTTCGCATGCTTGAACTTCCCTCCCTACTTCATACAAGATTGCAAACTCACAGCTACGAACATGCTCACCTCTACTAACAAAGCCACCAACGAGAACCCCAGATTCTCAGCTCTACCTGGAGGAATGGTCAACACTGCTAGACAAGCCCGTTCAAGAAACAACACTAATGTAGTTTCGATGGCCACGTCTTCCATTAGAGGTCTCACCAGGAAGATCACTAGACAAGAGGAAGAATTAGACATATGTTCAGCAACTTCTGGGTATCTTTACTTGTAGACGTTTCGTTATCCAGTAGCTTAATCAATACAATATATTTCTACAGACTTCAGATTACGTCCTTGTATTGATAAAGCCACTGGGTGGCGAAACGTCTACAAATTTCATCTTTTCGGTATTGTTTACCACTGATATGCATCACTATGACAAGCCCAACATTCAAGTAGGAGTGTAGTACACTATACCCTTGGGGAGGGGGATGTAAAAGAAAGAGAGAGGAATATTTCCACACAAGTCCGAGAACATAAACATGCGTGCAACAGGAACGACACAAGAAATTTTTGTAAATGTCATAGTGATACCGACAAACTGTGGAAGAGGCCACTTGTGTTGCTGTTCAGGACTTTATTAAAAGGAACGTTCCGCCACGAGTGGCTTTTTCTCGCCAAGAGTGATGAAGCCATCCCTGGCGAAGCATTGTCTTTGGTAAATGCCCTAAACGTCCTTTTTCACAGATTCCAGAAATGCGTGTGTCTTGCACAGAATCTGAAGAGGGGCATCTCATGTACTAAAAATAGAGTTGATCCGCAAACTCCAACATTCATAGGCGCCACTGTATTGAAGCTTCCTTAATCGCTACCACCACCACTATAGAACTAACAACTAACAAACACACTATCTTAACCACCCCTAACTCACGTGATACTACAGCTGCCACGTTACACGGCAATCAGATGACCTGATTCCCTCACCTGATCTTCACTAGTGACTTGCTCTCTCCACATTCTCCCTTTCTTTTGTATCGTTTGGTCTGACCAAGGACATAGGACCGCAATGTATCCAATAAAAATGTCCTGAGTATATAAACTGGTTTTATCCAGAGGAGTGTAGGTTTATTAAAGATGATTAGACGTGTGGTAACCAAGATTGAACGTATGATATAAAGAATTAGACTTAGGATACGAAAAATGAACGTGTAAAAAAAGAGGATTTAATGTGCTATAAAAAGGATTTAAGGAGTTATAAAGAGGATTTAATGTGTTGTAAAGAGGATTTAATGTGTTATAAAGGGGATTTAATTTTCTATTAATTGGATTTAACGTGTTATAAAGAGAATTTAATGTGTTATAAAGAGGATTAGACGTATAATTCAAAAAGAATCGGAAGAGTGGTAGACTGTATTAGAAGTGCTATAAAAAAATTAGCGTGTGGTAAAGAATGATTAGACGCCTGGCAAAGAGTGATTGGAAGTATTGTCGACAGGAGTGAAATTGTAATAGAAAGGCTAAGACGTGTTTTGTAAAGGGGATGTAAATAGCGTGCTGAAAATTTCCAGCCAATTTCTTAGACAGGACTCGCAGCAATGGTTTCAAGTTGGAAAAATTCAGATTCAGGAAGGATATAGGAAAGCACTGGTTTGGTAATAGAGTTGTGGATGAGTGGAACAAACTCCCGAGTACAGTTATTGAGGCTAAAACGTGTAATTTTAAAAATAGGTTAGATAAATACATGAGTGGGTGTGGGTGGGTGTGAGTTGGACCTGACTAGCTTGTGCTGCTGGGTATGGTGCCGTAATCTGGGGTGGGTGGATCCCTGGGCTAATCCTGGGGGGTGGACATGGCCCTGCTCCGCATGGGTCAGTAGGCCTGTTGCAGTGTTCCTTCTTTCTTATGTTCTTATGTTCTTATTACTGCGTAGGGGTGGGCTGAATTGGGAAGGGGGATGGGGTGTTGGGATGGGTTGGGTTGGGGGCAGGAGACTGAGGGATTGGGGGCTGGGGAAGGGAGGTTTCTCTGTGTTATAATCAATCAAAACGACGACCTCTCCTCTCTCCCGTCTCTCCCAAAATTAATGCCTAATCAGATGGATAGTTAATTGGAAATCAGAAGGTGCCAATCGTGTGACGTCACGGGGTGTGGGCGTGTGAGAATGAGGGTTTGGTCGTTTGTGTGTACTCAACCTGTACTCGCTCACCTGTGTTGGGGTGGGGGTTGAATCACCTCCCATGGACCAGCATCTCCACATATAGACGATCTGCATTATTATCAAACGTATGTATAAAGGCTTCTATAAGTACTATTAACAGTATTTAAGTTCGTTGCACTTGCTTTACCATCTTAAGATTAAAGAAGTACTTCCTAACAGCCCTGTGATTCAACCATATTATCTTTTCTCTGTGTTTACTTGGATCTTTTAAATTTAATGTAAAAAGATCAATCAGATCTATAAAAATTACATGAAATGTAAATTTCCTAAAATATCTTTGAACATACTCAAAAGTAGTCTATCCCTATCCACTCAATCAATATTTTTGAGGATTTCGTATATCGTAATCATATCTCCTCTAAAGTCGGAGAATTTTACTTTGTAATTAGGCATGCAATACGTTCTACTTGATCAACTTAAATGCTTAAGTGTACAGAGGATCGAGCTTCCACACAGTGAGCGTTCCATACGGGTTTAGGACGTCACATTAAGTAAATAAATGTATCTACATGGCAGATAATGTGTCACTGTATACTCTTGACGCAAGGCTCTCAGGAGCTGTGCTGCTGCTGCTACTGTTGTGCAGCTGCTACTACTGAGGCTGTTGCTGCTGATGCTGCTGCTGTTGTTGCTGCTGCTGCTGTTACTGTTGTTGCTGATGCTGCTGTTGCTGCTGCTGCTGCTGTTGTTGCTGATGCTGCTGCTGTTGCTATTGCTGCTGCTTCTGGTGTTGCTGTTATTGTTGTTGTTGCTGCTGCTGTTGTGCTGCTGCTGCTGTTGCTGCTGCTGTTATTGTTGCTATTGCTGCTGCTGTTGTTGCTGTTGCTGCTCCTGTTGCTGCTGCTGCTGTTGTTGCTGCTGTTGTTGCTGTTGCTGTTGCTGTTGCTGCTGTTATTGTTGTTGCTGTTATTGTTGTTGCTGTTGTTGTCGCTGCTTTTGTTGCTGCTGTTGTTGCTATTGCTGCTGCTGCTGTTGTTGCTGTTGCTGCTCCTGTTTCTGCTGCTGCTGTTGTTGCTGCTGTTGTTGCTGCTGCTATTGTTGCTATTGCTGCTGATGCTGTTGTTGCTATTGCTGCTGCTGCTGTTGTTGCTGTTGTTACTGCTGTTGCTGCTGTTATTGTTGCTGTTGTCGATGTTTTTGTTGCTGCTGTTGTTGCTACTGCTACTGTTTTTGTTGTTGCTACTGTTGCTGCTGATGTTGTTGTAGCTGCTGTTGCTGCTGCTGTTGTTACTGCTGCTGCTGTTGCTACTGCTGTTGTTACTGTTATTGCTACTGCTACTGTTGTTATTGCTACTGCTACTGTTGTTATTGCTGTTGCTGCTGCTGCTGCTGCTGCTGCTGCTGCTGCTGCTGCTGCTGCTGCTGCTGCTGTTGTTGCTGGTATTGTTGCTACTGATGCTGCTGGTATTGTTGCTACTGATGCTGCTGTTGATGTTGCTACTGCTTGTGCTGCTGGTGATGGTTTTGCTGGTGATGGTGGTGGTGGTGGTGGTGGTGCTGCTGCTGCTGCTGCTGCTGCTGCTGCTGCTGCTGCGGCTGCCTTGCTCCCCCACATCCATGCCTGAGCCTGCAGGGGCGAGGATAGGGTATACACACACACACACACACACCTCTGTTCTGGCAAATCTAGGAGTAGCCTTCGGGAATCTCGACAAAATGCCATTCAAGACCTCTGTTTGCAACATATATGAGAGCCATCTTGGAGTACGCAGCACCAACAGGGAACCCTGACCTGAGGTAGCATGTTAAGAAACTGGATAAAGTGCACAGGTATGCAACGAAATTAGTCCCAAAATTAAAGGATTTTGAGCTATGCGGAGAGGCTAAAGGAACTGAACCTGACGATATTAAAGGAAAGAATAACAAAGGGAGAAACGGCGGCATTTGAAATACTCAGGGAAAATGATAGGATAGACAGCGATAGGCTGAGAGGCGAGAAACAGGTACACGGGGGGCATAGTTGGAAATTAAAGACACAGATGACACTTAGTGATGTAAAGAAGTACTTCTTCAGCCTCAGAGTGATCAGGAAGTGAAATGATTTTGACAACGACGTGTAGAGGCAGGCGCCACGCATATTTTAAGAACAGTTACTACAGAACCCATTAGGCTGAGAATGGGGGGGAAGAGAAGGAATCTGGTAAGCGGCAAGTTGAGAGGCAGGTGCCAAGAGCTGAGACTCGACACGCTGAATTCACATATAGGTAAATAAATATAAGTACACATAGGTAAATACATAAAAGTACATATAGGTAAATACAAATAGGTAAATACGTATAAGTACGAATAGGTATTTATATATAGATGAGCACATATAAGTAAGTACACATAGGTAAGTACATATAAGTACGCACGCGCGCGCACACACGCACACACGCGCGCGCGCACACACACGCGCACACACACAAACACACACACACACACACACACACACTGCTGTTGCTCCATAAATGAATGACAAGCTAACGGAACTTCCGACTCTGTTTGCTCAAGCAAACACTGTTGTAAAAAACAGTAGCAACTTTAATGAGTAAACGAGAAGACTCGGCTGATATTTACAGCTCACCTTGTAAATTATTGTAAAACTGGTAAATTCATCTGGAAACGTTGAACCCTTACGGCTTATACTGGAATAGCAGGGGGGAGGGGGAGAGGCTATCAGACTTGCTCCGAGGAATAGGAGGGCTCCAATGTCATGGATCGAAAGCCTTTCACAAGCAACAACGGTCAGGCTGTAAAGCATTTTTCAGAGGAACATTTCACTGTCTTGTGATCCTTACTTCTCAACACGTGAGAAGATAGATTATACAATACACAGTTCACAAGTTACAGAATAAATTCACAAAATACAGCAGAGAATTCATAAAATACAACACTAACCTCACAAAATACAACACTAAATTAACAAAATACAGCACTAAATTCACAAAATACAACACTAAATTTACAAAATACAACACTAAATTCATAAAATACAACACTATATTCATAAAATACAGCACTATATTTACAAAATACAACACTAAATATCGTTAAGAAAAGAACACGCTCTTTCACTGTCACATTAAGTTTCACTGTCACATTAAGTTTCACTGTCACATTAAGTTTCACTGTCACACTGCTAATAATCGGCCCTTTAACTAAAAGTAATTTCACTGTACTCTAGATATCACTGTCACTACTACGCCATTTTTTCTGGTCACCGACGTCACTGCTCACAGACTCAGTTCTACCACAGCACTTGCTGGGCACTGTCGCTTGATATCAATGTCACTACATATCACTGTCATTCCATGTCCTATCACGAAAATTCGCCGAAGTCTTATTGTATTTCACTGTTTCACTACACCTCAGCTGAAGATTGTCACTCCGCATCACCGCCACGTTTCACTGCACTATGTCAAGGTGCCTCACAAATTCACTGCACTGTGGCAAGGTGTCTCACAGCTCACTGAACTGTGTCAAGGTATCTCACAGCTCACTGCATTGTCACGGTATCCCACAATCTCGCTGCACTATGTCACGGTATCTCACAGCTCACTGCACTGTATCACTGTCTCAGCACTGTCACATCGCTTCTCGGAACACCTTCATCACTGACCGCTAGCCAACTGTCACAACACACACACACACACACACACACACACACACACACAGGTATAATTGTTCAGTTTTCTTGTCTGTCCAATCCTCAACCTGGCATCCACCTCTGACTTGGAACGCCTGATCGTACCTCTTCTTAATACTGTGTGTGTGTGTGTGTGTGTGTGTGTGTGTGTGTGTGTGTGTGTGTGTGTGTGTGTGTGTGTGGCGCGTGCGCGTGTGTGTGCGTGCGCGTGTGTGTGCGTGTATGCGTGTGTGTGTACACTCAATTGTACTCACCTAATTGTGGTTGCAGGGGTCGAGACTCGGCTCCTGGCCCCGCCTCTTCACTGATCGCTACTGGGTCCTCTCTCTCTCTGCTTCCTGAGCTTTGTCATACCTCTTCTTAAAACTATGCATGGTTCCTGCCTCCACTACTTCACTTGCTAGGCTATTCCACTTGCTGACAACTCTGACTGAAATACTTCCTAACGTCCCTGTGACTCGTCTGAGTCTTCAGCTTCCAGTTGTGACCCCTTGTCCCTGTGTCCCCTCTCTGGAACATCCTAGCTCTGTCCACCTTGTCTAATCCCCGCAGTATCTTGTATGTCGTTATCATGTCTCCCCTGACCCTTCTGTCCTCCAGCGTCGTCAGTCCGATTTCCCTTAACCTTTCCTCGTACGACATTCTCTTGAGCTCTGGGACTAGCCTTGTTGCAAACCTTTGTACTTTCTCTAACTTCCTGACGTGCTTGACCAGGTGTGGGTTCCAGACTGGTGCTGCATACTCCAGTATGGGCCTAACATACACAGTGTACAGTGTCTTGAACGATTCCTTATTAAGGTATCGGAACGCTATTCTCAGGTTTGCCAGGCGCCCGTATGCTGCAGCGGTTATTTGGTTGATGTGTGCCTCCGGTGATGTGCTCGGTGTTATGGTCACCCCAAGGTCTTTCTCCCTGAGTGAGGTCTGTAGTCTTTGTCCACCTAGCCTATGCTCTGTCTGCGGTCTTCTTTGCCCCTCCCCAATCTTCATGACTTTGCATTTGGCTGGATTGAATTCGAGAAGCCAGTTACTGGACCACATGTCCAGCCTGTCCAGGTCTCTTTGCAGTCCTGCCTCATCCTCGTCCGATTTAATTCTTCTCATCAACTTCACGTCATCTGCGAACAGGGACACTTTCAGAGTCTATTCCTTCCATCATGTCGTTCACATATATCAAAAATAGCACTGGTCCTAGTGTGTGTGTGTGTGTGTGTGTGTGTGTGTGTGTGTGTGTGTGTGTGTGTATGTGTGTGTGTGTGTGTGTGTGTGTGTGCGTGTGCGTATGTGGGACCGACTCCCCACTCCAGATTAGAGCGCCATAAATCGGTCTTCTCCTGTGTTGTGGGATGTACATAGATGCATTCGTCTGGCGCTGATGTTGCGCCGTTACAATAGTCTTTCAGTCTTCACAGCCAGATGGTTCCCATTCACATTCAAATGGTTGATTTGCCGGCAGAAATGTGAACGTAGTGCATAATTTTGCATGTTATTTATTGTGTGTGTGTGTGTGTGTGTGTGTGTGTGTGTGTGTGTGTGTGTGTGTGTTTTGGGAGCTTTAATTCTTCATTCTGACTCTCAGTTTTCAACCAACTGACGTGAAATTAACTTCATGTCCACTTTAAATCCCTGTTTGAAGTCGGCTCTTTGTTCCACTGTCCATTTCATTCCACTTCCTTATGACTCTCCCTCTTTCCCAATACTTCCACCACATGATAATTAACTGTTGTATAGTGGCTGAAAAATATTTACATCTTCCCAGTAACTGAAACAAACGTTAACAGTTGCCAGGAAATACGAATATAAAATGGTAACTAATATTAAATATCACTAACTACAATTTGAACTGGATATTTGATGCTCTAAACTTCTTTAGCCATGATAGGTGTTCAGTCCTTTAGCCTTGATTGAAGGTGTTCAGTCCCATAGCCATAATGGAAGGTGTTCAGTCCCTCAGCCTTGTTTCAAAGTGATCATTTCCTAAGCCTTGATGGAAGGTGGTCAGTTCCTTAGCCTTGATAGAAGGTATTCAATTTCTTAGCCTTGTTAGGTGTTTAGTCCAGTAACCTGAAGCCGAGACGTAAGGATAGCAGTTTCAGCAGGCAGGTGGCGTCTCAAGCAGCTGTCTTGAGAGCAACGCCATCTAGGTTCCAGGAAATTCCCTAACTCCAAGTCAGAATTCCCAGGATATGAACAAATAGCGGTAGGCATTCCAGGGTGCAAGAAGAGCTTACATACTGCAGACTATATCTTTCTGTTGAAAGAAAGATACAGCCTAATACATGAGGCAGCCGCTCACTCTAATGCTACTCTCCCAACACTGCTCCTTCACACCACTACTCTTCCCAACCTTTGCCACCCCCTACCATTTACCTGCACCAGCTATCCTCTCCCGGTCTAAAGTAGCAGCATACCGCTACTTTCACCGCAGTTACTTTCACATGTCTCCTCACATCCTCACCCTCAACACATATCCTCACCTCCCTTCCATCTCCCACCTCCCATTTAACCTTTTACCTTTCCTCCCTATGCCCATTTTCCCACTCAATTTCCTTTTCTTCCCCTTCCTTCCAAACCAATCAGTAATGTCGAGTACTTCACAGTCACAAGGCCCTTAGTCTGATTCCCTAAAATGAAGAAATACATGGGCCTGTTTCCTTATTTCCTTCCGCCTGCTGCCCCTGCCTACCTAGCAATAAAAATAGGTACCTGTGTATTAGCCGACTGTTGTGGGTCGCATCCAGTGGAATAACATGTGTTAGAACACTACAACCCTGCTGAAATACTGCATCTTCTGTAAGAAAACAACTCCAGTCCCGCTGAAATGTTTTACTCTAAGTAAACACCAGTTCCACTAGAATATCACGTATAAGAAAACACTCCAGTACTTCGTAGAGAAACTCCAGTAGCTACTGGAAGTATTCAAGATTTGAGTGAAAAGTATCTGTGCCTCTAACGATAAGTAAAAAAAAAGTCATGACATCAAGAAGCATGCGTAGATTATCTAAGGATGAAATTTCCAACACTGCTGAAGAGGTTGATTCCAGCTACCACGCAGGGCTTTGCTAATATAACTTGTCCATGTAAGGGATACCTGAAGACGTTTCAAGTTCTCACGATATCCCAAGAAGCAGCATCATATCTTGACAGTAATAGTTTAAAATGTCTACAAGTTGATGAATAAGACACTTGCGCAATATCTGGTCATCTTTATTATATCGTTATAATCAACAAGAAGTGCGAAACCCACACAGTTTCTCTGCTCCCTCTCTCAGGATCCATGGAGAGCTGTTATCTGGGTCCACCGCCTTTGAGGTATGTAGTTCACCTAACAGTTTTTTCACCTCATGGATATCTATAGTCACGACGATGTTTCGCCAGCCATTGGCGTTTTCAGTACAGAGATTATGCACTGTCCAGCTTATAATGTCTGAATGGAATTGAAAAATAAAATACTAGTTGGCAAAACATCTTTGTAAGTAAAAATACCCAGGGTTACATATGTTATACTCGTTCTGTGTTAGTGTGACTTGATAATGGTTCAAGTCGGAGCGAAACGCCGTCGTAAACTCCTCTCTCCAATGTGTAGGTTATTTGTGTATTATTTATTTTCTATTTCAGGTTTGCAACATCAGTCATTAACAGGATTCACTTTAAATAATTTTTACGTTAAAATATCATTGATTACGAGTAAGTGTTTTTAGTAAGTGTTGAAGGTGAGGTTTGAGCACTGCGAGCGCCGCTACCAACAGGCTAAGTGGTAAGAAAGTTTGCGATTAGCGAGTGGAGGTTCGAGCCGGCATCACCACTTCTAGTGCTGATTGACTCGCACTCGTTTGGAGCTTCGTGAACTATAACAAGTTAGTAGTCGGCGGCGACGCCAGTCGCAAGAGTGACTTAACACCAGGCGCACCTTAGCCAGGCTTCCCTTGCCAATACCAACGTGTTTCGTTTCCCTTATTTGTCTTGTTTTCTTTGCTTGTCTTTGCACGTCCTTGTTTGTCGTGTTTTGTGTTCATCATTATCTGAACGCTAATGAACTGCAGATGTCGGAGGTGGAGGAGGTATATGATAATTACTGTTAGCAAATATTGAAGATAACTGTAATAACACGATTGTAAACAAACCTGGGAACGGGTGGCGTTTAAACCCATGACAACTGAGTCGTAAAACTCCAGACCAGTGCGTAAACCACTGGGCCAGCTGGCTACAGTACGATTTATCCAACTAGTTATATTTATGCACCACAGGAAGGTTAGCATGGGCCACCACTGTGACCATGCTAGTTCTTTTTCCTTCTGCTATGCTACCTCCGTGGACGGAGGATGGAGCCTCCATTTCTTGTGTTGCCTGACCCACACGGGTTACAGTATGCCTCTACCAGCAAATTCAGCAAAAACTTTTCAACCTAAGAGTGATCAGGAAGTGGAACGACTTAATGAGGTGGTGATGGACGTGAACATGTTACACAGCTTTAAGATTAGGTATGAAACCACCCACTAGGCAAGAAACTAAGAAAAAACTTGATGTGTGCAGTAAAGAGGCATGGGCCGGGGGTCGGGACAAACAAAAACAGGTAAACATACACACACACACACACACACACACACACACACACACACACACACACACACACACACACACACACACACACACTATGACTCGACCTCTGCAACCACAATTAGGTGAGTACACACGCACACGCATGTACAACACAGTCCAACCATGCAAAAAAACAAAAAAACAAAAAACTGATAAGAGAGCCAAACATTAATGTTGAAGAAACACAGAGGCCGACAAGCACTTGGTGAAGGACCGAGCACTTAAAATGAACACTAATACAAAGCTATTACACAGGCACATCAGGAGGAAAATTACAGTAAGAGAGCAGATGATACGACTGAAGGAGGCAGGAGTTTTGTGAGTGGTAAACTACCATTAAAAAAAAACAACAACTCAGAAATCAGGATTCCAACAAAGGATTCCATAATATCTTCATAACTGAGCCGGGCTCAGTACCATGAACATGTATGGTAGTAGTGAATCAAATTGCAAAACATTTAAATATGGTGAAATAAAGACTACTGAGAGACTGACATATGTAAAGCTATGAAAGCTTGGAAGATATCAATTTGGGTATTTAAAGCAGCTGAAGTATTAAGAAGACTCTTTACTCGGATTTTTAAACTAAATTTAGTCTGTGGATTTGCGAGAAAACTAGAAGATTGGCGATTGTGGGCGGAGATCATTGCGAATTTTAACACTAATTCCGTGTGGGTAATACAGTGCAATTGGTGGAGGCTCGAACCTCCACCTGCTGATTCGAGAGACATACTGTACCCGACATATTAATGTTCCTGATAATTATTTCTTAGAAACATGTTCATTTAGACTTTAAATCACTGAAATAAAAGTCTCATATAATTATATAAATCTACGGTGCTGAATTTTGTGCGAAACAAAAGTTGTGCCGGAATATAACAACAAACAGGCGATAGGATTTAACCTTAGGATAGCACACTAGAGACCTTAGGATAGCACACTAGAGACCTTAGGATAGCACACTAGAGACCTTAGGATAGCACACTAGATACCTTAGGATAGCACACTAGAGAAATAAAGGATCTCACATGACATGACAGGACTCATCCACATCAGTTGACGGAGAGTTCCAGGGCCGGCCCATGAGCTAGAACCTGATCCCTCAAACTGTGCTGGTGATATACACTCACCTTTTTCCTCCATCCCTCCTACCCTCCTCCTCCTCTCTAATCCTCCTCCTCCTCTCTTTTATCCTCATTCGTCCTCTTGCTTTCGTCACCCCTTCCTTCCTCCTCTTCTCTCATTTTCTTCGTCCCTCTCCACATCTTCCCTTAATTCACTTCCTATTTCTTTTCTTCCCTTCTTTCCTTCCCATCCCTCTTCTTGGCCAGGCTAATGTAGTAACACTTCAAGATATTGACATTTTTCCTCACCCTGGGAAGCCTTTTTTTCCCCTGCTGACTTAGACATTGACATTTTTCCTAACCCTGGGAGATTATTCTTTTCTCCCTTATGTTTGAAATATTGTCATTTTCTCAAAATTTTGAGACATTACCTTCCCCCCCCCCCAACTATCTTATAGACTGGTATCTTTCAAACTGTCTTGTACAGCATCCTTATATACTTATATAAGATTTTAAGCTATGTTTGACAAGTCCTCGACCATCCCACCCCAATGTCATGTGTAAGGTGAATATCTCAGTTTTATTTGTCTTCTGCTGTTCTGTTATTTTTACAGGTCCTTGGTAATGTGATAAATCACGAAAGCGCTTGGAATTTCGCTATTTTTCGCATTGGTTGTTTTATACACTTATGTACTAATTTATACCTTAAACACTGTCTCATATTCCTTAAGAAAATACTTGTTTTTATCTGTCTTTCCTCACTTCTAAGATATAGAACCTTTTCTTAATTGTAGCAGTGTTTTCTTTCTCTTGTCTTTGTTGTTGTTAAACTCCCCTCACGAGATCCCAGAATTTTTTCCACCTGCTTAGAAAGGTTTTCATCATTAGAAGAAACTCGTTTATTTTTTGGATGGGCTTCCCGAGCTGAGGTAAGCTGGAAGGTCGAGGTTCTGGCCTCCTGAGGTGAACCTTCCACTTAACAATTTAGTTAAACACGAATGGCCTCAGTATTTATCTTCCTTTTTTACATTCTCTTTTCTTTTCCTTCTCCTTCTACTCATTCTCCTACCTCTGTTTCTCTAGTTACTCCTTCTTGTTCTCCTATTTATGTTACTTCTGTTCCACCTTAATCTAGACAGATAGTCCTTAATCTAGATAGAAATACATTGTTGTTCTCGCGGATAGTCTATGTGTGGACTCCAAAGTTCTCCATTATCTGGTTTTTCCCTTGTACTCGTCTTCCTCTTCCTGCGACTCCTACATCTACTCCATTACCCCCCCTCCTTCTCTCCCTTATTATTCGTGTTTGTGTCGTTACAGTATTTATTTCTCTTGTGTTTGCTGCCTATGTTACTACTACCGTAACTCTTTTCTTCTACTGTCTTTGTTTACATCTCCCTCGTCTCCTGTTGTTGATATTGCTTCTGTTGTTTTATATGTTTGCCGTTTCTGCCACTATTGCTAATGCTATTGTTACTGCAGCTGTTGTTATGTTCTTTGCCGGATAGACAGGCTTGATGTAAAGAAAAGTGCAGAATATATTTTTACTGAAACAGCGTTTCGCTCTTTGTTGAGTTTTATCAGGTCCTGTTTCGCTCTGTGTAGAGCTTCATCAAGTCCTGACTTGATTAAGTTCTATACAGAGCTCTACACAGTTAAACTTTATGAAGCTCTATACAGAGGGAGACGTTGTCCCAATAAAAGTTCTCTCGTCACCTGTGATATTCCTTCATGTTTACTGATGTTGCTGTTATTTCTATTATAAATGTTGCTGCTGTTCCTTGTTTTTTCTTGCTGCTGCTGCTGCTGCTGCTGCTGTTATTAATAATATTGCCATTGTTTTTGTTCATCTTTATTTGCTCGTGTTGTTGCTGCTGTTACTTTTGTTACTGCTGTTTTTGTTGCTGTTATTACTGCTGTTGTTGCTTTTGTGTTTTTTTTTTTTCGCCTCTAGGTGTTGCTGTTACTACCATTGTTATTGTGTTGCTGTTATTACTACTCTAGTTGATACTGCTGTTGATGCTGTTTCTCTAATGTTTAGTGGTGGTGTTGAAGACACTGCTGTCACTACTACCACCACTACCACCATCACTACCACCAGCACTACCACCATCACTACCACCATCACTACCACCAACCCACCACCAGCATACCACCATCACTACCACATCACTACCACCATCACTACCACCAGGACTACCACCAGCACTACCACCAGGACTACCACCATCACTACCACCAGCACTACCACCATCACTACCACCAGGACTACCACCATCACTACCACCAGCACTACCACCATCACTACCACCATCACTACCACCATCACTACCACCAGCACTACCACCAGCACTACCACCAGGACTACCACCATCACTACCACCAGCACTACCACCAGCACTACCACCAGCACTACCACCATCACTACCACCAGGACTACCACCAGCACTACCACCAGCACTACCACCCAGGACTACCACCATCACTACCACCATCACTACCACCAGCACTACCACCAGCACTACCACCATCACTACCACCATCCACTACCACCAGCACTACCACCAGCACTACCACCAGGACTACCACCATCACTACCACCATCACTACCACCATCACTACCACAGCACTACCACCAGCACTACCACCATCACTACCACCATCACTACCACCAGCACTACCACCAGCACTACCACCAGCACTACCACCAGCACTACCACCAGGACTACCACCATCACTACCACCATCACTACCACCAGCACTACCACCAGCACTACCACCATCACTACCACCAGGACTACCACCAGCACTACCACCAGCACTACCACAGGACTACCACCATCACTACCACCAGCACTACCACCAGCACTACCACCATCACTACCACCAGCACTACCACCAGCACTACCACCAGCACTACCACCAGCACTACCACCAGCACTACCACCAGCACTACCACCATCACTACCACCATCACTACCATTATCACCACCACCATCATAACCGCCACCATCACTACCACCATCACTACCACCATCACTACCATCATCACCACCACCATCATAACTGCCACCATTACTACCACCACTACTGCTACCATCATTTACTACCACCACTATTGCTACCACCATCACTACCACCACCACTACTGCTACCATCATCACTACCACTATCACCAGTATCACCACCACCATCACCAGTATCACCACCACCATCAACAGTATCACCACCACCTTACTACCGCTACCACCACCACCACCACTACCACCACCACACCACCACCACCACTACACTGCCACCTCCACCGTTACCATCACCGTTACCACCACCTCTCCCCCTCCACCACTACTACCCCCACCACCAATATTACCACCACCACCACTACCACTGCCACCTCCACCACTGCTACCATCACCGTTACTACCACCACTCCACTCCACCACTGCCACCTCCACCACTGCTACCATCACCGTTTACTACCACCACTCCCACTCCACCACTACTACCTCCACCACCAATACTACCACCACCATCATTGTCACCACCGCTACCACTACCACGACCACCACTACCACTGCCACCACCACTGCCACTGCCACCTCCACCACCGCTACCACCACCGTTACCACCACTCCCACTCCACCACTACTACCTCCACCACCACTACCTCCACCACCAATACTATCACCACCATCACCACCACCTCCACCTCCACCATCACCTCCACCACCTCTACCACCACCGCTACCACTCCACCACTACTACCTCCACCACCATTGCCACCACCGCTACCACCACCACCACCACCACCACCACCACTACCACTGCCACCTCCACCACCGCTACACCACCGTTACCACCACCGTTACCACCACCACTCCCACTCCACCACCACCACTATTGCTATGGACTCTGTTGTCGCATCAATGTTTATTACTCTTGTTTTTGTTACTTCCTACTCTAGTTAACTGTTGTTGTTATTGTTTTTGATTGTTGCTGTTATTGTGCTTCACCTGCTGTTTATGCTACTGTCATTGTGCTGTTGCTGCTGCTCCTGTTATTACTTCTCTCTGCTGCTGCTGTTTTTGTTGCTGCTGGTGCCTTTGCTGTTATTGCTGCTGTTATTACTACTGTGCCGCTGCTGTTGGTGTTAGTGTCTTTACTGCTGTTGCTGTTATTACTACTGTCTCTGCTGCTGCTGTTATTGCTACTGCCTTTGATGCTATTGCTGTTGTTATTGTTACTGTTTCTCCTACTGCTGCTGCTTCTACTGTCGATACTTTTGCCTCCGCTGTTGTTGCTAACGCGCTGCTGCAGTTGCTGCTGTTAATGTTGCTGCTATTGTTACTTCTGACTCTGCTTCTGTTGATGTTAATATTACCCTCTCTGCTACTGCTTTTACCATTAGTACTATCTCTGCTGATGTTAGTGAGCTGTTTCTGCTGCTACTGCTGTCTCTTCTGTTATTGTACTTCTGCTGTTAGTACTGCTGTCTAATCTGTGCTACATTTGTGCTTCTGCTGATGCTGCTTTTGTTGCTATTAGACCTGCTTTCTTTGTTACTACTGTTATTTCGCTGCTGCTGCTAGTAGCGACGTCTGCTTCTTTTGCTGTAGTCGTTAGTACTGCTGCTTCTGTTGCTGTCTTTAGCACCGCTGCTACTTCTGTAACTGTGCTGCTGCTGTTATAGCTTCAGTAACCGGGCTGCTGCTGCTGCTGCTGCTGTGGTTATAGCTTCAGTAACCGGGCTGCTGCTGCTGCTGCTGCTGTGGTTATAGCTTCAGTAACCGGGCTGCTGCTGCTGCTGCTGCTGTTGTTACAACTATTACCTATGTTGCTGCTACTACTGCATTTATGCTACTGCTGTTGCTACTGCATTTATACTGCTGCTGCTATTTGTGCTGCTACTGCTGTAACAGCTCTTTTGTCTATATTAGTGATGTTATTGTGCGCCTGCTGTTAGTACTATTTCCTTCGCTAATAAACTGGTGAAGAGACTGCTCTAAGGAGTGGTGCTGGGAATATTGCTGGGAACCGGAAGCTTGAAAGATTGGTGCTAGGCGTAGGGAAGAGCTACATATAGTGGTGCTGTAAGCTGACAGTGCTGGGACATCCAGTTGAAACCTTATAGAGTTGATGCTGGGAGCTAGAAGCCTGAAGGATAACTGTGGGATCTGGATCCTCATAGAACTGGTACTGAGATGATGGGGGGTTGAAGTTCTGGCGATGAGAACTGGGGAATAGAAGGACTGGGTGAAGGAACTGGGGGCTTGAAGGACTGGTTCTGGCTGTTGGGCGGACTTGCGCTGGGGGCTGGGGGCTGGAAACTGAGCTGGGAAGGTCTCAGTCCCTCACAGCATCCGTGCCGGGCTGGGAGAGAAAAGTGTGTATTATCAGATTTATGTGGTGTGTGCGTGGTTGCCATAGCGACGGCGCGGAGGCTGGCAACGGGGCACGGTGATTGGTCGGGCGTGGGGTCGGAGGCGTGTCGGCGGGGTGGGCGGGTGGGGCGGCGTGGTACCGCCCCGCTGGGCCTTGTAGTCGCGTGCTGGCATCGCCGCTGTGGACTGTGTAGCTTCGAGTGCGTGTGTGGACTGTGCTTAAAACCATCGTTCCCCCCTCCTGCCGCCGCCGCCGCCGCCTCGCTACCGCTACCACCACCACCACCACCACCACCATCGTCCCCTTCAGCGTCCCCCCACACGCACAGGGGAGTGTGTGAGCAGCCCCAGAGGTCGTCAGAATTGTGGTTACGTCCTCCCCTGTGTATCATGGCTCTTATCACCGAGGTCCGCCCACACCTCTATCACTACCCCGCCCTCAGTCAGGTAACTACACTTGTTGCACTACCCTCCTTGCATGACCCAGGCACGGAGCCAGCAACAGCAGGCAGCCAGCGGCCCGCAGAGCGTCCTGGCCCACGCCCAGGAACCTGTAGCTTCGGCAGAGCAACATGTGGAACGGCCCCGTTGCTGCTGCTGCTGCTGCTGCTGCTGCTGCCGCCTGCCACCACCCGCGCTGCTGCTTGCTTCCTGCCGCCGTGACAAAGGCTTGCTGCCTGAGCTCCTGCCATGTCGTTCGTTGTGGTCACGACATCGTCAGCGGGGCAGGAAGACTCTCGTCTGGGCGCACGTGAGGTGGTAGGAGCGCGCGGCGGGACGCATAAATTATACATCAGTGAGCCATGTGGCTGTAGCGTGTGGAGGTGCCACCTACCTATCCCACTATCCTCTAGTGGAAAAGAGTGGTGGCTAGACACCGTTTATAGTACCTCTAAGCACATCTATTCTCTACCCAGCTCTAATACCCGCAAAGAAAAAATGCCTCCCGATTTTACTAAATCCAAATCCTTCCACCAGGCTTTTCTCTCTGAGTCTTCCAATGTCCGGCAATGTATGCGAAAAATAAACAGAATAAAAGCTGAGTAAAGTGGAGAGGGCCATTATATACGTAGTAAATAAAGATTCGGACAATGAAAGACCGTCATGCAAGGGGGAGAGAGGGAGGGACAAAGACTAGCGAGTATTACCCCCAATATTTTCATGTTACGTGGGAATACATGAGTTACAGCGCTCCGTCACTGCCTTGCTTTATAAGCTGTGCGGGGAGAGGTGAGCCCTACTGTATCACTTCTGACGAAGTCACAGCTGCTACACCTGAGAATCTTTACTCAAGAAACGTTCTTATCTGCACAACTGGCTTCTTCCGTCGAATATATGCGAATATTACACGGGGGATTATAGATGTATGTGCGTCACTTCTAATTGAAAGCAAAAACAAAAAAAAACAAAAAATGAGTCTTGAGTCTCGGGCAGAGTTATGGGGATGTCTCCGTGAGACGAGTAATGGGGTTCAACTATTCTACTTAACCTTGCAAACGTTGTTCTGATGTGTGCAGACGTAGTATTCGAAGGCACTCGGCGGTGCAACGTTCAATTTCGTCAGTGTTTTGATCCACGCCAATCATGTGGTAAGATACTCTAAAGGAGTCTACATTATAGCGCTGTATTTCAACGCTGTCCTGGTCTACTCCGGCAGTATTACGTGCTTTTTGGGGTGCGACGTCATTTTTCAACGTTCTGATCTACGCCAAGACTCAACGAAATTGTTAGGAAGTGTGGGATAACACCAAACCTTGAGACAGGTATCGTTATTACTCTATTCACAGGGAGAGCGTTAGCCTATACGATCATAGAACCTCTGAAGATGAAGGGCGGTTAGCTCCAGTGGCTTTGATCAAGAGTCCCTTCACCATCATTAACAAGGCATCCCTCCGTGAGAGGATGGGTTGGTGTAGCTCCTGTCGTTCGTGTGTGTGTGTGTGTGTGTGTGTGTGTGTGTGTGTGTGTGTGTGTGTGTGTGTGTGTGTGTGTGTGTGTGTGTGTAGTCGAAGTAGATCCATGTTTCGTGACGTAAACGCAAAGTTACGCGACAGTTCCTCGTGACTAGAAACACGTCACGCACAGTCGCACGCACACAAGCGCACACACCACACACACGCACACACGCACACCACATACACAAACACAGCGCGCGCGTTCACACACACACACACACACACACACACACACACACACACACACACACACACCACACACACACACACACACACACCGAGAATTTATCGAGCTCTTATTGAAGAATGAAATTGATAATCGGAAAGTATGTACGTGCCCAGGCGGCGAGGAAGGTTTACCGAGCGGAGAATGGCACTCTGCAACGACCTGACTACCTGACATGTCGACTCACTACCAGACCTGACTGCGAACTCGTTAACTGACCAGCTACCTCCGGGGCTGACTGCCAGACCTGCAGATTGATGACCTATCCTGACCAACAACTTAAGGAATAAATATCTAACCTAAATATTGACTACCTGAGTAGATGTGCGACCTACAGATTTGACAAAGTCATTCTCCCGTTCTCGCCTACCAATTCCAGAATGAAAAATAGAAGAGGTGTCTCTAATATCGCCCTCTAGGTTATATTTATAGGTTTAAAGTTTATAACTGCTCGAGGTCATTAAGTCCGCGTCTCACTTGCACACTGCCTGGCAAGAATACCAGGACCCCTGAAGTAAGGACAATAGTGAACATTAAAATGGTATAAAATACCGACAGGTTGTTAGGTAAGACACATATGCAACAGTTAGGTATCGTATTGTGAAACTTTCGCCTACACAGTAGGCTTCTTCAGCAAGTACAGAAAGTTGATAGTAAGCAGAAGATACTTGAAGACGATGTAATGAGTCCATCACCTTAAAGTTTGAAGGTGGTCAGTCCCTCAGTCTAGGACAATGCTCTTCTCCAGACTGAGGGACTGACCACCTCAAAACTTTAAGGGTGATGGACTGATTACATCGTCTTCAAGTATCTTCTGCTTCTATCAACCTTTCCTGTACTTGACTGAAGAAGCCTACTGTGTAGGCGAAACGTTTCACAATAACGATACCTAACTGTTGCATATGTGTCTTACCTAACAAGGACAATAGTACAGTTTCAGCGTATATACACTAAGATGAAGTACACTCGGGGCATGTACATGGAGAGATGCACACTTCTGTGTACATTGACAAAATAACACTAGTCTCTGTTACACATCCAGCAAATTTTCTCACTTAGGCTGCGTCTAACGTGTTCTCAACTTGTTAAGGATACTTTAATGTTGAACTTTGGGGATTAAGGTGAACTCTAAGTGTATATATACTGAAACATACACACCTACAAGTGAATTTCCACTGCTGCTCTGAGTGAACACACTACTGAAAGAATATATAAGCATATACAAAGTGTCACACTTTGGTTGGCTGGTTAATTGAGTCAAAGGCAAATAGACAACAAAAGTAATAAGGTCTACATGTCACCTGTACACCACCAATCAAAGATACGTATGATCTCGGCACACATACAGTGATAGATATACATCTCTCATGTATGTAACTTTGCTTGTTACGGTTAATTGGTTAGTTAATTGAGTTGAAAGTCTAGCAACAGTTCAATGGGTCATTAAGGCTGTATGTCACCTCTTTATCACCAGTGAAGATTACTTTAATCCCTATTTTAGGAATTATAATAAATTATCATATATATATATATATAATATATATATATATATATATATATATATATATATATATATATATATATATATATATATATATGTCTTATGTCTGACAAACAGAAATGCGGTAATTAGGGAAAAATGTGTAAAATATCGGGGTATTATGTGTGAATTTTGTGTGATAATGTGAAATTAGTGTGAAATCCGAATGGTAAATGATGGAAAAAAACTATAGATTCACTTACATATAAACGAGAAAATTTAAATAAAGGAATTTCTAAACGAGGCACCAAACTGATGCAAATGGGAAAACGTGGAAGATTATACCAAGATGACGGAATGTGATGTAAATGCTTCAGAAAACCGACAGGTTGAAGAATGAGACACTTCTTCAATATTTGGGATTCTTTGTTCATTGATTCCCATTATTATTATTATTATAATCAAGGGGGAAGCGCTAAACCCGGAGGATTATACAGCGCCTGGGGGGGGGGATGTGGAAGGCATTCAGGCTTAATTCGAGGAAACTGGAGCACAGATCCAATTCCCTAAATCAAGAGCCCCTCACCAACATCGAGGAACCTTCCTTGATGGGTAATGATTCCCAAATATTGCAGAAGTGTCTTATTCCTCAAGAAGACGGAGTGTTGCAAGGTCGGCAGTGTTCTTGGAAATGGATGACACACATGTCCAGATCTTGAGTATCTTAAGTGCCGAAACGTTTCGCCTACGCAGCAGGTTTCTTCATATTCTCTACTGAGGAAACTTTTCGTCAGTGAACATACCCCCAGTGTTGGACATGTGTCTTATTCATCAAATATTGTATATCGTCAGTAATATGTCGCTTGGTTCTCAATGGCGAAGAAATTTCTCCTTAAACATTTACAAGCATCTACTCATGTCCATATACCGTGTAAATAAACCCTTTAAATTTACCCATGTCCATATACTATGTAAATATACCATATTCATATACCGTTCCCGGCTAGTGTCCATACGCTAGTAATGCCAAGCACGTCCAGTCAGCACTCTTGTACAGAGTGCGGCGTCCTGTACTCGACATCGTGTACTCGACAAGCATTCTCACACTCTGCATCGTGAGGGAAAACAACAGGGAAAATAGGAACGAATAACCTTTCAGTGTTTTTTTTTTTTGAGGGGGGAGGAGAGAGAAAAAAACGAAATCTCCATCGTTTTTATAAGGGAGCGCGGATTCTGGAGGATTACTTCTCGGATTCACTCAGCTGTGGTTCATAGAGCCAAGTGTGCCACAGAAATCACATTACTAAGGGCAATTTCCTTACCCAGGGTATGGGGGGGGGCTTCTTGATGCTCGGGTTGAGAGGGCTTTTGATCCATGGAAATGGTTGTTATCCAACCCCCCTTCCAAAGGCCAGATCTGTTTACTCACCTTACTCGAATTATCCCATTTCCCAAGAGGCTGTAAGTCCCTGACGAGTTTAGTGCTTCCTTGTGAATAATAATAGCATTAATAATAATAATAATAATATAATATAATATAATATAATATAATATAATTAATAATAATAATAATAAAATAAGTAAGCGTGTGCTGGTTTTAGCAGAGTAAAGAGAACATTTTTTTTTAATAACTTTCTAGTAATTATATAAACACAAAATCATCTTATGACACAGCGGAGATATATATATATATTTTCTTATTTTTCTTAAAATAGAATGAGAGAAAAGGACGTAATGCAAATTTTAATCGGATGATCCTCAGCATCCATTTATAAACACACACAACACACACACACACACACACAACACACACACACACACACACGCACCTCACACACACACACACAACACACCACACACACACACACACACACACACACACACACACACACACACACACACACACACACACACACACACACACACACACACTCACTTTATAGCCCAACTTATTTACTCACTCAAAAAAGAGGCAACAGCGCACGTGAGTACTCGAGGTCATTTGTGTATATCGCAAAAAAATCCTGAAAATGTGTGAGAAAATTGTAGGTGCGGTGGGATGCGGTTTGCCGCTTGCGGCAGGAGATAGTGAGCTGTGTAATACACTACAAACAACGGGAGGGAATGAGCTAGCTTTACTAGTATAATGGCAAATCTTAAGCTATTACTGCTAGTGTTCTGTTAGTATTATTCTATTGTTATTATCACTGTTTTACCGACATAAGTCATTTGCTTCTACCACAGTGCGGATATCGTCCACGAATATCACTGTGCGGATATCACCCTTGTGGATATTGTCCGCGGTACACCGCATTCGAACAATATCCGCATGCGGATAATACTGTATGTACTTCATAAACGTTTCTTGAATCACGAGTATATTTTATTTTAATATATATATATATATATATATATAAAATATATATATTTTATATAAAATTTATAAATCACGCGCGCTGGATACCCAGACTGGCGTAGGAAGAACACGTACACGCTACACCCTGTGTATTGGCGCATGCCACGCATAAAAGCATTGTGTACCCTCCCACAGCTGAGGTACGTTGCATGATGAATGGACCGCGGGCAATCTATACACTTGAGTGACTAATTCATCATTATGACACATTGTCTATGACACATTGTCGGGTGTATAAATGTGACACTAGAAATCTATACACCATAACATCAGGTACATAACTGAACAGAAACCGGACAAGAACAACAGCTATCGTAGCACTGCTTCAGATACAAAGTGCACACTTTACGATAGAAGTTGATCATTGTTGTGTTTCTGATACGCACTAAGTGAACATTGTTGTGTTTCCGATACGCACTAAGTGAACATTGTTGTCTCCGATACGCACTAAGTGAACATTGTTGTGTCTCCGATACGCACTAAGTGAACATTGTTGTGTCTCCGATACGCACTAAGTGAACATTGTTGTGTTTCCGATACGCACTAAGTGAACATTGTTGTGTCTCCGATATGCACTAAGTGAACATTGTTGTCTCCGATTCGCACTAAGTGAACATTGATGTGTCTCCTATAACACTGGTTTGTGAACATTGGTTTGTGCCTATTGCACTTTAAGTGAACATTGCCGTGCCTCTGCTACTCACTAAGTGAACATTATGTCTCTAATGCGCCGTATTAAGCGGCACCAGAACCCTCGCTAAGTGCATCATCCACTTCGTCTAAAACTATAACTGACCACCCAGCCCCTTTAAGACCATAACAACCGACCACTTAAACCATCCATCACAGCTACTCGCTTCAACCATCCACGAAAGCTATCAACAACAACCCCCAGGCACCTTCAGGCACCTTCAGACACACACAGACACCTTCAGACACCTTCATACACCTTCACACATCCCAGACACCTGCAGGCACCTTCAGACACCTTTAGGGCACCTCCACGTACCACAACAAACGGTTGTATAAGGTGCTAAATAATATATGAGTGAGGCGGGCAGCCAGACGCGTGTATTATACAATGGCTATTGATTATATCATTGAGTCACTTGTCCCAAAGACTCACACCAGCACCTCACTACAGCTGTATGTGTGTGTGTGTGTGTGTGTGTGTGTGTGTGTGTGTGTGTTGCACTTTTTTGAGATAATAATAACAATACTACTAGTCCTACTACTACTACTAATAGCAATAATAACAATACTACTAGTCCTACTACTACTACTAATAGCATTAATAATTATTACAAAATTAGTAGTAGTAGTATAATTGCCATAAAAATTTACTACCATGGGCTTGTCACCTATAAAATCTACTTATCCGATCACCGATGTTTACAGTCTAGAAATCTAACCCGGATCTCGTGTCTTTGTATCTTATTCACCACCCAACTTTCCTGCCATTTCCCCGGGCGCTGCAAGACCCCTGTGGGTTTAACGATTCCCTCCCTCCCTATGGAGATAATCCAGTTTTGAGACTTCACAATAATGTTACATCATCTGTAAACAGCAACACTGAGTGAGAAGCACAAAGATGGTTCTACATGACCATACGTTTTAAAGGGGTGGACCGGTAAGCCAGCGGAAGGCCTCGGTCAGATGACCAAAAGCTCCAAAGGCGGGTAATCATCGAAGACCCGCGTCAGGAAACATTTGTCCTGTTTCCTGACGAACCTAACCTAACCTAACCTAACCTAACCTAGCAACACTGAGCAGAATTAGTGGCTTAATTATTTTATAATATTTAAGAAGAATAACTGTCTATAATCAAGAAGGTTATTCGCCTGCAACCATACAGGTTATTGGACTGTAATCAAACAGGTTAGCGACGTATAACCAAGCAGGTTAGGAGCATATAATTGATCAGGTTAGTGGCATGTAATTAAGCAGGTTAGTGACCTATAATTAAGCAGGTTAATGACGTATAATTAAGCAGGTTAGTGACGTATAATTAAGCAGGTTAATTTACGTATAATTAAGCAGGTTAATGACGTATAATTAAGCAGGTTAGTGAATATAATTAAGCAGGTTAGTGACGTATAATTAAGCAGGTTAGATGACGTATAATTAAGCAGGTTAGTGACGTATAATTAAGCAGGTTAGTGACGTATAATTAAGCAGGTTAGTGACGTATAATTAAGCAGGTTAGTGACGTATAATTAAGCAGGTTAGCAAGAATAGTGTAACATTAGGCCGTAGTATTTTAAAGTAGTGACTTATAAAGTTGCAATTACCAACCATTGCAAAATTATACCTGTGTAATTTCCCCAAACAGTGTACATTCCCTCCCCAACCAGTGTACATTACCCTCCCCAACCAGTGGGAACATTACCCTCCCCAAACCAGTGTACATTACCCTCCCAACAGTGTACATTACCCTCCCCAACCAGTGTACATTACCCTCCCCAACCAGTGTACATTACCCTCCCCAACCAGTGCACATTACCCTCCCCAACCAGTGTACATTACCCTCCCCAACCAGTGTACATTACCCTCCCAACAGTGTAAAATTACCCTCCCCAACCAGTGCTCATTACCCTCCCCAAATAGTGCACATTTCCCTCCCCCAAACCCGTGACATTACTCTCCCAACTATGCACATTACCCTCCCCAACCAGTGTACATTACCCTCCCCAACTAGTGCACATTACCCTCCCATACCAGTGCACATTACCCTCCCCAACCAGTGCACATCACCCTCCCCAACCAGTGCACATTGCCCTCCCCAACCAGTGCACATTACCCTCCCCAACCAGTGCACATTACCCTCCCCAACCAGTGCACATTATACTCCCCAACCAGTGCACATTACCCTCCCCAACCAGTGCACATTACCCTCCCCAACCAGTGCACATTACCCTCCCCAACCAGTGCACATTACCCTCCCCAACCAGTGCACATTACCCTCCCCAACCAGTGCACATTACCTCCCCAACCAGTGCACATTACCCTCCCCAACCAGTGACATCATTACCCTCCCCAACCATACACATTTACCCTCCCCAACTAGTGCACATTACCCTCCCCAACCAGTGCACATTACCCTCCCCACCCAGGGCACATTACCCTCTCCATCCAGTGCACATTACCCTTCCCAACCAGTGCACATTACCCTCCCCAACCAGTGCACATTACCCTCCCCAACCAGTGCACATTACCCTCCCCAACCAGTGCACATTACCCCCCCCAACCAGTACACATTACCCTCCCCAACTAGTGCACATTACCTCCCCAAACCAGTGCACATTACCCTCCCCACCCAGGGCACATTACCCTCTCCATCCAGTGCACATTACCCTTCCCAACCAGTGCACATTACCCTCCCCAACCAGTGCACATTACCCTCCCCAACCAGTGCACATTACCCTCCCCAGCCAGTGCACATTACCCTCCCCAACTGGTGCACATGACACTCCCATACCAGTGCACATTACCCTCCCCAACCAGGGCACATCACCCTCCCCAACTAGTGCACATTACCCTCCCCAACCAGTGCATATTACCCTCCCCAACCAGTGCACATTACCCTCCTCAACTAGTGCACATTACCCTCCCCAACTAGTGCACATTACCCTCCCCAACTAGTGCACATTACCCCCCCCAACCAGTGCACATTACCCTTCCCAACCAGTGCACATCACCCTCCCCAACCAGTGCACATTGCCCTCCCCAACCAGTGCACATTACCCTCCCCAACCAGTGCACATTACCCTCCCCAACCAGTGCACATTATACTCCCCAACCAGTGCACATTACCCTCCCCAACCAGTGCACATTACCCTCCCCAACCAGTGCACATTACCCTCCCCAACCAGTGCACATTACCCTCCCCAACCAGTGCACATTACCCTCCCCAACCAGTGCACATTACCCTCCCAACCAGTGCACATTACCCTCCCCAACCAGTGCACATTACCCTCCCCAACCAGTACACATTACCCTCCCCAACTAGTGCACATTACCCTCCCCAACCAGTGCACATTACCCTCCCCACCTAGGGCACATTACCCTCTCCATCCAGTGCACATTACCCTTCCCAACCAGTGCACATTACCTCCCAACCAGTGCACATTACCCTCCCCAACCAGTGCACATTACCCTCCCCAACCAGTGCACATTACCCTCCCCAGCCAGTGCACATTACCCTCCCCAACTGGTGCACATGACACTCCCATACCAGTGCACATTACCCTCCCCAACCAGTGCACATCACCCTCCCCAACTAGTGCACATTACCCTCCCCAACCAGTGCATATTACCCTCCCCAACCAGTGCACATTACCCTCAACTAGTGCACATTACCCTTCCCAACTAGTGCACATTACCCTCCCCAACTAGTGCACATTACCCTCCCATACCAGTGCACATTACCCTCCCCAACCAGTGCACATCACCCTCCCCAACCAGTGCACATTATACTCCCCAACCAGTGCACATTACCCTCCCCAACCAGTGCACATTATACTCCCCAACAAGTGCACATTACCCTCCCCAACCAGTGCACATTACCCTCCCCAACCAGTTCGCATTACCCTCTCCAACCAGTGCACATTACCCTCCCCAACCAGTGCACATTACCCTCCCCAACCAGTGCACATTACCCTCCCCAACCAGTGCACATTACCCTCCCCAACCAGTGCACATTACCCTCCCCAACCAGTGCACATTACCCTCCCCAACCAGTGCACATTACCCTCCCCAACCAGTGCACATACCCTCCCCAACCAGTGCACATTACCCTCCCCAACCAGTGCACATTACCCTCCCCAACCAGTGCACATTACCCTCCCCAACCAGTGCACATTACCCTCCCCAACCAGTGCACATTACCCTCCCCAACCAGTGCACATTGATCTCTCTAATAAGAGCATATCAATATCTCTAACAAATGCATAATAACCTCCCCAACAAGAGTATATTAACCTCCTCAGCAAGAACATATTACCTCCCCACAAATAGCATAACAACCTCCCCAACAAGAGTACAATAACCTCCCAACAAGAGTACCTCCCCAACAAGAGTACAATACCTCCCCAACAAGAGTCACATAACCTCCCAACAAGAGTACAATAACCTCCCCAACAAGAGTACCTCCCCAACAAGAGTACAATAACCTCCCCAACAAGAGTACAATAACCTCCCCAACAAGAGTACAATAACCTCCCCAACAAGAGCAAAATAACCTCCCCAACAAGAGCAAAATAACCTCCCCAACAAGAGCAAAATAACCTCCCCAACAAGAGCAAAATAACCTCGACAACAAGAGCAAAATAACCTCCTCAACAAGAGCATAATAACCTCCTTAACAAGAGCATAATAACCTCCCCAACAAGAGCATATTAACCTCAGCAAACGCATAATAACCTCCCCAACAAGAGCACAATAACCTCCCCAACAAGAGCACAATAACCTCCCCAACAAGAGCACAATAACCTCCCCAACAAGAGCACAGTAACCTCCCCAACTAGAGCACAATAAGCTCCCCAACAAGAGCATATTAACCTCCCCAACCGCTGAGGTTAGATGTTCAGTAGTATGACTGTTATTCCTTAGAATTAATAAAAGCGTGGCATCTCACAATTTCACCTCCCTTTTCTCGAATCATTCTCACCCATCACCCATTTTTTTAACCCGTCACCCACTCTTCTCGCCCATCACCCAACTTTTTCACCCATCACCTTTTATGTCCATCTTTCCTCCCCGTTTATCTCCCTCTTCCCTCTGCCCTGGCTGAGACAGTAGCAATAAGCGGACGGAGGATCGAGCCTTATGACCCACACGGGTTTAGCCCTTCGGTCTGGACCACCCGACTTCAAAAAAGGAGAAACTAAGTGTTTGTCTAAGTACAGGGATGTTGATCCAAGGAATTGGAGTTACCCACCTGTATTGTTTTAAGGGCGAAGGGGGGGGGTGAGTGCCTTGATGCCCGTGAAGGGTTCTCGACTTCCTCGGATCAAATCTTTCTATCACCCATTTTTCAGGTGCCTTTACGGTGGGTTTAACGCTTCCCCGTAGCTAATAATAACGAAACAACAAGGATAACATCAACAATACTAACAATAAAATCAACTATAACAACAATATCAACACCAATAACATCAATAGCATTAACAATAACAACAAAATAATAACAATAACATCAATAATAACATCAACAATAACATAAAAAAATAATAAAAATAACATCAACAGTAACATCAACAACAATAATAACAACAATAACAGTCGCTCAGGAAGTTATCTTATGGTGTCAAAGAACTCTAAATATCCTTAATGGCTGAGGGACTGACCACCTCAAAACTACTACTACTTCAGGTTGATGTACTCTCACAACCCCGCAGTGACAAGGGAAGGTAGTTAATGTATCTATAGTACTCATACTGGGCTTTGTTTTCCTTATGTACTCAGATTAAACTAAGCGTCTGAGGGATGAGGGGGCTTGATGTATTCTAGCAACACCTACCACAATAATCCAGAGTACACCCAGTATGTTAATATATCAGGTGTTGTAAAGCATATGTATATATTCAGGGGAAACCGGTTAGCCAGAGCTGCATTCTTAAGTTGGGAGGTTGAGAATCTGTACGCTGAAGGATGGGTGGGGATTTTGTGGTTCTGGAAGTACAGTGTCTGAGCTTTATACACCCACCACAACGATACACAACGATCAGCCACCATCACAGTACACTACCAGCAGACACCACCACAATAACATCACTCATCCACCACCACAACAACAATACCACCCACCACCGTAAAAACAACAATACCACCTACCACCACAACAACAGCACTACCACCCACCACAACAAAAACACTACCACCCACCACCACCACACACCACCACAGCAACACCACTACCTACCACCACCACCACAGCAACACCACTACCCACCACCACCACCATCACCACACCACCACTACCCACCACCATCACCACCACCACCACTACCCACCACCACCACCACCAACCACCACCACCCACCACCACCACCATAGCAACACCACTACCCCCACCACCACAGCAACACCACCACAGCAACACCACTACCCACCACCACCACAGCAACACCACTACCCACCACCACCACCACCACCACCACCACCACCACCAACCACCCCACACAACCACACCAACCACCACCACCACCAACCACCACCACCACAACAACAACAACACTACCACCCACCACCACAATAACACCATCAACCACCAACACCACAATAACACCACTACCACTCACCACCACAACACTACCACCTAGTCACAACACTACCACCCACCACCACCACCACCACCTGGTCAGTCAGAATGTGTCCTCTGAGGCCAATTGCCGGTGATAACGACCCTCACACGACCACTTGAAGACTCAAGAGCGGAGACGTAATCGCCTTTGGATATTCCTATCCATCACACGACCCCTTCCATGTCCGGTGGTGGTCGTAGTGGAGGGGATGGTAGTAGTAGTATAGTAGTAGTAGTAGTAGAAGCAGCAGTAGTAGTAGTAGTATTTGACTGGTTGGTTTAATGGGGATTAAACTCTATCAACTACATGAAGGTCATCAAAGTTCCTTGTCACCTGTTCATCACGAGTCAAGTATATCTCATTCCGTGTAATAGCTTGTAAGTTTAATTCTCAGCATATATGCGCTGAGACATATACCTCTCGGTGTGTGTGTGTATGTCGTGCCGAATACGTAAAACTGGTCAGTTAGGAAGAACTCGTTTAAAATTACGTCCTTTCTAAAATTTTCTCTTATACTTTCAAAGATATATATTTTTTACCAAAAGCACCCTAGAAAACTTACCTAGCCTTAATATAACAAGCGCAATTTAATTTAACCTAATCCAACTAAATATATTTTAGATAAGTTTACAGTAATTTAATAATAAATACAATGAAATATATATATTTTTTTTCATTAGGTTCAGAATGATTTTTGCAAAATTATTGCATACAGAAATTTCGCTTACCTTATTCGGCAAGAAAAGCGTTGCTATTTAAGCCAAAATCGAAAGTTTTACCTATTCGGCACGACATATAATGGTGCTTAGTGACGTACAATGTTACCTATGTAGGAGTCAGCACATAATGCTACCCCCACGAATGTCAACCCAGTGCTGATAAATAAGCAACGCATTATCTAAGAACAAACAACATGATTAAGATTCTGTGAAAATCACCTTAAGAAGAATTAGATAATTAAAAAACACTTCTGAAATTTATTTGACGAAAGTCTCAAAGTTCTGTTAAGTTGTTCTGTAATTAACTTAAATGGCTTTAAGTTTAGCAAATGGAGATACTGAATGTCCTTTTAACAGTGATGAATTGTGAGGCAAGACTTTGTTATTTGTTAGGCAATTCTTTAGCGATTAATTATCATTATTTTTATTCTTATTCTTATTAATTATTTATCATTATTTTCATGGGGGAGGTGGTAAACCCGAAGGGTTCATACAGGTCTAGGAAAACCATTTATTGCGGAATATACACGTATGTAGAACATTTAGAGGTAACCAATTCTAAACTCGATCAGGTCGTGTATGGAGGCGGTGATACAACCTTGTGAGGTCTTAATAAGCTTACATATCTCGGCAAGAATTATCAAGTAAACATCTGTATTCCAAATTGGAATTTTTGTCATCGTAACGGCACAAAAGTTAACTCGAGACAGTTTACTCTTCGATTACTGTTGAAATACGTCATTAATGAGGGTCCTAGGCCCCCATAATTGTCAACAATATGCTCACTGGAAGAGCTAGGTATACATTGATACTCATAAATCAGAGAAAGGGGAATTTATTTACAAATTTAAAGTGTTCCATCAAACACTGAGTTACTGTAGTCTTTCATGATAATGTTGAAAAATTGGCCAAAAAAAATACTTTGAGGAAAAATGTAAAATATAACTTTCTTACATCTATCATTAGGAGGGAAATAAATAAGGAGAGTGAATGTCATAGGAGTGCAGTTAGAAGCCTGAGTAGATGTATCGCTATGATAATATGAACGTAAATAAGTATGTCTATGGACTACCTTGCAATGTGAACAAACTGATGTTGTAGTAGCCAGGCTTAGCCTTGTTACAAGTACTTATTGACAGTTTGTACACACAAATGATCAGACTAAATGTAAAGTATATGGTCAGTGTTTTGGCTACTTTTTGAGCGCTGTGCTTCATTGTCCATCTATTCCAGAATACAGAGATAGATGGGTTATTTATTTTATCATGGGTCTCTGATGATAATACCAGTGACAAAAAGCAAAATTTCTCTAATGCTTTTAAACCAAAGATCTCCGAAGACTATTTCCCTCGAGGAAGGTTCCTTGACGCTGGTGAGGGGCTCTTGATCTAGGGAATTCGATCTGTGCTCCAGTTCCCCGAATTAAGCCTGAATACCTTCCACATCCCCCCACAGGCGCTGTATAATCCTACGGGTTTAGCGCTTTCCCCTTGTTTATAATAATAACAATCCGAAGACTATTTCAGTGACTTGAAAAATACCATAGTTTCTTTTCAAAATTGTCTGAAGACAATATCGTTGACTTGAAGCAAGCAGCAGCAGCAGTACTACTACTACTACTACTATTACTACTACTACTACTACTACTACTACTACTACTACTACACTACCACCACCACCAGAGATGACGGACCACCGGCCCGTGCCACAAACACCAATACTGGCCGACACACAGCCGTCAAGAGGCACGCTACAAACCCTCGGGTGCACTTAATTTGCATACCAAGACGCCAGAGTATTGTAAAAGTGTCTTCGGAAACGCCAGCCACCACCATTGATTTCACCGATCACCGGAGTACCATATAACATCGCCTCTTGAAAGCTGTGATGTAAAACTGGAATGTTTACAGCATAGTCTTCTTTAGGAACTGGACTGTTTTAGGTACCTGGAATGTTTATTTCATAGTTTTATTTGAGTACTTGAATGTTTATAGCTTCACATTTGAAGAATATATATGTCGTGCAGAATAGGTAAAACGGGTCAATTAGCAAGAACTCGTTTAAAATTAAGTCCTTCCTAAAATTTTCTTTTATTCGTTTAAAGCTATATTTTTTCATTTATGTTAATGTAAAAATTAACAATTTTGTGTCAAAAGAACTTTAGAAGACTTATCTAACCTTGTTATAACAAGCGCAATTTAATTTAGCCTAATCCAACCAAATATATTTTAGTTAAGTTTACAGTAATTTAATAATAAAAAAAGCACAATGAAATATATTTTTTTCGTTAGATTCGTAATGATTTTTGCGAAATTATTGCATATATAAAATTTTCGCGGCATGATATTATATATATATATAATATATATATATATATATATATATATATATATATATATATATATATATATATATAATATATATATATATATATATATATATAATATAAATATTATTATAGTATATATATATAATATAATATAAATTTCTATATATAATATATTATTTATATATATAATTAAAAAAAATATATATTAATATATATAATATATAAATATAATTTTATAATATATTTATAAATATAATATATATAATATATATATATATAAATATATATATAGTATATTTATAATATAATCATCAACAGTCGGGCCGTTTCCACCGAGGCAGGGTGACCCAAAAAAGAAAGAAAATCCCAAAAGAAAATGCTTTCATCATTCAACACTTTCACCACACTCACACATTATCACTGTTTTTGAAGAGGTGCTCAGAATACAACAGTTTAGAAGCATATACGTATAAAGATACACAACATATCCCTCCAAACTGCCAATATCCCAAACCCCTCCTTTAAAGTGCAGGCATTGTACTTCCCATTTCCAGGACTCAAGTCCGACTACATGAAAATAACCGGTTTCCCTGAATCCCTTCACTAAATATTACCCTGCTCACACTCCAACAGATCGTCAGGTCCCAAGTACCATTCGTCTCCATTCACTCCTATCTAACACGCTCACGCACGCTTGCTGGAAGTCCAAGCCCCTCGCACACAAAACCTCCTTTACCCCCTCTCTCCAACCCTTTCGAGGACGACCCCTACCTCGCCTTCCTTCCCCTATAGATTTATATGCTTTCCATGTCATTCTACTTTGATCCATTCTCTCTAAATGACCAAACCACCTCAATAACCCCTCTTTTGCCCTCTGACTAATACTTTTATTTACTCCACACCTTCTCTTAATTTCCACACTCCAAATTTTCTGCATAATATTTACACCACACATTGCCCTTAGACAGGACATCTCCACTGCCTCCAACCGTCTCCTCGCTGCTGCATTTACAACCCAAGCTTCACACCCATATAAGAGTGTTGGTACTACTATACTTTCATACATTCCCTTCTTTGCCTCCATAGATAACGTTTTTTGACTCCACATATACCTCAATGCACCACTCACCTTTTTTCCTTCATCAATTCTATGACTAACCTCATCCTTCATAAATCCATCCGCCGACACGTCAACTCCCAAGTATCTGAAAACATTCACTTATTCCATACTCCTCCTCCCCAATTTGATATCCAATTTTTCTTTATCTAAATCATTTGATACCCTCATCACCTTACTCTTTTCTATGTTCACTTTCAACTTTCTACCTTTACACACACTCCCAAAGTCATCCACTAACCTTTGCAATTTTTCTTCAGAATCTACAATAAGCACAGAATCATCAGCAAAAAGTAACTCTGTTAATTCCCATTTTGAATTTGATTCCCCTTAATTTAATCCCACCCCTCTCCCGAACACCCTAGCATTTACTTCTTTCACAACCCCATCTATAAATATATTAAACAACCATGGTGACATTACACATCCCTGTCTAAGACCTACTTTTACCGGGAAGTAGTCTCCCTCTCTTCTACACACCCTAACCTGAGCCTCACTATCCTCATAAAAACTCTTTACAGCATTTAGTAACTTACCACCTATTCCATATACTTGCAACATCTGCCACATTGCTCCTCTATCCACCCTATCATATGCCTTTTCTAAATCCATAAATGCAATAAAAACTTCCCTACCTTTATCTAAATAATGTTCACATATATGCTTCAATGTAAACACTTGATCTACATATCCCCTACCCACTCTGAATCCTCCTTGCTCATCCGCAATCCTACATTCTGTCTTACCTCTAATTCTTTCAATTATAACCCTACCGTACACTTTTACTGGTATACTCAATAAACTTATTCCTCTATAATTTTTACAATCTCTTTTGTCCCCTTTCCCTTTATATAAATGGACTATACATGCTCTCCGCCAATCCCTAGGTACCTTCTCCTCTTTCATACATTTATTAAACAAAAGTACCAACCACTCCAACACTATATCCCCCCCTGCTTTTAACATTTCTGTCATGATCCCATCAGTTCCAGCTGCTTTACCCCCTTTCATTCTACGTAATGCCTCACGTACCTCCCCCACACTTACATTCTGCTCTTCTATGTGTGTGTGTGTGTGTGTGTGTGTGTGTGTGTGGTGTGTGTGTGTGTGAGCCGAATAGGCAGATTTTGCGATCTTGGCTTAAATAGCAACGCTCATCTTACCATATAGGACAAGTGAAAATTTGTGTATGCAATAATTTCGTCAAAATCATTCTGAACCTAACGAAAAAAATATATTTCACTGTGCTTGTTTAGTATTAAATTATTGTAAAGAAATCTTAAATATATTAAGTTGGGTTAGGCTAAAATAAATTGTTCTTCTTATAATAAGGTTAGGTAGGTTTTCTAAGATTCTTTTGGAGCAAAATTTATTTTTTTTACATTAACATTAATGAAAAATATATATCTTTAAACGTATAAGAGAAAATTTTAGAACTTAATTTAAAATGAGTTCTTGCTAATTGACAAGATTTACATATTCGGCACGATATATATATATATATATATATATATATATATATAATATATAATATATATATATATATATAATATATATATATATATATATATATATATATATATATATATATATATATATATATATATATATGTATATATATATATATATGTATAATATATATATATGTATATATATATATATGTTATATATATATATATATGTATATATATATATATATGTATATATATTATATATGTATATATATATATATATGTATATATATATATATATGTATAATATATATATATATGTATATATATATATATATGTATATATATATATATATGTATATATATATATATATGTATAATATATATATATGTATATATATATATATATGTATATATATATATATATGTATATATATATATAATGTATATATATATATATATGTATATATATATATATAATGTATATATATATAATATATATATATATATATATATATTATGTCGTGCCGAATATGTAAAACTGGTCAATTAGCAAGAACTCGTTTAAAATTAAGTCCTTTCTAAAATTTTCTCTTATACGTTTAAAGATATATTTTTTTCATTAATGTTAATATAAAAAATTTTAATTTTGCACCAAAAGAATGTTAAAAAACTTACCTAACCTTATTATAACAAGAACAATTTATTTTAGCCTAACCCAACTATATATATTTTAGATTTGTTTACAGTAATTTAATGCTAAACAAACACAGTGAAATATATTTTTTTCGTAAGGTTCAGAATGATTTTGGCGAAATTATTGCATACACAAATTTTCACTTGTCCTATATGGCAAGATGAGCGTTGCTATTTAAGCCAAGATGGCAAGTTCTGCCTGTTCGGCACGACATATATATATATATATATATATATATATATATATATATATATATATATATATATATATATATATATATATATATATAAATTGGGCAGTGAAATGTAAACAAGATCACTTCTTGAGAACTGGAAAGTACGTAACATGACATTTTGAAAACTTAATGAATTGTGATGTCTATAATGAAGTTTATTAAGGGCTACATTGCATAGAACCTTGCAAATTAGTAACTAGAATGACTGTATCACAAACTGTTAAGAATTGGAATATTCATACCCTTGTCCGATAAAAGTGGAATGAATATATTCCCGTGTGAGAACCGGAGAGGCGTATATCCCCCTTTAAGAATTGGAATGCGTATAACTTCGGCCGTTGAGCTGGAACCCCCAGCTGGTGGTGGGAATGGCAACACACTCACCGTAGGAACTGACAGGCTTACATGTGTGATAGAAACTAGATACATGCATTGCAGGCATTGTCATGAACACAAAGGTAACATGATATGCAATAAATAAAAAGATGGTAATAATTATAATGAATTATTATATGTTATGATTTGTCATGAATTCGACTGTGATTGGAATTCGTAGAAATGAGTCCTATATACACGTATGAATATGCTTTTATTACGATTTATTGGGTTTCAAGACTGTCGACTACACGAGGGTCAGTATGACTTCACGTAAGCTATATACCACCAGGCAAAGACACTTTAATACAGTGTATATAAAGATATACACGTCTCTGTGTAGACACACTACACACAGGGCCATTAAGATTGCATGTAACCTTTTAACCACTAGTCGAGGATATTTTTATCCCTAATGAAAGGATTAAAGTAAATTCTCAGAGTAAATACACTGAGTGACAGTTACTGTAGTGCCATAATGCTGGTGTGACAGTTACTGTAGTGTCATTATGATGGTGTGAGAATGACTGTAGTGCCTAGTGTGAGAGTGACTGTAGTGCCTAGTGTGAGAGTGACTGTGGTGCCTAGTGTAAGAGTGACTGTAGTGCCTGGTGTAAGAGTGACTGTAGTGTCTTCATGCTGGTGCGACAGTTGCTGTAGTGCCAGCATGATGGTATGAGTGACTGTAGTGGCATCATGGTGTGAGAGTGGCGGTAGTGCCATCATGTTGGTGTGACAGTAACTGTAGCGCCATCATGCTGGTGCGAGTGTGACTGTAATGCCATCATGCTAATAAATTCAAGATAGAAAAACATCACCCTATTATCGACATCTAATCTGTTCCTATGAGAAAAATAGAGGTCTCCTCCAAAGCTGAAGAATCATTCACTCGCCTCTAGAGTGAAAAGTTGTCCCGGTGAAAGCTTACTCTATAACTCACGATATTGTCGTAAGACGATTGCAAGTAAGTCACGAACCGGGTGAGACTTGAACCCATGGCAAGTGAGTCCTGCCTGACAAATTTACTGACGTTCTTCAATAAAGCATTTGAGGCAGTCGACAACGATAAAGAATATGATTACTTTTTATTTTAGTTTTAAGATTCATTTGCTGTGGGTTGAAACCCCACCCGTTCCCTGACTTGTTCTATACCGGCGCCTTTTGCATCAGTATTATCGGTGGTACGACAGCTGGACACGGTGTACCCCTACTCTTTAAACGTGAAGTATACTTTTCTCTATAAGGCAGATATGCTGAGGATTCTTTTTGTCTTACAAACACTGTCTAGAGAAAGATCGTGTCTTCCACTACTCACTCGAGTTACCTCCTCACTGTGTTGATTTGTCAACCTTCCCATCCTCAAATTTTGCAGAAGGAAAAAAAAAACAAGGTTCATCTATTTGCAGGTCCAGTGTAACAGGCAAGCAAAAGTACACCTACCAACAACATCTTCACTTCCTTTCTTCCTCTCTTTGTTCCTCTCCTGTCCCCTTCTATCTATCTATCTATATATATATATATATATATATATATATATATATATATGCAATAAGATCACGGATGTGTCTATAAGATTCCTTGTAAAATTTGCTATAAAGATTATTACGGTCAAACTGGTAAAAGTCTCGAACTAAGATTTAAACATCATAAATACAACATTAGAACTGGACAAGATTCTAATGCTTTATTTATTCATGTAAGAGATTTTAACCATCCAATTGATTTTCAAAAGGCTGAGAAAGTTGTATCAAGTTAATCCATGGTCGACAGGAATGTGATTGAATCATGTTTCATAAAAAGCAGTTTTGAAAATATGAACATTTCCTTTGGTTTATATAAATTGGATTCATTTATAATTAATAAAATTTGAGGAGAATTTAATGATGCATTAGACAAGTAATAAATCTTATTTCTTGGGTATAGTTTTAGGTGGGTTTCACGCTTGGGTGTTGTCACGCGAGTGTGATGTGTAGCTTTATTGTGGTGACGTGTTGGTGAGCTGTAGTCTTGACCCTTTATATGCCTTACATTGACGTTTTGTTTTTATAGTTCCTTGATAATGTGAGAAGTCACGAAAGCACATGGCATTTCGCTTTTCTTTCACAGTGGTTGATTTTCACACACACACACACACACACACACACACACACACACACACACACACACACACATATATGTATATATATATTATATATATATATATATATATATATATATATATATATATATATATATATATATATATATATAATATCAACAAGTCGGCCGTCTCCCACCGAGGCAGGGTGACCCAAAAAGAAAGAAAATCCCCCCAAAAAATACTTTCATCATCATTCAACACTTTCACCTCACTCACACATAATCACTGTTTTTGCAGAGGTGCACAGAACATAACAATTTAGAAACATATATGTATAAAGAAACACAACATATCCCTCCAAACTGCTAATATCCAAAAACCCCTCCTTTAGAGTGCAGGCATTGTACTTCCCACTTCCAGGACTCAAGTCCGGCTATATAAAAATAACCGGTTTCCATGAATCCCTTCACTAAATATTACCCTGCTCACACTCCAACAGATCGTCAGGTCCCAAATACCATTCGTCTCCATTCACTCCTATCGAACACGCTCATGCACGCCTACTGGAAGTCCAAGCCTCTCGCCCACAAAACCTCCCTTACCCCTTCCAACCTTTTCGAGGACGACCCCTACCCCGCCTTCCTTCTACAGATTTAAATGCTCTCCATGTCATTCTACTTTGATCCACTCTCTCTAAATGACCGAACCACCTCAACAACCCCTCTTCAGCCCTCTGACTAATACTTTTATTAACTCCACACCTTCTCCTAATTTCCACACTCCAAATTTTCTGCATAATATTTACACCACACATTGCCCTTAGACAGAACATCTCCACTGCCTCCAACCGCCTCCTCGCTGCTGCATTCACAACCCAAGCTTCACACCCATATAAGAGTTTTGGTACCACTATACTTTCATACATTCCCTTCTTTGCCTCCATAGATAACGTTTTTTGACTCCACATATACCTCAACGCACAACTCGCCTTTTTTTCTTCATCAATTCTATGATTAACCTCATCCTTCATAAATCCATCCGCCGACACGTCAACTCCCAAGTATCTGAAAACATTCACTTCTTCCATACTACTCTTCCCCAATTTGATATCCAATTTTTCTTTATCTAAATCATTTAATACCCTCATCACCTTACTCTTTTCTATGTTCACTTTCAACTTTCTACCTTTACACACACTCCCAAACTCATCCACTAACTTTTGCAATTTTTCTTTAGAATCTCCCATAAGCACAGTATCATCAGCAAAAAGTAACTGTGTCAATTCCCATTTTGTATTTGATTCCCCATAATTTAATCCCACCCCTCTCCTGAACACCCTAGCACTTCTTTATATATATATATATATATATATATATATATATATATATATATATATATATATATATATAAATATGGGGTCCACCTCTGGTGTAAATTGTGGGACCCATAGCCTCGGAGAAGTGGATAAAAATGCTTCAAGGAAGAATATTTGGATTTCTTCCTGAAGCCGTTTGAATATTCCACTTCCCCTACCACCCCATCTTTTAGTATATATTTTTTTTACCAATAGGAATATTTTATTACATAATATGGTACAGAAGATTTAAGAGATACATTGTTGATATAAAGGTAGCATATAAGGTACATGTTGTTACGTGTGTATCACCGATTATAAGGCGAAAATCTCATCCAGCTCCTCAGAGCTGGGGCGTGTGCCCAATATACGGCAGGCATTACCCCTTTGAACAGCCGCACTGAGCCGCTGGAACAGAAAACTAGCTGCTCTGGGATCTCTAGTTACCCTGATGAGTCTTTTTCCCAGCTCCTTAAGGAATTTAGATGCACTCTTTCCCATGAGCCAAGGGTCTCTGAGCCTATGGGAACAAACATATAATGATGGGCAAGTTCTCCATATTTTCTAGACTTTTGGGATTCCCTGAAGCTGGCATCTGCCCCTCCTTCCTCCCTGGTGTATTGGAGATAGGTATCAGCCAAGGTAGATGCACATGTATAGTCCCACACCACCTGCTTCCCATCTGTCTAGGCTTGAAGGGTGATACCATCTGGACGCTTCTGGCTGCCACCAGATATGCATAGTTGGGGTGGCTCTCTTACTGCTGGGCATCCAACTGTTGTGAGGCTCCTCTTGATAATGTTAACCTCCGCATGTCTTGCAATCTTTCCCTCGGATTTACGGCACACAAGACCATGATACCCGAATCGGTCTGCTGCTTCACTGCCACAAATACACCTGTGTTCGGCGAGAATAGGGGCGGCAAGTGGAAGGGCAACACCGATGCGGATGGTCTGTGTATATATATATATATATATATATATATATATATATTAATATATATATATTAGATATATATAATATATATATATATATATATTAGATAAATATATATATATATATATATATATATATATTATTTGTGTGTGTGTGTGTGTATACTGGCTACCTTCACCTTCGTGTATTAATGTGACTTGTAAATGGTTCAAGTCGGACCGAAACGTCGTCATAAGCTTCTCTCTCCTATGTGCGGGTTATTGTGTCTTGTTTATTTTACTCGACTGGCACAATATTTTATCGCTGTCACTTTATGTTGTCGATTTTTGGCCGATTTGTGCTATAGTCAGTTTGTGTTATGTTCTGGTCGATTTGTGATATATTGTGGCCGTTGTCCGATATATTTTAGCCGATTTATGTTAAATATTGGTCGATTTGCGGTATATTTTTTGTTGTTCGGTGATATATTTTGGTCGATTTGTGTTATATATATATATTTATACGTCGAATTGTGCAATATTTCGTCAATTTATTTTGATCTATTTGTGCTATATTTTAACCGATTTGTGCTATATTTTAACCGATTTGTGCTATATTTTAACCGATTTGTGCTGTATTTTAACCGATTTGTGCTATATTTCTCGCTATTTTTTTTATATTGTTTCTTTTATATTTTACTTGATTTTATATTAGATTTTATATTAGATATTTTTTACATTTTAGTTGATTTTTAGGATATAAGTTTGAACAATATATATCCGATATTTTGAGAGAATTTGATAGAATTTGTATCAGACATATTAACATTAACATTGAGAATGACTGGCCTTCACATATTAAAATCTGCGATATATGGTGACGGAGGGCTCCTGGTCCTAGGAATCTGAGCTAATCGTCCCTTCCTCGGATCAGACCTCGCGATTCCTTAAGGGTATATACGATCCCCCTGAATAATATGGATAAATGGTGTTACCAACAAGATGTGGAAAAAGCCTCTAATACATGTCCTGACTGTGTACGTAAGTGACTTCTTCCACAATTTACTCTATGGGTGTAAATGATTTACGGCGTAAACGCCCTGAAATATTTATTACAGCCACGAACACCATGACGTGTAAAACAAAAAATGTTAAAAATTGGTAAAGGCAAAAACGAGAGTTTTAAAAAATAATGATCGTGGCTTAAAAATTATAATAGGAAGAAGAGCATTTTTATTGTGCTTTGGTAATACACCTGCCAGTGTGTATGTTGAGAGGTGTATTTCTCTCAGTTTATAGTCACTGAGAAGTGTATTTCTCTCAGTGTATAGATATTGAGAGGAGTGTTTCTCAGTGTATAGATATTGAGAGGAGTGTTTCTCAGTGTATAGATATTGAGAGGAGTGTTTCTCAGTGTACAGATATTAAGAGGAGTGTTTCTCAGTGTATAGATATTGAGAGGAGTGTTTCTCAGTGTATAGATATTGAGAGGAGTGTTTCTCAGTGTATAGATATTGAGAGGAGTGTTTCTCAGTGTATAGATATTAAGAGGAGTGTTTCTCAGTGTATAGATATTGAGAGGAGTGTTTCTCAGTGTATATATATTGAGAGGAGTGTTTCTCAGTGTATAGATATTGAGAGGAGTGTTTCTCAGTGTATAGATATTGAGAGGAGTGTATTCTCAGTGTATAGATATTGAGAGGAGTGTTTTCTCAGTGTATAGATATTGAGAGGAGTGTTTCTCATGTTATATATTTGAGAGGAGTGTTTCTCAGTGTATAGATATTGAGAGGAGTGTTTTCTCAGTGTATAGATATTGAGAGGAGTGTTTCTCAGTGTATAGATATTAAGAGGAGTGTTTTCTCAGTGTACAGATATTGAGAGGAGTGTTTCTCATGTACAGATATTGAGAGGAGTGTTTCTCAGTGTACAGATATTGGATAGGAGTGTTTTTCTCAGTGTAACAGATATGAGAGGAGTGTTTCTCAGTGTACAGATATTGAGAGGAGTGTTTCTCAGTGTACAGATATTGATAGGAGTGTTTCTCAGTGTAAAGATATTGAGAGGAGTGTTTCTCAGTGTATAGATATTGAGAGGAGTGTTTCTCAGTGTACAGATATTAAGAGGAGTGTTTCTCGGTGTATAGATATTGAGAGGAGTGTTTCTCGGTGTATAGATAAAGAGGAGTGTTTCTCAGTATATAGACCCTGAAATGTATATTTCTCTCAGAGTAAATACTCTGTGAGGTGCATATCTCTCAATGTATATACACTAAGAGTTTACCTTAATCACTATTATGAGTTATAACAGTTTCTTGACTGGTGGTGATGTGCAGATTCCTGCGACCTTAATAACCCTCAAATCACCCAAGGCCTATCAATGCCATTTACACTGCAATAACGAGCATTTACACATTTTAAAAGCACTTATGTATTTGACATGCCTACTACATCAGAAGAAAAATTCTCTAGACTTCGCTTTATTCCTCTCAGTATTATTCATGAGTATAAAAACATATGAGTACACAGAGATGCGAGAGGATATGCCTGTGTGCAGGCTTTTGGAAACATCTGCCTCATTTATATATCAACGAAGATCATTTATCATGATAGAAAAACAGTGTGTGTCAGGGAGGACCATTTGGAGGGGCGTGGATACTTAGCCAAGGATGGCAGCAAGAGCACCAGCAAGGGCAACAGCAGGAGCACCAGCAAGGGCAACAGCAGGAGCACCAGCAAGGGCAACAGCAGGAGCACCAGCAAGGGTAACAGCAGGAGCACCAGCAAGGGTAACAGCAGGAGCACCAGCAAGGGTAACAGCAGGAGCACCAGCAAGGGCAACAGCAGGAGCACCAGCAAGGGCAACAGCAGGAGCACCAGCAAGGGCAACAGCAGGAGCACCAGCAAGGGCAACAGCAGGAGCACCAGCAAGGGCAACAGCAGGAGCACCAGCAAGGGTAACAGCAGGAGCACCAGCAAGGGTAACAGCAGGAGCACCAGCAAGGGTAACAGCAGGAGCACCAGCAAGGGTAACAGCAGGAGCACCAGCAAGGGTAACAGCAGGAGCACCAGCAAGGGCAACAGCAGGAGCACCATCAGAAGCAACAACAGGAGCAACAAGAGGAGCAAAAGCAGGAACAACAGCAATATCATTAATAAAGGGAACAGCAGCAGCCCCAGCAGCAACACCAGTAGCATTAGTAATACTACCTCTACAATCTCTAGCACAGCAATCAACACCACCACTACAACAATCACTGCCACCACAACCACCACTATTATCACCACCACCAGCAGGCAGCCAGTAGGACCCAGACCAGCACTGCTCACGTAAACAAGGCCGCCTTGAGACAGCCAAGACGTGTAAACATGATACCAAAAATGGCTACTAATGTTTAGGTTAACATCATGTCTGTCAGTGGAGGAGGCAATGAGGGAACACCTCGCTTCTGTACGTGTACTCACAAAGATTTGGGTGCAGGGGTCGAGTCACAGCTCTTGGTACCCTTTAGTGACCAAAATTTCGAACGGGTAGATACTAGACTCTTGCGCCCCAACGTACGTACTCGTGAAACTGCGTACAGATTATGTTTCCACCACGTCTTCAAGTACATTCCACTTTTTATCATTCTACAAATGAAGAATAGCTCCTGGCATCCTTCTGAGTCATTTCCAGCTTAGGATAGAAGCTTCTTTTTCTTCTGGTCACATAAAAACTCCCTATCCCCCTGTCTGTCAGTATCTCGTACGATGTGGTCATGGCTCTCCTCTTTCTTCTCGCCTCTAAGATTGTTAGGTTCCGTATCTTTAGCTTCCTCTAGTGTATCTACCTCAGTTTCTGAGCCGGTCTAGTGTTTGTAAATTAGTTAAGACCAGTCTAAGGCACTTATTAGTACACATTTCGCCTGTTTTATACTCACGGATATTTGGTTGCTGAGGTCGAATCACAGCTTCTGGCCCAGATCCTTTGCTGGTCGCTACTAGATTCATTCTCTCCAGGCTCCAAGAGAATTATCGTACTTCTTAAAGCTATGTATGGATCCTGCCTCCACTACTTCACTCTCCAGACTGTTCTACCTCCTGGCACCCCTAAGGCTGAAGAAATACTTCCTAACATCCCTATAACTCAGCTTACAACTTTCATTTGTGCCCTCTTATTCCCGTGTGTGTACCCACCAATATGTACTTACCTATAGGTGGTTGCAGGGGTAGAGTCACAGCTCCTGGCCCCCGCCTCTTTAATGGTAGCTACAAGGTTCCCTCTCCCCATCCCCGTGTGTGTGTGTGTGTGTGTGTGTGTGTGTGTGTGTGTTGTGTGTGTGTGTGTGTGTGCGCGTGTGTGCGTGTGTGTGTATGTGCGCGCATGCTTGAGAATGTACACGTGTGCGTGCGTAAGAACCAAGGTAACATACACACAGCTGAGATGACAGTGACGAACCAGGCTGACCAACCTCTTCCCTTGGCCAGCTACCCACGGCTACCAACCCTAACCAGAATAATGATAAAAATATTGCACACTAGGAAGGTAAACGCGTTTTTTCCTTTCACCTATTTACCTCCCTTTTATTTGTCTTCCCCCCCCCCTTTTCCTCTCAGCAGTGGGTATCTCACTCCTCCTAGAGCTGAAGTGTTAAAGTGAGAGAATATGAGCTATGTCAAACTTGGCTATTATCGATCCTGACTCCTGGAAAAATGGCGGAATTGTGACTTCACAACACTGTACTATTTGTCCTCTCTCTCAACCTACCTAGGTGTCTACTCCTTCGCCTCCTCTATTTCTCCTGTTTCACTCCCCTGTCCCTTGCTCCTCTCTTCTCCCGCCGTGTCTCCCGTGTCTCTGTCCCCCTTTCCCTCCTGTCCCCTCTTCGTCTACTCATGTCTCCCTCTTATCCCCTCCCTGTCACCTCTCTTCTTTCTCCGTCTCCTTTCTTCTCCTGTCCCCTTTTTCCCCGCCCTCTTCCTCTCACTGTTCCTCTTCCTCCTGTCATGGGGCCTCAAGCATTCACTATCAGATTGGGAAGGGGAGGAAGAGGCACTATCCATTCCATCCTTCCCTTTACCTTCTTTACCTCCCTCCCTTCTCCCACCCTTTCATATATTTTATCTCCTTCTCATCTCTCCCACCATCATTGTTCCCCTCACTCTCATCCCCTCCCTTTCTATCACCCCTACCACCCATCCCCCTCGCACCCTCCTCCCCTCAATCCCATCTCCCCGTCACCCCTTCACTTCCATTATCCCCTCCTTCCTCCCCTCACCCAAGCCATTGTTCACCATTCCCATAAGAGGGACTTCTGACAGTACACTGATTCAGTCAGCACTACCCTAGTTACTGAGGTCAGCTGATGGGTGGTTCAGTCAGCACTACCCTAGTTACTGAGGTCAGATGGTGGGTGGTTGAGTCAGCACTACCCTAGTTACCGAAGTCAGCTGGTGCGTGGTTCAGTCAGCCCTACTCTAGCTACTGAGATCAGCTGATGGGTGGTTCAGTTAGCACTACCCTAGTTACTGAGGTCAGCTGATGGGTGGTTCAGTCAGCACTGTCCTCGCTACTGAGGTCAGCTGATAGGTGGTTCAGTCAGCACTATCCTCGCTAATGAGGTCAGCTGATGGATGGTTCAGTCAGCACTATCCTCGCTACTGAGGTCAGCTGATGGATGGTTCAGTCAGCACTATCCTCGCTACTGAGGTCAGCTGATGGATGGTTCAGTCAGCACTATCCCTCGCTACTGAGGTCAGCTGTGGATGGTTCAGTCAGCACTATCCTCGCTACTGAGGTCAGCTGATGGATGGTTCAGTCAGCACTATCCTCGCTACTGAGGTCAGCTGATGGATGGTTCAGTCAGCACTATCCTCGCTACTGAGGTCAGCTGATGAGATGGTTCAGTCAGCACTATATCCCGTACTGAGGTCAGCTGATGGATGGTTCAGTCAGCACTATCCTCGCTACTGAGGTCAGATGATGGATGGTTCAGTCAGCACTATCCTCGCTACTGAGGTCAGCTGATGGATGGTTCAGTCAGCACTATCCTCGCTACTGAGGTCAGCTGATGGATGGTTCAGTCAGCACTATCCTCGCTACTGAGGTCAGCTGAGGATGGTTCAGTCAGCACTATCCTCGCTACTGAGGTCAGCGATGGATGGTTCAGTCAGCACTATCCTCGCTACTGAGGTCAGCTGATGGATGGTTCAGTCAGCACTATCCTCGCTACTGAGGTCAGCTGATGGATGGTTCAGTCAGCACTATCCTCGCTACTGAGGTCAGCTGATGGATGTTCAGTCATGCACTATCCTCGCTACTGAGGTCAGCTGATGGATGGTTCAGTCAGCACTATCCTCGCTACTGAGGTCAGCTGATGGATGTTCAGTCAGCACTATCCTCGCTACTGAGGTCAGCTGATGGATGGTTCAGTCAGCACTATCCTCGCTACTGAGGTCAGCTGATGGATGGTTCAGTCAGCACTATCCTCGCTACTGAGGTCAGCTGATGGATGGTTCAGTCAGCACTATCCTCGCTACTGAGGTCAGCTGATGGATGGTTCAGTCAGCACTATCCTCGCTACTGAGGTCAGCTGATGGATGGTTCAGTCAGCACTATCCTCGCTACTGAGGTCAGCTGATCGATGATTCAGTCGATAATTTAAGCAAATTTCTTTCTTCTTAACTTTTGCTGACTCAGCCTCTCTTACTGCGTTTGTTTCTTGTTTTTCTTGAGTTCTGGATGAATACGTGAAGTTCTTCCCATCTCGATATTGGTTATTACTAATACTGATAATGATAATAATAATAATAATAATAATAATATAAATTACTGATAACTGTCTCTGTATCTCTCTACCTTAATGTCTCTGTCTGTCTGTCTCTGTCTGTCTCTCTCTCTCTGTCTCTCTCTTTCTGTCTCTCTCTCTCTCTCTCTCTCTCTCTCTCTCTTTCTCTCTCTTTCTTTCTCTCTCACACACATCTTAAATCAAATGTCTGAAGGAGCTGACATATTAATGTCGTAATTACTCTATGATTATCTAATTAGAAACAAAAGACAATTACGAATGCGCAAAAAATCTCACTTTAACCTTCAGTACATCATTTCAATGTGTATGTACTCACCTATTTGTGGTTGCAGGGGTCGAGTCCTAGCTCCTGGCCCCCGCCTCTTCACTGGTTGCTACTGGGTCCTCTCTCTCCCCGCTCCATGAGCTTTATCAAACCTCGTCTTAAAACTATGTATGGTTCCCTCCTCCACTACGTCACTTTCTAGGCTATTTCATTGCCTGACAACTCTATGACTGAAGAAATACTTCCTGACATCCCTTTGACTCATCTGAGTCTTCAACTTCCAATTGTGACCTCTTGTTTCTGTGTCCCATCCCTGGAACATCCTGTCTTTGTCCACCTTGTCCATTCTGCTCAGTATTTTATATGTCGTTATCATGTCTTCCCTGACCCTCCTGTCCTCCAGTGTCGTCAGGTCGATTTCCCTTAACCTTTCTTCATAGGACATTCCCCTTAGCTCTGGAACTAACCTTGTCGAAAACCTTTGCACTTTCTCTAATTTCTTGACGTGCTTGATCAAGTGCGGGTTCCAAGCAGGTGCTGCATACTCCAGTGTGGGACTGACTTACACGTGTACAGTGTCTTGAACGATTCCTTACTAAGGTATCGGAACGCTGTTCTCAGGTTTGCCAGGCGCGCATATGCTGCAGCAGTTATCTGGTTGATGTATGCTTCCGGAGACATGCTCGGTGTTATACTCACCCCAAGATCTTTCTCCTTGAGAGAGGTTTGCAGTCTTTGGCCACCTAGCCTAGCCTGTGTGCGTGTTCGTGTGGTGTGTGTGTGTGTTTGTGTGCGTGCGTGTGTGTTGGTGTGGCGGGGTGTGTGCGTGTGTGTGGTGCGGTGTGTGTGCGTGTGTGTGTGTGCGTGTGTGGTGTGTGTGTGTGTGTGTGTGGTGTGGTGTGTGTTGTGTGTGTGTGTGTGTGTGTGTAAAAATTGACCCACTGAATGTGTGGAAAAGCTTGGTGCCGTAATGAAAGTTTTTGCCTCCGCTTTCTGAAGTCGCTGCTGACGTCGTTGCCTGGGAGTGACGGTAAGGTCGTCTTCGCTGTGTGCTAGGTATGAGCTAGGCAAGGTCACTAAGCAAGGCCACTACTGTGCTGTTCACCAACTCCAAGGTTGAGGGACTGATTTCATAAGAACATAACATAGGGAAGGAGGAAAACTGCAGGAGGCCTGTTGGCCCATACTAGGCAGGTCCTTTACAATTCATCCCACTAACAAAACATTTGCTCAACCCAATTTTCAATGCCACCCAAGAAATAAGCTCTGATGTGAAAGTCCCACTCAAATCCAACCCCTCCCACTCATGTACTTATCCAACCTAAATTTGAAACTACCCAAAGTCCCAGCCTCAATAACCCAACTAGGTAGACTGTTCCACTCATCAACTACCCTATTTCCAAACCAATACTTTCCTATGTCCTTTCTAAATCTAAACTTAAATAATTTAAATCCATTACTGCGGGTTCTCTCTTGGAGAGACATCCTCAAGACTTTATTAATATCCCCTTTATTAATACCTATCTTCCACTTATACACTTCGATCAGGTCTCCCCTCATTCTTCGTCTAACAAGTGAATGTAACTTAAGAGTCTTCAATCTTTCTTAATAAGGAAGATTTCTAATGCTATGTATTAATTTAGTCATCCTACGCTGAATGTTTTCTAACGAATTTATGTCCATTCTGTAATATGGAGACCAGAATTGAGCTGCATAATCTAGGTGAGGCCTTACTAATGATGTATAAAGCTGCAGTATGACCTCTGGACTTCTGTTGCTTACACTTCTTGATATAAATCCCAGTAATCTATTTGCCTTATTACGTACGCTTAGGCATTGCTGTCTTGGTTTAAGGTTGCTGCTCACCATAACCCCCAAGTCCTTTTCGCAATCTGTATGGCTAAGTTCTACATCATTTAACTTATAAGTACTAGGGTTATGGGCACTCCCAAGCTTCAGAACCTTGCATTTATCTACATTGAACTGCATCTCCACTTTTCTGACCAAGAATAGAGTTTGTTTAAATCCTCCTGAAGTTCCATAACATCTACGTTTGAATCAATTATCCTACCTATCTTTGTGTCATCGGCGAATTTGCTCATATCACTAGTAATTCCCTCATCAAGATCATTGATATATATTATAAACAACAACGGGCCCAAGACTGATCCCTGTGGAACGCTACTTGTTACAGATCCCCACTCGGATTTAACCCCATTTATGGACACTGCTTCCTGTCAGTGAGCCATGACTCGATCCACGAGAGCACTTTTCCCCAATGCCATGAGCTGCCACTTTCTTTAACAGTCTATGGTGCGGAACTCTATCAAAAGCCTTACTAAAATCTAAGTAAATAATATCAAATTCTTTATCGTGGTCAACAGCCTCAAAAGCTTTACTGAAGAAAGTTAATAAATTTTTTGTATAAAATTCTTCACATTTTGACCTTGTACTGATAAAGCCACTGGTTGGCGAAACGTCTACAAATAAAGATACCCAGATGTTGCACTTGTCTAATTCTTCAACAAGGTCAGTAATGTCACTCTGTCTCAAGACGGTCAGGTGTTTGACCTCGTGTTTATACATAAAACGTTGTCTGGTTTCATAATAACATAAAACTGGAGAAACACTGCAGTAGGCCTATTGGCCCATACTAGGCAGGTCCTTTTCAAACCCAAACCCACTAAAGAAAAATATTAGCCCAACCTATTTTCATTACTACCCAAAAAATAAGCTTTGATGGCCATATTAACTCTAAACTACCATAGCATTTGCTTTAGTATCACAAGTAATGGTTTAGAAAAACACGTGGCAAACACTAGGGCATACTTATTAGAAAACGTTTCGGTCCTGGAACCTTGATCACCTCTGAAATGAAGAGTACGTAAAGATACCCAACTGTTGCACGAATGTTGACTGATTTGTTTTCAAAGGAATTCCCTAATGTTTGTTGCATGTTCAGTGTTGATGGTGGGATTCACTAATGTTTTACGGGATGTTGATTGTGAATGATGAGAATTGTTGGTGGAGTGTTGGTGGGATGTTTATAGGAGAGGTTATGTTTCGTGATGTAATAATGTTGGTAGAGGTACCGACAATATGTTATGTCAAAGAAACAAGTGCACCGAAAGTGACATTTTATTGTGGTAACCTTTCGCTCTCCAGAAGCTTTGTCAAGCCGTTACAACCAATACAGGGACACAAAGGAGTATATATATATATATATATATATATGTACAGAGGTGCAAAACGTTGATACTGTAAAATATCACATTATTTGCACTTGTGTTCTTTTACTAACATGTTTCTTGATGGTCACTAAAAGCGTAAACTGGTGTTAATGGAATGTTTTGGGGTGAGGGGAAAAGTAACAGTGTCTTCGTTAGAGCAATTCACAACTTGCTCTCACTACGGCGGCTGGAACAAGTCACGATGCCGTGGCTGGAACAAGTCACGATGCCGTGGCTGGAACAAGTCACGATGCCGTGGCTGGAACAAGTCACGATGCCGTGGCTGGAACAAGTCACGATGCCGTGGCTGGAACAAGTCACGATGCCGTGGCTGGAACAAGTCACGATGCCGTGGCTGGAACAAGTCACGATGCCGTGGCTGGAACAAGTCACGATGCCGTGGCTGGAACAAGTCACGATGCCGTGGCTGGAACAAGTCACGATGCCGTGGCTGGAACAAGTCACGATGCCGTGGCTGGAACAAGTCACGATGCCGTGGCTGGAACAAGTCACGATGCCGTGGCTGGAACAAGTCACGATGCCGTGGCTGGAACAAGTCACGATGCCGTGGCTGGAACAAGTCACGATGCCGTGGCTGGAACAAGTCACGATGCCGTGGCTGGAACAAGTCACGATGCCGTGGCTGGAACAAGTCACGATGCCGTGGCTGGAACAAGTCACGATGCCGTGGCTGGAACAAGTCACGATGCCGTGGCTGGAACAAGTCACGATGCCGTGGCTGGAACAAGTCACGATGCCGTGGCTGGAACAAGTCACGATGCCGTGGCTGAACAGTCACGATGCCGTGGCTGGAACAAGTCACGATGCCGTGGCTGGAACAAGTCACGATGCCGTGGCTGGAACAAGTCACGATGCCGTGGCTGGAACAAGTCACGATGCCGTGGCTGGAACAAGTCACGATGCCGTGGCTGGAACAAGTCACGATGCCGTGGCTGGAACAAGTCACGATGCCGTGGCTGGAACAAGTCACGATGCCGTGGCTGGAACAAGTCACAATACCGTCCCTGGAACAGCTGTTTCTCATAATTTCCCCATCCCATCTCTTTCCTTTTCCTTCCCCTTCCCTCTCCTCCCCTTAACCCTCTCCCCCTTCCATCAACTCTGTCTTAACCCTTCAAGTATGACATGTTTGACGTGATCTACTCTGCAGCAAATTGCACATTAGAGCCATTTTGCAAAATTTCAAAGCCTAAAGTTTACAGTGTTGGAAGTCGATCAAGAGTTTCATGCATATTGATTATCGGTCCGTCTTGCAGGCCCCGGAGAAGAGCTGGATCACCCACACGACTTTAGCGCTTCTTCTTTTTTCTTTTTGCTTATAATATTTAAAGTATGCAACTTTGAAGTGGTGGGCGGCGTTTGCTAGTTTTTTCTTGCTTGAGTAACTCAATTATCGGGGACTGGATGACACTGGATCCCTTATCTCGTGGATAGTGAGCATCTGGAACCTATACCTCGTGGATAGGTCGATACGCGAGCCCTTCTCTCTGGAATAGGGTGAAAAGAGAACTTGGAAAGGGACAGAACAGGAAGTATTAAGGGTATTAAATGGTCTCTAGATCGACCTTAAAAGAATTCCTTCAGATACCAACAAGTCTGAAATAAGAAACGGAGCCCTATGCATGTAGATAAGCATGTATACGAAACAACTCGAAAAACAAAAACGATTAAAAAATCAGGGCAAGCCACAGAGGTGTAATGAACCAGCTCAGGGCCTCTCGTCTCATTGCCAACGCTTCCTCAGCAGCTTTGAAATATGAGGATACAAAAGGGAACTTTCAGCTTCTGTATTGTTTTCTTGTATCGCTGACAACGATGCGAGGGGCATTAAACTTATTGGTAAATAAAATGTTGTGTGTATATGTAGGTGAGAGTGTAAAAGTTTTGTGTACACTTATTCGAGCCTGCAAAAAACTTTTCCAATCTCTATTAATACTAAGTACATATCATATTATGTACAAATATATCCGATTTCCAACATGATTTGATTCGCTAAGCTAATCATCTCACTTTAGTAACATGATAAACAAGTGTGAAACTAAACACAAGACTACTGTGATATTCGTGGTAAACAGATTAATTCTGCACTCTGTGGTTGTAGCACTAAGAGGTAAGTTTTCATTAATTTTCATCTTTCTAGTTTTATATCGGTGTTCAATTCTCTACAGTCTTGTATGAAGAAAGTGTAGTAGCAGTAGTACCAGAGTACTCACCGAGCCGTGGCGCTCGGGGAAGCTTGGAGAGCTTTGGAAAAGCTTCCCTGCGTGAAACGTCTCAATAAATATCGTAGTATGGTAATACGACACCATTTTCTGGCCAAAAACAACCTTAATTTTAAAGGCATTTCGCTAACCATAGGATCTATATTATGTCAATAGGTCATTTTATTATGACAACGTTTCGATCTCCAGGAACTGTGTCAAGCCGAAGAGCGAAACGTTACCACAATAAAATGTCACATTAGCTACATCTATGTCCTTTTACTTAACATTTTGTCTGTAATTTTGCCATGTCAATTCATGGCAAAATTACAGACATGTGCTGGATGAGGCTATCCCAGATGTTCAGTGTACATTAAACTCCTCCCTCAACAGCTCGATCGGCGAGACACCTCATTTTGCTTTGTATGGCTATGACAAGCGCTTACCGTATGAAATTCTGTTTGCTCTGCCTCGACCTACTTAAGACACTGATAACCCCAGTGTAGTAAAGATGCGGACCACTCAGCTTGTTTTTCAGCGGGTACGAGAGAACCTTATGAAAGCTACTGATAGGTTCACGTCTGAGCGCATTGCCCTCGCCAAGGAAAGCAAAGTGGAACCAGGTTGCAAAGTTATGTTGCCCAACCCGGCGCAGACTCCAGGTATGCACAAACTTCTCCCTTACCGTGTTCTCCGACAGCTCCGTGGCAATAAGTTCGAGGTGAGGGAGATTGCTACTGGAACTATCAAAGAAGCCCACCTTGATCACATGAAGTATGTGGACCATGTGCAAGCCGAAGCAGAGCTAGAGTCGCGTGCGTTGCAACGCCACAGTCAGACCAATGCCAGGGACAACCCGTCTACTTCTTCTCCCACTACTACTGTTACTGATGACAGCCCAGTAAGACTCCATACTTATGGCCTGCGACCCAGGACAACAGTACATTTCTGTGACATTGATGTACCTACTGACTTGTCTGACTCCTACGCTAGTTATGTTAATTGTTTGCTTGCAGAAATGGGTATAAATGCACAGACATTGTATAGTTAGTGGATAATGGAGTCAGGGTGGACAACATCATGTAAATATGTAAATAATTTTAGAAGGGTACCCAGAGTATAATGAATTCCATGGACATAGTATTATTGTAGGTATGTGCACCCAGTGTCTCTTTTAAAGTCTGTATTACGGTCAGGGCAGTGCTGCCCTTCGAGTCATATGTCACACCTTAGGAAATGCTACCGTCAGTCATTGTTTGCAGATGTGAGGGTGCAAGAGCGTTCGTAGACGAGTAGTCAAGCCTGATGTTCAGCCCTGCGGACAACTTATATATAGAAGATTTTAGTTCCAGTGCTGACGTCTCCGGACTCTCTCCTCAACGAAGCTGCGCGGGCAAGCCAGTTTTCTCTTCCTCTAGGATGGGAGAGTGTTTTCTTTGCATGTTGCATTGTATGTCCATTTTTGATTTACAAGTGAGCGAAAGCCAGTTCCCTCCCTGGGGTAGCTAGTGTAAGTAATTCTTTTGCACCTACTGGCCCACCAGTATTGTCGCGTCGGTACGACGCGAGATAGGTGGCCGAGCAAATTTAGACAGCCTGTACTGTCTGCCAGCTTAGTTCATATTTCGCGGCACTCATGTGCTGCCCTCTAGGCCTGCCCAGGTCAGTGGGACGCTGGTCTCACTTGCTCACTCACTCAGCAGCCTAGAAACAGACAACAAGTCTACTCCCTCTCTCCCTCGTGGGATGGCCCTCCCGGGCTATGGGCACTTAACACACTAGCCTGTGTACCCAACACGACTTTGCAAACAAAGTAAGTCTCCGAAAACGTTTATCATTGAACCCCGCTCCGAAACCAAGACATCCGCCAATAAATCCTATAAAACACATACTACATGACTTTACTGTATGTGTGTGTGTGTGTACATATATATAAATAAATGAATATATAATATATATATATATATATATAATATATATATATAATATATATATATATATATATATATATATTATATACATCATATATACATTATATATACTATATATATATTATATAATATATATATATATATATTATATATATATATATATAACATATATATATATACATATATATATATATATACATATATATACATATATATACATATATATATATACATATATATATATATATATATATATATATATATATATATATATATATATATAATATATTGATGTCGTGCCGAATATGTAAAACTGGTCAATTAGCAAGAACTCATTTAAAATTAAGTCCTTTCTAAATTTTCTCTTATACGTTTAAAGATATATTTATTTTTTCATTAATGTTAATGTAAAAATTTTAATTTTGCTCCAAAAGAATCTTAGAAAACTTACCTAACCTTATTATAACAAGAACAATTTATTTTAGCCTTCCCCAACTAAATATATTTTAGATTTGTTTACAGTAATTTAATACTAAACAAACACAGTAAAATATATTTTTTCGTTAGGTTCAGAATGATTTTGGCGAAATTATTGCATACACAAATTTTCACTTGTCCTATATGGCAAGATGAGCGTTGTTATTTAAGCTAAGATCGCAAGTTCTGCCTATTCGGCACGACATATATATATATATATATATATATATATATATATATATATATATATATATATATATATATATATATATATATATACAAACACTGATCTCTGGCCGAAGGAGACTCGAACCTACGAACCTTGGAACAAGGTACGCAGTGCTATATCAAACTCACCACATTGGACCAATACCTTGGAGTCCAGCTTGCGCTAGACTTTGATCCAAGGCAGCCAGCTTTCAGGGAGAAGGCTTACAGCTTTTCATCTCATCCCCTGCATGCATCAGCCTTACTAGAGATTTAACAATGCAAGAATTCGCGAGAGCAGGCGAAATATACACAAACACTGATCTCTGGCTGAAGGAGACTCGAACCTACGAACCTTGGAACAAGGTACAAAGTGTTATACCAGTGTTTGTGTATATTTCGCCTGCTCTCGCGAATTACTTGCATTGTTAAAATCTCCAGTAAGGCTGATGCATGCAGGGGATGAGATGAAAAGCTGTAAGCCTTCTCCCCGAACAGCTGGCTGCCTTGGATAAATGTAGGCAAGCTACACGCCAAGTATTGTCCAGTTGGTGAGTTTGGTAATAACACTGCGTACCTTGTCATATATTTAGAAATAAAAAAAAAAAAAATTTATATTAAAAAAAAAAAAAAAAAAAAAAAAAAAATTTAAAAAAAATTTATTTAAA